>JAUYWH010000003.1:9915236-9928655 GCA_034779795.1 Ctenopoma multispine | reverse complement strand
ACACACACACACACACACACACACACACACACACACACACACACACACACACACACACACACACACACACACCGTAGAGCCTATCCAATGCAGGACATCATAGGGGCTGTATTGTGCCACCTGCTTCCTCCATGTGTGCAAATTACAGCTCAGACATCTGCAGGCAGCCACCAACATGAACAGGAACAAAAGAGCGGGCTGATATGAGTCAAATGCACACACACACACACACACTATCAACTTGCTGATGGACGATTGTTAAGTCATCCCTCACAGCAGCTGCCCAGGACAAAGGGACAGGCCTGAGCCCTGACACAAACACCTACATCCTTACTATAGCTGACAATGAACATCCTCTCACAGCTGCTGACTGACAGACAGGGAGGATTTGTTTTTATTGTCCTGGTAAAGTGCACGTGCAGCGCTTTTTCTGCTTACAGTTTTATATACAGTATACTGCAAGGATTTGACACTGTTTTGTACATTTTACATAATCTGTCTGTAGAACACTGATATATAATAATCTGACTGAACTTTAGGCGTCAGAGCACTGGCATCTGATAAGGTTTTGCTAGATGAAAGTTAACTAATTAAATCCATCTTTACTCATATATACTATTTGCATATGCAGGTAGAAATATGCCCTATATACTGCACCTCTACCAAAACCACATATTTTCTCTCTAAACCACCACTCTGGTTGATGGCAGTAATGACACAGTGATGCCTCCTTCTTCTCTTCACAAGCTCATCGGCACCACTTGTCTCCTAAAAACAAACACTATCTCATTTCTAGTAGAGATGGCTGGGACACAGTGATCACTTTGAATGTCTCATAATGATAATATACAGTCCTCAAAGCATTATGAACGATACTGACAATGATTCAGTAATCACATAACATACATAAATGATCTTGACAGGATCCAGAACTGACTATTCGACTATAACATTTAACTAAATAAACACATTTAATATTAGGACTAATAAGTATGACAGCATCAGTTTGCAACTGAAACCAGCTTTATATAAGGACTAGGCCAGTTTTGTCTGCGTGCGTGTGTTTGTTATTTCATTTTCTGACCTCAGTGCTTTTGTGGTTGACCGATTCCATTAGCTGGACAGTACGATTGATCTCACTCAATAGCTGATGCTCTGGTTTGGAAAGACGACCTGTCCTTTGAGTTTGTCTGGCTGTGTGCGTGTGTGTGTATGCGCATGTGTGTAAAGTTTACAGAGCTATTAAACTGGTGTTAGTTGTGAATCCAGATGCATTTCTTCTGCCCTATTTAACTTTACTGTGATTCACTTGAAATGATGAAGAAACTATAAGTTGCCCTGTGATATTTCAGGTTGCATCCATGTTGTCACAGCATCATACATAGGTTACTTCTACTAAATAGGTTCTTGCAGTAAAACAATAATAGAACAAACTGCACAGATGCAAATAATGGAAAAGAATTTGTGGTTTGAGGATATAAAGCTACAATATATCTGCAGCCAATAACCTGTCAGTCAATGAAACAGCAAAGCTTCAGAAAAGGAACATTGGTATATATTTAGAGAATGAAAGAACATGGTGATAGCTAGATTTAACTTACTTTATGCTTTGACTTTTGAGGCTTTTCACCTGCCTGACAAGATAAATCAGAAACTACTCCACTATTTCAAATATTTATAAGTGCATTTAAATCTATTTTTGGATGGAGCTGGGAAGAACAGAAGAACTTCAGAATAACATTGGATGTCAAGTGAAAAGGCTTTGAGTGTCTGTGTGTTCGTTTTAACTGCATCCTGTGACATTATCTTAGACACGAGAACTAAACCTATGTTCTTTCATTATCAAAGTCAAGAGGAGTTTATTTTGATTCTCAGACTCTCTCTTCTCTCAACATTTCATCTTTAAGGACCCTGTCAATCACTCTTCACTGTAGCTGCCCTGACCTAGTTTCACTGTTGCCTTCAATCTGTCAGAAACACTTGTGAGCCACAAATTGGACCAATGGCTGTGTTTTTGTTGTGTTGTTGTGTACATGTGTTCGCCTTTGGATGTCAGAAAGTGAGTGTTACGGTCTGCCAGGATGTATGTGGACATAAAGGGTTAACATCACCCTTTGGCTCCTATGTGCTCCTTAAGACTTCAAAGGCTCCCTCTTGGGGTAACCATGGTTACCTTTGGAGCAGCGCTGTTGTTTGGGCGTGTGTGCTCTGATTGCCTGCTGTCATGTCTGATTTGACGCACAGTGAGGGAGACCATTACAGGACGACAAAACGAGATGTAGACCAAACATCTTCCTTGCAACCTTGTAGGGGACTAATGCCCCCAACTGGCAACCTGGCCAGAGACTACAAAAGAGGATATAGGATAAAATATTTCTCTACCTGGCAACGCCTGTGGAGCTTTTGCCTCAACTATTAAAACGGCAAAAAATCTCCCTAAAACATCAACATGTGAAGCAAAGAGCAGAAAAAAACACCCTAATCTAGCAGCAAAAACCAGCAGCAGTGTTTTTTATGCAATACCTTAAAATGAAACTAAAGTAGGAAAATGATGACACCTAGTTTATCTAAATGAGAGAATAAACAAATCGGTTTTCTTGCTTCTTGGAGGAGAGGAATAATGCAGTTTTTATATTTGTTCACTGAATATGAAGCAACAATCCAAAATGAAAAAATGAAGCAAATATAGGTGTATCTTTGCACAGAATCAGGGCTAGATCTTCCCCCTGTCTCCAGCATGGACATATTATGAGAGCTAGTTACTGGACTCAAATAATCACTTTACTGAAAATTACTCCCTTAGCATATAAGTCAAAAAAAAAGTTTCCTGGCTTCTGTGTTCACTTCAATGTTGTTTGGCCTATTGGATATGTGTATTTTTGTTTTTGCAGTGTCTGCACTTTCCTATTTGGGCCATAGACTTAAAATTGTGATGATGTCATATTATCATGATTGCCATTTTAGGCTCTTTGAAAGTTTTAAAAATATAAAACCTCCATGGATTAGAATTCTATAATAGAAAGATTAAAATCGGCCTTTGTTTGCAATTGTCCTGTCAACAGTTTTACAGTCTTATAGTCAATGGAGAATATGCTTTTCGAGCCACTGGGGGATTTTTTGTTGCAGTAAGTAGCCAGACTAGCTGTTTCTTTCTGTTATCAGTCTTTATGTTATCTAAGCTAATTGTTACAGCATATGGTATCAATCTTTTTATTTAACTATTGGCAGACGGCAAACAATTTCTCAAAATGTTGTTGTATTTTAAATGCTCTTGTAGGCCATAGTACTCTAGTATCATTCTATACTACATTACTTTGTTATGTAATATTATTCTATGTTACCTCATCCACAGCACAGCAAAGCAAGTGTGTGTGAAACTCTCCCTGATATCCATAAGGCCTCTTTTAAATTTGAGTTGACTCATACAATGAAGTACTGAATGTTTCTGTTAAGAATGAAGTTTATAATGAAGAGGCCAAGTGGGAGAAGGGAAAGGGTTAACTGATGTATTTTTAGATATCACAGACTGGAGTCATATGAGGGACAGAAGGAGGGGTCTTAGAACTATGGGGGCAAGATACAGGGGTGGTGAGATAGGTATTAAGCCAGCCCCTGGGGAGGAACCATTAACTTGTTTAAAAGACCATGTATTGCCCCAAACCAGCAGTCTGTGCTCCCCGGGGCCTTACTCACTGGTTTATGTGTCTACCTTTCTTTTTGACAATAAACCTTTTACACTTTGATTTTTGCCCCTCTGCCTGTTCATTTTTGAAGAAGAACTGAAGGACACCTGAACCAACTCTGCTGAAAACTTAGACTGAATTTGGCCCAGAACTTAGTCAGATTTGACACAACAATGTTAAACCACCTCTGTGAAAGAGGTAGAAATACACACTAGTACTGAGGATTTAAGAGTGACTGAGTGGATGTTGAGAGGCTTAAAGTAAAAAAAAAAAAAGTGGAACATCTTCAACAGGCTTTCCAAGGTGCCACGCAGACATGCAGAAAACTCAGTACTCTGCATTGAAACAACACATTTGGTATAGAGATTTGGTAGAAGCCTTAAAATACTGTCATCCCGCGTCACATCACATTGCTTACCTTGCTTATGTGAAACTCCAAACGTCTCATGTACCTCTCAATGGTTTTAATTTGCTGCAAAAAGACAGAGACGGCACACAATTTACTGTTGTTCATGAGAGCGTGGTTACAGATGGTTTCCAGCTGCAAAAAAGATATGTACTGTATGTACAAGATAAAATGAGGTACAGGTTGCAGTGTCATGCTCACATGTTATAGAAGTGATATTTAAATATCATTACATTAAGGCTGCAGATTGGCAACATCTTAATTCTCTTGTTTGGAAATATCCTTTTTGATATGGATATACTTTATTCTCCCTTCCCAGGATCTCAGGGCTGTTCTTCTCAAGCTGTCGCTCATCCTGTCTCATCAACAATTCCACCTACTTTCACCCCTTTTTCCTGGATTATCCCTTCAACCCTTCATTTCTCCACTCCTGTCCTCCCTCTTGCTTTTCTTCTGCCTTTATCCATTTTTCTTCCATCCGTCTAACTCTTTTTCACATCAAAGATTACCTCAACACACTAAACTTCAAGTGCCTGTTAGAGTAAACCCTCCCCTCTATCCACTCACCTTGTCAAGATCGTACAGTACTCCCTAGAGGAAAAAAAAGAAAACACACTTAGTAGAGAAGGACACCGTAGCTCAGGCAGCTGAATTAATGCAAAGCACACTACAGTTGACTGGCATCAAGGAAAAATCCCACTAAACACTTCTTTCCAGTGACTCAGCATGAGCACAGTATGTGTGTGTCTGTGTGACTGTAGCAAAGCCAAGATGTGTTTGGTGTGTGTTAATTCAATGATGTTCAACTTAATTATGGGATATTAAATGACAATAAAACTAGTCTTGCTACTTTCATACAAAGATACTAATGAAAATTTAAATAAAGAAGGTATAATAAATGACAGGACTCAGCAGTGATTTTGATTTTGTTAATGTTTGCATATTTACCTTTTCTGCTTGATTTGAAAAAAATGCTAACAGAAAGAGATCTTCTCTTCCTTTGTGTTGCATTGATTTCACATCACTCGAAAATAGCATTGAAGTTAACTATTGTACTTATTACAGGAAAGCTTGGATTTTTCAGAATATCCGAACTAAGGTTTAAAATAGGAACAGGAATACCTGACAGCCTCAAATAAATAATGTTTCATATCAACCAGACCCAAGGTTTTTAGAGGTGTATTGTCATATTGTCAGTGCACAGTAATTTATTTCTTTTCTATCTCTGTTCATACAGAGACACTTTATACTGTCTGCACGTCATATGAACACAGTATAAACTGCAGCTGGTTTGTAAATTAATAATCAGTGGTTTCTCACCAGGCGAGAGTTCCTTTTCATGTCCTTCATCAGAGACGTGAGTTTGTCCAGTTCTGTTTGATGGACTTCCAGATATTCGCTACAGGCCAAGAAAAAAAATATCAATCTCTGTGAGGAAATTATCTTGACACCAGAATTTAATTAACAATAACAGAGGTATAAACACGTTTATACATAAACGTGCAGGTCTGTAAATACATGAGACAGTAAGTGCCTGGTATGAGTCGACGGGTAAGTATACAAATTAAAGAAATTAACATCTGTAAAACAGAACTTTAAGAGAAATTATAACTCGAAATGAATCGAAGAGTGTGTCAACACAATGTACACAACATACAGTATAAGTCACTTACTCCAGGCCTTGTTTGAGTGCTGTGTAAACCTCCTCCAGTCTTTTGGGTTGGGGCTCTCTGGAGCTGCTGCCTCCTTTGTGGCCTGATAGATGAGGCTTCTTGGGCTTGGACTGAGGCTTCTTCTGAACTGCAGAGTTCCCCATGAAGGAATTACACCTTCACACACACAAACACACACAACAGTAAACACACTGGAAGGTCCACTAATGGCATGTTTTTCCCCCAGGGTGCAGGATGGAAAAGACACATTGTGCTTCACAACATTTACAAAAATCCCATGGAATAAACAGTAGAAATGAAGACCATCTTGACATAAACATCTACTTTTCAGACACAAATAATTAAGATAGAGCAGAGTTATTTACACTGCACATTGCTTTTCATATCAAGTATTTCATATAGTTCATTTTCATACAGTTCTGCAAATGCTGATTTCTGTATTTTTTTTACAGCATCCTGAAAATATCCTTGGGTCAGTCTCAGCACACATAGCTGCAAACACATGCAAAGATGTGCTTCCCACCACCCACATTCTGTATTTGACCTGTGTTTGGCTGCCATTTAGTATCAGCTGCTGGAGTAAACATGCACAAACACACACTAAAGCAGTCACACTCCCGGCAATCAGTGACATTTAAGTGTTCTTCTGCGTCTTCTCAACAGTCCTCCAGCTGACCACCAGCGTGACTGATTCCAGAGATTAGGCCAACAAATATGTAGTAAATACAGTTGATTAGTTTGTGTATTTGTAAAAAGACTGTCCAATGAAACATAATCATACATAAATGTATAGGGTTGCAACTGATGATTATGTTCTCCATCAATTTATGTTTGCATTAATTTTACTACATAGTATCAGAAAACTGACTAATTAGTTAATCAATTCATTGTGTGTTGTTGTTGTTCTACAAATGTGCAAACTCACAGAAAATGACACCCCAATATATATATATTGATATTTCTAAGTCTCACTAAAGCCTCTCAAAACTTTTTCTAGTGCAATCATTCTAATTTTTATGTCATACTAGCCTTAAATGCCCGTGCACATCTCAAACTCTAAAACCATTACAGGCTGAGCTGACAAATGACATTTCTCTACACTTAATGAAACAATCCCAGTCATCTTAGGGACACCGCGACTACCAATTCCAACGCCTGGCAAGTTGGAACACGCCACATCTTGCTGCATGCCAGGCAAGGCAGCACAACTTAAGCTTAGCTGACAGAAATCTAGGGCAACACTGAATGAGAGCGCTGCGTAGCCTTGGGGTCACGCAAGCTGCAGTGCAGTAGGGTCTCTCGGCAGGCATACAGAAACACACACGCATAAACACTTGCACGATTCCGCACTGACTGATAATTGTGAATTTGGTCTCTTCAACAAAGTGAAAAGTTGACAGAATGCATGCATGTGTAAATGCACATGTAACATCCACATGGGTACACACATGGAGCGTGCTTTTGCTCAGTAACACCAATACATGCATGCACTGACACACTCCAGTGGCCTTAGAAGTCATATCTCTCCAGCTTTCCTCCCCGCTCATTATCAGAATGGTAGCTAGTCAGTCGCTGTCAGTCGCCCACACACACAACTCATTCCAACCAATTACACTGTTCAGTGTCTGAGCGGAGAGAAAAAAGGACAAGAGTGTCTTCAAATAGGTTCTCAAAGCAGAGACCCAGAGGTGCCGAAGAGCACCAGGCACCAACAGCTGAAAGCATGAGATTGGAAGAGATATTTCAGGGATGTGAATTTGAGAGGGTTTTGTCTTATGATGATGGCGAGTAAGGCATCAGAGGCTAAAGTTAAAGACAAGGAAAATGTTATGTTGATAAAAATCGTTATCATTGACCTTTAACTTTTCAAAAGCAGAATCTGGCTATAAAGAAAATATCTATCAAGAAACTGGGTTATGAAATAAAGTGATGATCACTCTTAAGTAACCTAGACTCCGTGTACCTACTGTTAACTCTTTGATGACCTCCATTTAATATCAATGTTTTAGTAAAATAGGAATCAATGTGTTTTCTGAAGAGATGAATGAAAATCAATAAAATTTTTCTAAGCATATGTCCATAAAAACTGTGCTTGAAAAGATCAATAAATTGCAGTGTTTTCTGAATAAGTCCCTTCCCGTGCTGACCCGAATTGTTAGTTCATAAATAAATAACCAGTTTTAAAGATTTCTGCTTACCGTGAGCGTCGTTCCTGCAGCGTGCTAAAACCAGCAAACGACTGACTCCGGATTATGCCGTTGGGCCCACCAGGGGAGTGGGTGCCGGCCGCCATGATCTCGGGGACACGAGACGACACTCCTGAAAGGAAAAAAAACTCAACTCAACTTTAACTCAAATTACAGTAAAACCAGAGAGGTTAACTGGAGTGGAGCGAGGATTGTGTGAAGTAGGCACTGTTAGAGATGCTCGCCACGTGCAATGTTGACAAGCAGCATTCACAGCCTGTGCTAACATGTCTCGACCCCACTGGCCTACCTGTCATCACTCAACTGCAAACATATCTCAAGTGTTACCGTTTTACATTTTCCTTCTTTGGGCAGGTGTCACAAAACATGACTCCTGTCACTTTCTGTTAAGTGAGATGTGTGTTTTGTGCATATTTTCTACCTGAACCAAGAGGTTCAAACTCATCAGACTGACAGCTGTTTAAAACCCATACATGTGGCACATCACAACTCACTACATACAGTATTTGAGGATTTGACCACAGACGTAGCTTTAAAAGCCTTCAAGACATTTAATTTATGTGCAGTTCAATTCCAGGAAACCAATCCAGACAGATCAGACAAATCTACACTATATAATTTACCCCTATCGTAAAGACCGCTCTTATCACCATGTCGATATTTACAAGCAGCAGCAGCCTGTCAGATTTTAACCTTTTTTAAACTGGAGATGTGGAATGCAACATGACTCACGTGGGCACTTGGGGAACAACCTGAAAATAGACAGAAGCATCCACGTATAGCTGTCAGATAATGATGCAGCGGAGATTAAGTGCCCAGAGGGCAGAATCCACTGAGGTAAGTGAATCATAGTTTCAGCCAGTATGAAGAGACTTTGTCCGCATCATGCTGTTGGTGTCAGCAGGTTGACATTTAAACTTAAAGGGCAGTTTAGTAAATATTTAAAACTGCTTATTGACAGACAAACTACGGATGCACTGATCTGCAGAGGTTGTTAATGTGCAGCTGTATTACACATAGGTATCTACATATAGGTATCCAGCATGCTGACCTCAATTTAAAAGTGTGATGACTGTAAATACTGTAACAGCCACAGATGTGTCATTTCTGCTTTGTTAATCTGTATCTCTTTACAACTGAGCTAAAGGAAAAGTATGATAACACAGAAGTGCCTACAGGAGAGAGATTTGTCAAATCAAATTACTCTCTTTTAACAAGCAGAGGAATCAGGCTCTGAGGCGTCTCCGAGTCAGATTCTTGTTATCATACAAACAAGATAAACTGTCCCGTAGCATTACCAGTTACTAAAACTTTGCCAAATTAATTAACATCAAAACCAAAATACTGGATTTTGCCTCATTCTGTATGTGTTACTGTGCTTGTGTGTGTGTGTGTGTGTGTGTGTGTGTGTGTGTGTGTGTGTGTGTAAGGGCAGGTTCATGCTGCCATATAAATACAAGCTTGTACACAGACACACATACCAAACACATGTGTACTAGAAGTGATTGAAGTATGTAGATATTGTCTGCTTTGGTCACGGTGACAGACACGAACCCAAACAAAGAACCTGCACGGGGCCCAAGGAAAGACTAGAGGTTGTTTTGTGCTGGGGGAGAAAAGCATGTTGAGACTGTAACAGCTATTAATAGCAGCTTGCTAACACAGAGGACACTGATGGGTTATGACCCAGACTATTTACTCCCCATTTACTATACATTGCACAATATTTACTGTATAATTGTTCAGTGTGTAAATCATATTTACTTTATTTATTATATAGTGCAGTCAAAAATTCCAGTGGTACATAAAAAAAAGTGGGATGGACACTACTTTCTACCAACAATCCTAAAATGCAAGGCACAGTTGCATTAACACCAAATAAAACCTTCAGTAATTTATACTTTTTTCATCGTAACATGCTCTGAAACATTTAAAAAGCAGAAATTTTAACAATAACATGATGTCGTTATTATCACCATGAAACGATTCTGCTGAAAGACAATAATGCCGCCTAGAGTATCATCACCTTGCTCTAACAATGGCCGGCAGCAGGAGAGCAGCAATTTGCTCTAATGCTGTGCATTTTAGTCCATTTTGGTCTTTAGATGTTCAACAGCATAGTTTTCTGCCTCGCCTTGTTTGTCTCTCTGATTTTCTGAGTCACTATCCTCGTGGGTGGGCAGATGATGGTACATTTTGTTACCTAATGCTTTCTGGGTAATCACAGAACAGGCTGGACGCTGTTCCCCACACTTCCCCACTATCTCCTGAACTAAAAACTGCACACAATGATACCAGATGGCAGAAGCTGTTCAGTTTCAAGTCCCTTCAATACACTGATGTTCCCAAATGGTACAAGCAGCTAGTGCTGCCCATGATGAGGACTCAAGAGAATAACTGTGCGTATAACTTACAGTCCTCAGAGAAAATATCTAGAAGTGAAAAAACGGCATGCACACTATTCAAACAGGGAACAAGCTTCATATTTACTCAGGAGTTACACAGTGTGCTCACTAAAATCTCAACTGTAAGACAGAGACTGTGGGTTAAATTCAGACAGTGTTTGTCCTACATTAATTTTCAGGGACTTGTCTACCCACTGCTGGATAAATGTAGCACTTTATAAAAAGATAATCACCTTGTCGTTTCTCTCTCTCAGAAACAAAGTCACGTAATTTTCTGTTTATAGCTTGTCCAGTGGGATAATTTGCTATTGCTCTCTTGTTATATATGATAGAAAATAAATGCGCTTTAGTTTTGGACCATTGGTTGGTCAAAACAGCAACAACGTCCGACAATGTCATATGGGCTCCAGCAAACTGTGATGGACATTGTTATTTGTGATCATTTATTTTAATCCAAAAAATAATCTGCAGATAAATGATGATGTAAACAATATGTAATGTAACCCCCAAGATAAAGAGATACATTGTGGTTTATGCAATAGACATTTTGGCTTAAGTGTTATGCTAAACATTCGCACCCTTCTCCAGACATTTCCCCAACCTTTCCCAGGCTCAGCAAGCCCCTTCCAAACAAACTCCACATTGAAATCACTTTGTCTCACACACTCACACTCTTTCAGTTCAACTCCTGAATCATACAAACCTTTCCTCCGCAGCTCTTAGTGTCACCGCTCATCTCGCCTGAAGAGCCTTTCAGAACAACAAAGCCTACAGTATTTGCAGCGTGTTCTGGTTGGGGGCCAGCCTTTTCATTCACTGGTCGCTTAAGATGCCCTTGAATAGGTGTGAGAGTTTTGTGGAAGATGTAACTATTTAATTGATCAGTGAGCTGAACAACACACAACGGAAAAAAAAAATCACACAAATATTCAGACACTCAAAATAGTGACTGGAATGAGACCAGGAAACCTGACGCAATATCAGTTAGCTGTTAGCTCCCCAAGATCCACGTGCATTAATGTTTTCATATGACCCCAGACGATGTGTGTTTGTGTTTGAAGGGGCAAGAGACAGACTGGATAATTAATGAGGGATAAACTCCAGCTGGAGGAAAGGAAAGAGGAAAGGGAGTAGTGAATGAAGCATCTAACCATTGTTCAGGACTAAAAGAGTTATTGTTAAATGTGTTTTTCAGAATCTGATTTAACAAAAGTTAAGGTTTGCATGAATATTCATGAAGAAATAATGTCACATTATTTTAAGTAGACTTTAGTCTCATCGCTTTTAATATGAAAATATTAAAAAAAAATTTCAAGGCAATGTAATTTGAAAACACCACAGACAGGTGAAAGAATAAAACATGGTGAGTTGATTCCAAAAGTTGTCATTTGCTCTTTGACATTATTTACTTTCTGCAGCAGTACACAGGCTTATCTTTATGTCTTGGTTGTCTGCTGTCTTTGTATCAAGCGTTGTTTCCTTGGAGGACAAAACCACCATCGTAAAACAAACCATTTCACTTTCTTTTGAAGGACCCAAAAAGCCACAGATTCAAACATCTGCAGAAGAAAGACATAAAAACGTTTTCAGACGTTTTTTGAGTCCTTCATTCAGGAGGGGGTTTGTATTTAAGTGACTCACTTATTCTCCTGTTGTTGGGTCTATTCACCACATTCTCTATACTTATCACAGCCGAACAAACTCTTCATACAAACATATACTGACCTAAAACTTGTCAGAAGCATTTTAAGTTTGCAGCAATCACTAAACAGGAGGCAGAATATGTAAACAAACACTGCAGCATCTCTAAATTCGTCATACTGATAACTGCATAAATCATTCTGAGCTTCTTGTCAGCTGTGAAGTGTTCCAGCACAAAAACACACACACACACTTTGCTTAAGCTTACTTCACGCTCCTCTTTTACACACTTGTCTTACAAACAGCTATGTGTACACACACACACACACACAGGTCCCAGGTTAATGGGACATGTGATGAGAGCAGGATTAAGACAAACTTATGCATGCAAGGAATTATGTAGAAAATCTTAAAGAGCAGTAGGTGAAATCGGCAGTAAGTTGTCTTACTGTAAATCCTAAATCCTAAATTTGAACTTTCATTTATAATTTTTACTTGTTTTGCAGTGCAATATAAGCCGTCTTAATGGAGCAAAGCTACCTCCGTTTCTTTTTGGCTGTGGTTGGGACATTTGAGAAGTTCAAACCGAGCTGACGTGCTTAAACAAAAAAATGTAGCCCTCTGCTGCTTGTGCTTACGAGTTTAGAGGCCAATTTGGAGCTACACAAGCAGTTTCACTCCTCACTGAACCAGGTCACACTGTGCTCTGTAGCATGAGGGAAAACCTGAACAGCTTCCATACACATGCTTACAACCTGCAAGGTGTGTTATACGCTCATTCTGTATGTAGACATTTTATGAGCACTCTGTTGGATTTGTTCTGTTTAGGAAGCATCCTGAATATTGTCGTCTTGTAACCACACTACTGAGTCTTTTTATACACTTTCTCCTTTGTGCACAAGTCATCTTTAATCATCTCCAGCTTTCTTTATTCTTTAATTTCGTCCTATTTTAGGCTGCACTTCCTGGAACATTAAATACAAATAGACAAAAATAGAAATCTTAGGGACACTTTTGATGAAGCTGTGGACACATTTAAAGCTGTGTCTGTAAAAGATTTGAATATAAAAAACAGCTTGTTTCCAAATGAATGATTGGTGCTTTAAAAGCCTCTGCCCTGTAACACAAGGGTGTGTGTCCTACTTCTTGGCAGTTGGCTCATAACGGTTGTTTTACGTAACACACTCCATCCCAGTTTGTCTGCTGTTGCCATGGTGAGGCTAATTTATACAGGCATTAAGAATTAGGCACCTGTTGTTAAAATGCGGTGACACTGATTTTTACACATAAATACACACTTGGAAACAGGCTGACATGTACTCATGGGGAGTTACACACACACACACACACACACACACACACACACACACACACACACACACACACACACACACACACACACAC
>JAUYWH010000003.1:9880573-9915034 GCA_034779795.1 Ctenopoma multispine | reverse complement strand
ACACACACACACACACACACACACACACACACACACACACACACACACACACACACACACACACACCCACACACACAGGAGCACACAGGAGCACAGTCACATGTACAGACATGCGTATGAAAGGTGACACTCGCACATATGCAAATTTGAATCTACAGTAACATATAGCAGAAAGTTCACGATCTTGCTTCTTAACTGAAATCAGGATGTGGCCATTTATAGCTGCTTTTACCAGGAATAATGACTTCAGGAAGAGAGAGCCTTATTATCCTCAGCACTTAGGAGAAGTGCAAGTTCCTCCTGAGAAAAGCAATAAAAGATAGGGAGGAGCATGTCACTGCAGAAGATGCCAGTATCACCTTTGAGGTGTCAATAAAACACCTTTCATAATAAAAATGATGCATAGAACTGCCAGCAGAAAAAACTGACAGAAAAGGGACATAAAACATAAAGAACACGTGACATACATACATACATGCTTTTATATTTGCAGTGGATCAAATGACTATATTGTACACATGAAAGCTGCAGAGAGAATTAGCACTCAACTCAATTTTGGTTCATCCTTATGCTCTCACCAGCATCCTATTTTGGTTACATTGGGCAGATGCTTCCAGCAAAAACACTGACAGACAAAGTTAGCGACTATCTGGTGAACAAGGCGTCTTGAAATGGCTGAAGTCATCTCTACTCCACCACCTGTCAACAATAACATTCTTACATCCTGACTGAAGACGAAGTCACAAGCTTGTTGACACAGGAATCCATCACAAAGACAAACCACACAAAAGAAACAATGGACGGTATAGGAATTTCAAACACATCCTGTGTGATGCTGGTATGCAGCGAGGACGCCTCAGGCACAAAAAGGATCACTAGCTTGGTTAATAGTCATCTTTATACGATCGTCCCTTTGAATGGACACAATGGTAGAAAGCAATATCTAACAAATGTCTAAGACAAAGTAACTGATAACCTATTTTACAAATCTGTGTGATCTTGATTTAGTAGGTTACTAAGGTTTAGGTGTTTGGAGTGATCATTCAGACCATATAATTAGTAATGCTACAGGATAAGATGTCAGAAATTATCTTGAAATAAAGTTTTTTCCTTTCTTCCTAAGAGTTGGCAAGAACTGTGTATCACTGCCTTCTAAAAAATAATCAAGCTGCCCAACTTCCTGTCCTAAATATTCAGACTCCTCTGATCCCAGACATCCTCGCTATGGTGAATGATTCTCAAAAAATAACCAAAGCTTTACTGGGTCAGCAATAAACTGCTCGAGACTATAAATAATATTAACCAGGATCAGCTGACAGACAATTCAGCCATCAGAAGCAGATAAACTGTTTATTGGAAGCTGCACGTGTGACATGTGACAGTGGCGCGAGTGCCAAAGTGTGGGAGAAAAACACAGCCTGTGCTCTGTGTGTGCGTGTGTGTTTGAGAAAGGAGGCCAGTGCCAGCTTGATCACATGAAAGTGAAGACAGGTCAGAAATGTTGCCAACAACCCTCGGAGGTACAACCGTGCATACCCGTTTCATTCATGTGTCACAAGAAGCAAACCTTGTCTCTCCCCTCCTCTCAAATGCTCTTTACACCCGAGTGTGTGCATCTGTACGTGTGTTCAGATCTCCTCACATATCGTTAAGTTGCGTTTACAGTAACGCTATTCTAATTATAGGTCATCAGTATCCTCATGGGGCAGAGCATGCAGGGAAAATTAAGGCCAGGATATGGCGTGGCATTTAAATGTACAGATGACCAGATTAACTGAGGCGTGTCTGCACTGAAGTTACATTCAGACAGCTGCTGTTGACATTTGAGCAGAGGAGAGCTGTGTAGTCCCATGCAAGTGAGGAATTATCCAGACAATCTGTAGGAGCTACAGTTAAAATCCTAAAAATCTATTCATTGAAAGAATACTTCACTTTTACATGCATGTCAGTTAGTAGCCATTACAGCCGCAGAGATTCTTCAGCTACAAGCATGTGTCCACTTTTGACATGAATGTCCTTTAATTGACAACAAAGTAATATAAATGAAGCTTAATGACAAAATTCCATGACATAACCAACAACCTTAGTACTGCCACAAAGATTCAGCTTCTCTTGTGCCGTGTCAGAGAGGCACGCCATGATGCTCTGCAGTTCAACTCAGTTTATTTTATTCCACCACAATCATCTATCTTTTGCTCTATTTATTATAATTATTATTTATTATGTATAAAACCACCTAAACTCACTGAAAGCCTCTCAGCGTCTAGAACTGCACATTTGTGATGATTGATTCATCAAGTCGTCTTTTTTTTTTTTACTGAAGAGTAATTTTAAAGAGAATTGCACTCTCAGAAAAGTCTTTCAGTGCAACTCCACCACCAACATGTATTGTATGATCATAATAGTTTGATGTGTAAAGTTGGTGGAGATGTTTTTCTATCCTCACGTGCAGCGCTGATGTACAGATGTACACAAAGAGGCAGCTACATCTCTGCTGCTGGGTGTGGTTCAGGTGCAATCAAGCAAACAAAGACCACAGCATGAAGCTGTGATAAGGGTGTGGTTACAAGTGATATAGTTTCTATTTATCAAGATGTTCGTTATAGATACAGGCAAGTGACATATCGGCACAGTAAGAACATGAACAAACTTTTTCCTTCTAGCGGCACAAATTTGCGTGACGACAAAAGTTAATCAGCAGCTATTTTTAACACTGTAAAACTACATCAGTGGGGATTTTAACTCTAAAGACTTTCTCACTTATTGTCCTTGTGTGATCTTTCCATGTGTGACTCAGATAGACAGTGACCACCTATGCTGCATCGCTGGAATGAAGTTACCATACAAACAGGATTACGCCGGTTATTTCAGCTCCATTTGTTGTTGTTTTTTACAAATGGAGAAAAGACAACATTCTTTTCACTGATAGCAGCTACAGTGATAATACGAGCTCAGAGTACTGAACAGCTATGTGTGAGTTAGCCAGCCATGGGAAAACAGCCAGCCACAGAGTTTGTCATAATTTGTGCATTGTATCAGCTGGGAAGGTGGCAGGACTGTGATGTGTGCTCTGGGTTTGGCTGAATTTTATTTAGCAACTGGGAATAACTAATTACTCAACTACAGACTACAGGCCAAGATATTCAGTAGTACAGATGTGTTCATTTTCAAGAGATTCAAATGGTTTTAAAAGGTAATGAAAACTGTATTTAATTACCATGTTTGAAATAAGGAAACGGCAATTTATGCTACAGTTGTGTATGATGATGTACGTGACAAATAAACAGACTGCATCAGTGGCCTACATTCATGGTCCATGTGTTTTATGACTTTCTAATTCTGTCTGTATTCATTTAGTACATCAGAAAATGCAGACTGTCCAATACCTGCTATGACAGCTATTTCTATCCTACCTATTCTTCCTGCAGTCATGACTGAATCATTACCATAATGTTAACGACAGAATAACAATTTACAGTGTGGCTAAATGAAAAGAAAAGAAAAAACACTGCAGAAGAAACAGGCTGAAGTGAGAAATGGAAAATTACAAAAAAGAGACTTCCATATGCTCTTGAAATGATCTCTACTTGGCTAAGAAACACACTGGAGAACACAGCCGTTTCTATTCTTTCTCCCTAAACTGTGGCTTCACAATTAAATGTGTCAACTAACTATGAAGATTATCACAATGTTTAGAGAGTAAGGACTCAGCAGTGAATGCATCACCAAGGACATATGAAGTGTACTTTGAACCACATGTGCTCAGTTCAAAATAGCTGTACGGAGACATTCACTGCTTAACAAGTGAAGTGAATGGGGTAATTATTTTGATTTTAGAAGTACGTAGGTGTAGTTCAGTAGAGGCAAATGATGTGAGAAGAGATTAGGAAACAGAAAACAAGACACAGTCAAGGCACAGAGTCGGAGAAAAACAGCGAAAGAAACAAGAATGATTCAGACACTGACAGAGACAACGAGACAGCCTGTACATCTGTAGACAATGCTACAGAAAGGAGTCACACACACATTATGTTGCACTGTTATCCATTGTGCAGTTCACCAGCCCCCACAGACACTGATATCAAACATCTGCCGACACTGTTCTTCTGCCATTTTACCCCCTATTTTTTTAGAGCCTGTTTGCTTTTGCCTGCAGAATGAAACGGGGTGGGAGGTGAGGGCACGATATGAAGAGAGAGAGAGAAGGACATGCAAAACAGGTCAAGAGCCACTCAAAGAGCCACGGTGCTCACAGTGAGATCTAGCCTTGTGATCATCTCCATTAACTGAACGCTATTTTTGATACATGTACAAAACTGCAGATGGTGACGTACAGTTGAATCGCTTAAAGTGTGAGTTATCATCTCAGATCGTAATAATCACACTGGAAGACAAACCATTTACACACTACAATCTAGGCTTAGATGAATCATGGAACAATTTAAGGTTAAGCACAGGGGCGATTGTGGGATCAGACCTTTTAAGAGGTGCTCAGCCCCTAATCGGAGTGTGTGTGTGTGTTGGGGGGGGGGGGGCATGCATACAGTTCTTGCAAATGTGTTCAACACATCTGCTAAATTACATTTGACTAAATAACTATTTCTATCGTAATCTTTTTATATACAGCTCTGGAAAAAATGAATTAGCTTCTCTGATTTTGCTATTTTAAGGTATATGTTTGAGTAAAATTAACACTGTTGTTTTATTCTATAAACTACTGTCAACAAAACTCAAATTCCAAATACAAACATTGTCATTTGGAACATTTCTTTCCTGAAAAGGTTTTCAGACCTCAAAAAATGAAAAAAAAAAACCCAAAACAAAAAAGTTCCTATTCATTTTCACATAACACATGTTTCAACTTAGGAAGTGTTGACAAATCAATATTTGGTGGAATAACCCTAATTTGCAATCACAGCTTTCATGCAGTGGTCTTTTAATTTTTCCTAGAGCTGTATATAAATTATATTTTTCTTAACAACTTACAACAAACCATACAAAAATGAAAAGATTAACAGCTAATGCAGTTTGCTTCAGTAGTTTTGTGGTGGTCTGTTGTAAAATAATAATAATTGTTCAGGATTAATACCTGCCATCAATAAATCTAAGAAAACTTACAATAATGTTGAACCACAAAGTTGCCACTTTACTAAGGTAACGACTTATATAGGTAATTTTCTCAGTAAATAAAAATTAAAAGAACAGTCATTATCACTGTAGTCTTGTCTATCTGACTACTTTCTCGACTGGTTCTTGTTCCCTCTCTTGTTTTCTGCTGACTCCATACTGCTCTCTCTCCTTCTGTCCATCTCTATTCTCCCCTCTCTTTGTGCAAAAGGCAAACACAACCAAAACAGAAGATTTAAAATTTAATAAAGATATCGACATGTAAGTAATCTTGATCTGACTCTGATGTAAATGTGACCACAAAAAAATTAATACTGTCTGTTTATGTCTCATAAAAGCAGACCTCCCAGCTTGAATTGCATATAGTACACTAGCTGTAAAGATAGTTTTAGCTTAGGCCTTTATAACTGTATGAGAAATATGATCAGGACTTAGAGGGGTTTGCTTAACTTAATGTGGTCATGTTGGTGTATGCAAATTGTTTCAGTCAACCATACAAGCAGACTAATTTAATGTTTCCTCAACACACTAACATTAGCCAATCTGCTAGCAAACTACAACAGCTAACAAAGAAAAATCCATGCAAAATCTAACGTTAATTAATATTAAGTAACAGCAATAATTTAAAATATTTTTTAGGGGTTCCCAGATTGTTTTAAAATGACCTAAAATCCCCTTTTGGCCTAACAAAATATCTATGTAAGTATCTCCCATGTTTATCTTCATGTTAGCCCCATGGATTTTAAAGGTCTTAGATTCTGTTTAGTGGTTCTACACCTTCACAACACAAGAGAAAAAACTATATGAAATTTAGTATCTACGACTTATAAGTATTTTGAATATATTTATTAATCAATACTTTATACAGTGTCAGATTCACGTGGTGTTGTCCAAGTTACCAAAAAGACAAAGCTTTAAAAAGCACTGGGCAGGGAAAAGATTGTCAAACATGAGATTATATAACCTACAAAAGTTTGCTATTAAATTACTAAAATGGGCACTCCATTTATTAATTATTAATCATCCGTAAAGTTTAGAGACTTGTAAGAGACAGGAAAAAAAAACAACAACAGTCTGACTTGAACCCGCATACAAAAGACACACCTTTAAAGACATGTTGTTGCATGAGGAGCAGCAGAGTTCAAAGAGCGAACTGTCTTACTCACAATGACTCGCCTCCAGACAAAAGAGCAGTGTCATGCCTCCCCCTTTTCCCTCTTTCTCAGTTCATCTGTCAACGCACCACTGTGTGTCATGGCCACCCCGAGGCAGCTGGATAATGGGAACACTCTCTTCACGGTCTCTCAAAAAAACTCAACTTTGTGACAGAAGAAACAAGGCATGCAGGTACAGGTGCAAAAAGTCTCTTCTGACAACGATGGAATGGCATCTGGAACCAAATGTGATCACAGCACTGAAATTCAGAGCTTTGATTTCAGGGTAAGACGAAAAGTTAAAAACTAAGTCTGCACAAACAAATACTATGAAAACTAGAGGCAATGGAGATAAACAAACAAACAAACAAGCAGAAACAGAGAAGACGGGAGGCTGACGAGAAAGGAGCAGCACTGATAGTTGATCTGTGAAATCCATCACAGGACCCTGGAGATTCTGACAGCACATGAAGAAAACTCAGCTGCTGGCACTGGGTTTGTCACACACACAAAAATTATAATCTGTGTGTTGTCCTCATGCTGGCAAACAAAGAAACAGACATAAAACCATCCTGACACACAGATGTGAACCAATAGGGTCTGTTCCAGCTGCTGGACACCACAGAGGGAGAGCACCAAATAGCAAAACAGACAGATTATCAGCTTAGGACCCTAAAACGCTTATGGCAATCATTATGCCGCTACAGCTTCCAGCTGCTCCAGCCAGAGGTGTGTGCACCAAATATGTGCAGCATGTCAAATATCATGTGTCACACATGATGGATAGTGTACAGTATGTGCAGCGGGAGGGGCTTTATGGGGTACACCTCACACTCACACACACAGAATGCTGTGCTGATCTGCTCAGAGACAACAGCACTGGGGGGTGAGGATGGGTTCACACCCCTTTCCATCAATTCTCCATCTGTATCTACGGTGGAGCATAGTGGCAGGAGGGGAAAGGGGTGGGAGGAAGATAAGTGATTGAAAAACCATAATAAAAATGGCAAACATAGGAACACACACAGACACACACAGAGGTTTCCACTCATTAGTCCCTTAGCAGCACATAATTGTTCCGGTTTTCATTTTCCATACATCACTGGCTCTTACTGATGCATTTAGGGTTAAAAAAAGCAGACAAACACATTTACACATGTATTTGAGTAGATGTGTGTGTTGATGAATGTCACATGATTTTGCTGGCAATAGCCTCTATGTACACTCTCCTCTCTGACAGACAGAGCAGTCTGAGCCAGGGACCGTGATTAAGCAGCACTGTTGTAGCCACCAACCCAAAAGGCTGTGATGTCTCCGAGGATAGTTCAGTCCTCACTCCTCACTCACTGGGGAGAGTACAGGATTGAAAGGCGCACAGAAAAAGACTGATAAAATAAGAAGCAAATGGCCAGCAGAGGTCAAGCAGAAAGAACAGAAGAGAATTCATGGACATGCTAGCAGCAAGTTGCACCATGGATGTATTATGAGAACCAGTTTAAAATACTGCACCTGCTCATTTCTGTGACAGTTGCTCACTGATACATATGTTGAAAAAAAACATCTCCATTCTTATGGATTCCAGCCTTAAGAACTAAATATGTAACACACATGCGTCCATGTTTTTAAAAGCATAAACACTTGAAACCTATCTCCCATTGTGCCTCTCAGCTCTCTGCACATACATAATCCTACACGTCTTCTAGACTTTCCAAATTATTTTGGATTGAATAGATCAAATTCTGATAACTAAAAGTCAATTTGTTGGGTCTGTGATGCTCATACAAATGCATTCAATGTCTATTAGCCATTCCTTTGTGCGTCACATGGTCAACACAAAAGCTGCAATAGGGCGGTTTGGTCACTACGCCAATTCTTAACAATGATAATTATACCACAACCTGTAGAGGATATTTGAGGCACATGCTGATATATTTTTGAAATATTTTACTGAGATACTGGCCAATAGTATTTCTTTAAACACATAAAATATGATTTTATATGATAAGAATTGTGCCCACTTTGTTGTTCTCTGGGTTCATTCTGAGCAGCGAGTCAATCACCAATGTGGAGCTGTGTGCTATTGCAAAGCAGAGTTACAAAAAACAATCAGTACATCTAGGCCCAATGGCAATTATGTAAATGCAGCATGCAGGGTATTACACCACCTTCTGCAGGAAGCATGCAATGCTGCTATGAGATGCGCTTTATCTCCTACATCCCCTCCACAGAGATACCTCAGCTCTTCCACTCCTCATTCCTTCCAGCCCGACACCTCCACTGTCCCATTCAGGGCCCCACACCCAGTCTTTGACCCTCCCTTCAAATACCACATAACCCCAGAACAACAATCACAACCCACAAGCTTAACACCAAATATTCCCAGAAAAAAGATAAAACACCTCCCACCCTTTTTGGGAAAGTGATGAGTGTATGTTAGGATGTGTCCAGACATCTAAATAAGACTTATCATCCTGAGACCAGATAAGATAAGACTCCAAGGAGATGGTGCAGCCTCTTTATCAAACTCTGATGACACTAAAACACAGTCTAAATAGAGGTCTGTCACTATGACAAAAATAGAGATTTTACAAGACAAAAACGTGTGACAACTAGAGAAGTAACGTTCTTAAAATAATATCACTGAGACAGACATAAAAACAGCTGCCTTCTATATCTGTGAACAGAATGACCCAATTTCTCCACAGGGAAAATTAAAGTTTCATCACAGAACCAAATCAACCTCTTGCCAGTCATACAATGAGTTCTATCAAAAGCTGCTTCACTGACACAGACTGAGGGTTGAGTTAAATCTAGAAGTCTGGATCATGAAAATTCAGCTGGAGATGTGACTATATTATTTAAGTCATCTTAATCGTTAAACTCTCACAGTTCATCCAGAGCAGCAAAAGACCCAAATCATTTCTCTCCCCATCCCAGCGGAGCACTTTAACTTTCTGCAGCCTACCTTATGAAATAATAACTATCAGCTGTGAAAACTTCAAGGAGGCACTGCTGGAAAGACAGATGGAAAGACATATGTAAGCGCATGCAGTGAATATACATAACCACCCACACACACAGAAGCAGGCCATATTCCCATGCAAGTGGAGAGAAGTGCAAGTGGGTGTTCCCGAGGACAGAAAAAGGTCAAGTGTGCATGTGCGAAACAATGATAGATTTTAAAAGCACTAAAGTCTTAATGAGGTGATTCAATTAGCTGATAAAGCTGTTGAGAAATATGAAAATAAGCAACTGTATGGATAATTGACTGTTTGTTTAGATCATTTTATAAATAAAAAACCAACACCAAATTGCCTGTGGTGTGCAGATTCACAAATGAGAATACTTCTTGTTTTGTTTGTTTTCTGTATGAGAACAAAAAACAGCTAAAAAGCTTTTGGGTTTTGGACTTAGAGAAAGGAGAGTAAAGATCGCAGGCTCTCTACATTAATGTGTAACGTTCCCTTTAAAGTCTCTGAACTACGTGTTTAGCCGACACAGTTAGAGGTCTAAAATCCAAAAAGCAATAGTTAATCAGATTAATGAAATCTGATTAATGAAATAATTTATCATCAGTTTTACTCCTCAAAAATAGAGGTTTTAGTAAAATGGCCCACCGGATAATAAGACACTCGTCAATATGATTACCATGAGGTAAAAGCTATATTGGTATTGATCCTTATCTACAAGATGAGGATCAATATATTTTGACCTCATGTGCTGCTTAATGGAAAATACAACCAACTGCAGATTAATTGGCTAATAGATGAAACAGTTAATCCAGTGGAATAAATGTGAAGCTTTGCTGTTGCTTTGTGAGATAAATAGAGAACTCCTAGGTTCAGGTGATGCAGACATTCCTGAAAAGCACATTCACTTCACGTCAACATCACACTGTTGTGTTTCAGTAGTTTGGTTTGGGGAAAAACCCAACAAAACGCAGGAGCGTCTGAATTTCCTCCAAATCACACAGTCGTAATTCCTTTAATGAGGCTTTGGAGAGAAAGAGGAGGAAATGAGTCCATGTGTGTGTGCTTGTCTCCGCTTGTGAGACAGAGTAAGTGAAAGACAGGGAGAGAGAGAGAGGGGAAAAAGAGGGAGAAGAAAGGAGGCTGAGACTGAGAGGGCAGATGCAGGGAATGAAAAGCCGGTTGGGGCAAAGTAGAGAGAAGATGAGGGCCAGCTTGTGTGTGAGAGAGTCTGGGAACAGGCGCTGGTCTTGCATCCCTGCAGCCCGACTTGGCTTGGCACAAACACACTACCCCCTCGTCTCCAGCCCCCTTCAAATCGCTAAACCAAGGTCCAAACAGGCTGGCAGGGAAGCAAAGCACTTCCACTTAACCATATCAAAGTCAGCCTGGTGCTGCAGTGAAAGCACATTTAGCCCTAAAAAAAATTTTTTTTTCCTCAGAAACAGCATGAGCAGCTGGGCATGGGGAGTCCTGGTGCAAGCCTCATAATTATTTGGATGAAAGATTTTACTGTTATTTTGTTTTTCTTTTCAAGCACACCAGAGCCAGCTGAGAGCTGAGGACTTGATAGCTTGACAAATTGTTGTTCTTGATTAACTTGGAGGACGTGCAGCTGAAAAGATAATGCCAGCTCAGTTGGAAGAGAGGAGATTTTAAAATATCACTTTTTTTTCTACAGTAGGTGTGTTGTTTTTCTAAAGAAAGCCGAAAAGGTGATTTGCAGACCACCTGGCAGCTAGAAACCTACAAACGACTGGAAATTTCTCCTGACAGACCAGAGCAAAGCTGCTCACTTCACAGACAGTTTTCTTCAGTCCTGCTGCTGTGTTTATTCACTCAGGTTCAGCTGGCAGATCCACTGTGGGTGGTACCCATGCACAATACTTAACAATAGATTGGTGCTCTTTGGCCCTCAAGCTCAGCAAACCTGGAGGGGCATTTTTAACATCACTGATCCTCTCACGTTTCACACGCAGGCTGCTCTTTATCTCGTCAGGAAACCATTCACACCCACAGACAACTTGTGACAGAAGCTTTGCAATCGTGGAACTCATTACACAGCAGATCACCTGTCAGAAGAGCTGGCTGACAAATCATAGGTGAAGCATGTTCAGACTCTCTATAATCTAGCCAGTGTTGCTTTCCAGTTTTGCAGTTCAGTTCCATAAATTGGCCTACTCTATGGCCAGAGCAGGTAGAGTCCCCCCCCCCCCTTTGTAGTTTAATATCACTGAATTGTTTTTGTGTATTACAAAGAGGTTCATGTCAGGAAAACTAAGCTTAAACTGAAAATGTTCATTGGTTTACATCGGTTTATCCTCCGCGCAACTGTGATCTACTAACCTACTGCCCCGGAGAACAAGCCTCCCCCCCCTCACATGAAGGAGAAAGGAGCGCACCGCCGTCTCTACGCGAAACAAGCACGTTTAAAAGCCATTTCACCGTTTTAAAGTTGAACTAAGCGATGCTTCAACTCACCTCTGCAAAACTTCACAAAAGTGGGGTCTCGGTGGCGTCTCCGTCCGCCTGCCTGCGCCTCTCCATCCGTGCGTAAAAAACGAGAAACTGCGTGGTCGCTTCGCACGCAAAGAGATCCTAGTGCTCTGCCGTTCAAGATGCTAATAAAAAGAAACAATCTCCTCAGTCCCACCAGGATGTAACGACCACTCAAATGACCGACGGATGTTCGCCGTTTGTTCCCAGACCAGCGTCGACGCAGCGGCCGTCCACAGCAAACACTGAACCCACTCACACACATTCCGATTTGTTTTGCAGCGCTCCTCCTGAACAACGGGGAGCCAATGAGAGGCGGAGGATGTCACGGGGAGGGCGGGGCCATTCTCTTTTGTACCCCAACTCTCCCTTTCAAATATGCCTGGTGGGGTTGCGCGTGCGTGTTCGGTGTGGTGCGGGCGCCTTCAGAGCATGAATCAAACGTGGACGGTGTCCTGTGTCTTTCTGTGTCTCTAAATCAGCTTTATTCGCACAAATCGTACAGTGGAAATGTTAATATACGTTACTGATTACGACGAGCGCGTAATTATTTTATAAAGAAATATAACTAGATAAAAAAATATTTTTTTGCCAGCACAACCTGAGAGAACAACAAATCTTTTTTGTTTCAGAGGGTGTCAAAATCATGGTCCTTCTCACCCAAATACTAAGGTTACATTTTTCATAAAGAAGGGCCAAGTGAGTCTGTCTCACTTACAGTATATATTCTATTTATGGTTGTCTAATCTAACCACAGACAATTCACTGTTGGTTTTAGTCTCTGTATGGGAATTGCTGAAAATAGTAAAAATATTGAAGATAACCATCCTTATATTCCTGACTTGAGCATGTGTAAATAATTCTGCATAATCATTAACTGTGGAGCATATGAAACCTACTTCAGTCAGCTAAAACCCCACATTTTGATCCAAAAATATCAGTGACCTATGCGTCTTGTATAACACTTGTTCATACCACAGGCTGTTAAAGGCAATAGCTGGCCGTTCTCTGCTCTTCTTATTCACTTGCCCGGCTTTGCCAGCGGTCACCTTATGAACTGACTTTGGACACAAGCAAGGCCGTTAATGGGAGATGAAGATAATGCATTTTTGAGCTTGTGTGTTAAATTTAGACAATTTAGACTTAACATGTTCACTTGAACAATAAAGGTTTTTTACAGGTAGAATACACCATGACTCATTCCACACAGTTTTAACAGTGCATGAAAAAAGTTTTCCTGTGAAAAGCTATTGACAGCCCATGGAAATGTTGTTGTGTTTACACAGCCAAGGACAGGGGTTTTCTACCTTTCCGCTGGCTTGAAGTGGCTTTACAGCAATTGATTATCCCTGGGCGAGCAAACAACAAACAAATTGAATTACATGGCAGGGAATCATGAAGAACACCTAATTTTTTAGTGCTACAAAAAGCGTGAAAGACACAGGTGCTGCTATTTGAGGGCGCAGAGAAAATTCTTTTCTGTGAATTGCCTTACGAAGAGTGACTTGGGTAGGAGTTCTCCCGACACCATAATTGCCCTCCATAAGTGGATATGCTGTTCTGCTGAGTCTATACAAGCTCCCACTTCCAAGAAGCAAAGGGAGCAGAAAATGGCTTGTCTCTTTTAATCCATCAGTTTGGTATTAGTAGAGGATTTAATAATGATTCAATATGATTAATCATAAAGGGAGGGTTTAGGGATTTTTTCTGCAGTCGTTCCTGGTGCTTAGTTTGTCTAAAGATTTGCAGAGAAAATTTACTTTGTGGTTTCAACTTCGAGAAAATTTGTTTCGTTGCCGAAAAGAGGATCCCCCTAGATGCAGTTGGAAAATGAAGTTTGGAACTTTTTTGTCTGGAAGATGGAATTTCCATAAGCCACAATGGCCTGTTGAAGCTGGGATTATGGTGGCATTTTGCCGCCATGCTGTTCTGTATAAAAGGTACAAAGCTGGGATGGGGGTCATTATGGCATTGTGCCTACAGTGGAGGTAGTAAAATAGTATTTAGTTTTTTGGAAAATGCTTTTTTTCAGAGTGAGCTGCACTTACATAAAATGATCATCTTCAGATTCAGTGTCTTGCTCAAGGATACTTAAGATGGGAATTGAACCACAGACTCAGCAATCTGTGGACAACATCTGTGTAGAATGTAACAGTTCAGCCCTGGTTTAGTCTGCTTCGATCTGTGTGTTTCGCTTCCTGCCTGCCTGCCTTCCCCCTGGCTGCTGATGATTAGGTAAGTGATTCTAAGTCTTTTTTACTATTGCCTTCTGATGGTGGTAACTCTCCAGCCAGCTCTGCCGGTGAATCACCTGTTTTTGCCTGTTTCTCTCCTCAGGTCCTGCTAGTCTTCTGTTTGTGGACTTGGTCATGAAGATAACCAGTTTGTCTGCCTGCCTATCTGGATTTGGACTGCAGCTGTCTCTGAGTATTTCTCTGCGTATCCTTCGCGTGTTGTTGAAAACACAGTGAAAGTTTTACAGAAATAACTATAAGTTCATCGTTGCAAGGTTATCTTATCATATTCTCAGCAACAAGATAATCCCCCCCCACAACCCCCACCAAAATACATTTAAAACCATTTTCCTTCCTTAATATATTCTCTCTGTACATTTTACCATGAAATTCCAGATAGAACACATTGAGGAAACTCTGTAGGTTTTCCATAAGCCCTTCCTCCCAGACTCTCAGCTGCTGAACACCCCAGCCTGTAATTATGTCTGTCATCAATGGCCCCTGACTAGTGGCTATATTTACAGGAGAACAAGTGTGTACGTTCATGCTCTCTACACACAAACACACACAAAGAGAAGACCATACCGTACACACATAGACTGTGTAACCCACATTTGCCCAGATGCAGTACATAACTAAGTATTTAGAAGTTGCCAATCAGAATCACAGCAACACGTAATTTAACATTGGGTTAATCTGCATCATCTGCTTTAAGCTTCTCAGGAATTTTCTCAGGAATCATAATTTCAATACAGCTCACACACAGTAACACCGTGGATTTTCATTAACTCAGACTCCCAAAAGCATTTTACCACACAATTATACAACCCATGGTTGTTATTTACAGTAAATATTGATACGTTCAATATACAGAGGCAATTGCACTAATAAAAAAAAAATTGTGATGCAGTTTTTCAAGTTTAGCTGAATAACCTCTTTCTTTCTTCCTTTCTTAAGACACTATGTGCCATTTTCAGAGTGTTTCGCTTCATGAAATCACTGTGTGAAATAAATTAATGATCTCTCTTTTCAATAGTCTCTTCCTGATTATTTCTGCATTATTTTTTCCAGCTAAAATACTATTGTAACAACATTGTGTTGAATTGTTGTTCACTTTCTGAAATATTTTATGACCCTAAATAACACCCACTCACACCGTGTCTGTGCTCAGCAGACTATATGAATCATACAGTGTACTGTATAAACAGTACTGTATATATATTGTATGTGTGTCCACTCATAAAAGCAAGCACATAAATGTACACACTTGTGCACATCCAGAAAAACATCAATGAAACCTATTCCCACTGACCTCCCAGCTGTGCTTTTCCTTTCCTTCCATAACAGCCACCACTGCTGTTGGTCACCAGCACTGATCTCCTGCTCCGCGGCATCAAAACACATTCTGTCACTCTTTCTACCTCCAGTTCTTCTCTGATACGTTCAGTTAAACATTAACAGTAGTTCCTTCATCCACAAACTCATTTTCATTCTTTTATTTTTCCTCTTAACATTTTACTGTTCAACAACGTCTGACCACTAAACCAGCATGAGTCAGAAGGACCACATGACTGCAGGGCACGAAGGTCAAGGCAAAGGGATGTACAGCCACAGCTGACAATGTGTGTGTGTACGTGTGTCAGAATGTGTGGTGGTAATATATCAGAGAAAAATACTGAGTGCCGCCTCATCTCGTCTTACTAGTCCTGTTTAGTTGAATAATTGTTAAGCTTTTCCAGATGTAAATGCCAAAATTGAATCTAAGTTCTGTCAACTCAGCTGTGGTTTCCTCTACAGCAGACACAAAGATAAATATGCATATGCACCTCCAAGTGTGTTTAATGTTTTGCTTCACAAATGATAGATTAAAAACGTTTATGTTCTTGTGCAAAGCAAAAATTATTGTGTGTTTCTCTCTGAGTCAGACATACAGAGGCAAACGAATTACAGGCTTTGTACTGCCCGGTGGCTGTTTGGGTCTGTAATGACAGGCTGCGTGTTGCAGGTACAGTCTCTCCCCCGTAGGGCTTGGAGGCACGTCATAGGCCAGCAGACTGCAGGTGTCTGCGGACAACATAATGCCACCCTCCACTGCAGACAATAACTTAACAAAGCAAGGATATGTGTTATGTGTGTGATTTTTTTCTAGTCTTTTTAAAAAGAAAAATAATTAGTTTCTAACTAGTTAATTATACCAAATCTGCAAATATATCATATCAAATGGATCATATCACTCTAAAGTAAAATGCTAAGCAACAAACCCACAGAGACTCAGACAACACTGTAATTCTCAAATGTTTAAAACACTGTAGACTACCTGCCTAACAGCTAATGTAGAACCATCTATCAAATAATGAGCCAGACATTTCTCTAAAGAGTTGGTTGAGGCTACAGCAGGAACACGAGTGAATACTGAACAACTGTCATGTCTCCACATTAATGCTAATGTTACACACATGTCAACAGCTGCTCATTGTGAAGAAAACACTAATCTTTAAAATGAGTGATGGGTGGTCTGTAACTTTTCATGTGTTAAACAGGATTACATCATGGCAAGAGAGGATCCACACCACAGAATGTAAACCTTGAACACCCTGTGTTGCCCACAGCACAGAATGTCATGGTAACCACATGGAGATCGTAAGGGAAAGGTTAGCAGGACAGAGAAAATACTTAAATCTAAGCATGTATAAATATCCAGCACAGCACCGATACATGTTAATGACTAAACATCTCTGTAAAGAAAGAACATCATCTTGTTTACTAAATTAGAACAAGCACAATTAAAAATTCACATAAAGTCCCCAAATGCAAAGGTCTTTTTATGCGTTTTGTGTTCCCTTTCATCCTTTCTCTCATTCAGAGGAAGCTGCACAACATAAGAATAGTCTTTGGCTAAAGTAGGTCAGTAGAGCTGAACTGTCAGAAGCAGGAAGAGGAGATGCGGAGCAGTAATATGCCAGCTACAGTAGGTCCCCTCAGGTCAGAGCTATTCCAAACACACAGCGACCGCTAACGCACAAACTACACCACTGTCATGTTAGTCTCTGTGTTATATCACAGCATGGATAGACACAACATTTGTGGTACCATAATGTCGAGCTGTATGTGTAGGTGGTCTATCCATGTATGAATGTTGAAGATGCAAGACAACACTTCTGTATATGACATTAAACAAGACTGGTCACTGTATGTGTTGATCCAGTTTGTCTAAACTGTAGCAGCATCCTCTTCAGGCTCTAACCCCCCACATCTCCTGTCACTGCTGCTCTGATATCAAATATACTTCCAATGAATCACATTATCACTCACAAAATGATAACATCACTGACAAACCAGGTTCTTATTGACAGTGCAGGAGGTGACCTACTGTGTCTGTGCTGCATAAAAGTTGAGCTCAGGTTGACAGACAGCAATAAACATCGACTCAATTATTGTGTGCTCAGACCACCACACTTCCCCCTTTGGGAGAACTCCTTATAAGTTTGCTATTATCAGGGAATACAGATGCACTGCAGCTAATGAAGTATAACAGTGAAAAAAGTAGAGCTACGGTCAGAGATATAAAAGTTTTCATCTGGGAAATACCCTCCGATATGACATAACTGTATGCTAAACCTCAGTGTAGAATCTATGTCATCCTGACATTATTAAAACAGAAATTAAACAGATATTTTTATGTTTATTTTTAACTGTGTATGCATATGTAGAGAAATATTACGTGTGTATCAGAAGTCCCCAAAAAAGCTGACATTTTTTCGACTCAAATGTTGGGACATGCAGGTGCGAGTATCTAATACTTCTACATTCTTTGTACAGTAAGAGATAAATCATCTCCCTCCCAGGTTTCCAGTCAGTGGAGTGAGACTCTCCTCACTGTGATCCTGAGCCTTGGTGGCCACCAGATCAGTGGAGGATACTGTTTCCTGGAGTTTGCTGCACAAGGCAAGTACTGACAAGAGACTGAGAGAGAAATGGATTTGTGAAATCTGACCTGGCTTCTAGTCTTACAGGCTTCTCCTTGAGCTCTGTATATCAAGCTGATGCCTTGTGTGAGTGAGTGTGTGGTGGGGGTTGTTCTGTTTCACCCTGTGGGTAAGAGCTGAAAACCTGTGCTGTAGATGTGAGAAAAGACTTTATGTCATCATCATGATAACATGATAAAATGATGATCTGTTTAAAGCCCATATTTGAAGTTCTGACTTGATTTTAACACACGTCAGACATATAATTAAACATGATTGTGGGTGTAATGCTGATTCATGAAAAGTGGGAAGAACAGGGGAAAAAAAGCATTCCTACTTCATGCACAGTGTGGTAGTGCAAACCTTGTAGTTACACCAAATTAACAGAATAAATTATTAATTTGTAGAGTTATATTTGTCATTTCCCAGTTTACAGGTCAGCTTGGCTAATGTTATTGCTGGCTACCATCATTTTATTAACATAACATAAAATGTTAAATATTAGTCCAAGTTAAATAAATAAGATATGTTCAGCAATACTTTCAAAATAAAATTGACAAACCAAACTTATGATTTAGCCTGCATACCTTTTCTTCATATTAATTTATCTATTCTTTGATTTCCAGAGGAATGCTGCCATATTACTGCTTCCGCGGAAAGGACAGTTCCTGTTCTAGAAATGAGACCTAGAGTAAATTAGGTATTTGTGACATGCCTCTTAAAATAACCCTGCATGCTGTGTCATGCACCTACATTCTCAGTATGTTAGTTCATTCCTTAAATGTCAAGTGTTTTAAAAAGCCTCGTGGCAAAATCTGAAGTGAAGGCTTAAAGAGCTGTGAGGTAAACACTACATCAAAGTTTGTACCACAATCAAGTGTAGTGTGATCTCACTCTATTAGAATTTATGCAAATTGACAGTGGCTAAACTTGAAACTCCTGTAAATGTGAGTGATTGACATTGTGCCAAAGGGGATTTTCAAAAATCCAATCAATAAAAAAATAAACAACAATTATTGTGATTGATAGTGAAATAAGGAACGGGAAAAGCAGATAAACAAACTAGATCAGATGAAAATAATTTAGTCTACTTGAACAGGTGAAACTGCAAATCGTCAACGCATCTAAAACATTTTTATAGCTGACATGTCAAAAAAGAGTTCCAGTACTTCCTGCAAAAGTTCATGGGTCAACAGTCAGGAAGCTGCAAGGCCCCGTGATACCAGAGTCCTGTGGTGTTCCCAGGAGCTCCTCTCTTGTGACTGAAAGCTGCTCTTCATGCTTTTTGGTCTGACCCAGTTAGTTAAACACTGGTTTATTTAGATACTAAACACAGAACCCTCATTCCAACCACAGTACCATCGATCTCATACGCAACTATATTTTTACTGTCATTAAAGACCTACTATACCACGACACACTACTTCCTTATACTTGCTTTAGTTACTGTAGCTACTTCCCTAAAAATCACATGAGCACTAAGGACAAAGTAGGTAAAGAAGTCACCATGTTTAATTTGGTCTCAATGAAGCTGCTGTGCACTTCTGATATATTTCATTTTTCATTTGCTTTCTGAGAAATCAGAAACAGACAGGAGGCTATGCATGTGTGTGCGTATGGTAAAGTGTGATAACAAGGGAAGAAAGCAGAGTTGTGTTTGCTTGTGTACCCACTAAAGGACCCTTAAGGACTGCAGTTTCTGTGAACTCTGAGTTAAATCATTTAGGTCAGATGGGGATTCATGCAAAAAAAAATGGAGGGAGAAAGAACCCTTGTCTCTGTGTATCTGCTCTGTTCAAGCACTCTGACATTTCTGCTGCAGGACTTATGGGGAACACTGAGACAACAGCATCATAATTGAGCATCAAGCATGTTTTTCTAGCTGTTTTTTCACTGAAGAAAATTGACTGGATGGATCAGGGTAATGTTCCCACTGAATAAAGCTAAACAAGGCTTTTTGCTATTTTATTCAACCTGAAGAGGAGTCACGGCAGAAAAGGGGAGGGAGAAGGAATGCTTGTCACTGTGTATCTGCTCTGTTCAAACACTGAAGACATTTCTGCTGCAGGGCTAAAAGCAGTTCTCCTTAGTCATAATTTAGTTTTCTACAAGTAGCAGCATAGAATGACAAGTTAACCGTGCAATATAAAACCTGTTGTTTCTATAAGTGAAGAGCTGACAGCAAATACATCTGATCTCCTCCTTTTTTATTACAGTAACTCTGAAGTCTGTGCCATATATATGCTTATATTTGTAGCAGGGTGGTACTTCCCTTATCTTAATCTTTACCGTTATCTGCTGCATTTTACATCTACTTCAATACTACACACCCAACCATACATCCTTTATCCTAACCGGTTTTCCTCTTTAGAGTCGCTGGAGTGCTGGGAGCTGTCATTGGGTGAGAGGTGGGGTACACCCTGGACAGGTTGCCAGTCCATCACAGGGCACAATACAACATGAAAACCATTAATAGTTTGTACAAAACCAGTGCTTCTCAACAGTTTTTAGCCTTGCTCTTGGCTCAAGATTTTTCAATGACTATTGCATGAATTGCCCTGAAATTTGATGCAGACATTAGTTGACAAGTGCAACTCAGGATGAATTGTAACTTTTCTGACAGCTCCTGAAGGCACCTTGCCAACAGTCTCATCTGTACATTGTGTTTTGTGCTAATTTGTGCTAAACGTGTCTTCTATCAGCATGATGTCATTGACATTGTGAACATATTAGCATGGTGACATTAGCACTAACTCTTTCTGACTCTGTTAAAATACAAAGTCATGTTTTGTAACTGCTTACTACAGTTTTCATGTCCATGAGTTGTAGTTCTCTTGAAGATTTTCACTTCTAATATTGTTTCAATTGAATATGTAGTACAATAAATATACAGATTAAAGGAATGTCTATAATCCTGCACCACGCATCATTTGACCACGCTGTCATGTCGTCCCACGGCTACGTCTGGGGACTAAACCACCAGATTGCAAACTGTTGTACAAGTCTGTTGCTGACTTCATCCAACTTCAAATTCAAATTTTGTGGGTAGAAATATGCAAAGATTTGCACATCCACCACTAATAATGAAACTAATTATTTAGAAAGAAAAGAGGCCAATGGTAACTTTGCATTAATCAGCAATAATAACACTTGAATATTCAGCACAGAACACACACAGTCTAATTCCCATCACTAATCCAAAGAGCTAATTAGAACAGAAAATATATGTCAACCATATTCTGCAACCTTCAGCTGCATCTATGAAGAAACACTGATGCCCGCTGGCAAGGCGTTACACGAATCTGTACACTGTGATTGGCTGGTTGGTTGCAGAGAGTCATCTGGCTGCTTACCTTCTGGCTGTGTTGTTCAAAGGGAACCTCACATTAGCATTGGTGTATTTCAGTCAGAAGTGGGTCAGTGGAGGCATTAACATACATTACACACCGTATGATGAAATATCTGGGAATATCTTCCTGCTCACTGTCCACTTGTCATTAGTGGAGCTGCTGCAGAACATTTACAGCCTGTATGGATGTCAGATACTGTATATGTCAAAATGTATCAACACCATGGAAGCAGCTGATGTGAAATTAAACAGAGCTGCTCTGAGCAATTTAAAAGATAAAACACAAGGACTTGTAGAGCTCTGAGTGTGTGTGTGTGTTTGTGTTTGTTGTGCATGTGTGGCCATGTGCGTGTTTGTGAAAGTGTTTGTGAATTCAAGAACAATTCACACAAGAAGATAATCAACCATTTTGCCACTAGAGTGTGTGAGGAAATGAATCAGTCTCAAACCTAGTGTCACATGATGCACAGTGTTGCTATGAGTCCTAATCTGTGAAGCATTATTATCTATAATGTTTTTGCCATGATCCAGGATCCAGACATAGTTTTTAAACGGCTACACAAAATACTGTAAACAATGTTCAGTTATTACACAACACATCACTTCTCCCTTTTTCTGCCTATGAAAAATCATCAGTCAGGTCCTGCTGTAATTCTCCTGCTCATCAGTCTTCCAGGCTTCAACTGACCATAGGTTATGATTACAGCTGGTTTTAAAATAACAAACACTCACAGAAAGTACACATTGAAAGATTTTTTTGTGGTACATAATGCTTGGTTAAAAACATCTGCCTGTTATACAAGAACGCCCACACTGCAAAGACACAGCTCCTTTCTGCTTTCTAAAAAAGGGTAGAAGTTAAAAAATCGATAAACAAACTCTGCACAGAACTCTAACAAAAGAGGAACTGGAAACTAAAAGTATGTAGTTCCCATTAGTTAATAATTTCTTATACTGACTAATTATTACAATCGTTGCATAAAAGCCACTATTTAATGACTTTCACTAGTATGCACTAGTGGCATAGAGTTCTATCTTCCCCACAATAAGATAAATCAATATTTAGTGTTTGTAGAATCAATGTTTGTATCAATGAGTCTACTCAACCACGCAGCAAACAACCCCACCTACACATCTTAAGAAATCCCTCTGGGCCAACCTCAAGCCATCACTTTTAGCCTCTTCTTAACCCTGATCACAACCACAAGTCACACACCAACCAGTCTGACAGACTCAAGCAGCCACCACAGCCCTGCAGCCCACCTGTAAACCCACGCCTGCTTTCACACAACTGACCCTTGGCAAACCTACCGTCCTCATAGAAGACATCCTCTGCTTCTTCACGCATGATCTCATCCAGGTCATTCTCTAAAATGTCGGTCACAGCCATCACTATTCCTCTTCTTCCTTTTATTCCTCTTCTTCTCTCCCTCTCGTCTCTCGGCTGACTAATCGGAGCTTGGGAGAGAGTGACTGGGCTGTAAAATTAAATCAACGCCGGCCTGGCCTCTTCGCTTCAGGCGACAGTCCTATCACCGGCAGGCTCCTCGCTCGAGCAGAAGAGGAGTGGGACTGAGCTGAGCTTTAGTCCCTGGCACGAGGATGTGTGTGTGTGTGTAAGTGCCAGGTGAAGTGTGTGTGTGTGTGTGTGTGTGGGTGAGAGAGAGGACTCCCAGCGACCTTCACTAAGTTTAAGCAACAGTGCTGATTTCATAACATCCTGTGCAAAGCTGAAGTGAGAGTGTGCTATTTGAAGAGCACTTGTAATAGTAAGTGTGTGCATGTGTGTGTACAGTATGGGGAGGGTCATGTTGTGTGTGTAACGTGTGTGTCTATATGCACAGCATGGCTCTCTACAGTGAGTCAGCTCAAGTGGCTGGTGATTAACAGGAAAAATTTGATTATGTATTTTGAGCCAGAGAGGACATGTGAAAAGGATGAGAAAATGTGTGTGTGTGTGTGTATGTGCATGCTCTGTGAGATGTGAAGCTGGCTCTACTTGTCATTCCTTCACAGCTCACTAGGAATTCTGGGAGCACACTGATTGCTCCTTCTATTTTTTCCACTTGGACCACACTGAAGGGGCCTTGGTGTCACTGATAACGTCTGGTTGTCTGTTGCAGCTGTATGTCTTCACGCTCAGGATGCAGTGAATAAATGTACCGACTTTCTGTGAAGAAGACAGATTCATACACAGAGGAAGCCCCTCTCACGTAAACGTAACTTTGAGACATTTGCTTTATGCTACAGTCTGTTCACACAACTCAGTGTATGTATATTCAGACTTTCCCAATTTGTACATCTTTAAACAACGATGTCAGCCAGAGGTACCACTGTGTTTTTATGAAAGAATATTAAAACTTTAAACTGAGGTTTATTTTACACATAATAAGCATATTTCATAATTTTATACAGTATATTTTACACTACATATACAATGTATAGGTCTAGAATATCATCAGTTTTGACATTTGTAGCCTAATCACTGAGGCTGTTTTGGTAAAACTCGATGAAATTAAACTTGTGAATACAACTCCCAAGTCCTGTCACGGAGATTTTCAGCATCACTATGATGCCTCTGTCAAGCATTTCACATTCAGTGGCAAATTACTGGTAACATAGTCTTGTCTCTTTTTGACCTCTAATTTATTCCTAGATGAAGAAGTCAAAAAAGCAGACAGATACAGAATTTTCTTCCTCCCCTCACACCATGCCTCCATCTGCCCTCACTTTGCTGTTTCTCTGACTCACATCCCATTTAGACAAACCAATCCCCAACAAAAATAGAAACTAGGCCTTAAGTCAATTCATTATCACTTTTTCCTTAGACTTCCTCTCCCCTGCTTCTGCCTCCCTTTAAGGCCAAAGCTCAAGGGAATGAACCTAGAGACAAACTCATTTTCACTGAGGCTAGTCCAGACAATTCCGATACATTACATCCATCAGGAGGAGGGGTGTGGCTCTGAATACACAATAAGAACATCGATTCTGGACTGAAAGCTGTCTTGTGTAATTGGATGGTTTAACTGTGATGCTTAAAAATTTACAGGTTGAGTGAATTTCTTATTTGTCTGTGGTCACTGAGGAGGATGGTGTGAGAACCAGAGGAAAAAGGAAAAGGGGAAGAAACCACATAGCTGACAGCATGGAAAGAAATTGTGTTGACAGATTTCATCAATCCAAAATGGGAAGTGGCAGAACAAAAGTATGCATGTCTCAAAATCTGTGAAAGAACAAGAGCATATTGTAGAGTGCAGAAGCTACTAAAGCTATTTTACACCTACGAACTTCCCGATCAAAGCAAAGAAACAACTTTTCCAGCAGCAACAGGAAATTACACAAAGTGGTGAAATAATCTAGAACCAAACAGATGCAGAGTGATCAACACAGTAAAGTCATTCCCACAAAAGATGCTACACAGAATTGCCCCAAAGTTGTCTTACAATCATACAACTTGACAAAGATTCATATGATTAATACTTTCTGTGAACATGAACCACATCATATACTTACAAAAAGGAAAAAACTGGGAAGGGACTCACTGGTCATGTAAGAAGGGACTCACTGACATGTAGATCACTGACACATACAAAACAAAGGCCACTGTCTTATGCAGCTACATCCCACTCCCATCTGTTCATTGCTTTAATCATCAAATGTTCTGGTGACTGTAACATCATTTACTGTATGTTCTGAGATTAAAACTAGAGCTGACTTATTCACAGCAAAAGTTACAAATCAGAGCAGATCACAGATATTTCATCAACTTTTTTTTCTTCTCAGCAGCATGAGCTACTTCACCAACAGCAGCCCCAGAAAACGGGGTCACATTTGGGCTGCATTTGCCCTGCTGCATTTCAATGACTTAGTATATTGTTGTTGCAGGCAGAGAAAACCCCCTGCTTCGGGAAATGCAAACGCATGCTGCTGGGATGCACACACAATGCCCACACACAACCAGAGACTCATGCATGAACGTAACGACACTAAACTCTCTTGCATATAACCACAACACAGACAAACAGACAATGCAAAAACACACACACACACACACACACACACACACACACACACACTAAACACATGCAGTTGTCTAGCATTGCAATGGGTAGCTCAAATGCTCAGTACAATGGTGTTGTTTGAATGGAGTTGAACAATGGAGCTCTTTGGCATCTGAATTGAACCAGATGATGAGTATCCCAAGAGGCTGAATAGGCGGCTACACACACGCTTCTCTGGCCCCGACAATATGCATCAGTGCACCGCCTGTTACTGTGGACTAAAATATCAGTTATTAGCATGGAAGCAGCAACTCATTAGCATCCTGGCTAATTCTGTGGTGTGAGCTAATTTGCAAGTACGCAACCACTTGCACAGATGCGACATTGGTCACAAACTGAAAACTGAAAAGATAATGCATCAAACTGTATTCCTGCATGAAAAACATACATGTTTAGGTATTAACATAATTTTTTTTCTGCAGTGGTTGGATGACCTCTAGAACCACAAAATCTCATCATACACACGAGTACACAGAATCAAGTTAACTTCTTGTAGGGTTATAGAGAAAATTACAACTTGGTCCGCAAACATTAACAGTAAGTTTCACAACCAACTCCAATTATTCAGTTGTTTACTCAAATCCGTCCCTGAATAAAAGAAAATGTAGTTATAGTATGAGTCAGATAACACAATGTAGAAAAGAGTTAGTGTTGTGTATAGTTATATCTAAACTGACATCGAGCACTAAAATTGAATTATCAGGCCACTGGGTCATTTACTTCTACTATTGAGGTCACTCTTTTTATTGCTCATTTTGTAATATTATTTGGAGTTGGAGACGGCAATAGATAAATAAATTAGCTCAGTTTTATTTCTTGCAGTTGAAAAAATCTTTTATAGAATATTTGCTTAATTCATAATAAGATGACAAACCTTTCTGTAAAGCACTTCAAATAGTGCAGAGCATGTTTACATAAAGAACCGAATCATCAAGCAATGAAACTGTAAACTACAAAGCTTGAATGAAGAGATAAAAAAAACAGCCAACTCACAGGACATTGTTGCTGCACAAATAGTCACTTCATAAAGTCCTGTGGAAACTGGATTTCCGAGTACAGGGAAATTGAGAAAGATCACATCACCTATGGCCCAGAGAAATCGAGTGTACATGAAGAAGACGTTTAAGGAGAATACTGATGAGAAAACCACTTGAAAAAACGTTGTGTCTGAGGTGAGGGGTAAGGAGAAAGAAAGCAAAGAAATATAATGTCTCTATTCAGAAAATGCTGACTCCTCAGGTCGACTCAGTCAACTTTTGCTACGTGTGAGTGGGAGTCAGAGTGAATGAAATGTGGAGATTGAAAAAAGGACAAGACTAGTAAAAAGACAACTCTTTGGGCATCTCTCCTGTCTTCCCTCCACCCAGGCCTGTCTCTTTTTCTCTCCCTCTAAGAAGGATGACAAAATGGGATGAATGTGAAAGGGTGCCTTGTTACCCTGGTAACAATAATGAGGGCATTGCGTAGTAAATCCAATTTGCCATGGCACTTTCTGACTCATTTGAGGTGCACCTGTGTGAGTTAGCATGTGTGCATGCAGTGCATTATGGTTTTATGTGTCAGGCGAAATGGCCATAATGTACTGCACTGTAGCCCCCCCTCACGTGTACTGATGCATTTAGACAGACAGACAGACAGACACGGGTACAGCCTCGGCTCCCTGCAGTGACATCTAATCAAGAAAATTGGAGATCACAGAGTGGATCTTGTTGTTTTCTTGTTGTTTCTTTACTTTATAAAAGCTGGCACAAGGCAGGACAGACAGTTCTTCAAATTCTTAGATCTGACAATGGCTAGAATCAATAAAACTGAAGGCTTCGACTTTATGCATAGGGCAATCAGTTTAATTTGTTGATTGAAATACCTCTTAAATTTCTTAAGGCAGAGGAATTTTACTTGAAGAAAAGTCTGTCCAAACAAGAGAATCAGAATGCATGGGGCTGCAAAGACAAAATTATTTAACTTCAAGCCTTCCAGTTTCATAGCAGCATCCATTGACATTAATCAGGCAACTCATGTAAACTAAGTTCCACCTAGACAAACACATAGCCTGTGAATGTTTGAAGATATTGCCCCATTTGTTATGCAGAAGGAAACCTGTTAGGTGGAAGAAAAAAGCCAAAGCTTTGTTAATAAAAAGTCAGAAGTAAAGCTGCTAGAGAAAAACTGGTAGAAATACCTACTGTACGCATATCGATATCTTTTCATCTTTATGTGGCTGTACGTCCTGACTCTGCGGTACATTATGTTAAAGCATAATCCAAGCAGACACCTCCTTGTCAGCGTGAAGCTTACTGCTCCTTATGTGTTGTCACCAATTTCTATTTTTGTGCTCTCTCCCTGTCTCTCCCTGCTGCTATTGTATTTTGTCTTTCTCAGTTGCACAGTTGTGTCCTTTTCTCTCACTCATTCACTCTTTGCCTTTTTGTCTCTGTCCCAGAGTGCATAGAGGGCATCAGACAATGGCAGCAATACAGCTGCTGCATGCCAGCTGTGCAGACTGGCACTGCAGAGACAGTGCACATGTTGTACCCTATTGCTGGTACACCTGGAGGGAAAAGATAATACACAGTTGAAGCACTGAACCACATGAATCAGCAGACCACACGCTTATATTGATTTGTCTCTGTGACCTTAGGTGACAAATGTATGTGCTCGAGATAATCTGCAGGACGGGCTCATAAAAAACAAAATTGCAGTGATTTTATGAATTTGTTTCAGGTGGTTAGGTTTAGGATTTAACTGACTGTTTGCTAAACCTGTAACCTAAAGAGCAGCTGTGGAGCTTTATAGAGTTGAATAGGTAGTTGTCTTCTTAAACATAAATAGCTAACTACCTATGAACAGAGCATTGGTTGTCATTTCTGCAAACCGCGTGATAGTTATTCAAGAAGCTGCAGCAGCAACAAGGATGGCAGACACAAAACTCCAAAATGAGTTCACAAGGGTCATTTACATGCCACATCTATCAAATCAAATGAGGTGATTTTTTTTCCACCAGCTCAAAAGATATTACACAAACTTGTACTCTTTTTACAAACAACTGTTTTCCTGACAGGGAGATCCATAAATCAGATTGGGAGGTTTGCAGCAGGGTGGGGCAACAGAGTGGCAGGAGCTCTGATAACCACAGTTTCCTCTCCCACGCCACCCAGTACATCATCGTGTCTTACAACTTTCATTACAGCCAACACCTGGTGGCTGCAGGAACAGGGAAGTCTATTTAGCCTAATTAATCCATGATTATGACCTGCACTGATGTTTGAACTGCAAACTTCATGCCATGTTGCCCTACTCCAATAGCTAACAGGTTGAAACAAAGAGATTCAAACAAATTCTACCAAATGGTCAGGAAGGGAGGGTATCACAACTCAGCTTCTGAGAAATAGGGTGGAGACACAGAGGGAAGGTTGGGCAACAGTGTGTAAAATAACATTAGGTTCCTATTGCAGCTGTATTTCCGTGAGAGTACAACACAATGAACGTGTGCCACAGAAGCCACAAAGGGTGTCACAGTTAGGAAGTGGGTGGAAGGTTTATTCGGTGTGAGGACGACAGAACTGGTCATTTTAAGCGTTACACAGTACATGTAGCCTTTCCGCTCTGATGGTCAGAGAAACGGGACAGTGAGAGTGGAGCTGGAAACTGTAGTGACAGGTCATCATCGTGCATGAGGGAATCTTAAAAAAACAACTCAGTGAAAAAAAAAACTCCTTCCTTCTGTAAATACGTGATTAGTCTGTATCATAAGTGATATTGTGATTACACATCTGTCCTTCTCCCTTGAGTACTAAAATATGACCTACATTCTGTATCTTCATTTTTGTCAATTATTAGTTTCTTCCTGATAGTGGAGTTATTGTATTTGGTCACAATTACAGCTATTTGAGCCATTCCAAAACACAATATTAAAGTTTCATTACATTTTTTAGAAGACCTGAAAGAGACAGATTTTTATTTAAAGAATGGTCAAAATCAAAGTAAATAGCCAAGATTCTGTCTTTTACAGTGTCATGTGTAACATATTTATAATTACAAAAATCCATCATAAAGAACTATCTTAATAAAATGCATAAATAATTTCTAAAAGTATAAATTGAAAGCATGAATTAACAAGGCTTAAATGCAAGATCCCTTCAGTAGATTATTTGCACTCACAACAACAGAAAATGCTGAGATTTGAAATGTTGTTAAAAGAAATGTATTCAAGCTGATTGAGAGCGAGGCAGAGATTCTCCCACAGCACCGGAGAGTCGAATCATTCTTTCTGGTTCATCAGCATTTGAATGTTTCTTCTCATCAGTGATGCCAGCGTGAGTTTCTTTAAAGCCAGCATCTCTCTCTGTTGTATGTAAGAACACACACACACCCAATTATCTTAGTTTGGCATCCTTCTGAGGGTAATGGACACTCTATAGAGCCACATCCTGGCCACCATGAAAACTCAGGAGTTCAACTGAGCAGCACAAAGAAGAAAGCAACCCAGTCTAAACCCAGTGACATGGGAACCATGAGCTCATGAGCGAGTGTTGCCACATACTCAAAAGATGCCAGATCTTGCAGCCTCGGCCTTGAAATGCTGAAACTGGCATAAAGTTCGACCAGTCAGCCTTTTACTATTCAGAAAGGACCTTTAATTTCTCAGTGAAGAGATTGAAATCATGAGATGGTGGGAGCTTCTTTGGTTGTTTGTGCTGTGTTTGTTCCCTGATAGCAACATGTTTTAAGACAGATACCAAACGATCTGGCAACCACACCATAAAATCCTGGGATGAGAACCCGCAGTTAGAAAAGAAGAGAACAAAACCAGTTGATATCAAGAAAAGAAAGAATTGTTTTATACAAGATCCAGTTTTTAACATCCATGTTTATTATTCAACACTGTGTCAGATTAGCTTCATGTGTTTTTATAGCTGTCACTGTATACTGTCTTGCTGCATTGGGATATTAAAGTAAGTGGTTCAGCTGAAAATGAACTACTTGAGCAGTGAGCTTGTTGGCTGTATAATTATAAAAGGGTATAATTCTATGAATATTAAGTATATTTCCAATCGTCAGTTTTTGCTCAGGTTAAGCTACAGTGGCTGACCCAATGGGCCTATAAGGGAACTTCATCAGAGAACCAGACACACTCGGTTGTTCAACCACCATCAGTGCAGCTCAGAGATCACAGTCTGTGGCAACTGGACTTGTTTGAACTTCCTGAACATGTTTCACTTTTCATCTAAAATAACTTTTCTGTTCGGACACCTTGAGGGATGTGTGGGATGTAGTCCCACCCAATCATAATCAGGGTTAGGGTTAATGGCGAGGGCTAAATAGCTGGGATAACCTGTGGGTTATTATGAATGGGATGACAGACAGAATATTTCCACCAACCTCATCAATAACCACGACTCAGCAACCCACAAAATACATAAAATACAGCTTGTCCCTGAACTACCTATTACCTCCACCCCGCTGGTGATTACTGGGAACAAAATTTTAGTCTAGAAAATAGCCACAACTGCCTAAATTTACAGTGAATAATGAGTGAATAATAACTTTTTAGACATGTCTGGACACACGTTTTATAGAAACAACACAACAGATATTGTGCCCAAGTGGTGAGGTGTTGTAAATCAAATATTGTGGGTTCAAACCCCATTCAGCGAAGATTAGATAGTCCGGAAAATCCCAGGTGTAATTATATGTATTACAGTACTACATCAGTTGTCCACATTAACAATGAAAGATATATTAAGGAGAAGATCATTTCCACTAGGCTACTTTAGCTATACGCTGATGCAGGACAGTGTGTTATAGAGTCCCAACAACCCTCCTATTTACCTGTGTCCACACACTCACAAGCCTCCATGAACAGTATCACGAGTCGCCAGCATGTATTCAGACACCAACTAGCTTTATCAAACTACACAGCATCCGGCTCAACCCACTAAGCAGCAGCCGAGCAGTTTCCCTCTGCTTCTCCTCCTATTTGCTTAACAAACCTGCTAAATTAATTAACCTACTAACTGTGTGATAAGATAACCAGCATTCTGCCTGAGCCACCTATGCATTAGACCAAACAAACAGTTTAGTAGTCCATCCCTGCCTACCTATAGCACCACTAGTCCTACCAGTAGTTATTTTCAGACAATGACTGTATTTGAAGCGACAGTGACTGGACTGATTGGCATTTACAAAGGACCTGTCATCAAACAAATGGAGAAGAGAGACACAGCAGTGATAAATTACTGTAAGAAGTGCACTTGTTGTGGAAACGCAGGCAGTGTTTTATTTCATTCTCTCCTCCCTCTGTCTCTCACTCCCTGCTTTCTCTCTTTCCATTAGTCCTCCTCTCTGTGTTCATAAGCAGCCCACGCAGCAGGCCTGCTTGTTGACTTTATGTGTAAAATTACAGAGAAAGGGCTGAAATGATTCCACAGACACATGTGCCCTGGAAGCTTGTGAACTGAATTCTTTTCTTGGTGAGGAGGGACGAACAAACACGCAGATAAGCAGGAGAGAAAGAAGAAAGAGCGAGAAGTAAGTGTGTCAGAAATCAAAAGAAAGGAGAAGAAAGACAGCGAGGAAGCCGGAGTGAGCAGCGAGAGAGCGATTGAGAACCATTTCCAGCTCCAGCTGACAACTGGAAAATGAGCCGAGGCAATATGTAATCTCCTCTGATGCAGTTTTACATCCCAGCACTGCCTCCTGCATCAGAGGCAGCAGAGGCTACAGTAGTGAGGAGGCGCGTTGCTATGGAGTGGGAAGATTTTCAGAGAGTGAGCACAATTACAGGGAGGGGGATAATGAAGATGTGAAGCGAGGGAGGAGAGAAATAAAGGGGAAGGGGGGGGGGGGGGAGGAAGGTCGTGTGGCATGAGGACGATAAATGAGAACAGAGCAGAGAGGTTGAAGGGGAGATGAGAAAGAAAGAAAGCAATAAAGCAAATGCAAGAAGGGCAGAGGTGAGGGACAGAGAGGTGCAGAAAGGAGGGAGAGAGGGGTGACAACAACAGAATAAAAGAAGAGAAATGAGTATGAGTCAGACAGGTCACAGAAACAGAATAACACAGCCTGCTAAAGTGTTTTCTTTTAATCACTCCGTTATTCCTTCAGCTCCCTTTAGAGTGGACGACACAGTTTTGTGCAGCTTATTCATAGAGAGCACGTTTCTCTTTTTAGATCTCCGTATTATTCATAACATGAGTCAGATCATCCTTTTGCGTAGCAATTTCCATCCAGCGTGGTGCTAGAAACGGGAAGAATAAATTGCAAAAGATTAGTTTTCGTCATCTTAAACATATTACAATGTTAAGAGGGCGACCATGATGTTACTTCACTTCCCTCTGTGCACGGTACAGGGAGGTACAGGATGTGTGTACTGTATGTCTGTGGTGAGCTGACTGGATGACCCGAAAAGCAGTCAGTCGTTACAGTAAGTCATTTTCAAACTGTGGAGGCCCTCTGCTGGTGACTACTGGGAATACAACGCTTAGCCAGAAAAACTGTATGAAAACGTCTTGAAACAAATGTCCATCCATCCATTGTTCTAACCACTTGTCCTGTTAAGGGCCGAGGTGGCTTTATAATAAATATTTTGGACTGAATTATTATTGTTAACTTTTATGGGGCTAACACAGCAGAGATGGTTGCCAAATAAGAAGGCTAGACTCTATAAGACTAGTCTTATACACAATATAAGTAACTTAAAAGAAAGATATACTGTAACACGCTATGGTTACAGATTTTTTTGGTTGTTTTGTATACTTTACTATGGCTTAACACACAAAAAGACAAACTCTTCAAAGTCTAGCAATGATAATAAAGTCAACAGTGTTTCGTTATTCCATCACAATGTTATGAAAAGATACACAGGAGCAGTGCAGGATGCTCCGATACATACAGTACAGAAAATACTGAGTGACAGTACATTTCATACTCCAGTGGAAAACAACAGCACAGTACATGCAGTCCTGCAGGCAAAGGGCGAGTGGGTTGTTAAAGTGAGTCACCCCTGAAAAATACTTGTGGATATGAATAACTCAATAAATTTAAGTGAGCGGTTGCCAAGGTTACTGCAACTTATATGTAGTGAGATGAAATGTATTTAATAGCTACACAAGAGTGATTTAAGATTTGAAACTTCAGAAATATGCAATAAGACTGTTAAGTTTACAAAAAATCTGCAGATGAATCAACAAGAGGGTTTTCTCCACTCACTCAGTGCCTTGAATGACACAAAAAAGGGTCATTAAATAAAACCATACTGATTCCAGTATATTTAAAATGATAACATGGTATACAATAAACCACGTTACATAGTCTGAAACCTGTGTAACATCCTCACTATAACTGTAGTTTATCCACACAAACACAACTGACTTTATAGGACTGTAAATATCATCCTCATGTTGTCCACCAGGGAACAAAAGACAAAACTATTGGTGGTAATACAACTTTTATTCAGTTGTTTGTATCTTTGTGCCATTCAAATATATTTCTTATTTCTAAATACTGAGTTTTGAAACAATCAATAACTTCCAGCTTCTGTCTTTAAAGTTTAAACATTTTAAAAGGGACAGAGCTGGATGGGAACATCCAGTTCCCTAACAGAATGGAAACAGCTGCTGGACAGCCAGTGAGATTATATGACCCAAACCGGACGCAACATCTCTGAGTCTTTCACCACTTGAGATTGTTTCTTTCTTCTATTTTAGATTAGATAAGAACATTTTGTGTGACCAATAACTATATTTAATGGCTACACAGACCTATCTGAAGAGCGAGAATCAGATACTATACGGAACATATCTGTGTGCAAACTGCATCATCACGGTTTCTGCCTTCATGTAGTGTGGTGACAGTCAGCTGGCAGTTATCAATAATGTCCATTAAACAACACTGATCAAATGCCATCTAGACAAATTGAATTACACAGGACCTGCTCTCCTAAAAGAATCAGCATTTCAAGTCTTCCTTCTCATAACCACTGAGTCGATCACCTGCCATTATGGTTAAAACAGCTTAATGCTGAGCACACAGTCCAACACACACACACACACACACACACACACACACACACACACACACACACACACACACACACACACACACACAC
>JAUYWH010000003.1:9843405-9880473 GCA_034779795.1 Ctenopoma multispine | reverse complement strand
CACACACACACACACACACACACACACACACACACACACACACACACACACACACACACACACACACACAGACAAAAACAAACTCAAAGCTTTTACTCTTTCTGCGCGACCTGCACTGGACGAAAAAAAATGGATTGAACTGAAAATAAAATAACTTAGGAAAAACAGAGAAACACATTTTCTTTTGATTTCTTTCTCTGCTTCAAAAATAGAATTGAATACTGCTGCTTAATAAACCTACTCCCCTAATAGAGTGAGAGCTGAGCACAAAACCACTTTGTCAAGACAGAAGCTGCTAAATCCTTTCATCTCAGCGTCTTTCAGACACCATCAGCCAAAGTGCACTCAGTATCAATCGATCATCACTCCCAATGCAGCATGGCAGTATGCACTTACATATTCTGTCTGTGTGTATATATATATATTCTTCCTATAATCATCACCAAATAAAAACCCACTTGGATGGATTATGGATTACATACATGGTGTAATCTATTCTTTCTACAATCTGCTCCTACACAGTCAAAACAGATGCTGTTTCAATTAAACATTTACTGATCTTGTCTGATCAAATAAACTGCAGCGTCAACTGACTCAGCACATCAGAGACAAACAGTCTTGCTGAAACCTGAATAACTACCTTTATAATGTCATATCAAACATTAGCTTAATCTGAGATGCAATTAGCAATTTAAAACACAAACCCTGAAGCTGTGTTTATGCCTAAAAAAAAGCCAAGTACCCTTTAACAAGAGGTTAAAAGTATATTACCTACAGCATGGAGACCATGAGGTACACACTGTGTAAGAGCAAAACTAAGATGTAAGAGTGATGTCTCCACTGGGAGCTTCTCATGTTCTCAGCTGCACTTAGACAATTAAACACAGACTAAGATGACACAAAATAAGAACACAGAAAGCCATAGATCAACACTAAAATGATCCACAGTTGTTCACATATTAGCACATGATAAATCTAAAGAAAGTCTCACTCACTCTCTCCACTTACGGTTGAACTCTCTGCGGCAGGCATAAGGCCTCCAGGGCCTGCGTCGTATCCAGTTCGGCCGTCGAGGCAGCTCCATGATGCCAAGCTGGTGCCAGCGTGTAGCAGCCACTCACCCATCAACCAGCAGCGTCCCGGTTCTTCAACCCATCCCCAGGACAGATGCTCTCTCCAGAGCATCAGTGGCACCACTACTTCACTTTGTCTACGAGTTGTCCTCCACTCTGTGGCAGAGAGCAGTTACAGCGGCTGTTGTGGTGCTCGTCTACATTTCCCCTCCACAGCTTTATGTTTTATGCATGAATCAGTGGAACCCAACTCTGTCTGTCCTGGGGAGGGACTAAGTCAGGCCTCTCCCTGGGAAGGAGCACATAGTGACAGGCAGCATCTGAGAGTGCGCACCCTGCTGAAATGTGATGCCTTTAGACAGAGCCCCAAAGGAGACAAGGTGGAAGGATGGTGAGGAGGAGGGGCCTAGTGAGCCACCTGAGCAGGCTAGAAGGGAGACCGCCATGGACAGTTTGTGTGTGTGTGTGTGTGTGTGTGTGTGTAGACACAATCCATCCACTATCAAATGGTCATTAAAGTACTGCAAAGTAATGACACAAATAAAAAATAATACAAGATTGAGTTTAACCTAGAGATTTTCCAAACCATCATTTCAAACAAGTTAACAATTAAGCCAAAATGATTTATATATAATCCACACTATGTAGTTCCACAATAATCTGCAACAATACATTTGCATTTCATTAAATGTTATGTATGACCTTTTTATAAGATTTTTACTCAATGTACATTGAACCACTTTTTTTTTCTATAATGAAAAGACACAGTTTCCTTGTGGTAGTTATGGGCACTGTGAAACCGCAGTTTAAAGAAGCTTTCTTCTGCATGTTGTTATCCTAACCAGCAAATTAATTTTAGCAATACTGATAAGATTCATAGCTAGATCCTGGTCAGGGGAGTTTACAAAATTAATCTGAGAATTTTTTATTGTATTATTTTGTATGAAATACATAGTATATTATTTTATTTTAAGTAAATGTGTAATATTTTTATAATAAACCCTTCAGAATGCTGCCAATTATTTCTGTAAATCACAAACAATTAAAATCTCTGAAGAATTAGGATCAAAATGTAGAAGAACCCAACTGCAAGTTTATTTGGTTATAACTTTAAGGATGTAAAGAGGCAGAAAAAATGAACGCATGGAATAATGGAAGAATCTTGAACTTTAAGAATCAGCATAATTAAGTTTAGCTGGAAATTCTGTTTAAAGCTATCACCAAAAACAAATGTATTTGACAGCTAAACAGTAACACATCAACAAGATGCAGTTTTGATAGAATTAATTATGACTGTGCCACACACTGCAACCTGAGGCTCAAGACCTGTGTTTTCAGTTCAGATAGAGGACAGTAGACAAATGCACGGTCTGTACTTGCTTTTATTTCAAATAAGATACAACACAGTCCCGACACAGTCAGGAGTGGACAAACAGAACCTACTGCATCTCACCATTTGGTTTGTCCAAAAAACATAATAAATAACCGCAGTGGACAAGACAAGCACTTCAGACACAGTTTCACAAATGCATGAAACGTAACCCAACCAAACCCATTTGGTACCCAATGAAACAAAATATTCTGCATTCAAGTATTGTGTTTTCTGAGTATATATATATGTCAAGAGCATAATATGACAACACATGAAAACAGATTAGAAATATCCTCTGTATACTGCAGATACAATAATTCTACTATTATCAACACACATCCACAGACAACTGCCTAGTTTGGTTTCGATGACTTTGACTCCAGAGAAAGTAACATTAAACAAATATCTATGTGCTTCTGTTGGCTGGTGGTGTGGAAATTCTTGCATGAAGACACTAAATATGGTTCAATCTAAGGCCTGATAATTTTTCGCTAGTCGCTAACAAAGCACAACTTCAACATTTGGCTGGTGAAACTACTTCAACTGGAATAACAAACAAAAGATAACCTGAATAACTTTTGGCAAATCCTACAGTAATGTGTCAATGTGATTGTGCTCATACACTGTACACAAAAACTGCTACAATATCAAAAATAGACAGGGCCATTGGCAGGCCACACTCACAGAAGGCACATACAGCTCGTAAGGACAACAGTACAACACAATTACCAAAGTTTGAAGTTCGCGAGCTACTATACGAGCAGGAAGATGGTCAAACTGTCAGCCGGTGTAAGACGTGGTTGGGCACTTTAAAGCGTTATTCAAAACTGTTGAATTTACAGTATGTCTTCTGAGATCCAGACATGTTGAACAGTCTGGCAGCAGCTCAGAAATATTTGCGAGTTTTGGGTGTTTCAATTATTTCTGCTTGGCTGTTTAGAATTGTAGCATCCGTATTCACTGTAATTTCACAAGACTCAAACCTGAGGGGTTGGAGTGTAGCAGAACATTGTGTAGCAGGGAAAAAGAGGGCTAGACATAGCACAGTGAATTGATTTTAAATCTCATGCTACCACAAGCTCGATTGCGCAAACTTGCACATTGTAACTACGTTGTAAGTAACATTCCTCTCACCAGCTACGCGTGTTCATACATGACCGCAAATAGCAAACAAGGCAACAAACGACTGTAACAGCATAAAAAAACAAATAACCACCCAAATAATAGACTCTTGGGAAAATCTTACAGCTTGTCCCTGGAAGTTAATATTAGCTACTACAAGAAGGCACCAGAAATCACATACTGTACAGCCCTGACGATACAATCAAAACATTTGGCCAAAAAAACCCCAAAACAAATGAAAACATCAAACAGCAACAAACAGCAGGATGCGCTGTGGTGGATTTATGATCATACAGAATTAAAACTCAGTCTGATGTTTATGTAAATCTGTTCCTTTGCAGACAAGCAGTGAGAGGATCCTGAGGTCTGCAGCTTTCAGCATGTTTAAAAAAAACTAAACAAAAAACAAAAAACAAGGTCCTAACCTCGTAAGAAAATGTGAGGGGTCTCAAAAAAAAGAAGAAGTTTTTTTTGCTTATGAATTACTAGTACTCGTATTAAAGTATATTTCATTATATTAAGGTACATAAATAGTTTAAAATTAGATTTAAAAAATGTTGACTATCCAGCACCCAGTGTCATCTTCAACATGCTAAACTCATCACAGGCATATCTGCTGAGGCAACTCCTTCTCAACTTAGATGTTAACTTGTGTGGCAGTGTCACCCTAAAGCTTTTGGTCATCATATCCGATTGTGTGTGTGTGTGTGTGTTCATGCGTTTTAGTTTATGTGAAGGGAAAAACACAGTCAACACTGCATTGTGTATTAGCACTTAAGTGAGTTTCACAAAAGTTAATCTGCACAGTGCTGTTTGTTGGAGGGTTATCATGTACATATTGTAAAATCCTGCTCCGTCATTTATATGGCTCGAGTGAGAGAAAAGGAGGAGGTGGAGAGGTCGGCTAATGTGCACAGCTTCTCTCCTCCTCTTCCTATAATCAATCTATTTCACTCTTGATTGTCTGCAGCTCAAAGCTTCCTTCCTTCATACCCCCCCTTTACATATTTTCTTTATAATCCTTCTCTACTGTCCTTTGTTGCTCCATCATTCGAGCTTTTCAGGTTCTATGTTGTCCAGATCGATGTCAGACGAGGCCACACAACACATGCACAGTTTCTGGGTGTACAGCGACAACTTATCTGCAGTGAGAGAGAAAAGGAAAAAAAAAAAAAGTCAAGAGTTGTATTAAAAAGATTATGTAAGAAACAACAGAAAAGATGTTTAGCAAATGCTTTCAACAGATACTGGTGTTATTGTTAGAGCAAATACTGAATAAAGCATTGGTAGTTTAAACATTTCACTAAGACACCTAAACACTGATCTCGATCCTTTTTTTAGCTCTCAACACTGAAACAAGCAGGTTGTACACGCATCGGTGTACATACTACAAGTTAATACATGTAAGCTACAGTTATCCCTGACAACACACAACACAGCCACGTGCATTCACAGGGGAAGGCAGCAGGAGTATTCAACTTAAAGCCCAGGAGATCAGATCACTTTGCCTCCTCCCCTGTCACAGTCCAGACTATTCAAAATGCTTCTTTGTGTACTAAAATTATAAAAAGAAAAATAGAAACTAAGCGACTCTTTCTGTTGCCCCAGGAATTTCAATCAGACTTAGACCAATAACTGACCAACGGCAATAATACTGGCTGATAAATGCCTGAGCAAAAATCTTCCAAAAGAAAGCACCACCCAAGTTTAGAGTCCCTCCAAAACAAACAACCACTCCTAATAAACCATTACTATCACATGAAACATCTTACTGAGCATTTCGCCAAGGAAGGCTGGTCTGGAGCTGCGCGGCAAGTGGATGCAAATGTAGTAGACTGGTGCACCAGACAGCGCCACGGCAATTCCCACCAGAGAGTTGATTGTGTCACTGTAGAGCGGCACGACCACCAGGAATACACTGCACAGGCAGTAGACGATCGGAAAGAACAAAGACAGCTGCAGGGAGCAACGAGAAGAAAGAAAGACAAAATTAAGGAAATAGGTAGAAAAGCAGGATGAAGATAGAAACAGTTTGGAGAGAAAAAAAAGTACACAGATTAAATCTTAAAACGATTACAGTAAGATAACAGATAATATTCATTTAATTACAGCTTTAGTGATGCTTAAAACTGATCAAGCAGTGTGCAGTGTGTTGACTTTTATGGTTACAGATAAACAGAGTTAAAATGTCACGGACTCTTAACTTAAGCCATCACCGATCGTGCTCAGGCCCATGATTGAGCTGCTACTGTTGATGGGTAAACACAAGTAAATAAAGGTCTAGAATGGTTAAATACCACAGACGGCACCTTTTTTGTTCACACAGAAGTTTTATTTGGTATCGTGTTACTCTGTTTAATTAGATTCCTGTTCACCCACAGCATCTAATGAGGCTTGTGGGCTGTGGATAATATGATGTGAAATTGCCTGGATGTTTAATGTGGTATGTTGGGTTCACTCATTAAAATCAATCCTGCATAGCTAGTTGCAGCTGAATTCAAATACAGGACTGCATTTTTGAGAGTTGGTTGTGTTATACAGTAGTTGCAATCAGGTAATGTTTTCAAAATGACAGCATTCATTAAGAGTGCTAAAACCTTTTCTTGCATTCAAGAATTTTTATTCTGCAGCCAAAAAAGTATTTGTACAGTGATAAAATAATTTAGCAATGGAACGCTAATGATCCCTTTAACAACCTGAAATGTTGGTTATTAGGTTGGGGTGATAATATTGCTTGATTGAGTCACACCTGTTTCTTTAAAATGTATGTCAGTACTCATGCTGGATCAATGTCACTACCTTAACAGGTCGGTGGAGCTCCGGAGCTTTAAAGCGAAGGTAGATCTGGCTGGCTATTGACAGGCCAATAAACAACCAGTAGTTAAAACTGAAGTAGTTGATCAACCGGAAAACATCAGGTACAATCAGGTAGAACAGAGACATGGCACCCTGCAAAGACAAAAAAAAAGTTTGGTAACATGCATTAATAGTCACAGTATTGTTTGTGATAAGTTGTTATGTGAAAGATGTGATACGAACATTGAAAAGCAGAGCGGGAATAGGAGTGAAACGCTTAATGTGGATCATGCACAGGACATTAGGTAGGTGGCCTTCTCTGGAGCCAACGAAAAACAACCTGTGAGAGAAAAGAAAAATTGGCATTTTAATGGAACAACCAGGCTTCTGGAGAACACAGAGTACAATCAGAAGGTACATTTTTTACCACATTAGCTGCAATTGTGTTGACTGACCTGGAGGCAGCGATGATGGAGGAGTTGAGGCCTCCATAGCAGGAAATGGCGACAGACAGAGGGATCAGCCAGCGAGCCCAGCCCAGCACCTCATCTGCAAATGTCTGAACAGAAGTTCAACAAATTCTTTATCATCATGGTTTAAGATCAGTGGCTTTATACTTTAACATTTAGAGGTTGTACTTAAGTAGTGTATTTTCCTGGGCAAGTATCTGCACTTTTACTTACTGAGTACTGAGTTTCTGTAAATTATACACCTCTGCTTTACACAATGTTATAGTCAAGGAACAACTGTCAACAAACTTTCAAAGAAAACAACAACTGGAGACTCGATCAAGGTCGATATCGAGTGAAACATCCTGGCAAGTTCACTGCCTTTTGCCTTATGAGGTACGATCTCAAACTAAAAAGGTGCAGTTCCTGAAAACACTAGGACTCGTTGTACAAACAACCACTACTTCCTTTTTATAAACAGAAACTTCTGACTTCTTCTTTTAGTCTGTTGGTTATGTGTGAAGGCAATATATGCACAAAGTATAAATAAAGGCATCACAGACACAAACTACAACAGTTCAGGGATAGATGTGTGTCAACAGTCCACGATAACTGTGGTATGAAGTGTCACATAAAAAATAGTGACTGAAAAATTAAAAACTTTTAGAAGCTCTCTTGATGTTTCTAATACAGAAGATGTCAGTGCAAAAACAAAAATATTTGCTGTGTCTCTTGGCTTAAATTCAACAGGGCATAGAGCCAGTAGATTGTCGACAGTGGCAACATTAGTAAACCATTAGACCGAATACTCCAATAACAGAAGATAATTGACAACAAGCCTGAACATAACTGTTCCGCCTCCAGTGGAGTAATCGCATCTTCAACATCCCCATGTTCCTGTGTGGGGCGCTAATGTCTTTATGCTTATGAGGTCACTATCATCATCTCGACTCCTACGGCCACAGATAACCAAAAGAGAGTACTGAACCAGATATTAGTGCCAGTGGCTGCCAGCCAGTCTGAAAGAGATGACAGCAGACGGCAGGAAGGAGAGATCAAAACCTGCCGCCCCTGTGAGGCTGAGCAGATGCTGTCAATTTGCTGAAGTTCTGTGATGTACTAATAGAGACATTAGTATGCACATGGTCAGGCTTCTGGACGACGTACTGCCTACACACGGCTTATTGTACAGCATAGGGAGGCTGCACTAAGCTGATGACCTTCAGACACTCACCACAGCAACAGCTTCACTGCTGAGCACTTTGTCTACATCCATGACGACATAGTAGGCTACGTTGGTCAAGATGTAGATCACTGTGACAATGGGCATGGAAATAGCGATGGACAGAGGCAAATTCCTATAAAAGAAAAATGAGAAAAGTGGCCAGAAATTATAACTGTGGTGCCAAAGGTTCCTGCTGGGTAATGTGCAGGGTTGAGGATTTAACAAGTAAGGTTTTATGATTAAAATAATATAAAATAACTAAAAGAAATTACAAGAAGAATAACAAGAGTACCAAGAAAAGAAAAACAATCCCACCTATGAAGTATCAACCCGCCCCCCTTACCTCTCTGGGTTTTTGATTTCTTCAGTGATAAAGTTGAGTGTGTCCCAGCCAGAATATGAGTAGAGCGCTGAATAAAAGGCCAACGCCATGTCACCAGCATTCCACTTGGAGTGTTTAAAGGAGTCCTCGAAGTTCTGGTCAAAGCCTGCATCAATTTCATACAGATGTTAATAAAGTTAAAACGAATTTAGCATTTCAGTGATTTTTATTGTATGCATTTTATATTCAGTTGTAGAATACACTTAACTGAACTGTATTAAAAGTTTAAGGAGTGTTTCTAAGACATCCTACCTTGTCCCAACTTAACCAGGCCGGTAATGATGATGATGATGAGGGCTAAGACTTTAGCTACAGTGGAGACAACCTGAAGAATAGCACCCCATTTCACTTTCATACAGTTTACACAAGTCAACAGACCTGAAAAAGAAATTGACAGAATTTAACCAATAAAAACTCTGAAAGAAATATTTCCTGATACACCGCTCAAAACAATTAAAGAAACACTTTGAAAACGCATCAGATCCCAATTAAAAGAAAAATCATGCTGGAGATCCACACGGATATGGAATGGGTGATGTGTTAGGAACAAAAGGATGCCACATCATAATGAAAATGATCAACCTACAGATGGCTTAATTTGAAGTCACCAAGAAATTTAGACTGAAAAACTGATGCGGCAATCAACACAATCAACTCTCTGGTGGGAATTGCCGTGGCGCTGTCTGGTGCACCAGTCTACTACAGGTTAGTCCACTTTGCTGAAATGTCATTGCAGCAACTCAAAATGGTACTCCGTAGTTTGTATGGCCCCCACGTGCTTGTATTGCATGAAAACGTCGGGGCATGCTCCTTATGAGATGATGGATAGTGTCTTGGAGTATCTCCTCCCAGATCCTAACCAAGGCATCACTAAGCTCCTGGACAGTCTGAGGTGTGTAAAAATGTAATCAACAGCAGAAACTGTTGATTACATGGATCAGGTGTGTTCAGCCAATCAGAAGCTGTAAGTGCAGGGATGGATGGAAAACAAGCAGGGCTGCGGCTCTCTAGGACCAGGGTTGCCTACCCCTGGTCTAAGGTATCAATTCTTTCATCCTCCAGGAACTGCCTGCATACTCCGGCCACATGAGGCTGGGGATTATCATGCACCAGGAGGAACCCAGGACCCACTGCACCAGTGAAGGGTCTAACAATGGGTCAAAGGATTTAATCCCAATACCTAATGGTGGACAGGGTGCCATCGTCTATCCCTCCGTGATGCCGGGCAGTGAGCACAGGGCCCACTAGAGGATGTTAGGCCCAGAGGCCACCCTCATGAAGTCCGTTTCTAATGGTGTGGTCAGAGACATTCATGCCAGTGGCCCGCTGGTCACTCTGTAGGGCTCTGGCAGTAGTCATTCTGTTTCTCCTTGCACAAAGAAGCAGATAGTAGATGGATAACCTTAACGGCCCTGTCCAGCTCTCCTAGAGTAAGTGCCTGTCTCCTGGAGTCTCCTCCATGCTCTTGAGACTGTGCTGGGAGACACAGCAAACCTTCTGGCAATGACACGTATTAATGTGCCATCCTGGTGGAGCTGCACTGCCTGTGCAACCTCTGTAGGGTCCAGGTATTACCTCATGCTACCAGTAGTGACACTGACCCCAGTCAAATACAAAACTACTGAAAAGCAGTAAAAAAACATGAGGGGAGAAAAAATGTCTGTGGCCTCCACCTGCAAAGCCTGTTTTTACAGTCGTCTCATTGTTGCCTCTTTACACCTGTTGCACCTGTTGTTAATTTTATTAACACCAAAACAGAGTCAGGAGGCAGAATCTTGGGTAACTATAAAGTTAAAATTTGTGAGTTGTGTTTCTAAAATAAGTCCAAGGTAGAGAAGATATCAGATTACTTATGTGCTGTATGTATAAGTGGATTTACTGTTAACATGCAGTGTAGTAACCTGATATCTTATTCCCCGATTACTTCACCTGACTTCCCCATGTAACATGGTTAATTAAGGGCACGTAAACAGGACAAACCCTGCCAACGGCCATAAAGAACACTACATGTTTTTCCACCGTGGAAATAAGTAGCAGTTGTCCTGTTGATCTTGTTGAGTGAAGATTCCATCTCCTCTACAGTAGCATTCCAGAAAAGACTTGGCACACAGCCGCTATCAAAACAAACCCAACAGGTTTTACGTTGGCCTGCATTTACACGGCTATTTATCTTAAATGCCTCAGTGGTATCAAGTATAGTTACTACAAGTTTATTCTCCTAAGTGCAGTGCAAACAAAAAATAAATTCAGCTGGTAGAATCAAGAAAACTCCCCACGGCTCAGCATGTAAAAGTGTGTCATCAAATTAAACACAGCCTGCGTGGTTCAACATGCATCGGTAGTATTGAAAACTAGTAACTATAGAGTTTATATTAACACAGTGTTTTCTTAAAACACCTGAAACGTGGCATGTCTGTCATGCCTTTTAAAAACTGTATCATTTTGCTGCACTGAGCCTTTTAAAGTGCTGCTGTTGGTTAATCTCACATTTGAAGATCAGTAATTTGTTCAGGCTGGTGAAGATCCCCAGTCACTATCACTATTAACAGTGGACAAAACATATCAGTGTGTTTAGTGCAGGAAGAACCTTACATATGATGGCTGCAGCAATGAGGCGGACAGCGTAGTAAGGGGCTAAACACGTGGGGTAGAAGGGCTGGACCAGGTAGTTGGAGAAGGTCAGGGCTATGACTGCCTGACAGGCTGGCTCTACTATCAACAATGATGTCCACAATCTACAGAGGAAATTAAACACATTCATTATTTTAATGAATGATAAGTTACATTTTAGTAAGATAACAGTGATGATTTAGCGAAGGGGCTTTTACTTTTTCACATAGGACCAGGCAGGTTTGGACAGTTTTTTTTATAAGAAAATCATCATTTTAAAAAAGCATTTTGTATTTAATCTGGTTATCTTTGTGCAATATTAAAATTTGCTTGATGACCTGAATCATTTCAGTGTGACAAATGTGCAAATTAAAACATTTGAAAAAAGCAAAAAAAAAGCACCTTTTTATGCCAAGGACACAAGTTTCACCAGATAAAATCCTGGGCTCATATTTGGTGAAACCAGTTGCATAAGTATTGAGTTACTATTGTGTGCTGTTTTTGGGATAATGTGTTTATTTTTTTTTGTGTGTCTATTTATTTTTTTTAGTTTACATGTGTGTAAAGCATGTACAGACAAAGAGGGAAAAACAACTACATACCGAATAAAAGCCAAAAAGCCTCCAAAGGCTTCCAGGATGTAGGCATAGGAGGCTCCAGATTTACGGATGGTCGTACCCAGCTCAGCGTAGCATAACGCTCCAAACACAGAAAATATCCCTCCAATAGCCCAGACTACCAGAGACAGACCAAATGAGCCTGTGTACAGAAGAACTCCCTGCAGAGTAAGAGCAGAGAATTAGTGTAGTGTAAATATAGCAGCACGTGTATTATCGGTCAGTCTGTGCAGATGCAAATTACACAAATGCAGAATTTACATAGCAAGTGAAAGTGCAATGTGTAGTGCAGCATTGCAGCTGGCATCAAGGTCTCCAGTTCAGCCTCAGGAAAAGAAGCTCTTCTTGAGGCTGCTGGTGCTGGAGTGGATGCTCCTGTAGAGCGAACCAGATGGAAGGAGGGTGAAAAGTCTATAGTCTGCAACAAGCAGAAAGTCTGGTAAATGTTCTCTATGGAGGGCAGCTGAATACCTATGATCTGTTAGGTGGTTTTCACCACACACTGGATGGTCTGTAATCCCACACTTGCAAACAGTTGGGGGATGACTAAGTGGTACAGTCTGTAAAAAAAGTCCACCAGTATTCAGAACACAGGGGAGGTTTCTACAAGCTCCGTAGTAAGGAGAGGCACTGCGTCTTTTTAACCAGACTGGAGGAGCTGAGGGTCCAGGTGAGACCATCCTCTAAGACCAGTGCACTTGAAGTTGGTCACACGCTCCACTACAGCTCCACTGAGGGAAATAGGGGAGGGGTGCGTATAGCTTCTAGCTCTCCTAACCTGTTTGATGCTGTTCAATTTTCTCCAGCTTGTTTAAGGTGGTGTGAAAGCTACAACTCTAGTCAATGCTAATGCAAAGCAAACAATAGCACCAAGAATAGCGAACTAACACAAAAAATATAGATGATCGCTCAATCCTTGTTTCCAGAGCAAAACTATTGCATCAATGACTAATTAATTATTTAAGATTGTGTTTGAATAACAGTACAAATTTCACCACAAAAGCAAGAAATCGTTCAGAGTAATCCGTGAGGACAAATAAATTCAGAACACAGACTCCTACCTTAGGTGAGACGAAGATGCCAGAGCCGATCATATTTCCCACAATGAGACAGACCCCATGGAGGAGGGAAATCTCTTGCTTCAGCCGTACACCACTGCCCTGAGATGCTGAGTCTACCTCAACAACCATTGTGACGGATTTGCAGCCCTGAGCCTTAACTCAGGAGGTAACAGGGAAGTGACAAGGGAGTGGTAAAGAGGACAGAATGATTCCTGGCAGCACCAGAAACTGAGATGAGGTTAAACAACAGAACAATAAAACACTGGACGAAGTGAACAGGAGACGTGTGAACTCAAGGAAAGAGAAAGGGAGGTGGGAGTGTCTCTGCAGGGCAAACACAGTCCGTCTCAAACAGTCACTGTTGTAATGGAGGAGTACGTCTCCATCGAGATAATCTGAAAGAAAAACAAGGACACGTAGTCTCACAGCAGTGTTTTACACACCTGAGCAGTTTAAGTATGAATGACCTGGTTCAGCGTGTCACTGGTATACAGCCCTACATCATCTAACAGGAAAACAGGGTAACTGCAGATTAATGAGCCAGTGGTTCACATTCACCATTCTGGATTCACGCATTTAAGAAGCACTGAGTAAAGAACAAGACACTAAAATGAAGTTTTCAAAAAGGCAAACAGTGAATTAGTAAATCCAGTGCTGAGCTGTCACAGCAGAGCGACCACTGTTTGCTCCAACAAACATCGGTTTTGACTGCAGGCAACAGAAAGTCCAAATCACAGCCAAACAATCAGCAGCCAAGTGGAATTACATTTTCTCAGTACTGGTATTTTTACTGTATACACAGTGTATTATTAATACCCAGTTATGAAGTTCTATCATTAATCTAATAAATCTGTTTAGCTTAATGTTAAGGCCGTGTACCTTCACAAAACCTAACATCGCCAACCGGAACAACCTGCCTGACTAAACTTGCTCCTACTATTACACTAGAATTTAGGCAACAAGCAACACTCAGTGAAAGAGGTGTGGTTTGTTACAACCAACCAATTAAATCAAATACCATAAGACTTGAGGAAAGCCATAATAAAGCAAAACAGGCGAAAAGCATCACTTTACAAATTATAGAGTAGTGTGTCAATACTCTCCCAGTTGTCTAAGATACTAGAAAAACTATTTATAAAAAGATTTGACAGTTTTTTGGACAAATATGAATTGCTGACAAATAGTCAGTATGACTTCAGATACAACAGATTAACAGCTTTGGCATCGATTGACTTAATTGAAGAAATAACAGAATGTATGGACAATAAGAAGTACGCACTTTTGAGTGTTTTTAGAGACCATACAAATGTACTCTTTATCAATACGCAAGCTATAAAATTCCAAGACTTGGTGAAGCTTAAAACAGTGCAAATAATATATAAAGCAAAAAATAAGGAGCTTCCAGAACAAATCACTAGGTTGTTCAGAGAAAGAGAAAGGGGATATAACTTAAGGTGGAAATGGAATTTAAAAATACAAACTGCTAGAACAACTTTAAAAAGTATGTCTATCTCAATAGCAGGAGTTAAATTATGGAACAGTCTAACAGAAGAATTAAAAGAAAGTAACAACATAAACCATGGCCAAATAAGTGTATACTTCTGCCAACTCCTTTTCCAAACACCAGAATGAAATGACAATATGTAATTATGATGAATGCACACATTTGAAATAAAAATTCACTAAACTAAACTAAACTAAACAGATAAATGATGCTGGCTTGATGCTGCGAAAAAGTATCTGAGGTGATGCAGGTTAACTTTTTGATGGGAGTCAAACAGACGACTGTAAAACTCAGAAAAAATAGTCAGTGAATTAACCAACACGTGTAATACATGCTGTTCTCTCATTCATCATCCTACTGGTTTTCAGAATATTCTTCTCAGCTGTGACTTGCTTCAGGGGTTATGCTGCTTTATATTCAGCTTTAAAATGCGCCAAAGTTACTCTAATGGAATCAAGTCAGGCCACATACTTGGCTAAGCCTTGTTTTTTTCTGCTTTAATGCTCTTATGTGATTTTTTTTGCAGTGTGTTTGGAACCACTGTAATGTAGCTTCTTCAGACTGGAAGTCATCTTTTCATTCATTAATTCATTAATAACTGTATAGATATCATCTCTCTCTCTCACACACACACACACACTCATGAAGCCGCTATCATCTATGTTTCACAGTCAGCAGCGCGCAGCCACTGAGGGACGAGCCTCATGTGAAACCAGTCAAGCCTCTGTTCTGCATGCTAAAGCCAACATGGCTGCAGACATCTCCACTTATATAGTGATACTGTCCACACTCAGCAGGACAGTCCTGCTTATAAGGAGGAACAGTTAAATGAGCTGACAGAACTACTTGTCACTTGAGTTATCAACGCTTCAGCTCAGCACACATGTAGGAACACATGTGTCACCGCTTTCAAAACCTGAGCGCACGCAGGGTGGAGACATGAAACGAGGATAGTTTTGAGGTCACATTGTGTTTGTTCGTGTGTCACTGATCTTTTTTTATTTATTTTTTTTACTTACCTACATCTAAATAGAACAATGATTCACAGTAACCGCGACACCTGCTTCTGTTGATCCGCCACAAACGCCGCTCGTCGTGCGTAGGTAGCCTCTATTAGCACCGGCCTGATGAAGACGCACAGGAGGATACCGGAAGGTGGATTAAACCGTGTTTTTCCACACTAACATTAATTCACCAGCGAACACTAGCTTCCACATGAACAGTGCTCGTGTTAAGGTCGCTGTGTGGCGTCTGTGCATTACACTACAGAGCCTCCTGAGCTAGCTCAGACATCTGCTACAACACGCGTGATGCTTCAGATGCTAATGTCACTCTGTGACTGAGATGTGGCGAAGAGACGAAAACACTCATCCACGCGTCACTTCACAGCTGCCGACAGGCTGTAGAAGTGTAATATGAACGTGAAGTAGAGGAGGAACTACTTACCGTTTGTTGTGACTTCGTTTGTTGCAGCGGAGGAAGCAGCTGCACATGTGTGAGCGACTGACTTGAGCTAAGTCTCAACATCTACAGCTCCTGTGGCTCCTCCTCATCGCGAACACCGCCACCACCCACTGCCGCTGAAACACGGCGTCCTAATGATCAATGCAGCATCCGTCTTCATGAGTAACTGGGAGACTGTAACGTGGTTTCTGCTGCATCTCTTAAACAAACAGCGAGGAGCGTCCATGCGCCTGTAAACCATCACCAGTGATCTGCCGCAGAGGGAGCGGAGACACGCAAGGAAAAGTGCAGGCTTGTGCAATTACAAGTACACTCCACTACAAGTAGAAGTACCACTTCATTGTCTTCACTCGAGTTGAAGTAGAGCACTAAGTTAAGTTCTAATATGTACTTTAAAATATCAAAGTGCAAAGACTAAGAAACTACCTTCTATTGGCACCAGTCTAACTGTGTGTCAAAATACAAAGGGAGCTATTTCTAAACATTATTTAACAGGCTGCTGCTGATAACATCCATGTGCACATCCGATCCACGTGTTCTACACGCGCGCATTAGTGTGATTTAATATGTAAATATTAAATGTCTTCTTGTAGGTCGTGTAGTGATTATATTTAGTTTTAATATTCAGAACACATGACCTGTAAGGATTTTCCATTTTAGAGGAAAACACCAGCAAAAATCATTTGAATCTTATTTTTGTAGTTTATGCACTTCCTCGCCTTTTGTGTTTTGTGTTGCTTTCTAAATATTTCTCCTCTCCTGCGAACTTGAATGATCTGAGGTCTGCAGCATCACCACAGTGCACAACTGAAAACAGTCTCTCTTTCGGTTAATCAGTGACTTTTTAAATGGTCTCTCGCCTCTTTCGTGACATTTGTGTACGGCTTTAAATAAACAGTAGCCGTGTAACTGCTGCGTTATCTGTGCACACGCAGGCATTTTGATAAGGAAAAGTCGTTTGAGTAGATAGTCAGTGTGGTAGATAGTTAAACAGTTAGACATTATGCACAGATTCAGTCGTTAAAGTTAGTAAAACTAGTTCTGCGGGTATTAAAAACAACAAAAAACTCTACATGCACTAACAAGGAGGATGTTGTGTTAAAAATAACTTCAGTGAAAACCCGCACGCGTGTGCTGCTGACCCTGTCCTGACTGTACTACAACGCCTCCCTGCGGGAACGAGTTCAAAGTGCGAGACGAAGAGATTTTAGTCTGTCGAAGCCTTGCTCATTATTACGAATTAAGATTTCTCACGTTTCCATCTGTGGCTTCCGTGTCTAGTCATATTAATACGAAAGATGCAGACACGGTCTAAATGGAGCTTGATCTGTATGGATGTGTAATAAATTACTCTGCACTACAGACTGTTAGTTTCTATCGACAGCCTGCAGCCGGAGGTGTGCTGCCACCTACTGGTTGCTGTTTAATTTATTCCACCCATTTATTTGGGAGGTTGGTGCTGTGACCGTCTGAATCTTCAGCAACTGCAAAGAGCTGATACCTTGTATGAGTCGGCTGTTTGTTTGCTTGTATTGATTACAGGCTACTACTCCATGTTTTGTATAAATCAAATAGGCTGCATGAAGCCTGTCAAGCTTGTAAATCTGCTTCAGTCTGATTCTCCTGAGAGGCACCATCATCCTCATCATCATCATGAAGGAGCTATACCTCAAATCAAATGCTGTGTAAATATCAAATATAAAGTAGGCTGTGCAAAGTGTAAATCGTCCATCCTGAAATCATCCTTCCTCTTTCAGAACCATGGAGAGAGATTCGGTGCCTGCTCATCGCCTGAGAAACAAAGAGGGAAACACCCACACGGTCAGGTTTCAAGGCAGGGCCTGAACTCACCGATGCTGGGGGACTTAAGATCAGGGCTTTGGTTTAAAGAGGCGCGTCCAGGGAGTATGGTGGCCAGCACGCAAACGCTTATTAGCCTGCTGAGCCAGTGTCAAGCCAATTACATTATATGTCCAGACTTCCTGTCATTAATTTCAAAGTAAAATAAATGTATTCCACGACACGTCTGTTCAATGTTTGGGTGTGTTGCACTGAGTAAATATAGTCGAGGTGCGAATGCAATTACAAGGATGGCCACCTGGATATAGCTTCTAACTAATAATGTGCTAACTGTCCCTCTTGGTACCTTGGAGAAAACCTCCATAGCTAAATGTAACCAAGACACCCTCACCAAAAATCCTCACCAAAAATCTTCTGAACCACAATCAACCACACGTGCTATATTTTACCGTATCCTTCCCTGTATACCCCTGAGCATCATTATCTGCCAGATATTGATGATTAGACCCTTTTTAATTTTTTTATTTGGTTTACAAAATGTCATAAATTAGTGAAAAAGTAAATCTATATTTTGCTGTAGCTCAAAGTTAATTTATTCACACTGCATTTTTAATTATTATTATTAAATAAATAAAAACAATATTTATTATTTTTTACTCTATAGCCTAGATAATTTTAATTACAACATTTCAAAAACTGGTATCAAGGAATTGGTCACTAAAAATATCCTGAAAGATACATTTTAAAAATAGTTGCTGATTTAGAGTTTCTCACTTCATTAACCAGCCTGTTGCAGCTATACATAATATTATTAACCAGCTACATGCCTTTTACTTTTTATTTTTACATACTGTAGGTCATTCATAAGGCACATTTACTCTTTTATTCTGAAAGCGAGGTTTGCACACTTCCGATCTTCCTCTAGTTATTTCCCGCCGACTTGATCCAGCTCATAACAGACCACCAGGCGCACCGGCAGCCTCCGTCTCTGCTGACTCAGTGCCTTACCAGCAGTCCTTCACCCCGAGAAGACTCTCATCCAGCCACCGACGCACTCTCCTCCGGCCAACGCGCTCCGATACCACCGTACAGAAATGGCCAAGATCGCAACTGGTAAGTTTAATTCTTTATTTTATGTTTTTTTTTTCTGAAATAACTGCACCTTCGCAGGTTTGAGGATGCTGAGAGGCTGTGGCGACACCCATGACACAAAAGGATGCTGAGGGATGCTGAGAGGGAGCGGCCAAACTCCTTCACAAGTCACTTCTGTAAAATTAAGTGAAAGAATTCCAACTGAATGTCTTTCTTTCTCCAGCATTGTTAAATTTAGTGGCTTTGTCTGATAGTAAGACCTAATTATTGTTGAAAAACACGAGCTAGTTTCGGATTCATTTTGCCACATCAGTGACGCATTTTTTTTTTATTCTGTTAGAAAACGAAATTAATGACAAAGAATCCATAGCATCATAAGAAAGGCGGTTTTCCCGGCAGGATTTTGTCGATGCCTGCCTGCCTGCCGCACCTGCCTCTTCTTTTTTTTTTTTTGCCTGACTCAGAGCCGCGCAGCATAATGCAGCGCCAGCGACCCCACCCAACATCTCCGGTCCCTTCAAAGCAAACCAGCCGCTCTCCAGGGTGTGAAATATTTCACCGTGACAAATCTCCTTATCAAAACTAGGCCATCCTATGTAACTGCAGTGTTAAGCCTGCTGGAGCAATTTTGCGGGTGACCGCTATAGGCATGAATGAGATACGGAGGAGAGAGAGAGAGGGCGAGAGAGAGAGAGGAAAAAAGGAGCATCCTTATCCAGAATTGCTTTGCAGTCGAGGGAAGAATTTACGACTGGCGATGAAACTGAATGTCGTCTCAGGAACACCAGACTCCGATCCTGTTAGGAAGGGTTTTGCCTGTAAATGTTGGCTTTTATGTTCGGTAACTACACAATTATCAGATCACAGCGGGACAATATTTAGTAGAAATATGAAGAAATATAACGGGATTTTGTGTTCACGCAGGTGGGAGGCCTCATATCTGTGTCACTGAGGCGTGATTTTTTTCAATTCGTCGTGGATTTGATTATTTTTACTACTGTATAGGTGCACTGCAGGTGTTATGAAGGAAAATTATAAAAAATGTTATAATGGTGTCAAACATAAAGGAGAGTGTGTTAGTTTTAAGGGGGTGTAGCCATGAAGTGCAGTGTGTGTGTGTGTGTGTGTGCAGTAATTTGAGGGAACAGTCTTTGGTTCTGCGCTTGATGGATGCAGGGGCATGGAGACAGACAGCAGTTAAGGCTCCCGCATGGAGTCTGCATTGAGGGACACTTTCTACTAACCGCTGACTGTTATATTTATTCCTCTCTGCTCCCCCTTCCTCCTCCTCTCTCCTCCATCATTTGAGCTGTGGACAGGCAGAACGGGATGGGCAGGGGAGCAGACACTCTGTGGGGAAAGCAGTCACCATGCAAGTCAGCACTCGGCAGGTCGCTGAGTTCATTTCCACTATTTTATTTAGGGAAACCTAGTAGTGCTGTAAATATTTCAGAATCACCTGTGGAGGGAGCAGCAGAAAAGCTTGATGTTTCATGGGTAAATGAACGTCAGCTGTATTTATGCACTATAATGCAAAAATAAATACACCTGTATATATGTAAATTTTAGTTTTTCATTCAATAGTAACAAAGAGCTACAGAGAAGGACTATAAAAAGTAAAGCTCTCAACCACTCCCATGTGCATTAGGCTCTTTTCTTGATCCCTATCATGCAGTCTTGTCATATCCAATTAGGTGTGGTCATCCTATTGATGTCCTTAAATCAGTTTCTTTGTCCACTGTAACAGAAGCGTCGAAGACTAGAATACTATCAATTTCAAGAAGCCAGTTGTGTCCAAATCGTCTCCATCTGTATTGCATTATAGGTTATGTGCATAAAACCCGTGGACTCATAATCACTTTGATTTATCACCCATCAATCGGTGTAGCACACTCCCATTACTGGTTCAGATGGTGAATTATGGAATTTTTTGTTTTTGATATTTGACTTAAGCCCATTTACTTTTTTAATATTTTGATTATTACCTATCTGAATACATGGACTAGAGCAGAAGCAACTAGCTGGTTGGACAGAAATTTCAAAGACAACTATTTTCATAATCGGTAAATAGATAAAGTCATTTTTCAAGGAAAAATGTTTTTTTGTGTTACAGCTTCTCAAAGATTTGCAGTGGATGCTTGATAGGCATTTCCACACTTTTGAGAAGCAAAAGCATTTATTGATAAATTTGAATTGATCTTTAGTTGTAGCCACTCCTTCAATAGATAAAGGGTGTGGTTTTTTTAAAAACTTGTCGTCAGTCCTGCAGTGAGTAACCAACCCTTGATTATCTGGGTGCCAGAACATTCCCTTAAAGAGCCAGTTTTTAATACATTTATAATTTCCTAGTAACAACATACTAACTCATTTAGGTACTATATTGTTACCAGGTGGCCTGTTTGTAAATGTTATGTACAGACATAGCACAGATGCCAGAGGTTATAGCACCCAGGGGGGTGATGAATGCTGTGATAAACACAGTCACATTTTGTGGCACAGCAGTAAAATGTACTCTTTTTCGCTCAGCGACATCTTTTCATATTATTTTTTCACTTTGTGTCTTTTTGCTCAGAGGGACTCTGCTGCAAATTCTTCAAGCACCCTTAGCTGTTTAAATAGCGGGGGTTGGGTTTTTCATACAATATGAAGAGACGGAGACAATGAGGACAATGAGAGGGGGAAAAAAGTCGCAAACATAGGTGTGGTGGTTTGTCTAATGCGGAGCTGAAGCTCCCATGAGGTGTAGAGAGATTGGGAGATAAGCAGAGAAAGAATGAGAAAGAGAGGATGAGACTGTTGATACATGAATAAGCGAAGAAATGGTGGGCTTGGGGATGCGGAAGGTTCTGGGGAAGAGGGATGCTTGCGGGGGAGGAGGTACTGTAGATACTGATGATCTGTGCTCTTTGGCTGATGGATTGAAAGAGGAAGTGCGGTTCGCTGGCTGCGTGTCTGTGGTTGGGACAGGAGGATGCAGTGCTGACTGGCTGAAACCAGCCTGCTGCAGAGAACTGAAAGCATTAAAGTGGTGTCATCCCTGCCTAATATTATCATATTTTACATACTGAAAACAAACATCTGATGCAGTATCTTTCAAACTCAGTCAACATTTCAGAACAGACGACTGGACACCTAAAGCTGTGGAATGTCACTCTAGGTCATTTATCATTTTTATGGGTCTGATCTACTGGGAACAAACTTATTATTACAATATTTTCTCTCAGGAGAAATTCAGTTACAATTTCATATTTTTGCACAGCAGAGAATCTCATATTTTTTGATTAGGGATATAAAAGCAATACCTCCAAGGACCCGAGTTAGAGAGCTGCAGCTCAGTTTCAATTCACGGTGAGCGCTTATTTTCCAACATAACCTAATAAATAAGATAAATTAAATTTCCTCTGATACAGGGTAGTAAAACATTAAAATCCAAACTCACTCATCTTAAGTCAGAGCAAACTAACAAGCACAAGGATGCAGCATTTAGAATCTGCCGATTAATCAATAAAATGAAGAGACAACTTTTTTGGTAATTAATTCATGCTTGAAGTAATTAAAATGTCATTTGATGGTTAAATGCAGAACATTTGGGTTTTAGTGGGACACAACAAGATGTACAGTGACGTTTTCCACAGACCCAATTAATAACTGAAGAGTAATCATCACATTAATCAATATGAAAATAATCATTAGTTACACACTAAACTATAAATCTACAGTTTTCAGTTTGAAAACATTACTAAACGTACAAGTGGTCTCATCCACAGCTTGGAAACCGGGATCTCTGCTGATCTGCCTCATAAGCCTCTAACCCAAATTACCTGCTACACTGAACTGGTAACTGTTTGAGTCCTCAGCTGTCAGGTTGGGTTGTGTGTGGGAGAAAGCTCTGCTCTCCCCTTCTTGTCAGGAGGGATGGTACACTCTGCTAATTACAAATTAAAGTGCTACCCACCTGAGGTGGCTGCTTCCATTAGACTATCCTGGGGGCAGTGGATGGTGGTTCCCACTGGGAGCTGCCCTCGGCTGTTTTTAATCCCTCTGTCTGTGATTTTTCTTTATATCAATGGAAGGTGTTAAAACCCCCCCCAAACAGCCAAATATTTTCTCTATCTTCCTTCATCCTCAGTTTATCTTAATCTAATAGAAATCTCACAATTTTCCTGTTTCTGTCAAAAATCACCTTTATCTCCATTCCTACTTAAACTCTTTCTCCCCGCTCACCCTCTACCACGCTCTCACCCTCTTCCTCTCACCCTCCTCAGGGACGAGGTTAACAAGGCCATCAGAGAATAGTGAAAGCTACATCTGAGAGTTGATCACATTACTGTGGCGTCTGCTAGTCTGCAGGGCAGAAGGCAAGAACCAGAGAGTGGGAAGAAGAACAGAGAGTGAGAAGGAAATAAGCATAAGCAGAAGGATTTAGATTAATCACACTATATACCGTGCTCCACCGTGGAGAAGCTCTTTCACAGTAAATCTCATTTCTGGCTTTGCTACTGTAGTCTGCTGCAAATCATGAATCAATGTGGCACGTTCCCTACAGGCCTTGAGCTCTGGATGATGGATTATGCCGTACTATGACAGCTGGGCATGCAAATATGCGCGATGAGGGAGTGTACCTTGACAGAACACAGCAGCTATGTGCAGAAGCAGAATATTTCCTAACCTGCAGTGTGTTGCAGATATTTTTGTTGCTCTCCCTTCTGGGATTGCTGCTACTGAACTTGAGGCTCACATTACAAAGTAGTAGGTGCCAAAAACAAAGGAATAAAAAGAAACAAGGTTAGGCAAGGTTGGTTGTTCTTTTCAGTTGTTTTTTTCCCTCCCTTTTTCGTCTGCCCTTTTCGAGCACTTTGTCTCACCATATTGAGCAGGGTGCAGGTTGCCAAATACATCCTGTATGGTTTGATGCCAGCTTTACTCCAGTATTATTAACTTTTTGGACCATAAATGGATCAGTGTGCACAGTCATATTACTGTGCTATGCTGATAAGCTAACCCCTCAGCTATTAGCTTCTATCCATAAGCCACAGACAAAAAAAGATAAGTCTGAACCGTCTGAACATACATCTTTTATAAATCCTGGCTGCTTATAAAAAGTACCTGAAAAGCATCAACTAATCTCCGACGTTTTTTGGTGTTAGCCACAAAACGACTGAGAGGAAATAGGGGTGTTGGTCTCGCTGCATTAATAAATAATGGACCAAAATTAAATGCATTGCTAATGTGTGCAGAATCCTGTGGGGATGGCAGCATCTTAGCTGTTGGGGAAATGAGGCCAAGCAAGGACAAATGCATCCTGCTCCCCTCGTGGTGTGGTGAAAACAAAGAATGCAAAATCTCCACAAAACCCAGGGCACTTCAGCTCCACCGACATCCTTTGATGAAGTTTTCTTTTTGGGGCAATAATTATTCCTCAAAAAATCTTTCATATTTACATCAAGGACCTCCTGTGGAGGTAGAAGTGGGTTAATGAGGTTTTTATGTATGTTAGTGGGCTAATGACATTTAATGTGATAGTGGTGTACAGTACATGCAGCTGGAAGTGTGCAACAAGCAAACACACAGTCATGTTTCAATTTCTCTCCACAGCTTACAAAGAGAAGATGAAGGAGATTTCAGTTCTCTCACTCATCTGCTCTTGCCTGTACCCCGAGAGCCGCAAAAACATCATGGGTGACTTTGAAGGTACGTGTTAAGGAAAAATGAAAAACAATTCTATTGTCATCTAAAAGAAAAAGTCAAACTGAGCCAGCTGAGAGTTTTTATTTTTGTCTTTCTTTTACATTGATGAACACACAATAGATATGGACATCAAACCCATTAACAAGCGAGCCTCAGGCCAGGCCTTTGAGGTCATCTTGAAGCCATCTTCCCCGGTGTCTGATGTTGCCCACTGCGTTACCAGTCCCCCAAAAAGGGACATTTCCCTGGAGGACATCCAGAAGAAACTGGAGGCAGCTGAGGACCGGAGAAGAGTAAGGAGGTTTTAAATCAATTTCATTGCACCCAGCTGCCATATACAATTTTAATAAGTGCCAAGAGCTACCAAAAGCTGAAGTAAACCTTTTTGTTATACCCAGAGTGAACAATGTCTGACCCAAAACAAAGGAAGAAATTTAATCTAAACAGATTTAAATATTATTTTTACGCTGTAATTACAACAAGGCTTTGTCATATTATTTGCCATCTGTTTGTCCGCTCATTGATTTGAATGTCAATACAGGAAAGCAGCTGACAAACCCAGTAACCAACCAACAAATCAATGACCCAATCAATATCACAGTTTAACAGATTTGTTTAGTACCAGATTCCGACTGCTGTAGGATGATGTGGTAAAGAGAAGAATTCACTTACCTCGTTATACTTATTGGTAATGTGGAAGTAGCTCTCACTCATACTTACATTTTAAGGAAATTAATGAGTGGTTTCCAGTAAATTATTGTCTTGCTATTGACCCTTCCCCCTTGACATAATCTCTCATGCTGCTCTTTGTCTCGTTCCCCTTTTTTCCTCCTGTAGTCCCAGGAGGCACAGATTCTTCGGGCCCTGGCTGAGAAGCGGGACCATGAGCGGGATGTGCTGCTGAAAGCCATGGAGGAGAACAGCACTTTCAGCCGCATCGCCGAGGAGAAGCTCCAGGTTAAGATGGAGCAGAGTGAGGAGAACCGCCAGGCCTATCTGACTGCCATGTTATATCGCCTGCAGGAGAGGGTGAGGACCAGGATTTTCAGAAAGTTCAATTTTGACTAGAGAATTTATAACATTTTTATCATTTCAATTACATTTATACATCACATTTACAAACATGGAAATAAAAAGTGTTTTTTAATTAGTCTTCATCCTGAAAAATACTGATATCAGCCTATAAAATATGCTCAGAGGTTACTAAACCGCACAAACTACAGAGTGTCCTTACTGATGCTTGAAAACTCACCAATAGGTTTGTGTGTAACGAGCTAAGCAGGTAGTTTTAAACTGATGGACTGAGTTGGGTTGAACAATTAAACCTTAAAGAAGGTAGTAAAGACTTAAGGTGCAGTGGAAATCTAAAGCTATAATATAACTTCCAAAACTACTGTCCTGCTTGGAGGGTGGGAGATAAAGATTTATTCAAGTAGGTGAGGAGAGAAGTCCTCACTGCAGACGCCAAAGCAATGAAACTGTGCAAAACAAATGTCAGCAAAGTGCTGGCAGGCAGAGAAAGACATGACATCCTCAGTGTGTGTGTTTGTTTTTACAGGAGAGGCATGCTCAGGGGGTGCGCAAGAACAAGGAGTTGAGAGAAGAAGTGGCAGCGTGAGAAGCCCCAACAAGATCTGCGTTCCACCAACCCTCCACCTCCCCATCCTGACGAACACCTCCATACCCCGACCCCACCCTAACCCACATGCCCTCTTCTCCACAATACCCACCAGACTCCCCAATGCTATTAAAACTACCACAGCCTGAGACGCCACCCCAAGACAGCGGGAGGTTCAAATGGGGTTGGGGGTGGAAAAAATTGCAAAATAATAATTAAAAAAATTCTCCCACCCACTCTCCCCAAAAAGAATGTTTTTCCTCCGTTTCAAATAATAAGAAAAAGATAATCCAATTGACAAGTGACAGTGGGTATTGGTATTTGTAAATACTTCTTTTTTTGTTATATACAGTACGATACAAGCAGCAAAAGTATTGATTGCAGTGTGCCATTTTTTTTGTATATGTTTCCTTTCCCTGCATATATGGATGTAATAATTTGCTCATTTTCATATTTTATTGATTTCTTCATTTCAGCCTGAGAATCTTTTTTTAGGTTTCTCTTGTGTGGTAACAGGCTTAGATGTTTGTTGTGAGTTTGCCAGCTAGCTGATGTTTGCTGTGACTGGTTGAGTCCTCACATGGTCCGCATGCTGGCTCTGTTCCCTCCGTCCGTTCGAGTGGGCAGTTTTGACCCCTCGGATCTGGAAGCAGATCTGCATTTGGTCAAAATGATTTTCCATGCAGTTTATGCCAATGTTCCCATTACCAAGGGACATGTGCAGGAAAGGAAAGTTGGCAGAAGGAAAGGGCACAGTTTGCTTTTCTGTGGGGACTGCAAGCCGTCGCTGCTCATCCAATCCTGTGAAGTAGATGGTGACTGTACCGCAGGAGAACACTATAGCATTTAATGAGCCCATCTTCATCTTCTTTCCCTCCGTCTGCAACCTCTTCATCACTCCACATACATACTGTAGAAGCACTCACTCACGCTCTCGGCATGGGCAGACATTTAGCTGGTTATAGCACAGAGCTCAGGAGGAGCTCGCTAAACTCTGTCCATCTGGCACCAGAAAGCTCAAAACATCCCTGACCAATAGCAGTCCTCTTATATTACTCAACAAACAAGCTTCCAATCACATTTCAATCACGTGTTACTGTAATATACAACACAACTGAGGTTAAAGTGCATCCTCTAGGAATGCTGGAGTGCAAAACTCTTCACCTGAGATCAGACTTATTACTGTGAATCTTACATCGGAGAAAATATGTAATGTAATGCAATGTTTCACCTTTCTCGTAAGAGGCTAGAGTAGTGCTAAACGTCATCAGCGCCTACTGGAATCCTCGCAGCTCATTCCAAGACACTGTAAGGTCGGCACAAGAAAGATAAGCCATAACAGGTTTCACTGCAACAATGATTCATGAACACAGTATTTCCATCTGTTTCAGAGTATCAGAAAAGTGTTGAAGGCTGAGGTTGAACCCTGTTGGTCACACACACAGTAGGCCCATAGATGTGTGTGAGTGTGTGTGTGTGTGTGCGTGTGTGTATTCCCAAAAGGGCAGGTAGATAAACAAACGTTTGTGCCATGTGATGTTTATCCGGTGAAGTACAAAATAACTACACCACAATGTATAAAAACTGTCAGAAGTTCACCACAGACAGCGACTATCCTACCTGCCTCTCTCTCTCTTATTCTCTCCTCTGTCCATTTGTGTGTTTCCCCCTCTCCACATCGATCTTTGTGAGCAAGCAGTGGTTAATAAAGATTTGGGGTTCAGTGAATGAAACTGGCTCAGAGAGTGACTTATTTCACTTTGTAGTCAGGTATCTGATTTCCAGACTGATCAACATAGGGCTCTGTCTGAAAAACACTTGTAGATGACATCATCTGGAGGAGGAGGTTGTATAATCAAGAAGATGACATCACCTGAACTGAAATACTCCTCCAGATGATGTCATGGTAATGTTAACCAGGTCATTCGGAGGTCGTGTAATGTAACTAAGTACATTTACCTGTAACGCACATATGCACATTCCTATTTTCATTAATTTTACTTGAGAAGTACCTGAATATTTTCAAATAGCTTTAAAATGTTTATACTTCCAGTTTCTTCTCAAAGTATAAATGACAGGTCAAATACACTGTTTACTTCACTACAGCAATATAACAACCAGTTATTGTTTACTCTGCAGATTCAGATTTTCAGTACAAAACAACAGTATTGATAGTAGTAGTACATGTAGTTCTGTAAATTTTAATAAAATATTGAATGCATGACTTTTATTTGTAACAGAGAACAGAGCATTGTTGCAAATTATTATTGCTACTTGTGGCGAACAAGCCCTCTGTGATCTAAATTGATGGAGTACCACTTACCACCTGCTGGGGGAGACAAAAGACAAGCTTTCTTCACTAAAAATCTCATTGATCTTGTGGCTTCAGCTGCAGTGACGCTTACATCACCACCTGGCCCTGCATCATCCTGAGTAATAAAGGAAAAGGTTAAAGAGAATGACCAGAGAGCTCAAAGGCGAAGGAGAGAGCTGAGATCTGAGAGAAACATGTAAAAGAGCGAGGGAGTAAACTTTAGTTCCAGCAGAAGAGGGGACGGCGTGTAGGAACTGAGAACAGAAGGTGCAGCTGGTGCAAGCTGAAACGATGGCAAAGGGACAAAACTGTTCTCTGCACACTTCCCTTCTCACAGTTTGAGTCCCTCTCTTCTCCTCTCTCCTTTGATCCCCTGTTCCTTTTCTTTCTTCTCCCTGCCCCTCCATCTCCTATAGTATGCTCCATCCCTCCTTCCTTTCCTACTCCATCCTCTTCCAACCTTGCCTCCCTCCTTCTTTCCTCCTCCTCTAGTTCCCACGGAGCACATGGGGCCAGCCGGGCTGCTATTGTCCAGGATATCCCCTCCTTGTTAATGGTTTCCTGTGCACAAACAGAGGGCTGCTGAAAGAAACAAGCAGCCTCATCTGATACCAGGCGTCGCCACGTACTGTGAGTACACACGCATTCAAACAAAAACAACTACGGGCACATATGGTACATGCACACAATAATGCATTCAAAGCACACGCACTTGATAAACAGCCATGCAAATGCACATTCACTCACATAAGAACTCACTGATAAAGCCACAGGTGATTTATCAGAACTTTTTTTTATTACAGGGAAGTTGTCATTACCACTAGCAACAAGTTTGAAAAGCTGAAAAACTGATTTGTGACTGCTCGCTCGTGCAATTAGAACCATAAAATGTACAAACTCACAGTGAGGTTCACCAGGAGAAATTGATGTTACAATATAATAATACCAAAATATCAGGTGGAACTTTTATAGAAGAATTTCTAAATGTGTCTAAAGACTATAACTGAATTGTCTGGCCTTGTTTTGGTGTGACTGATTGACCCATACTGAAAATGTACACAGTGTATATACTGATTGACAATGCTGCAGATAAAAGAAAACACCTTAGAGAAGGGTGAAAAAATAAAATCGCCTTAACATCATTCACATGACAGCAAAAGAAAGGAACTGGTAAGAAAACTGGTAAAGCTGTGAAGCTTGGATTTACTATAGAGTGAGCGTTGTTAAAACAATGGTGCGTCGTATGAACATCAGCGATAAGTCATGGTTAGGTTTATTTCATTCAGGCCGGTAGCTAACTTCTGTTCCTAGTATTTCGTCAAACAAACACCTGGTTTTGGTTATTCCACCCCATAAAGTGCTGTAAAAAGGGGGCGACTCTCATCCACCTCGAGCCCTCCTTTCACACTCCTCTCGCACTCTCTGTAACCAGCTTGGTGGGGAAACAAAGGGGGGCCAGTTTCGCCCAGGAACTTGACAGGCAGCGACTGCTTGACCATCTGGGAAAGCCATTTCTGATAGGCTGACAACAGCAAGTGAAACGTCTAAAGGGGTGGGCAGGAACAAAAATCAATCAACACAATAAATCATTCTTGTTGCTTTTGAGTTGTGGTCTCCCTCCTCACTGTTTTCTTCTATACAAAACACAATACATTAGCAAAGAAATAAAGATCCTATAGCTAGGTATATTCTCTGTGGGATGTCAACACCATAGAAAAAATAGTAATTTCTTAGCAGTGAAAATATAAAGTCTTGTCCTTGAAAGTCCAGCTCGACTGGGTAGGGAGTTTAGTCTATGCAGATTGTGCTGAGGTTTTCACTTTAGTCAGAAAGCTCCTATCTCCATACCCCAGGGTCTGTAGGGTTTGCCCACACTGGAAGTAGGAGTTGGGGGGCTGATGGTGGTGGCGGGGGAGATGATGGGAAAGGCGCTGAAGGGGAAGGGAAATGCCGAGAGGGAGGAGAGCAGAGGAGGAGAGAGCTTGGATGCTGATGAAGGGACCAAGGCGGGGTGTAGGACAGTGGTAGGTGTGGCAGTGGTGGCGGGGACCAGGATCGGGCCTTGATCTGAGTGTGGGGTGGCGCTTCTGTTGCGCCTGGCTGGGACATGAGTCTCTGCAGCTGATGTGGATGATGACGACGAAGAAGAGGGAGAAGTGGATGAAGTGGACGTAGAAGACAAAGGAGTTTGTGGACTGCTCGTGGCACTGCGAGGTAAAGGTGCTAAAGGTGCTCCCTGTTGGTGCTGGAGGAGGAGTGGGTGGGTCAGGTGGGCAGGAGGAGATCCAAACGCTGAACCCCATGCCAGGTGACTGAGGCCTGAATGAGCCTCTCTCTGACTGGCGTAGTTGTTGAGGTGGGAGACCAGACGAACCCGCAGAGGGTCTGTGCTGTCCAAGCCTTCGATTATACTCAGATAGCGGGCTGTCTCAGCCAGGCACTCCCTGAAACCCAAACCACGGTAGTCCATTGCCAGGGCATGTGCGTCAAAGTAACCTGAGGACAAAACAAGAAGACAATGGATTAGTATAAAAAAAATCACATGACCTGATCACTGCAACAAGTTTGTCCAAAACTGAATGAGCTCTGTCTAACATCAATGGGAAAGCAAAACTAATCTGTCAAAAATCATTTGATCAATTTCTGTTATTCATTTATTCAGGTTTATTTATTACCCAAATACACACAATGCATTTCTTTGTAACAGGTTAAAGATTAAAAAAAAAATACCTTTGCCTCCAGATGCATGAAGCATCTTCAGGTGGTCGACAGTCATCTGCAAAATCTCTGCTTTCTCCAGCTTGGCTGAGCCCTTTAATGTAGAGGGGACAAAAAGTAGACAGTTAGTCATTAATAATCCAAAAGAGCATAAACAATGTGGTTTCACTCTCTACACTTAAAGCCATTAAATCATTAAAGTGGTTGTAGTTACTGTTTGCTTCTTACTTGTTTCTCAAAGGCGCTGGGAACCAGCCTGCGGAGCTCGCTCAGGCTGTTGTTGATCCTGTCACGGCGCCGTTTCTCAATTATCTGAGACAATACAGGATACATATTATTTTTTTATTCCCAGAATGTGCACATATGACACAGTGTAGCCACATAATCCGCCTCCGGCTGCAGAAACAGAGTTTTGTGTAAATGTACTTACTCCTCGACGCCTTTTCCTCGCCTGCACCTGAGTTGATGTAGTGGGAGACATGGAGCCGAGAGGAGAGCTCATATTCCTTCAAAGAGATGCAACACAAAAGTTCAGTCTATATGTTGGAATAGTAAAGATAGGGCTGTCTGCCTCATCCATCCACTTATCTGAATCACATGAGAGGAATAAAATAACTTACCCATTTTCATCTGCGCTTTCCTTCTCCACCTCAATATTCTCATCCAGCTCACTGTCCGAGGAGCTAAAATCGTGATTCCTTTTCATTTTTATTCGTCCAAGTTAGTCCTTCGGTGTGTTTGTTGTGTCTGCTAGATGCACGTCTGTCCAGGTTTGCCCGGAGCGCCTCCGTTTGAAGCGCTCAGCTTTCCCACGGTGTCATTTCAACGCTGCTGCCGGCCAACAGGGGCGGCGGCCCGGACCAAACCAGCCAATCACAGCGCGGCCAGGCGTTTGAGTGACAGCACGGTTGGCCCAAGCACATCCCGGTGCGCTTTGACAAGTCAGAGAGGTGGAAAAAGTAAGAACATCTCACTCTGTGGGTTTTTTCCCCCTGAAAGTATCAGTGACATCTGACGCCAGTTACCGTCCACAAAATATTTTGCCCCCTCACTGCTGCATTTGTTCAGATATTTCACCAAAGTTCAGCAGTTTAAACACCATTGTCACCACCTTAATAGTGATCACGTCACATTATCTTCCTTAACAGTACTTGGATTTCAATTTTTTCTAAACCTTCTAAAGACTTTTTGTCCATGTTGACATAAAAGCTGAAACTGAACCTATTTGACCTTAGAAACTGCAACTGCACAACTCCATCTGCATGAGGAGAGTGTGTGCTAGCATCAAACGCAGAAGAGCAGATACTGTTCTGTTTATTCCAATGCCACAATTTTTACTTTCTTTTTTACAGAACCTTAATTTTAACAGCACCTTTGTACTATAATTTAAACTTCGGTGAAAGAGCATTTTGAAGTGGATTTGTCTGACCTTCCAGTATAGGTACTCTACAGTTGTTAACTCATTATAAAGTCAAATAGCTTACAGCGTTATGCGTGGTTATTTTTCTTCAGATGTACTGTAGACACACTAAAAAAGTTGCTGTACTGCACAAATAGATGGAAGCCACATTTTTATTGGCTCGTAGATTTTATCAAATGTATATGCGTGACGTTTGTTACCTGCAGATATTTTGGATTCATCAACATTTTTATTTGTTTGTACATCCTTCCTTCACATTTGGTTTGGCCTGAAAAGTTAAAGTTTGTGACGGTAGACATCCGAGTGATTGCTCTTTTCAAACATAGAGGATCTTTGGGGAAACTTTGACAGCGGTCCAATGGACCTTCGGTCCGTGACTGCCCCCCGCCCTCGCCCTCTCCCCCCATCTTCCTCCCTCCCCGCCCGGCCCCTCCGCCCCCGTGTGTGTCCCGGTGGTGATGAGGAGTGGCTGGCCGGCTGTCAGCACGCGCTGGCCGTGGGAAAGTTCCCTAACCGGCGCTGATAACCAATCAGAGGCCGACGGCCGTCTCCGGCGCTGGAATGAATGGAGCAATTGGTCGGGGCGACGGGCGGTCTGCGAGCGAGCGTGTGAACCTGTAATCCAATACTAACTCAGCCCGGGAGGAGAGACAGGGAGCACAGCCGCAACCAGAGGAAACCACCAAGTCTAATCTTACCCCACAGAGAGACCTCATGCAAGACGCTGTGGGGACTTCAAGGACTCAACACTCAACAAAAGACCATAATGCAATCAAAGCTGTCCTCGTCCTCTTTCTCCTGGAGTTTCCACATCATCACCACCACAACTCTGATGGCTCCTATAATGGCCACACTCCCAAATAATGGGACATAACTGCTGTGTGTGTTTGTATACATGCAGGGCTCATGTTACCCCATAGAGCTCTTAAGCGGAGGGTCTCCCAGGGACTGGACTGTGGCATATTTAAATAACACTCAGCCATAAAATGACATAACTACCACATTTTCTTTTACAACAGTGTGTAAGCAGAATGTGCAGTTGAAGCATGTATCACATAAAACTGCAGTAATGAAAAGTAACTAAGGACTATTACACAAGCAGAATACAGTACAAAAAAGTAGTTTGTTGATTGTTACACTGCAGAAGCTTCAGTTTACCATGACTCACTACAGCAATAATGAACTGTTAATATAATGATATCAAATTAACAGGGGTTATTTTAATAGTGTAGTATGGTAATTTAGCAAAAAATTACCAATTATCACATCCACCACTTGTATCTTGTGTTTACATCACATTACTAATCATGGCTTGTTTTTTTAAAGCATTTTTTGACCTGTCATGCAAGTTTCACGTGCAAATATAACAAAGCTGCCCAGATCTGACATCTGCAGTTTATAATCAGTTTGCTCTAAAAGCCTTTTTTACATAATGAAATATTCCATGACACAGAGTGTGCTTTGTCTGATTATGTGAGAATTCCTGAAAGGAAAAAAACACAAACAGAAAAGTACTTATTTTCTTTAATTGATAAAACTGAAACACGGTTTATACAGAAACTCTACAGGCAATAAAAAATATCAATAAGGTATGAACTAATTGATGTAAATGTTGCCATTGTAAACTTATTATAAATCATCTAAAGTAACCACACTTTTTAAAAATCATTTTAAAGACACTGACTTGTTAGAACCGTTTTCATAGTTTGCAATTCACACTGAAACCAGTTTATGCTGCCAGCATGCTGACATTTTGTGTCTGACAGTGTCTGAAAACAAAAACCATGTTTCAAAATGTCAGTGAAGGTCACCCTCCTTTAATAAATGATATCTTCTGTGAAATATACCCTCTGGGCAACAAAGTGGAAAGGTAATACATGCAGGATGCACATGTAATGAAGAAAAATAAAACCATGGATCATAATCTATATGTATCATAAAATGAATTAAATACACTGCCATTCATTGTCTGAGGCAATGCTGTGCCTAAATTAAAGGATCAGTCAGCACAAATCCTACTTATACACTCACACACGCACACACAAAGTGATACGGTGATCCTTATCAGTCCGGGCCGAAGGCAACCAAAGGCATAACAGTCATCACAGAGAGAGGAGGCTGCCTTGTTTGGTTTATATGAATGAGAGGAAGCACTTAAGGCTGTTTTCATCTTATTGTTGTTGTGCAAGGCTAGGCTCATATCAGGACAACACATAGCACAGACGCACTCACACATTCATTGAACTGATTATTGGTGAGTTGTGTGTGTGTGTGTGTGTTGGGGAGCAGGGGTGTAGGAGTTCACACACGTTCGAGTTCGTGCAATCCTAAGCCTGTTTCACAATAAACACAGGTGTGCACAAACATTAGTTTCTGACTCTGTGTGTGTGTGTGTGTGTGTGTGCGTGTGTAACTAGGGGGAGAAGGAGGGAGGAAGAAGAGGGGGAAGAGGGGGAAGAGGTGCGGGGTGGGAGCCCTCTTGTTGTATTTCAAGTTCACCCAAAGTTCCCACGCTGTTATTTTTTGCCTGGCTGTCTTTGTTCTACCGGTCTCATCACATGTTGTGATTAGTAGGACTTTTCAGTGGCCGCCCTTTGAAGGTGAGGGCCCGCAATACGACATCATCAAATCCCCACCCTCGTCATCCTCCTCCCCTCTTCTTCCACTTCAAATTTAGACTACCAAACCGAATGACACTCCAGGCCAAAATACTCAGGGCCGTGATGGTTCACCTCCATTGCTCTCCTCACTCTTGTATTCTTTTATCTTTTTTCTTTCATGTCGAATTTCCCGTTTTCACATATTTTCCTCTGTCTTGTTTTCCTGGATTTAATCCTCTTTCTGTCTTTCCTCCCTCGGGATCAGTACTTTGCTGTGAGACTAAAGTCATGGGTAAACGTGTCTTTTCAAACACTCTCTCAGACACTGAATATCAATACAGGTGGTTTAACGTCAGCTCAAAAAGGAGACATCAAGCCATTTATTTAGAAATTAAATGTTGGATTGTCCTGAGGTTTTGGCCAGAAAATGATACGTTTCCACGCCGTCTGCCCACTTACAATCAAAAAATGTTTTGAATTTCAGTTTATTAGTAAACCACAACTGCATTTTTTGCAGCAATAACTTGTCATCAGCGCAAACATAAATTGAGTCTAGACTGTCTTACCAGAAGGCAATGGCTGGAGTTATGACTTTGAAGTTTTTTTTTTAAAGGGGGATTTCACCAATAAATTCTGTGCTGTACATATTTTTTGCATCAAGTATAATTACTTCTGCTGTACGTATTTACACAATGCTCCACATGTCATCAGGTGTTTAGTTGTATCGGTTTGTTTGTATTTGAGTTCCTGCAGAGAGATTATGTGGATCTACATGACTTGAGTGAGTGTATATTAAACCATGCTGCAGTGTTGACAGAGTGACGTTGATGAATGATGTTGACATCACGATCAGGAACTCTCAGTTACTCCTTAACCAAACAGTCACGCTAAACGGTGAACTGCTTAAATGCTAAAATGTCCCTGATGGTGTCAGCCACATGATACTGAAACTGTGGGCTGACTTCCAAAAAGCTAATATCTGTCATACAGGTGAAACTTTACATTTGTTTCATTTCATTTTCAGTCACATTTCATGTCAGTTGTATTTTTTTGTATTTTCATTTAGGGTGATTTACAAATTGTTACAGATAAAAATGATCAGCCTTATTAATTTCATTAATATTGACTTTTAATTCTGTGTTTTTTTCCTCTGTAAAAATATAATTAAAATCTTAAAATCTTCCAGTCATAGTGCGTCTTAATATTAGGCAAACACAACCTCAGATGAACAACAACATATAACTTTTTTCACCGTATTTATTTATCACGTGGGCGTTCGAGACACGTGGGCATAACTAAGTACCCCCATGATTCAACAGCTTGTAGGTTCACCTGTAGCAGCAATAATTGTTTGGAGTTGGTTTTATAGCCCTTTCCAGACTGACGTGCAGCAACAATTGCTTCTCTTAGACTATTACTGATGTCTTTCTGCCTGAACTTCTGCTTTCATAGAGCTCTGCAGACCTGCTGATGATCAGTTAATAATGATTAGCAGCCCCTGACTGCAGCTAAGGGACGAGGTTATTTAGTAATGCACACATTTGTTTCTCTTTGACTTAATTTTTGTTAAATAAAATGGCACGGTGAGGTTGTATTTGGCTAATATTAAGATCCACTACAACTGGATGATTTTTATTTTGTTTAACTTCATTAACTTTGGTGCAGGACTGTATGTTGGCCTATGATGCTTCCAGAATCATTCTCCACATCTCAAACTTTTAATGAGCAGAAGGTTTAAATGAAAGTGAAAACATCTTTCTTGTGTCCAACTCAGCACATAAATCACTCTGCACATAAACAAAATAAAAATTGAAATATGATTTTAATGTTTTCACTGTTAGAGAACAGTGCAGTTTAAAAGGTGTGGCCTGCAGTGAGTGAGACACTGAGAGCTGCGGCGTCTGCAGGTTAGCCACAGACAGATGTTCGTCCGCTTGAAACAATACGTCGAGCCGCTTTCTGGGGAAACCCTGTGGAGGGCGAGACTTGTTATTGTTTATAAATAGCGCTGTGTGGAATACTGAGGAAGACTAACTTTGTTTCCCCTGACGGGGAGAGGAAGCGATGGCTAATTCTGCTCTAGACGTATGACACCCGACCATTGTGCCTTAGAGAGAGGGGGGGGGGGGGGGGGGGGGGAGAC
>JAUYWH010000003.1:9823465-9834572 GCA_034779795.1 Ctenopoma multispine | reverse complement strand
TTAATATATATATATATATATATATATATATATATATATATATATATATATATATATAGTAATCCACATAAATTCATACAACTGTTATTCAGTTCAAGAAAAATCAAGAAAAAATTATATTTATAGCAGAGCACATTAATTCTCATGTGTGAATACCACTGGTGCCACTCAAGTTTATTGAAGTCAATATAGTAATAAAATACAGCTATACAAGATCAGAGGAAAAAGATAGAGGACAAAACTTTAAATACCAAAAAAAGATCCATCAAGTCCTAATCTAACCAATATCAACTTAACGTGTAGCATGTAATTTGTGTTTGGAGGAAACTGGAACATCTGGACGACATCAACATTAACATGAGAAGAATTTGCACATCCCACAAGAGAAAGATCCACACAGGCCTTGTCAGTTTTGATGCAGAACTTTATTTTTGACAATCTTATATTTATACAATACTTTGCAGATAATATAAAATTATTATTTATTTATTATTATTTTCTGCTACTTCTTCTCAACGTCTCACACTGATTACTTAAGTAATTCAAGTGTGTGTATGTTTGTGAGTAAGGGTGTGGGGTGTGCACCAGCTGCTGGATTATACAGAGCCAATGTCTCCCTCGTGTCCGTCATGTAGTCATTCTTCCCGTAGTTCGGCCAGTAGTACATGATGTCACTTCCTGGGCATGGATAGCATGTGCGTGTTTGTGAGGGTGTGGATCATGGTGGGATCCAGCTGCATTGGGCTTCTAGATGTTTGTCCCTAACTTACACAGAACAAAGGGCAGACATCATTACAGGAATCTGAGTGTATCTTAAAAGCAGGTAAATGATTTATTGATTTACTGAGTCACACTGTCTCCAGCCTTGAAGATAAGAGTATTCACTCATACGCAGTATTGTCTGAAACAACTTCCTGTCTGAAATATATTTAACTAATGACATCAGACGTTGGAGGGTGGATGTTGATGAAGAATCATAATTAATCAGGCTTTTTTATGCCACGTTTGACAGCAGTTCACTTCCTAACAGTGAGGTTGTAATGGCTAATTGATATTCTTTGTCGATATAATGATTTTCTCTCAATCTCTAACCTTTTTGGTCTTTTGGAATCCTTTGCATCCATGCAGGCACAAATTGACGTGTGGAGAGTTCATTCAGATTTCATGTATTTGGGAGGTGATGAACTTTACATCAAGCATACAGAAACAGATATGCAGATACAAAACTAGGAAGTGGCTATAAGAGGGTAGAAAGACATTTACAGTTAATATAATGTAATTTGTCAATTCACACATTTGCCCACACACAGCTGGGTGGTAAAGGTCTGAAATACTGTAAAAGAACTACTGTAAATGTTAAGAGGAAAGAGCTGAGTAAATCACATAAAGGAAAATGCCTGGGAACTGAGAATAAAGAAATTAAGCTGAGTCATACGTATAATGGTGACAGGGAGCTGAGGTAGAGTGGGAAACTGTGCTGACTCATTATGGCAAAAGACAAGTAACTTTACTGTATAAGACTATTAATAGGCAAATGTTTCATTAGAGTGTGAGGTGTGTCTGATTCCTCAGTGATTTAATCATTTCAGTCAGCTGATGGATAAAGGTCAAAAAGGCCACTTGACTGAATGCGAAGTTACTTTAGATGCACACAAAAAAAAGGAATATTCTTAACAAGAGCAATAAATGCTTAAATTCAGCAAACTAAAACCACTTCCACATGCTCTGCAGCTTGGATCACTCAAACTCTTTGTTTTTCTAGAAACTGACAGTTTGATCTCCCAGAATAACATCAACAATTAAAATCTTTCAGCAGAACAAAGGAGGATTCAAACATACTTTATTATGCTAGCTTTGGCTCATGATTTATGAGGCAATAATGACACTTTGGATTTGTCTCTCTCATCCGAGCTGAAGGTAAACGGTGACTAAAAATTCACATGGAAGTATCTGGTAAAAACTGAAGAATCCCCTCAGTCGCTGCTGGAAGTTGATTGTTTCCATGAATTTAGCTGACACTACCTATGCCTGCTGAAATTTATTTAGGACACATGAAGTCTGATCTAACTCACAGTTTGAACTGTACATGAGAACTAGGAACATCACTTCATATGCTATGAACAATAGTGCTTCAAGGAACCAGTCTTACTGATACAAAATTCAAATACATTTAGAATAAAACCAAATGTTACTCATAAGAAACTTAGAGCTAAGTTGGAAAACACGATGACCTGAGTGTAATGAATGTCTTTCGCTCAGTATAGGCCCACACACATTTTCTGTGCAGACAAGTCAAGACTTTTCACAACAGAATATCATTATTTCTGTATCATAATCAGCTAACGTTCTAACTATAAGTACATTTCTTCCATCTCTCTAGCGGTTTATCCATCCATCCTTCTTCCTGATCACTCCATATCTTTCCTCCTTGTCAGGCCTTATCTATTCGTTCTTGTTGGTGTGACCCCATTTCAGAGTCTATGGTTGGCAGCCAGGCTGGTGGGACACGTGGTTCATTGACTAGGAAGGTCTGGCAACACACTCTGTCCGTTGTCTGTCTGTTCCTCTCTCACCAGTTATTTTATGAACTGGGATACTCAGGACTCGGGAGCTTGTGCTCGCAGGAACACTGACACACACACACACACACAGGCTCACACAATCACAGAAATATAAGCAACACTCTTCCTCTTAGTGTGAGAACTTCAGCAAAGTCTCTTCACCCGAATCACACAGATGTTCCACTTGGCACCTCAGCAGGTTGTGGTGGGGCGGCTCAGGGGGCCTTTCTGGGGTCTTGGGGGGCTGCCGAGGGCCAAACAGAGCCCCAGAGCCTGGATGAGAGCTTCCTTTGTGGGACACAAAGCATTGTCTGTGCTGGGAAAGGCCATGGGGATGGGAACACCGCCCAGAGCTGGACACTGAGCAGTGATTCTGGCTCTGCGAGTGTGTGTATGTGTTTATGTCAGACTCCGAGACAAGAAGAGTCTGAGTGTGGGAGAGAGAAAGAGAAGTGTGTCCTCACATATGAGAGACGGGTGCTGTGTGTGTGTGTGCGTGTGTATGTGTGCGATATTCCAGACTGCTCCGTGTGTGATTAAGAGATGTCCCACAGTGTTCTGTGGAAATCTGTCTGAACGTGTGAGAGAGCAGCTGGACAGCTTACTTTTGTTCTCTTCAGTATCTTTTTGAATTTGAGCACAGGTCACACCAGAAAGTAGCACAGCAAAATTCATCTTTGTAAAATATGTGATTCAAAGGGCATTGGTGAGATGCTCGCAGGGATATTGTAGCTTGAGAGCTAGCTGCTAAGATGCTAGCCCTACTGGCTATGCTAGTATTTCCTCTGGGCCGTTCACTCCTGCGTGGCATTTTGTTCTCAAGACTGTAAATCATTTAGCTGAAAAAAAGACGCTGTCGAAGGGGAATAAAACCTGCAGGAAAAGGTTATAGCTGTCCTATTTGGTGGATCCATTTACATTGTAACTCTTAGAGGAAATTAAATCAAAGTAGATTTAGTAACACAGATGGTGTCCCCCCTCTTTGGACAAAATGGCTTAATGCATGGTCAAAGATGGTCAAAGATCATCAAAGCTGAATTTTGTTTACTTTGTTATTGCACGCAAATCTGCAATTCATGATCAACTAGTCCTTTAGTGAAACAGTCCCTTGTACTCTGTAACACAGAGACAGAGTTTGCAGTCTGTAATTACTACTTTGCATTAACCTAAAACCATCCAAGACCTCTAAAATGAACATAAGTGCCAATTATTTCACACTGATTATTTTTACTGCTAAATGCGCTTTAAAGTGCAAACAAAACCCTACATTTTCAAACAAAATAAATATCAACGTCAACATAACCCTAGGCTACAGCTGTTACTATAGCAACAGACAGTTTAACAAGCATCCCCACCCAGCGTTTCTTTCAAATATGATAAGATATGGTGCTGATGAAGGACCAGGAAGTATGATGCCTATTTTAAGACTTTGGGAACTGTCGCTTGCGAAGTTAGGAAAAGTTGGCATGAGCCTAAAGAGTGAGCTTGCATGTGTGCGTGAGCGTGAGTAACGGGGCGGAGTGGGGGTTTCGGGACGGTGGGAATGAGCGAGGAATGTCAGAAAGCCAAAGAAGGGGAAAGAATGAAAACAAAAAAGCAAAGAAGTGGTTTATGCCCACAGAACAAAGATGGAGAGAGGGTTTTTTTTATAATTGGCCTTTTCCTTTGGGTCCCAGACTCACTGGCTGAGAGGAGGAGACAGGGGGACAGAGGAGTGCATGTAGTCTCTCTCCAACGCACACACATTCACGCACAAACTACAAAGACAGCGCAAACAGCAGAGGACTCCAGGCCAACATTAGAAGAGTTTAGGACTGGGGTGATTTGGGAACCTCGATAAACCATCACCATCTAATTACTGTCGCCACAGCTTCTTTACTGGGCAAGCACGTTACACCAAAGCAAAACACACTCACACAGAATCATTCACATTGTACCACACACTCCCTAGCTGTTAGCAAAAACTCTGAAAACAGACACACAACGCTGTACTTTGGCACATGCAAACATCAGAGCAGGTTGGCCCCAGGCCCTCAAGTTCTCTGTGGGCAGCCGTGTTTTACATAAGACAAGCGTGACCCTAATACACCATGGAGAATGGGTATGTGTGTGTGCATGTGTGTCAACTTTGCAAACCACCCTGGAAAGCCCCGCTCCTTACAAGCCATATGGGTCTGCAAACCCCGCAGAGCTGCTGTCTCATAGTTTATTCAGCTATTTCTGGGATCCTAGGTTTTTTCAGTGTTTAAGAAAGCTCAGAACCTGAGAGAGTTGTTGACAAAGGTTTATTGTCTCAGAGGTTCATGAAAATTGGATGTTGGTGCTTTTGGTATTGTTTTTTGCTATGTTAGAGACAAAGATCATGCACCCAACATTTAAAGAGAGAAAGGGCATCAATTATCTCTGTTACTCCCACAAAGTATTCACAGACATCTCAGAGCTTTCAATCCACTCCGGTTGACTGTGAAACACATGTTTTTATTACAAAATTATAAAAACGTTTGAAGACATTTTATTTAAGAAGTCATTTCTACCCCCAAAAGCTCAATTTTTCCATGAACATAAAATTGTTTTCTGTAGTTAGTCCTAGAAATATATACATTTGCAACTACACTGTGATCCATGAAATGTAAATTATTTTATAAAACGTGCAAATTACTTACTACTAACATTTTTAATACTGCTATTATTCTATAACTTTCTTCATAACAGCAGTTTCCATGAAAAAAAAACAAAACCAACAATGTGGCGGTCTCAATACTTTTTTTTACTTTGCTACACTGTAAACAGGTCTAAAATATACAGTTTTAATTACTTTAATAAGTACTGGGCACTGTAATTTTTACCAAAAATTACAAAAATTTTTACCAAAAATTACAGGATGGTTGGAGACTGCAGTTCTCATTTTCATTGTAATGAAGAAACTTGTTGCCCAGATTCCGTGGCAGAGATGAATATGCTATATGAGTCTTTGGTTACACAGATAATACCTCTTAGTAGTTCAGTTGTAGGATATGATAACAGTAAGACTATTGAACTATTGAAAATTGCCAGGCTCATGATTTAAATGTAAGAAAAGAAGCACAATCGTGTGTTTGTATTACTAGTACTAAAACTGTACAGCTAAATTTGCCTCAGTTGACTTAGTTCCCTAGAGCACATAAACACAGACAAAATACACAGACCACTGGCAGTTATATTATCTGTTAGGCACACACACACACACACACACACACACACACACACACACACACCGTGTCATACAGTAGTACAGTGCATGTTGTCAGTGAGCAGGCTGCAGTAGCTCCGGTTTCAGTGTCTAGTTTCCACAAGATGAGAGTGTAATCCTTGTAGGTTCCTGCCTGCTGCTTTGTTTTCCTCACTGTCTGACTCATCCCTCCAACCTGTGGGAAGGAGGGAGAGATGGACTATGTCACTGTCATAACATGGGATTACTGTCTACAATACACTTTCTCAAAGGGATGGGAAAGATGCCCTGGAGTTCCTCTCCTCTCCTCAGTCTTTGTCCCTTCAGTTTTCTCAAGTTGCACTTTTTCTTTACTGGCCATTATCACCTTTCCTACCCCCTTTCTTCCTTTTCTATTTTCTCTTGTGTCGTTTAGTTTCCTGACTCAAGTTCATGATAATGCACCATAAATTACAGTTTTTAAACCTAGAATATTTTACTATACGGAAGTAATATCACTCCAAACAATCTGATGGTCAAAACAACAAAGTCACCTCTCTGTTTTTAATTCAATTATCTCCCCTTGGAATACACTGTAGTATCAAAGACTTTCAACAAGTGAAGATATCACATCCTCTAATGAAAGCTGAGATCATATCATCTATAAATCCTTTGCAGGGATTTTGTGTTGTGTTACTGTATGTCAGAAACTTGAAGCGTGTGTGATTATTTTGAGTTGTCTTTGAGCTGATAATGTTGACCTTTGCACAAACAATATACATTAGATGTTCCTTGACCTCACAGAGACTTGTAATTACCAAACTTTAAATAGTCACACTTTACAAGTTCAGGAGTAAAGATTTTCTTATTGAATACAGGAAGAATAGTCATTGTGCTTCATGTTTGCTTTGTTGTTCGTTTTTTGGAAACAAAAACTCTCCTGTGAGTTACTCAGTAATTTCTTACTCTGCTTGTACTGATGTATCACAAGTGACTAACTAGAAATGGTAGAAATGGCATGAAGCAAACAAATAAACAAAAACAATCCAGAGCAAGTAAGTTAGAAATTTCACTATTGGCAGCTTGAGCGATGCTGGGCGTGATTTAACCTCTTTACTAGCATATAAGCACAATGTGCTCTATTATCCACATAACTTTTCCCCCAGTCATCAAGAGCAGCCCGTTCTTTCCTTCATGCCCCCCGCCCCCCTACTTTCTCATCCTCTGTGAGAATCCCAGGTCTTATCAGCTGGCACCTGCACCACTGCTTAGCTTTAGCAGACTAAATCCAGTCGGATCAGAGCTAAACACTGTGAGATTACAACGCAGTTTAACCCTGAAGCACTGAGTCTTAGGCCTGTTTGCCTTTCTGAAGCTGCCTTCCAACACGGTAACAATCAACCCATTTTACACCCGTCCATTTGACATTGTGTTGTGGCTTACCTGCCAAAAGCCACCTGCCTCTCAAAGTCAGCTTTTGAGAACATGATAAAGCAGACACTTAACCATTCACGCCCATGGGTTTTATTTATGGTCCATCAAAGGGCGTTCTATGTGTGGATAATAAAGTATATTCTTTTTAAGGATCCAAATGCAGCCTGCAGCGATACATTCATTTTTATCTGAGTCCTGACTCAAATTTCAACATACTGGCATGTTCCAAAGAAAACAGTTTCAACCTGATTCAAGATCCTACATGCAGCCACAGTGAAGTCAAGGTGGGAGAGCTTTGGGTCTGGATGATTTGCCCTTTGGGTTTGAGTGATAACATCAAACACTCCACACACACAGTTTGCTGGGTGCCAAAAGAGATTTACAAAGTACACAGAAGAGCGTAAAAATCATCTCATACAACACCAATGTACTGCCGTCCACCTGGCAGGAAACACACTGCGAATAACGAAAGCTAATCTGCACCTGCACTGACTTTTCATGCTCCAAGTTTGTGTCAAAATCTTCCCCAACAGAATGAAAGGAGAAGTAAAAAGAGTTCAAGTGCTCCATCAAGTCCAAGTTTGACAAGTGTTGCCCAAAGGCTGGTAAGAAAAAACAAATGAAGATCAGTGTTTTGTCATCTGGAAGATAAGTGGGAAACTTCGAGTTCCGAATGCCAACAGTTCAAAAGCCGCAGCGAAGGTGTGCAGGGTGCAAACACGCATACATACATTTGTACACAATAAGTCTTTCAGTTCAAACAAACAGGAGGCCTCATGGACCCTCACAATGTGACAATGTGCGTGGTTACTGAGGCTACCAGTTGGCTTGCACGCACCATAATTTCGAGGCCTTTTTTTGATTTGAGCAAGTCAATATTGGTACACACACACGCCTCTCCTGTTTCAGCTACATTCAACCCGTATACAGCCACACAGGAGAAGCCTTGTGTGTGAGAGGTTGTAACAACTGCAGCAGTAGCTGTGCAGTGACCTTTAACCACTGACAGCATGGGAACCCAGCCCACCTTCTCACCCAAGAAGGCCACATACCCCCTCAGTAATGATTAAATGATGACTAGACATCAATGAGACACCCACAAAGTTCAATGAGGAATGTCGGGATGTAGGGAATCTAATGTGGGGATTGAAGAATAACTTCATGACATTTTCTTTTAAAATGGGTAATGCTGAAAATTATAAAGGAATAAAAAAGGGAAAATGATTCCATATACTCAAAATAATTACCTCTTTCTAACTACTGTTACCTGCCTAGCTTAGCATGTGTATTTACTGTGTCATCCATCATCCATCTGTGCTTTCACTGATGTGTATGTGCAGGAAAATGCATTTACAACATTTACACTAACACACGTACATAATTGCCTCAGTTTTTCCAGCCTTTTAAGACCTATGAATATTTCTGCCTGTGTCTTCTGGTTCTCACAGTCCTCAGTCAGTGCTGGAATGCCAAGTATCCAGGAACCCCCCGGCTGAGCAGACCAGTGGTTAGACCCGTAATTTAGAACAGCCTTGGTTGTTCCCATGTCACACGCTGGGACAGCGGGCATGTGGCCTTACAATTTATGCCACAGCCCTTTCCGTGCAGCTTTTCATACTGAATTTTTCTAGGTAGAGAAGAAACATTCACCTACAGTACAGGAGCTCCATGCCACTTCAATGATCAAAACTGTGTGTTTCTTTGTTTTAGCCCAATGACCACAAATTACAAACTCTACTGGTCAAGATTTTCCAAATAATTCAGCAGGTTTTTAAAAGTGACAGCATGCAAGCATTTTCCAGCATTCTAAGCATCCACAGGTTTTGCTTCGTGTCATCTTGCAACAATTGAAGTAGCAAACTTTTTGATGTAAGAATTTTTTTGAATATATAGAATTCACTATAAAGCAATGTTTTTAACCTTTTTTTGAATTCTTAGTAAGATTGGGTTTCTAAATACTGAATGCATATATTTAGAGCATCCATCAGACGTCTAGCACGTTGGAATTCAAATGATGTTACGGTGGTTTGTCAGTGCATGATGAGTGTCTGCAATGGGCACAGTAAGGCGACATAGTTAAGACAAGTTGGGAAAAGATCATGGTTTAAGTTTAAAAAAAAACATTAATTGCAGGTTGAGATAAATAAGTAAGAGTATGACACTCTACATACCCATGCACCACCCAACCTCCACAACCTTCTTTTACACTTATTTTTTACTTCAGGTTTGTCTTCTACTTCTGGCATCGGCAGAAATAAATCATGATGTGTGAAATTAAAAGTTACATGAGAGCCTGAGGTAGTTGGTCCCAGAAGTTGCATATTACGTCAAAAGCAGATTATATGTCAATGTGTAGTGTTTACTTACACGTTCACGTTACATTAATAAAATAAAATAAAACACCAGCTATGAAATAAATGCCTTCTAGTGAGATGAACACAAAATGTAAAACACATTTAAAAGCAAAAACACTTATAAAACCTCTGCTATGCTTGGAAAAAATTATCGTATTCACTGGTTATAATAATGTCCGTGTGCATTGTGTAAATTCATCACACAGAGACGGATTGTAGAAATTAATGTGTCTTTAATCTCATCAGACTAGTTATACTGGGTCAGTGAATGCACTGGCCTTAAGGACCATTCTTCGATTGTTATAATCCCTCAGACAGCTGGGATCCTCAGAGCCACAGATGCCCAGGCGAGAGGAGTTCAGACTGGTAAGGATTGGAGGGGTGTGGGGGGTCAGGGGGGGGGGGGGGGGTATGTGTGGTGAAAAACCTGTTACCGATATGCATGTGAATGTGAACGTGTCTGTGGGACACAGGTCTATGTGTGTGCATGTGTGTGTGGTGTGTAGACGGTTTCGTGCTCTGCATCCTTTCCTTGTCATGTTGGCAGCTGACTGCGATTAATATTTCACAGCTAACAAATGGAGAATGCAGGCAGCCCCGTGTGTTTGCGTAACCTTGCTACGACAGAAGTATAATTGACATAATTACTAACCCTCCCCAAACATCAAACATCAGACACAGGCACACACGCACACACACACACACACAGTCTACATCCTTCAATGTTTATGTCCACATGTCTTAACTCATTTATGGACTATGGTCACACGTAGGGGAGTGACCACGTTATCCCACCCCAGTGTCCAACAGACACACACGCACAGCACCCTGTCATTTAATTCATCCATACATAAATTAATAAGTGATAATAAAATGTATGAAAATAAATAAGTCAGGCATATAGGTGGTTTGTTGGTCCACGTACTGTATGATTTTACAACTTGATTTCAGTGCTTGATTCATGGAGTTTTACACACATACAGCAGCTGGGACTGAATACTGTTTTCTGCTGACAGAAATGAGAATATAAATCTTAAAAAGGTGTATGTAACTTAATTCATCTCATTATTGGATTAACAGAGCATGAATACAACTTTTCTGTTCACCTTGAGTTTCACATTTGTAGTTTCGAGTCAATTATGTTGCTCTCCAGATGGATTGTAATCACCTTTGTCTCTGGGGCATCAACAGTTCTAACTTATCTAAAACAAGTAACATTCATATTAGCATCAGCCGTAGTTGGTGCTCAGAGCTATCTAGCAAATCTTAGCATGCACAGACTGTGGGAACAAAAAGTTATTTCTCTAGAAAATACTTTAATTACTAAAAGAGACATAAGAGCTGAAGTATAAAATGTGTTTTTACAGACATAGTTGAATAAGGTTATATAAGTACTAAATCAAATTGGGAAAATTAGTAAAATAGTGATTTAAATATAGATGAACCAGCTAGTTTTTGATATGCTTCTGTACCAAAAAACAGTTGGCAGATAGGCTGTCAGGTGAGCGAGTCAGGTGAGCGAGTCAGGTGACCGCGAGGAAGAGGTAGGATTGGTTAGGACAAGGTATAAA
>JAUYWH010000003.1:9770778-9820307 GCA_034779795.1 Ctenopoma multispine | reverse complement strand
GTGTGTGTGTGTGTGTGTGGGTGTGTGTGTGTGTGTGTGTGTGTGTGTGTGTGTGTGTGTGTGTGTGTGTGTAGGGACAGCTGGCATGGAGCAGTGGCTGGGAAAAGAAGCTGGCGGGCCTTCAGAAGAGAAACAAGCTGACTTATAAACGAGTGACTCAGTGTTCACTACAAACCTTGTTATGTTTTCTCTGTCCTCTGTCGCTCCCAGGAAAAAGGAAGAAAAAACAATCTCATTACATGTGGCTTTTGATTTCACCCAACACTTTACTTCACACACTGAAACATGTGAAGCTACAGATGGAAGCAAGAGTGTGTATCAAAACAACATGTGCCAACAAAAAATGGGTAGCTTTCCATGAGAAAGCAGGCTTCATTATGAAGACGTATTTTGACCTTGAAAAAATTAGTTTTGTTTCACGATATTGTGCAGCTATGTTAAACTATTAACAAATGAACGATATTAGCATTCTGTGTTTGCAGGACTTTTCTGCTTTTCTGTCTTTCTTGTATGTATGTGTGCCAGTATTTGCTGAACTACCAGTGTGCAACTAGCATGAACTTAGAGAAGGATCTGATCTGCTTAAATGCTGTGGCATAATATAGTTGATCAGAGGTAGAGAGGTTAGAGCAGGGTTGGGCAGTTCTGGTCTTAGAAAGCCAATTATCCACCCCTGGGGTAGAGAGTGAGAGCAGGAGGGAAGTTGCCAGAAGACTGAAGGAGTGAAGCGGGGGAGTGAAGAACAAGGGCAAGCAAGTTAGAAAAGAAGGAAAAACCTGTGAGCTGTTTGTTTTTTATAAATATCCAGTCAGTATGACTAGCTCCCGCTTTTCCTTCTCTAGGTTACAATCCTCTAGGTTTCAAAACTACTTTTGTTAACTGTGCCATTATTTTAGTATTTCAATGAACGTTTGATCTGCAGACACAAAATGATGTCGGTCACAATATGTGGGTGTTCATACATTTTTTGTGTATATCAGATAGAAAGGTTCAGTCTGTGGTGTTTATGTTCTTACTCAGAGGAAGCAGGCAGGAGCAAAGGTTCCACATTATTGTTTACACGTGCTTCTTGAGTATGTGTGTGTCTAGGCCCCATGTGTGTATGTTGTCGGCCTTTCATTTCTTTGATTGTTCTGTTCAATAACCAGCTCTGTATTGAGTAGCTGCTGCTCTATGGTGAACAACTGCAGCAGGAAGTGGTGCCATGAAGGATAACACTGGCCTGAATGTAGGGCTTGGTGACCCTTGGGATAGTGAGCCTGGCGACTCACAGACACACACAAACACACACACACACACAATTGGGAGCCAATTGGACTGGACAGCACTCTCTTGGGTGGGTCTTTTAAAAACCAATCAAGCAGACATCTTGGCTCTTGTCATTGTTGGGTGCTACAGTAATGTCGCCTCTGTGACCAGAAACAACTGCGAGTGAAGTCTTTACACGCTCACACAAACACACACACACACACACACACACACACACACATTCAGCTGGAGTTTTAAGAGTGGCCTGTGTGAATCTCAGGATGTAGGCTGTTGTTTCAAAGTAAATAGGGAGCAGGCAGCCACTGGCATTCACACACCTCTATCAGAGGAAATACACTTTGGTAACACACAACTATATTCAAAAGGTTTGGAGGAGTTGCTGGTCACTTTTTAATGACAGAATCAAGTTCAGAATCAGAATAATCTGTGATAAAATATGGTAATATGGTGGCTAACATTACCCACTATAAGCTACAGCAGAAGACCGAATAAGGCTGCAGTGACAAAATGCCTGAATGTATTATTCATATATAATGTATTCATAATATAATGTATTAATTAAGAAAAACTGCATTGTAATGCATTTACATTAGAAGTAGTTAAGGAATTTGGTTTTAATGTAAAATAAATTAGGCAAAGCACAATTCAACAAATTAATATTTACTTTGGTTTGAATCAAGCTTTTCTCTGTTAATCCCAAGTTATGTAGCTCTTTCCAAGAAACCTCCAGGAAACATTAGGAATTTAAGCACCAAAAATTCAAGCATATTCGTGTTTTTGTGATAATAACTTGAAATTAAATAATTATGTGTTGCCAGCAAGCTTTATCCAGACATAAATTAAAGTAAAACCAGGACAACAGGGAGCAGTCGTTATGTTTGATGTCATGGTTCATAGGTCCGTGTGTGTGTGTGTGTGTGTGTGTGCGTGTGCCTGCGTGTGTGTTGTATGTGTGTGTAAATGTGTCAGCAGGCATTTTGTTGTATTGGGGACTGAAAGCCTGCATCTTATGTAACAAATGAAACTGTGAGTGTGTATTAACAAGCATTCCTCCTGCTTGGTGTACCACATGCTATTCACTTGGTACACAGTATACACACTTGCAGGAAGACAATAACGAAATGCTGAGTGCACACCAGTGACTGTATAAACACTATTGCACCACCATTTGGATGAACAATGGCACACACATACAGATACACACAAACATACACAATCACTTATTTTCACACAAACACTCCCACATGCTCTCAGCCGCTCGCAACCTCCCTACCAGATCCTCCATGTTTTTGTTGTTGTTGTTCTTCCAACGCACACAAGCGCTGACACACTGTCTCTCCCACGCACTCTGTTACATGTTTATGAATTCATGTTTTGTCTTAAGTGGTCCCCACGCTCTCTCTCTTCCCTCTTTACGTTCTGTACGTTGTCCATGTGTTCTTTCCTCTGGGCTGCAGACATAGATAAATACTCTTTACAATATTGTCAATATTAGGTACAGCTTGTAGGCCTAGATACTCTGCTATGTCAAAAATTTGTCACAGGGTACAGACCATAGACATTAAAAAACATAGAATATGTTCAAATTGTCATCTTTCAAAATATTACAGTATTACAGTAACATTACAATAATTCTATAACATAATTAAAATATAGATGCAATATTCCTAATTCCTGCAGTATTTCTAAACCACAATAAATCAAATAGGAAAATTTATATCCAAATGTCAATTAACTTAAATCAGTCAATTAATCACAGTAGAGGCAAAGACAACAGTATTCCCCGTGAGAGTTGTCGTGTGAACAGACAAGAATAAAATCCAGCTACAATACTTTTGGGCTTTAACATTAAACTAAAGCATGAATTAAAGCTATGACACAAGTCAGAATGCTTAGATGTTGTAACGAGTGCTGTATTTGACTTTTTCTATCACTCAGATAAATCTGTAGTTTTTAAGAAGTTAAAGTTTATTCTGGAATAGGTGATGTAACACTTTACTTTCACTCACTACACCTACCTTATTACTGTATATCTAACCTCTGTTACGTAACATCCATCATGTGTCATACATTTTAATATTTCTAGTATGTGAATGATAAAGTTCATCTCCAGCATTGAAACCGACACATGCAGTGTATAAAGTGTTAAATACTACAGAGCTGAACTCTGTTCTCACACCTCTATTTGTAAATGTATGACATTACATAATATTTACAGTTATTACATGTCTCAGCCAAGCATAACTTGTATTAATACTCTCTGAACATACCCAGACTGCAGACTGTTAAGTTGTTACTAATTTACATCTGGAGTGTGAGATCAAGAAAAATATTGCACAGCACAGCTACTACCAAATATTACACAACAGAGCCAAATCCAAATTCCATTAATTCATGAAGGATCTTTGCCAACAACACACATCTTCAACATTTTGAAATAAACAAAGTGTCAGTTTAACGCCTTTTTATTAGCTGCATTGTTATTACTTTGTTGGATGTGCATCACATCACTCATACACACAAACACAAACATGCTTTCACATATCATCAGTATCCCATAACTTCCCAGATGTAGGTGTGCTGGTTGTGTGTGTACGTGTGTGTGTGTGTGTGTGTGTGTGTGTGTGTGTGTGTGTGGCTGTTCTTCTGGCGCTGACACCGTAAACTGATCCTAAGGGGTCTAAGAGGGGAAATGTCTCCTCACACACACAAACACACACGAACGCATACGCTTGCACACACACTCCAGAGGGAGAGGAGAGCACTGGAAGAGCAGCACTCACACGGAGATTGAGTTACAGCTGAGTTAGATCTGAGCTGTGGGAACGAGCACCTTCCCTTAGACACACACACGAATGCACTCACACACACACACACACACACACACACACACACACACACACACACACACGCTCCTTGACACCACAGACGCGCTGGGACACACGCTGAGATGATACGGTACGTGTAGACATTCTCACACACACATGCTCTCCCACACACACTCACCAGCAGATGCTTATAAACAAACACAGCCATGAACAGATGCAGGCAGACCCTCAGGAACACATACACACGGAAGAATGACATCAAAGAAAGTGTGTGTGATCCCACAAATAAAAAGCAACTAATAGCTCAACTTGACAGTGTGTGTGTGTGTGTGTGTGTGTGTGTGTGTGTGTGTGTGTGTGTGTGTGTGTGTGTGTGATTGTTTTGGCTTTGACTTAGAGATGGTGGCCCTAAATAAAGAGAGGCTGAAAATAAAAGAAAAATAAAAAAGAGAGAGGCCACTAAACCACAAACCAGTAAACTCTTCACATCTTAATTTCCCTTTCGTTTTCACATGTTAATGTCTGCTGTTATTTGTGTGTGTGTATGTGTCTATTCATTTGTGTGTCCCTGCCAGGTTCACACAGCAAACCCTCCTGTAGGTCTCCTCCTGCCAGAAGCCCACACACACAATCCACAAGCCTCATTGTACACACAGCCGGATGGAAGTAGGGATGGATTTCCACCCCCACATACACCCGTTTTATTTCATCAACGAGTGTTTCCCATCAACCCCCTTGCTCAGCCACTCCTCCATGAAGTGAGCAAAGGTCCTTCTTCCAGCTTCCTATAACGATATACATGCACCACATTCAGGAGTAGTCCTGAAACCTCCTCATCCCTCCATTCACCTCTGTCTCACTTGCTGGTGAGATGCCAGTGATTAATAATGACAGGACATTTTGTGCAAGTGCACAGAAGTGACACAAGAATTTTGATCTAACCGATCTGATGATTGTATTGTCAGGAATTATGTGAATCAGATCGAGGACCACATGTGAAAGTGGCCCAGAACTGATGAAAAAAAATTTATTTTGTTTGTTCACACACACATCTGTGAAAAAAATCTGATCTGAGTCACTTTTTACACAGCATGTAATAGGAACATGGTTTTAGACGGGTCATCCTATATTCCATGAGGAAACACTAATGCATCTAATATTTACCAATAAACATTTCATGCCTGTTAAAACCCCGTATTTCCACCAGCTGATATTGCAGGTTTTCCATAGTATAATAGTTAAGACTTTTAAGTGCTCCCTCACCCTGCTACAGAAGACATTACACGACTGTTTTCATGGGTTGATGAGCACTCTCCATGAGAAATAACTCGACTTTTACTATATGTGTAAAATTGATGGACTGACCCTTTAAAGACAGGAAAAATAAATGCAAAAGAAAAAAATCTGAAATATAGCATATTGCGGTGTTTGGTTCACTCTGTGCCTTGAATGACATGAATTCATTTGTGCAAACTGTTGTACTCTCACACTAAGGGCAGTTTTAAAACAGCGGTGTAAATGCAGACCGTGTGCAGCACAGTATTAAGCCATCCTGCTGAGAACACTTTGTTCATGGGAACCAGATTTGTGTATACGTCAGGGCATGGTTACAGCAGGAGATAATAGCAATCAAAGAATAATCTTCTCCATTAATGTTTGCTCTCCATTTGACCTCTGAGTGCCATACTGTGAAGTATCAACTCATTAAACTATGTCAAGAACTGGTGTTCCCCCTGCATCACCTGCAGCTGTGACCACATAATGACTACCTGTCTTTTTACCTTGGATCTCCACCTTAGATTTTAATGTCCACCCCACCAAACACACACACCCCTCCAAACACCCACTTAGTACAATTTACACACACACTTGCACTATGCCATTTAGCCTTGTCCATGTGGATATGAGCTCTGGGAGCACCAGGTTACAGAAAGGAGAGTGCAAACAAACTCAACAAACTCTCCCAGGGTCCAAGGCTCCGGTTTCAGCCTTCCGTCCGCCGTGGTTGGGGGGCCATGGGAACACGAAGTGCCAGGGGCCCTGTGTCAATAAGGAGCAGTGGTTCAAAACAATGGGGGCCTGCCTGCAGACAACCCTGCTGACAGACACGGACACAAAAGGGCCTATGAATGGGAAGGAGGCTCGTGCACACACGCACACACGCACACACACACACACACACACACACACACACACACACACACACACACGTGAACACAGAAATGAATAGAGCAGTGTGTGGTAACCCACAAGGCCAATGTTTGATGACTGCTTGCATTTGTGTACAGATACTCTCAAACACAGCAGCGCTCATGCCCATGAGGAAATAAACACACTGTAGTAAACCTGAGACCAGTTTTAACTTACAGTACAGCATGCACCACAGAAATCAGTGTGAAAAACACTCATCAGGAGCTGGTAAGTTGAGTGCATTCTTTGCATTTTCAATTCAGCCTATTTTTCAATCTGAAAGCGAAATTGCTGGAAGTTGATGATTCAGATAAGGTTAAATAAATTGTCTGAGAAAACTGTACAATGAGATGATGTAGTCTGACTGTTAAACCAGAGTATGGTCCTTTCTGACAAACCTGCATGTTGAAATACCCTGTCCTTCATCTTATATTATTCTCCAAATAATATATTATATCATAAATTTAGCCTGGGATAGGCTCCAGCACCCCCCTTGACCCGAACTCGGATTAAGCGGTAGATAATTGATGGATGGATGGATCATAAATTTAAAAACTCAAACATTGATCCAACAGTGGTGATCAAAACGCTCCTGCAGGCAAAAGCAGTTAGCATGTGGTCTGCAGGTAAAAACCCACAGCTTGAGTGACGGTAGACTAATTTTTCATCTATGCACCAATTACTTCTTCTATGAAGGGTCTTATTACATAACTGGGGCAGAGCAGGAGTTAATCTGATTGTGCAGGGGGAAATATAAAGAGAAGTACTGCCACCTGGTGTCAGCTGAGACATAAAGCCAAGTGGTGCTTTAGGTGCATTCTTAACAGCAGGTGCCAGCATTTGTGTTCATGTATTATAACACATGTATCATATGAAGGCGATAGATATCTCAGCTCCGCTGTTTAAGCTTTGTCCATTCAGTTTGCACCACTTGTGAATAATAATTTAATAAAGTACTCTGCTGAGGTGTCATAAAACATTGAGATACTTGAATAATCATATATATCTCTTCTTCTATGTCCTGCTTCTACATATGTTTAATTTTATATTTCAGAGAGATCTATTGTACTTTTTACTCCACACCATTTATTTTAGAGTTAAAATTGCTAGTTACTTTTTAGATTGAGATTTTACATTTAGAAAACCTGGTTACATAATACAGTAATACCGTAAGTTATTGAGTCACGACAATTTTGCCTTATGAAAACACAATCTGTAATTAGGGTTTTAAATAGTTTCATTTAATAACTGCTTAACTGTTTGGTTCAACAAATAGAAATTAGCATGACTAATTGCATATTGGAGTCAATATATAATATTAGGTCTATGGTAAAGTAATTAATTCTGTAGCATAAAAAACATTAAAAAATCTCAAGACATTATAAAGTATTTTAACAATAATTAAAAACAACAAGTGTGGTTGGACAAGTGACAGTCCTGGTTGCATTTTAGAGACAATATACTGTTTAATATTAAATAACAAAAACTAAATCTAATTTAAAAAATTACGTTTAAAGCCCAAATAATAATTTAATTATTCAGTAGCTAGACAAAAAGCAAAGACAGAGTCTTTTTAAAATCCCACATTTAAAATGCCATTACTTATGTCATGACATCGTATTTCTTTGATGCATCTAAGTGGGGGTGACTCCTAGATTGCCAAAGGACTAAACTAGCTAATAGTATATGAAGTAGTTTAAAGTAGCTCCACATCAGTTAACTACAGTAAAACATGTATGAACAGTAAAATGCTGCTTCCACATTTACCTGTCAGTAACTATTGTCATATATGATACACTTTTAACTTCAGTGATGAAGTATAATAAAAGTACAGTTCTTAGTGAGATCCATTCATCCATGTGCTGCGTTTTTTTTATTGACAAAAAATGATACTTTGTTGCTTGATTGAAATTTTTTTCTTGATTTTTGCAGGAAAATAAATGACCAAAAAGGTTAAAGCAATATCAAAGTTTTATTCTTAAAATGTAGTATAGAGAGGAACAGTAGTACAATTCAGACAGAAAAAAGGAGAATGTAGTTCCATCTTTGAAAACTTTTGATAAAAACGTAAAAAGAGTAACCTGAATTTGCTTTGTGTTCGGAGGGCACTGAGGCGCGGCCCGAGTCTTGCATCACTGTTAGAGAAATTGAAAAATACAACCTTTTGCAACAGCGTAAAAAAATACAGCTGGGGAAAAAAAACCTCTGCTTTACATCTGTAGTGTTTTTGCTTTGTTTTTCTTTTTTTTTTGTCCATATAACAAATACAGCATAAAATCTAAAACGATACATCAGTTTTTGAGTTTCATTCATTACAGTAAAATCAGTAGGATGGTAAATAGTATCAAAAGAACAAACAAGACAACAGGATGGTGTAATGAACAAGCATACAAAGCGGAAGGTTAAAGTTCACGGAAATAAACCACCACGCCAGGAGGTTTGTAGCTGACAGTCAATGTGTTCCATTAAGTAAATCAACTAGTTAAATAATATCTTCTTCATATATATATATATATTTATCTCATATATTCTTAACACATATATATATATATATATATATATATCCATAATATAACCCCCTCCCACAGTGATTTGAAAGTAAAAGTGACACAAAGAGGATGAATATCTCTGACATAAAATATATCTTCTTCCATTCAGAGTTAAGGGAGGTTACACATGTTCTGTATCATTAGCACTTCAGTACATACTGTATTAGCCACTGCATATGAACAGATACTGCTGTTCCAAGGTATTAACCCGCAAACAATCCGTGTTTCTTTAAACATATGTGCTTACTGAAATAACAAGGAAAGAAAGGAAATGTTTATGAAAAAGGAGAAAAATTAAACAAAATGTGTGTTTAGATTGAGGGTAAAGTGAATGATTCTGTAGCATAAAAACATTTAAAAATCTCAACAATTACAGACACAAGCAAGGATTTTCTACACTAAAGTTTTCACCTGGCTTTTCTCATACATTATATTTTAACAATAATTAAAAACAACAATTTTGGTTGGACAAATAGAAATTAACAGTCTTGATTGCATTTTGGAGTCAATATATAATATTAAATAACAAAAACAAAATCTAATAAAAAATGTTGCGCATTGGAAGAAAGACAACAGTTTTTAATATAGTTCCATTCAGACCCGCTTTTGGGGAAGCAAGAAAACATAAAAGAAAATTATTTTCATGAACACAAAAGTAAGTGCATGTCTATGAGGCGCCATAGAGCGTCACTTTTTGTGGAATAAAGTGTTTTTCTACATGGCAGACCTAAAAAATAAAACTTACATCAAATTAAACTGATGACACTGTGTATACCTTTTACACATGAAAAATGGAGTTCTTAAAACATCACACATGATTTTCTGCACACCTAATCCCCCCACACAAACCACGTTCAAGTGAGTCAAAATATATAGACTGTATTTACCATATAACTCAGTACCAAATATAAACAAACGTATACAGGTGTTGATGTCCACTTAGGTCCTTAAAATGTCAATTACAAGTACTGCCGGTAGTCCTACAAAACGGTTTGTGTGCATTAAATAAAATAAAAGCTTAAAAACAATGGCAAAGCATACCTGATAGTCGCCGTAGCACAACAGTGTTCTATAGTTTAAGCTGATTACATATGTATAACTGAGTCAGTTTAAGCTTTATGATTATAAACATCATATATAGCCTGTAGGTCCAGTATTCTGCGACAAGCATTACAGCACCAAACGTTTCATCATTTGGCAAAATTCAAGCTTTAAGTGAAAGTCAAATGCTTTTGTTTAATAATAATAATAATAATAATAAAGTGTTACTGTGACGCTGTGATTTGTATAAAGCTAGCAATAACATTTCCCCTTGTACTTTAGTTTTTTTTTTAAATTAATCTTTTTTTTCCCGCTTAACAAAAAAACCTCGAGTTGTCTTTTTTTTTTTTTTATTAAGCGTATTCAGTAGTTTTTGTTTCCTGCTAAATCTTAGTGTGCGGTCTGTTTGGCACAATATCACAGCTCTCTTAAATTAATCATAAATATGGCTGTGATACAAAAACACAAAACAGATTTTTTGGTTCCAAGATTTGTGCAGGGAAAACGAAAATAAAAGAAAAAAGAAGAGAATATTAATATAATTAGCGCATCTAAACGATCTACAGAGCAAGTTAAAATGCTCTTCTGTGTACTTCTACAAGCCCCAAGCAATATACTTTCAGATAGAGTAGACAGCAACAGCCATTACTGCGCCTCTTCTGCAGACAAAAACAACAGAAATAAAACGTATAGAATTTGATAAGACCATAATAACCTCTCTTCATAAATTAAATAATTAACATTTTTTAGATGATTGACCAACCCCAACTCAAAAACTACATCACCTTGCCCAACTCATCCCCAAAAGCAGAAAATAAAAATACATCACCATATACCTGATTTATCATATTATTTGTCATTAGACTCTTTCTCTTGTGGGCTCTGGGCCCAGAGTTGGACACATTAACAATAAGAAAATCTGTACATCTTGGAGTTCCCACTCAACCAAAGCTTTTTTTTTTTTTAAATCCATCTCTTTGTCATTTACTTGCACAATTAAGTAACCTCATGGTTTGATAGCACTTTGGAGTTGATTGTTTACCAGCTAGGTTTTGTATACATATATATTAAACATCAACTTTTTTTTAAATTTTGTTTCTCAAGCTTGTGAAAAATCTTAGTCCTCTTCCGGGGCAGCACCAGCGTTGCCCTCACCCCAATTTGATTGGTCCTTGTCAGTAGGCTCTTCCACCTCCAAGTCCTCCCCTTCCTCTCCTTCGAAGTCTTCATCGCGGGCAAACTCCATACTTTCCATGGCTTCCAGACCCTCCTGAGTGGCCTGATGAGAGTCAGCACAGTCTGCACACACACCGTAGCGCCGCGAGCCGTGACGGATACCAACACTTGCTGCAAGCATGAAGATCTTCTTGCACACCATGCACTTGTACTTTTTGTCCTTCTTGTGCACCTAGACAGACAGGAAAAGAGAATAAGGAGGCCAAGGAGACAAAGGGAGGCGAGTTAGTTTTCATTTTAAATTTTGATTCTTTCATTCAAGTGAATATGGAATAGTTTGACATTTTAAGAAAATATGCTTGATAGCTTTTTTGCTGAGTGTAAGATGAGAACCTGACAACTTTCATATCTGTATGCTATGCATGAAGCCAGTTAGTTTGTTCTAACATAACAAAGAGTGGAGGCATAAAGTAATTGTGATTTGTGTTGTTTTTATACACTTACAGTATTACAGAACGGAGTTAACAAGCAAAAATTTAATTACTGATAATACTAATTACCTTAAGCTAGCTAACTGGTCATTAGCATGCAACTGTACAACTCAATTACAATTCAAATTTCATCTAACTTTACTAAGTAAGCAAATTTTCCAAAATGTCCTTTAAACATACATGGAAAATCACATCCTCATTTATATTGACCTAAATAAGGTCAATATAATGTATATCTATTGACACTAGATTAACATATGATCTTACATTAGTAACGAGGAACGCTGCCAACCTAATGATTAACTTATCATTAAAGACAAGTAATGTGGTACATCTCTCGGTTATCAAAACCAGAACTTTTTAACACGCTCATTTTCTGACAAAAAGCTGTAGTGTCTGGGAGAAGATGGTGGAGGTACATTAGATAGCGTTGAGTCTATATGTGTGTGAACTCACGAGGGAATGTCTCTTGACATGCTCGCGGCGGGTGAACAGTTTGCCACATATGTCACAGCTGAAGGAGCGCACGCCCGAGTGGATGATCAGGTGCCTCTTGAGCGTGCGTCGGTGCTTGGCGATGTAGTTACAGTGGGGGCACTTGAGCTTATTGAGGGCGAGGTGTGAGGATTCGCCTGGTTGGAGATAGGAAAACACAAAAATGCAGATGCAGTGAAATGTCAACACAAAACAGTACATACTAACATATACTGTGAGATTTATCACACACACACACACACACACACACACACACACACACACACACACACACACACACACACACACACACACACACACTTTGTTCCCTGAGTGAACTTTGAAATTGACTGGATTGAAAGTTACTTTAAACTAATAATGCTGCCTTGGAACAAGACAATTACCATAGAGGCTATATTTCTGTCTATATCTCTTCTGATGTGAGGGTGTGTCTGGGACCAATATCCTGTTTATCTCATCAGAGTTAGAATGCACTACCATTAGAGAATACAAACCACAACCTCTTATGTATCACATAAAGGTAATTAAATCGAAGCTAGAAGTTTTGGTAAAAGGCAGGCATACAACATATTACTGTGGCACCCATGTAAACGTCCACCTCTACATGATCCACCTCTGAGACGGTTGCTAAGGAACTGGTGCCTCTCTGCTGGTGTGTGTGTGTGTGTGTGTGTGTGTGTGCGCGCGCGTGTTTGTGTGTGTCAGTCATAGAAAGCATACAGATTCATGCTAGCAGTAAGTGTACAGAAGCAACATGGACCTGTTATGATGGACATAATACAGTCAGATTTAAAAATCACTTGCAATTTAACAGTTGTGTTTGGAATATCTTATGATTTTACTATTCAAATGAGAAACGGGTAGTAAAAATTTAATGACTAACCCTTAGATACTGTGTGAATAGCATTAAAATACTAAAATCAAACAACATGAGAAAATCTTTCAAAATATATATAATGTGGAATGAAGAAATCACATCAGCTTTCTTTATAAACCTTCTTGAGATGCTAACAATTTACTGAGGACAGCTGGGCTTACAAATAAATAATCTATTAATTTTCAAAAGGCTCCAAGCATAGTGCTGGTCTTCACTGTTGAGAGAGTGAGGTAACCAGGGAGCACACAACAGAGACGTTGTCAGGGCAGGTTGCTAGGAGGAGGACGGAGTAGGGAGGAGGGATGATGAAAAGCAGGTCACCTGTGGATTCTCTCTGTGAGCATGTGTTGTACATGCTCACAGGGGCACCTTGTAGAAGAACAACAAGTTGTTAATTCTTCCTTTTAGAGATTTAGGATAAAGTTCGTCATTACACATGGCTATTTTTTCCTACAGTTTAACATTCTGATAAGACCTTTATTTGCTGCAATATTAATTCTACTTGTGCTTTTTCAGCTGAGTTATCAACTCACAACTCAACTCCACCCGTTAATGGAAAGGGGTTTCCTGTGTCCAGTTATCCATGTAGATGACCTGCCTCGATATTAGGGCATGACCTGGCTCGAGTACTGTGTCATTTGGTCAAAAAGTGGACTGACATAAACAGGATATGTAGCACTCTCTGCTGTCCCTAAACCTGTCCATTTGTTTTCTACATCTGCTTTACCATGTGCACTGACCTTTTAGGAGCTAATTTAAAAAAATAAAATCTCTCATACACAACAATAATATACTGTCTAAATGCATGCTCAATAGTCCAGGTGGGGAAATCCGAGAAATTTCTAGAACTTCACATACTATTTCAGTTTGTCACTAGCTGTCATTTTTAATGTCATAAAGCCCATCTGTCGGTACAGTTGCAATCCTTAAACTGTACTTTGGTTAATTTTATCAGCCAGCATAGTGGGAATAAAAATACATTCTAGTGTCTGAAAGAAGTGTTCTACTGTGCAGAGATTTCTCAGCCTTGTGTGTTTCTGATTTTATTCTTGTGAGTTTCTGATTATGCACACTTTTGCAGTATATAACTAGAAAATGTAAATAAGCCTACACTAGTTGTTCAGTCGTAGTCTAGAGAGAGTCTTACCATTTTCCCAGGTCTCCCCTTGCTGTATGTCTTGGATGATGCTATACTGGATCTGATTGGCCAGCTCTGGGAAAGGGGGAGGGGAAAGAGATGTGAGAAGGACAAAGAGAGGAGAGGTGGTTGAGAGCCTGGGGGGTGCACACCTTACAGCGCCTTGTGTACACAACTAACCAGCCCCTACAATAGAAGTTTCACTTAACAACACAGGTACATACAAGCACACACACACACAGGGCCCAGCTATATGTAAAGCAGTCTGTTCCCAGGCCAAAGCAACAAACTAGTGGTGTAACCAGGGGCTCCAGTAGTGATGGGTTTAATTGGAAAATGACAGAGTCAAGCCCTCACACTGGCTCAGCTTACACACAGCTTTTGTAATCACGTGTGAGCACCTGTGTGTGTGCGCGTGCCCAGTTCCTCCAGCATGAGTGCTTAGAGCCCATTAAAAACACACCCCTTTGAGTGTGTGTCCATTCTCCCTGGGTCAATATTTGGAATAGTGAGGACAGCCCCAGAGCATTAGAGTGGATTAGGGAGCGAAGGGACAGCCCCTGGCGGCTTTGCACCTTGCAGGGATTTGGGGGGTTTTATGCGTGGGTGTGCATTTGTGTGTGCACGCTTTAACAGAGACTAGTGTGTATGCAAATGGATTACACCTGCTCCGTCTATGCACAGTACCTACCCTTTAAAACAATCCAACAGTTTTTGGAGAAGTACCAAGAATTTATTGGCTGAGTGTTGGCTGTGGGCTCCACGTGGTATGAGCAGACAGCAAAGACAAAGTACTTAGAAACTTGAAACCACCCTCCACTTTCAGCTGTTCTTATTTTCCACAACACCAGCTTTTCTGTGACTGTTGAGTGTCTACTTTCAACACCATCTGCCTCAACAAGATATGTCCACAGATATGTGTAAGTTTTGCTACATCATCAAAGGTAATTGTTTTAAATGAAAAGCAGAGAATCCACCATACAGCAGAAAATTAAAGCAGTTTCAGCTTTGGCTCTTTTAATTTTAATTAAAAAAAAGAAGCTAACACTATTAGTGCCTGTAATAATAGTGTAATAATTTAAAACATTATCCCTGTAAAAATGTAACACTTCATGATGTGAGAATTCATTGCATAACAGCAGTTTTCTGTCGTAAACAGGTGCAAAATATGACATACCACACAACTGGATGCTGCTTCATATTATACAACACAAGTCAAGCAAAGTCCAGTTTAAACTATGAAATCATCAGCTTAACCACAATAATACCAACCTTACTGGCATATCAAAGTCCGCAAATTTTATGTACCTGTGCTATCTCAGATATCTCACCGTTCCTGGAAGTTTGAGGAATCTCTTGCATATTAATAGCACCTCTGATGGGTTCAAATATAAACCATATTGTTGAAACGTGCCTTTGAATGCATGTCCTAGGTTAAGAAAGTAATACTGTGTCTACACAGAAGGAGTAGCCTGAGCAGTCTGTCAGCAGAAGCTCTGGTGCTCCATGTGTGAGGCATTTAGAGATGGTACAGAGTATATGCCATCTGTGTTTCAAAGCCCAAGTAGTGTCTACATCACAGATGAAAACATGCAGCTATAGGTTACTTTTGGCAGGACACTATATGGTTATAAACTGCTCACCTTTTGTCTCATCAGAAAAATGTGGCTTGTGTTGTTTTTACCCTTTACACTTTCTCCCATTTTCTTAAAAGTTCACTTCAGTTACACTTCAACACTATATACTTCTCTGAAAAGGAACTGAGAAAGGGTTTGAACTATAGACAGGCTACAAGTTTTTTTCTATAAGCTTAAGAAATGGGCCCTACTATCAAAAAACTGATAATTTGTCACTTTTCATCCCTCCACACTGCAGTGTCATTTATCACTTTTTGGCCTCAATTTCCCTGGACACCATCTACCATGTGTTAAACAGCAATGACTCGAGCAATAAGTAATTTGACCGTAAAAACTGGGAGGTTATTATTTGTAAACCCATCAAAACAGAAAACTTTATGTATTTTAAACATTTAAAGAGACTAAATATTCGCAAACCTATATTTAAACTGTTACTATATACTCTATTAATGACTTCTACCACTGGAAGTAAACTGACTGCTGTCACAAGTATAATTTAAGGGTAAACAACTGCCTTGAAACCTTTTATTGTGACTAACAGCCTACTCAAAGTCTTAACCATATCTTAATTTGGCAATGTATCACACATTAAATAAAGACATTGAGCTAAACAAAGTTACATGAAGACAAGCAGGTTAGAGAGTCGGCACACAGTCAGTCTTTAAGTGAGCGTCTCTCGGCTATTACAACACCCTGGATCACTTTGTGAACACATTAAGAGCCATAGGAGGAGTTGGAGGCACTAAGAGCATTCAAGCGCATTTAGAGAGGCCTGAGGGAAGAAATGTTTCCCTTGCTTTCTTCATTATCCTGCATTAAGGAGGGGCTCTCTGTCACAAACACACACTCAGAATGCACTTCTCTATTTCTACACACCATGCCTTGCACATCCCATCCCCCGTCCATACCACACCACTCAACATGTCATATCATTATGGTTACATGGAGTGCCATGCTTAATGGGGCCAACAGAAGATGATGACTGGTGTCAAGAGAAGAGATTACTAAGAGCAGTATGCTGTATATGGATAGGATGGAGCTACAGATAGAGAAATAGAAAGAGGAAGATATAAAGAGTAAACACGCAGCAAGAAAACTGGAAGAAGAACAAAGATTTTATCATATAAGAGTGAGATGACTGGCATTCATTCAGTATGTGTAGGGCAGAGGTGATGTGTCGTAATCATCAATGTTTCATAATAGACAATTATGTAAATACATTAATTTGCGTGTAATGCAACGCAGTGTTTACGTTCATCCCAAATTATGGCAGCTCCCACTCCGCAGCATGCTGGAATTATGTCTTTATTCAAAAAAGCCCAAACAGTGTTGCCAAAAGTGTGGGATTCTTTAAACAGAGACCTAATAAACGATGCTTTGTAAAACTGAAATGGCCTAACATTACCACAGCTACTATGCACAAGCATCTCACAACATCCTGGGGTTCTCAGACCTCAAAGTGATGAGACAACATTGTAAGTATGCATTACAGCAAGTCGGTTGGTACCAGTGCCTAAGTGTAATTGTCAATGCCATTATTAATTATTATTGCACTGTACGACAGTATGAGGAACCTTTTGCAGATTAATTCGAGCGCATTTCTGATTATAAGCAGCACTAGCCAGGTTAGCATTAGCGACCTCTCACTGCCACATGTCGGTGTGTTCAGGAACACTATAGAACGTAGGTCATCTGTGTTTCTGAAATAGTCAGACCCCAAAAGGCTGGACCTTAAATATGAACTGCCCAGTCTCAGTAGCGATGTGAAAACTGCACTGAGACATCACTCCAGGTGGGTGTAAGCCCCTTGCTCTGGAGTGATTACTGGAGGTCACAGCTGGGAGTGAGTCACGTGTTTATGCAGAGCAGATTAAAAGCTGGTAAAGCAAATATTCCTTGCTGTTAAGTCCACATTTTAGCACTGTGATCAATAAACTGATTGTTTAAACTATTGAGAATGCTAGTGCTTCCCTCTACAGGCATCTACAGCTTAGTTTCTTAGAACTGAACCAGGTGAGAATGGGTGTGACATGACTGATGCGTCACAATATGGCTACAGATCATATGCTGTAAATGATTTAATGCTGCCACAAAGTAACAAGAGTAGAAGAAGAAGAAGTTAGGAGGTAGATAAAAATTAGGAGTCTAAAGCCTGCAACCAGAGCATCGGCTACTAAAGTCACATGACATGTAAAGGTTATTCTGTTCAACCGCACTGACCCTCTGCTGGGTAAATCATTACATTCATTGTTTAAACAACTAAATATGAAATGTGCAGATGGTCTTTGGAAGATTTTTGTCTTTTGCCTCCCTGCAAGTGTGTGTTTGTGTGGATATCATACCTGCATTTTCAGAGAGGGAAGAGAAGTCCTCTCTGGGATAGGAGGCCGAGGGCTGGATAAACATCCCCTCATCGAATCCCTCTTCGGGCTCTGGTGGGAAGTTGTAGACAAAACGCCGTTGGGTGGTCTGTTTTTTCCTCCGTCCACTTCCAGCCGCAGCATCTGGTGCCTCACGCTTTATTGCTGCCGGAGCTGCTGCAGCTCCACCTGTGGCTGGCTCGTTCCAGACGAAGACCTGCACCTGGCCACTAGCCGCCCGTGTGTCATTGGTCTCTGCAGAATCAGACGAGTTCTCGTTTTGGTGGGACCAGCTGCCAGAGGCTCCAGGGGTCACCAGGGCACAGCCCTCACTCCCAACCACTGTCACCTCTATATCACTGGTCTCCTCCTTCACCCTGCTGCTTTCCTCTTCTTCTATCATTTCTTTTCCTTGGTTGTTGCTGGCCTTTATCGACAGCTTTGACAGGATGTTTGTAGCCCAGAAGCTGCTTTGTTTCCGATCCAATCCTCTCTGTCCCTCTCTGGCTACCATCTGCCTCTTGTTGTAGTCCACCACCACTGAATCAGGAGCCTCCTGCTTGATGCTTATATTCAGGGCATCCTTTATGAAAGCTCTACATGACTGTACAACCTCTGTCATCTGGAGGTAACTAGCAACAGACATCACCTCAATGGCATTTTGGCTTGTAAGCAGCAGGTTCCCAGAGTAGAGAAAGTCAAGGATAACGGAGAAGCCCTGGATAGCAGCAACATCCAGGTGTGTGACTGTGGCCTGGTCCTGGGCCTCACTCTTGGTCAGACAGTAGAGGGTTTTGAAGTAGCGGCTGCCTGCAACCAGGATGTTCTTGTGTGCGCGGAAGACCTGCCCGCAGACGACAATGTTGACGTCACAAAGGATGCCACTTTTGCGCTGCTTGTCCAGCTCCTGGAGAAGCTGGTAACAGTAGGAGTTCTCATTGGGCTTGTTGCGGTAGTCTTCCTCTGAGCAGTTAGTGGAAGGGCTGGTGTTGTCTGAGGGCCTCACAGTCTCCTTTTAGTTGAGAGAGAGAGAAAGAGAGAGAAAGAGAAAGATTATTGCAGCTGTGTGTGTTAAGGTAATTTGCCATAGCACCACAAATGTGCTTATACAGAAATAGATTTTCTCTTCCTGTAACTTTGTCTTTTACGAAACACACGCACACACACACACGGGGTTCGTGAATGCACCTGCTCTGGGGGTGAAACAGGTCTGACAGGCTTGACAGGCAATGAAAAGTGTATTACTCTCAGCCTGTGTAGTATTACATATCCGTCCAATCAATAAAAAAAAAAAAATACTTGTGCACTTTCCCAACTGTGTGCCTACCTATTTAATTTTTGAAAAATTTATTTCTACAACCCGAGGAAACTTGTCAAAACCTATTGCGTTCTGTAACTCTAGGCCAAGAGGGCACAGTTATAGTGATAGTAACACTTCAACCAGATATCAAACAGTGACACCTCTAACTCAAAAAAGAACATTTCAAGTGACTTTTCTTCACCTGACTGATAAAAAACACCACAAGAGATATGAGCATAGAAAGAGACAAAATACTAATATGTTCAGATATTCAAGACAATTAAAACACACAATAACAAAAAGAACACAGAAATTAAGACATCATTAATGGCTACTTTTCCAGATTCAAAACAAGAGACTGCATCTATAAGACAACATATCAAAGACCACTGTCCAGTAGAATTCCTCGCTATGGCTATTTCTATTAGTGGAAAAACAACTTGGCTGTTGGATGGGGTGGGAACTGGCAAAAGCCTAGAACTACCCTGTAACAGACCCACTCCCCAACCCCTGCTTAACAGGGCAAAGGGCCAGGCTGGTACAGAACAGAAGTGAGGGGAGTATACGCGCGCGCGCAATTTATACCCGCTTATCCGTTAGAGGGTCATGGTGAGGCTGGAGTCAATCCCAACTGACAGAAATGAAATGGTCTGCGTGATACTTGCAGGTGTTTGTTATTTTGTCAACCCCATTTAAAGCAATGTGGGTAGGCTAAATTACTCCCCCCCACCACCAAATTTATCATACAATTGAATCAACACCTCTCTAAAAGAACTCAACATTATGAAGATGATTTACACCTACAACAAAACTATGTAACTCACACAGGTTAGGATGAGGTAAATAAACACTTAGGCAAAATACGCAGCCCAATATAAAAACCTGAAACACATATGCACAACATTCGATTTCCACACATGCAGTGGCATACATCCCTGGCTCATTTTAGAATTGCACAGCAGATGTCCTAATCCAGAATAATTCACATTGCTCGAGCTCTGCATTTTTGCCCCCACCCACCACCATCTCTTCTGTGCACACATGCATGCGCACACTTGCATGTACACACACACAAACTGACTGAAACCAAGCTGCCTACACATACACACAGCTGGGGTTTCAGCTCGAGTAATTCAGATTAAATCCATTTCTCTGAGGTCCCCACCCAGCCCCCACCCCCATCACTACTCCCTCCACACTGCAGTTCTTGTCCAGTGCAGCCTGAGCACACAGGACAGTATAGGGGGGCTTATCATCCTCCGCCACAGCTGGAGGGGGAGAGATGCAGAGAGATGGGATGAAATGAAAGGCAGAATGAGGGAGAGATGGAAAACAAAACTGGGCGAGCTAAGCAGGCCAGAAGAAATGCAGATAGATAAGAAAACAGAAAATAGAGAGACGAGAGCTGAAGTGAGGAGTTCTGATAAAGAAGAAGAAAAAAAAGGAATGGACCAGACAGAAATAAGTGTGAAAAGGAGATGAGAAATAGCTGGACCATAAAAGGAAAAGCCTGATAACACAAGCACAAAGAAAACGAGTGAGAGCACGAAGCAGAGATTGACACAGCAAGACCTTGAGCCTGGAGAAAAAGGGCGGGGGGGAGAAAATAAAGCAGAGGGGGACAAAAAGTGAGCACAGTATAGTGAAGGAGCTGGGCCACCCATTTTAGCCTTCACAATAGACTGCGTTCTCCCCGAGGGCCATTGTCCACTCACTGCAGTCTTTTGAGAAAGGGCTCGGCAATCACTCTCTTATTACACAACAGCTCCCACTTGCAAGCATAGAACAGAGCCAGGCTTCATGTGGGTGAGGCACAGGATCGGGAGAGGGAGAAAAATTATTCCATGATATACACATCAAAGCCTCTGGAGGGGCATGGTCATCATGCTGAGTACTGTGCTAGAATATACTGGTGTGGTCTGGTGAAGGAGCGAGAGTGCTATCATAACAAGACAAGTTGGATATGCTTTCAGGCTGGACTGTCAGTGGCCACAGTTTTTGCTGCATTCATCTTTACTGCTTTCCTTTTATAATTTTACATTTTGTAAGTTGATGAAAGCCTGTGATGAATTATTTTTAGCAGCCGGCAACAAAAATAGCTTACAATACGCATTTAAAGTCCGTCGATGATGACTGAACAGAAAAGAGACATCTAAAAATGCAATATACAAACAAGCTTTCTCAGACTTCTAGTACCTGGGAAAGTGTAGACCTCTTAACACAGACCAACTAGCGATGAACTCATGACGCCACACAGAGTCAGCAAGGCAATGGGAGAGAGGTGTGAGACTTTGTCGGGCTGTTTTTGACTGTGTTTTGTGTATTTTTTTCGTATTTACTGGAGGTAATGGAGGTACTGTCAAGCTAAGATAACATGGTACTGCATAAGTTGCTCATGCTGGTCTCATTAGCAGCATCATCCTTTCTCCAGATGTGCCACGTGTGAGCTGGGAGCTTTGAGAACCAGCAGACCAACACTGCACAGCAGATGCTGGAGGCAAAACCAGCCTGAGCCAACGAAGAATCTGGGGACAATATCAACCGCCCCCAGTCATGACGTGGCTAGGTTTTATTTGAGTAAGAGATGGTAGGGATGGCAAAAGAAAAATGACAACAGGAGAAACTAAGAGGGTGCTGGAAAAGAAGCCTTTGATCAAAGCCAAACACAAATGCTGCAAACTCTCAAGTGAATGGCCTATAAGAAATGATTTACAGGTGAATTTAACAAATAAATTCAAACTTACTGATGCATGAACTACACAGTCAAGACGTGCTGCAAATCGGGGAACAGAGTCCTTCCACAAAAGTAAACCACAAACCCAAACAAACCACAAAGCATTAAGGCCAGCAGATCCATGAAAAACACACAGACACACCTCTAACAGATCATGTGATACAGCAGTGTCCCCATGCAACATAATGACCCACTGGAGCCAGTTTTTGTTTACCTTTTACACACATATTTGTCTCCGTCCCCTTACTCATTTACCCCCCCAACCACCATCAACCCAGTCCGATGAACCAGCCCAGCCCTGGGGCCATTTCCACTGGTCCTGCCCTAACTCCCTACATGTTCTGTATCCTTCTCTCAATGCCCCCGTCCTCATTCAAACCATCTAGATGCTAGAACAATACTGCAGTGTGTGCATTTGGCCCAAGGTGTGGGAGGGCTGTACCAAGTGTCTCCCGGCCTACTAACAATGCTCTGACAGAAGAAGCTGAGAGGGGGAGAAGAAAACACGGGGGGTAGAGTAACTGATGGATTCAATGAGAAGAATTCTCCCTCTGGCTCCTCCCCAGCTTGTTCCCCTGACCTGTGGCCCCCAATAAACATCCCATCTATCTGGCAGACATCAGACTGAAATGGGTGGGTCCCCTCTCCTGTGCTGGGAGTCTCGCTCTTAACAAGGAGTTTGTTTTTTGTTGATAGCTAGCTAGTAGCTACTTTGTTAATCTCAAAGAGAAAGTCCAGTGTTGCAGTAGAGATTACACAGAAAACATACATACAAGACACATACATACAAGACACACACACACACACACAATACACATTTAAACCGAAACATACTGCACTTACACCACTAAATTGTGGGTGTGAAAAGCCCTTGTATAGGTGAACATCTCCCTGCCAATCAATAGTTTTAGATTATCTTATCTCACACGCAATTTAGAAAAACCATGATGCAGGTAAAACATTTGTTTCACTGTCATGCAATATACAAACATTGAAAATAAAAATAAATGTCTTTTGCTTCACTTTAACCTTTTGCCAGTGAGCACAGGGAACAATTTGAGCACAGGACAGTGTCTAAAGAATTAAGAACAACAGCCCCCTTCTCCAAGGAGACCCACATTTACCACAGCTGCCCTGGTGTGCTACAGCTAATTGAGTTAGCTTTAACAAATGCAACAGAGGCCTGACTAATGTCAGGAATGGGGGAATAGAACAAGACATTAACTCATAACACCATAATTCTGCTTTAATGTACTGCTCCTGGCTTGACATACACTGCTGCTCATTATTTCAACAGTACTGGAAATGTTAGGATTTAAAATTTTATTCAAAATGCAGTCTTAGGAAAAAAAAAACAATTACTGTGGAACATCAACATAGTGAAAAATAATTCAATATAAATCAGAACTAAAACATTTCCAGTAATACAGCAAAGGAACTTTATCTTCTCAGCTCCATCTTGAGGAAATGGCTTGGATAACCTCTCAGTACAGTGTCTGGGGTCTTTGTTGCTGGGGCAAAGTCACACCAAGCCCCTAATCCACTCCTACAGCTCTCCTTACCAATTAGAGATGTGTACAAGTTAGTGGATCACTAAGTCATTCTGATTAGTGACTGCATGTACAAAGGAAGGAACTAAATGTAGTAGTGCAATCCTCTTCACTAACAAATTAGAGTCAAATGGCATCCTGGGCTTAATTCCCCTGACAGATAAGACCACTGTAGGGACATGAGGCTAGAGGTGGAAATGTACTATGAACAGTAAGCAATGGTAAGTTTATTTTCCTAGCGTAGAATATTGGAATAAATATCCTGTGATACCCAATTGTTTGTGTAAATACGTGCTCCCTGTTTTTCTGAGGTCGTTGGAGGATTACTGTAGAAATGTTGACTACACTGCAATAAAAATAATCAACCAATAAAAAGAGATCATGCAATAAACAGAGTAGAGTTCACCAATAACTAAACTAGTTTGTTTGCAAATAAAAACATTTGATATACTACACTACAATTACTTTATACTTACCTCAAGCTTTGACTAACCACATAGTCTTAATATGCCAATAAAATAAAGACGATGATTTACAATTAGTTTTATGTATGTGTATTATGTATGTTTCAGTGTTGAGTATTCACGATGGAGCCTTAATCATAAGATATATCCCTAAGGCATAACACTAGGGCCCATTAATCCACAAATATGTGGATGACAAGGTCAGGTGATGCCGTGTCACTCCATTTACTGACATCTATTTCGCTCATTCAAACCAATTCAAAAGGTTGCATATAGGCTTGGCAAGCTGTCAGGCCCAAGGCAACATGATTTACTCTCCTTCTCTTGTCCAGCCTTGCAAGTGACACCATCTATGGATTTTGGGGGGTCATTCTAGCACAATGCCTCTAATTTAGCTCCCCAATGGGAGGAGGAGGAAACACGCCAGAGGTCACTCGGGACTAAGAGCCAGCAGAACTGCATGAGAGGCCAAGAGGTGGGGGGTGGGTAGGGGTGCGGTTCCCCAAAGGCTGCTAGGGTCGAGCCCTTGCCATTGTGTGACCTCTAGCAAGCTAGCATTCAAGACAGCTGCTGATGCAACAAAAAGGGTTTGTTTTACAGTGCGCATGTAAAACATTATTCTACTACACGACCAATGCTTATTAAGTGTTAATTACTTTATAGGTGGTCTAAAATTACGACCAATTAATAGCTACGTGCAATTAATGCCCCACTGTGAGAGACAGCCTCCGGTGTGAGATTAGCTAGCAGGTGTCATACTGAACCAGGTTAGTGCATACCTGACTGACGAGTAGTAAGATACTCACATTTTAGAAGTTTACTTAGAGAGGGAGAGAGATTCATGTCACTCACAATGAAAAGTGCTTCATTCTGCTTTGCCATCCAATAACTCTGTTAGTAGACTTTAATCTTGCCAGGGGCTTTCCACTACAATCACTGGCCATCTACCTTTGGCTAAAGCGCAAAGCTACCAACAGCTAGTTAGCTAACACAGGCTAGCTGTTAGCTCATGTTAGCAGGCTGAGGCTAGGTAATTAGCCCGACGAAGGGATTGTGAATATTAAGTAATAACGTTTGCCTATTTTCGCCTTCGTTGTGTTTTTAGAAGTTGTAGAAACTGTCGTTACGAGTGACAGAAACTGACAATGACATTTGTTATGACGAACGTGTGGCAGGTATTTCATATAACGCATGTTAACTAAGCGAAAGCGTCACTGAGTCGAGCTAACGTTACCTGTTTGGTGGGGTCATTTCTCCCGTGCTCAGAAGACAGGTGATGTCTCAGCAGCAAGGCCCGTTTGTAGTTGCGGCTGCCAGCAACAAGCTCGTCGCCGTTTTTAGTGGCAATGTTGTGACACCAAGAACAGGACATGAGTCCCGTCTCCTGGCAAAATTTTAGCCATGGAAATTCTTGCAACCACGAAGCATGGAATAGTGAGTGTTTCTGAAGCAGCGTCTGCGGTCTCATCTCTACCCCAGATTTCCTGGATCCCGTTTCGCCTCCCGTCACACCGTTCCCCGACTCCTGGCCGTCGGTGCTGTTGGGACCGTTTTCCGCTGTCCAGCTTCTCCCCCCCCTGAAACCGTCCCCTGCTTCCACCGAAGCGACACGATCGCCGCCGTCTCCGGCTATCCTGCTGCCCCCTTCCGGGTCTTCTTCTTCCTCCGCCTCGGGTTCCGTGCTGTCGCTGACAGACCCAGCGCCCTCCACTCTCTTCTGCGATGGTCCTTTCGCCCCCAGATCCCTGTCGTCTTCTTGATCCGGCCTATTCCCGTTAAAATGTCGGTCTTGACAGGCCGGGGCCTCACAGCTGTTGCAGTTCCCCCCACCGATACCGCTGGAACCCGTTAACCCAGCTAATCCACCTCCTCGGAAAGCCAGCGACCTGCGGTTTCTCTCACCGGACATTTTTCTTAATATATATTACAATCTTCACTTTCTCAACAGTATCCCCCCTCCGACAAAAATAATATACTTTTAAACTATGTCTTTTCCGAAAGAGATGGACCGTCGTCGTTTCTTTTCTCCGCTTTGGCCCTCCCGGTGAGAGTATGTAGGTTATGCGGAAATAAATAAAGGTTTTAAACGCATAATGAATTTCAGGGTTCTCGCTGCGTCCGCGCAGGCCCCGCAGAGGTCGAATGGCAACGACTTTCCTCCCCACAATGCACCTCGACCAGTGAAAGGGGGGTTGGACAGGGAAGGGGCGGCTTTTAAAGGAAGATGGGGGTGCTGTTGATCAGCGAGGGGTCTTATGTGTTTAAAAGCTGCACCCATTTTCTGCATGCTTTTCATCTTTTGGCTTTGCTTGTCGTCTTAACTCAGAGATGTTGACTTGTGTGCCCCACTTCTGTCTTTCTACTAAACATGTTTTCCATCATATTCCTATAATATTTCTGCAGGAATTCTATGAGAACTTGTAGTGTGCTTGTAATACTTACATTGTATTTACAACTATAAATTATATATAGTATAAATTTAAATATTTGAATGAAATATGACAATAAAAATCTACAAAACAGCAAAGACTATATAATGAGTAGATATGTAATCATGAAAATAGGATATATGCACATTTTATATGCACGTTCATTCACATTCAGTAACATTAATATTAACATGTATTACAGCAGTAAAACGTCTTGGGACATATTAATTCAATATATAGTGCACATCTCAATGGTACTTTATAGTATATATTTGTAGTTTAGTTTGTTATCTTTGAATATATATGGTAAATAGTAAAGAGTTATAATATAATCAAAATTAATCAAAAGTGTTGAATTCTATATGGACTTATGATCATTAAAATGTGACCTAGGCATTCTCCAGAGACCAGCAAGATTTTATAGCCTAGAGTAAATAATTTAAGTACTGTATATCAACATGTAGGCTATATCCAGTCTGTTCCCTGTCATCGAGGTTAGCTCCAGCAGGTGGCATCCTTTCATGTGAACATCTCTCTCTTTCTCTTCCCTCTTTGTGTGTGATGTTTGGCATAGTTGGGTGTATAGTTTCAACACTGTTCAATTAAGGGCTTTGCACACAGTGTGTGAACAACAGTGGGATTTAACCCAGGTTTCGATTACAACAGGGGGTTGTACAACCCACTTTATTGGCTAAATACCCAAGGGGCTAATAAGACATGTCACATACAAATAGTATATCTATTTATTGCTCCAACTCACATAAACATTGGCTATCAACATGACATTACAAATGGAATGGATTTGACAAACTTAATTCCCCTACGATGCATGGAATGGTGTGTAATCCCTCAGCTATGAAATAAATAGAGTAAGCAAGATAAGTGACTGGGTTTCTGACACATTTGTGCCTTCAGCTAGGTAATAAATCACTGACTAAATCCATACTTACCTAACATTTTTTATGATAGGCAATTTCAATATGAACTCCCTAACATTGTCTACAATTCAATTCAGTTCAGCTTTATTTATATAGCGCCAATTCACAACACAAGTCATCTCAGGGCACTTTACAGTGTAAGGTTTAAGACCTTAAACATTATATAAATATATAAAGCATAATGTAGTAAACCCAACAGTCCCACTTGAGCAAGCACGTAAGGCAACACTGGAGAGGAAAAACTCCCTTTAACGGAAGAAACCTCCAGCAGAACCAGGCTAATGATCTGCCTCGACCGGTTGGGGTTAGTGGACAGAGGACAGCGAAAAGAACAACAGGCAACAGAGATCAATACAACAACAAGGACCAGCAGACGAGGCACTGGGCAGGTTGACTGGACCAGCAACTACAGCTCCAGGGTCGAGGATACCTGAGGAAAGTTCTGATAATTCCATCAAGGAATCTTTAAAATATGCTGTAAATATGTTGGACTGATGTAGCCATTAGGTTTACATCAACCTATTAGAAACTGATTTGGGAAGTAACTGCAGTGAAGTAAACACAAATATATCCAGTGATATCAGAACAACACAACCCTTGATGTATTTTGTAGACATAAAGGGGCATCCTAGAATTCTTTCTATTGTTGTTGTATCTTGGCATCTGGTATCTAGTTAAAATATGCATTTCAGTTTTTATTTAGTTTTATTTTTTACATAACACATAATTGATACATTGATTATGATTTAAGAAGCCATATATGTAATATAAGAATTAGAGATAGGACAAGTGCTGCTCTGTCACTGCGTCTTCTTGGGATTAGAAGCAGTTAACTGTATCCTAACAACACTGAAAAACAGAAGTATGTTTGAAGTAATTTTGTGGCCTCTTTTTTTTGTTATATAATTATAGAGAGAAACAAGAAAAATTACAGATACAGATAAGTCTATTGATAGTTTTAATAACTTACAGCATACAATATGCTGTTTTCAAGACTTGCACATGCATGAATGTTTACTGTTCTTCTTATTTGTTTATCTTATGTTTTTTTGTTTGTTTTTTATTTAAAGACCTAATTAAACTAGACAAGAAGAACTCTCAAAAGGGCAGGACTTAAATAAATGAGACGTATATAGATTTCTTTATGCTTTAAAGATATCTTAGTTGTGTAAAAAGCTTGTATTGCACAGTAAAAAGGCAAACTCCTGACGTGTCGTCGTCGAGCTGCCTTGTTGATGATCTAAAGCTTGATCCACGTGCTAGGCTCTGTTTACACTGCTGCGTGATGACGTCACAGCGGACCCCACCCCGCACGCCGGGCTGCCTGGCAACCTGACAGACAGGAAGGTCTGCTGCAGACAAGAGAGTAACCTGCACACTCTGGATAAAAAACTACCACAAACAACGCCTTGTTAAACAATGGAGGACACAGAAAAAGGTAAAAGATTTGCTGAAATGTCTGACTGTCCCTGTGTTATTACCGAAAACGTTGTCAGGTTGACTTTGTCTCACATCAAAGTTGACAAACTAGCAAACTTTGCGTTAGTGAAGTTAGTCCCTTGAAAACGTATGCTACGTTTCAAACTCGACTACAGAGCATCTTAGTGGCACAGACAACGACGGAGAGTGTTCTGCAGAAAAGGGGATGTTTCGGATACATCAGTAGAGTGTCAGCGTTTACAAAAGTTAATACGGAAGTCGAATATTACACTGTAGATGTTTTAGCAAGTAACAAGTACTTAGATACTTCAGTAAAACACGAAAGAGGAAGTCGCCTTTTCTGTAAAAAAAATATATAAAAATGGGTTTAGATGGTGTGGAATTGTGTAGATTTGATAAAAAATAAACAAATAACCTTTACCCGTTTGACGGCTGATTGCATGTTCTCTAAATAGTCCCACCACACCTGTTCTCACACTGCTCCCTACTTTGTGAACTGAATGATTAATGCGCAATTTAAAAAAGTAATCTTTTTTTTTAAATAAAAATTTAGCCTGTTTTTTTTTGGGGGCTCTGTCAGTCAGTTGGAAGGCGTCGGGATTTGTTAGTGAGGCCAGACAGGCCTCAGCATATGTGTGGGACTATGCATTTGAATGTAAAGAGAGAAGGTGCTTTCATAACCTATAGTTATGCTGTGAATGCATTCCACACAGCATTTTTGCATCTCTGCCTCTCCTATACATTTCTGTTCCTGCAAGGCAGCCATCTGCTCTCATACTTGTACTACCTTGTCCTTGTTCAGGTTTGTGCACTTGCCTACAGCTACAGTATGTATCCGGGAAGTGCATGTGTTTTTTCTGCAGTACAAGAAAACTGGACATTTTCAACAAATTAAGCCTGTATGCAAGACTTACTTTAACTTATCAAAAGTACTCTATCCTTGTATTTTGTTTACACAAAACAAGACCTTGCAATTCTTGTGTAAGTTATCGAGGTTTATTTGTTCAGCTCGTAGGTACAGCCCTGACCTAATTTCACATCAGTAAGAGCAGACATGTCCTGTCCTGATGTGTGCATGTTGCATTCTGTGGGGAGTTTTTGCAAATATTTGAAAAATATTGTAAAACATGTACGTGCTTGATTGTTTATGCCTATAGTGATCAGTCTGAATGGGGTCTATGTTAGTCAGGCACTGGTGTCAGTCTCTGTGTAAGTGCTTGGCTTTGACATGAGAAATACTTTTGTATACAGTTGCCCTGCAGTCAGTGTTAGATGTTTGTTGTTTCTTCTTTTGGTTGTCAGGTTCTTCATCCCAACTGTATTGAGAAAATTTAACTCTTACTCACCTTTCGTGAGGTGCACCTTCCTCTTTGGTTGTATGGGTTTCCTTTAAACCTTCTATAGACTTTATTTTATTGTTTTCTTCGTATTATTTTTATTTTACACTCATTTGTCAGCCACGTATGTGCAACTGATTCACCAGCAATTCAGGCAGCAAATGTAGTATGTTTTTTTTGTGGTAGGCAACCCATGCTCCTCAGCTACTGCTTCTTTTCTAACTATGCCTGTCCTACCCACTGCTGATTAGCTGTATCAGCTGTGTTTAGTCACTCAAAAGCTGGAAGATACCAGTTCACTTTGTCTTCCCACAGCCTCCACCCTCAACTAAGATGGTATCTTCCAGCTTCTGATTGACCGAACACACCTGATCCAGGTAGTCAGCAATGGGTAGGGCAGGGATAGTAAAACAAGCAGGAAAGTGCCTCTCAGGGAGCATGGGTTGCCCACCCACTGTTTTATGCATTGCCTTATATGGCCTTGACAACACAGTAGGGAAAAGTTTGTTATGGGCATTCTGTTTAGTAATACAGTAAAGAGACTGGTGTTCACAATGTGACTTACTTGTCCTGTTTTTATTATAGTTACAGTCTCATCTGTTGGTGCATCCAGTACAACAACAAATTTAAATTAAAAAAATAAAATAATGAATAAATAAATATTGAAATTTTACAAGCTTCAACCGATTGTCTTTTGCTGCTGGGCTATGTGCAGCATCTACACAGGAATTCAGCCTGCTCCCTCACCAACGGTGTGTTAATGACTAGTTGTTCTCCACAATATTGTCAGTATTTCAGATGAAACACTACACATAACTAGACGAAGAGGAGCTAGGTTAGCAGGAGGAAGGTCAGTGTGCGTGTTTCTCAAAGGAGCTGTCAGGCAAGTGGAGTCTGTGCTCTCATTGTGTGTGTAGATAATCTTTTGATAACAAACGTCCCCATTTTCGTGCTTGCGTTCCCTTGCAGTGAAGTAAAGTTTCCATTAGTGACTGTACACACACATTTGGCTCACTTTTGCTTGATTGGAACTTGCATGGTTCAGTACCTTTTTGCTGACTATAAATAAGCAACACTTTTCATGTTGAGGTCTCAAAGTCTTACTATTTTCTTCTAAATATGTTATATGCCTTAAAGTCTTTCTTAAAAATATTTCAGTTTGCTACTATTGGCTTTGTGTATTTTTGCACTTTGCTGAACAATATTAATCTAAAATCTCCTGAAATGTAACAGAAGATGACATACCCACGCTTAGTTTTTAAAGCTTGACAAAAAAAAGGTCTTGCAGGGATGATGTGTAGCTTTTTATTTGGTCTGTTTCTGCTTCCTTGGTAGAAACTTCTGATTTTGACTCGGATCAGTCTGGCTTATCAACCAATCTTGTGTTTGAACTCAGTTGTCTAATGGGAATTATCATGGCAGTCGCAAACATTTTTGTCTAATTAGATTTCAGTGGGGCACAACGGGATGCTTTCAGCTGTCACAAACATCCCCCCAGTCATGTGCTGTGTGTACATCTGACTTAAAAGTGTGCTTTACAAGAATGAAATAATACTTTCAAATGGTATATGTTCACATATTGTTCGTGCTTACAAGCTCATGTTGTGAAAGATTTCATTAAGACTGAATAAATGTTTCACAATATGAGACTTATGAATCACAATATTTCCATATGATATGTCACAGTGCTGATGAAATGATGTAAATTTTGATTTATCATTCATCCCCGTTTTAAGGTCTGATTAAACAGGTAAACATTGATTTTCTTTGTGTTTGTTTACAATTATAGCTCTTAGGTTTGCTGCACAGTTTTATATATGTTATAGTACAGGAGATTGCATACTGTACCTGTGTAAATTAATTAGCAACAACTAAGCATATATTTAAATGTTTACCATGATTTGTTATAATACATTTCACATTACATTAAAACATAGGGGGAACCAGATGTTTGTTTGCCAAAATGAAGTTTACCAAGAGAAACATGTCTGTCATCAGATGTAGATATTAATATAACATAATATTTATGTGATAAACACAGCCTTTATGAAACATGCAGGTTTACATTGCTGATGAAAGGATTTGCATGTTTCATCTCAAATATTAAACAGAATCATCCAATATCTCAGAAATTTTAGAATAAAACTGAAGACCATCCTTATGTTTGAGACTAAACATTACATCATTCAAAACTGATGATACAGATTAAACTATTACATGGGATATTAAAGAAAACTTCTATAATAAAAATGCAATTTAATTCCTCTGCTTGAGTACTTCTTTGTGGGATTTTTTTGGTCAACCTGTGAGAATTGGACAAGCTGATCTCTCTGCTGTCTATTTTCCAACATGACGCTGTAGATAAACTTTGGTCTCCAGTGTCAAATGCAACATAGTGTAGAAATCAGACCAACTACTGACACCTGAGAGATTATAATTTTTGGGCCCATTTTTTAAATCCCCCTATTGTTTCTCTACATAGGAGGTACGTGCTACTTTCCTCTCAACTTGCTCAAGTTGTTCTTTAGAGAAGCATTATGGAACAGGGCTGTCTAAATTCTTAATTTAAAAGCACAGGGTGCCAATTGCCTTTTCATTTCATAAAATATTAATATATCCAGTAGGAATGTTTTGAAAACGAGCCTGACTGAGATGTGATTGAAACAAAGCAGGTCCCACTGTGTTAGAACAACTGATAATGTTTTGTCAATAATATAACAACTTGCGCTTTTAATTAATGAGATGAATAGAATAAATAGTAGGAAATTTGAGATAGACCATGTAATCCCAACTCTCCCTGCATCCATTTTATATCCAGTTGAAATAGAAGGAAGTGGACTGAGCCATGATGTGACAGTTGGGGGTCTGCGCACATACGGGGGGAAACTCTTATCACAAAGGAAACATGCTTCTTCTATAAAATTCTTATGTTGAAGAAGAAGGAGCCCATCAGACAGTTCATATCTTAGTCAATGTGTTCATTTCTTTTAAAACAAGTAGTTAAATTTTTTTTAGTATTATGCTTATTCTGTCACACTAATCCCACTCTCATGCCTGTGAATATGAAAGCTCTGCTGCAGTAGCAGCCAGCTATGTTTTCATTAGATACCTGAGAGGTGGCGTTTAGTAGTGTTTCTGGTCTATATACAAAGTTAGTTACTGGCTGTTGGCTGTAACTTCATATTTATGTACAAATATTTACTGTAACAAGCTGTTTTAGTGTTTATGCTTGTCTGCCTGCAGCATTTAACACTCCTGCTGAGAGCCTCAATTAGAGAGAAACCCTTTTGTGAGATAAACTATATTGTTAAGATGTAGCAGTCAGATAAAGAAATTAAACTTGATACAGTAATGAAAATAGTTATATAAATTAATTTACACTACAGAAACCGGACAGTGTTTGCTTTCCATTTGGGGTAAAACCCGTCTTAACCTTTGTCTTACAGTTTTCCCATGATACATATCATGGAACTTAGTGAGCATGTTCACAGCAGCCACACTCGTTATGTCTCATGACTCTTGTTTTAAACTAATCATGTGACAGTATGTCATGAATAGAGAATAACTGATCTCATGCTGTGCTTCATTATCCACTAGAAAAAGGCTGTTTGTTACTTGTTACATTCTGGGTGGGATCCATGGCTTGTTTTTCGTGTTCTTATCAGTTTTGGTATATAAATCAAATATATCAAACAATCCACTCAAGAACACTATAAAACAGTCACAAATTTGTGAATTTTAAATAATTTATGTTCATAGTGTAAAATAATAATTTACCCAGTTCAAGCATACCAGTCATTTTCTTTTTAACAAGTGTCACATGAACCTGTGGCTCCACTGGTCAGCAGTGTAAAAGTAGAGGTAATATTGAGCTCATCCTCTGTGGAGCCTTGTCCATTTACTTTACCTCACTGTTATAAACATTTTGTCACTATATTATTTTATCTCAAAATAGATGAGTCTAGGAAGAACAGCAGTTTTAGCCCTTTAGCCCTCAGAACCAATGTTAGATATTAGAAGACATCTTGCAAATGTTTGAAATATCCTTCCTTTAAATCAGCTTCTTACATTGAACTTTGAACACATAAAGTTCAAAGTGCACAGTTGGCAATGCATGACTTGCACTGGACATCCTCGTTTCTATCTTTCTGTAAATTTTATATTACTAAGAACTGAATTTAAAGCTTAGAAACTTCTTTTCTTTACTTTGACATAGTTGAGTTGGAATTCTTTCTCCAGCAGTTTAATACTTCTAGGATAAAGCCCTCTGTCTCTGTTGATGCTTGGTATTTATAAGAAAGATCAAATAAACATGCCTGTCCGGCATAGCTTGTTGGCTCAGGTGTTCTATACCAGAAACCCTATTTCCAAACAACATTGTGTAAACCTGTATATCAAATGTTGAAACACAACTAGGTGAACAAAAGACTGAGGGAGAAACATGACTAAAAAACTAGATGTTTTATGTGTCAGATGGCTTCAGTGCTTTCAAAGTGTGAATATTTGTGTGTTTTAGACTGTTGGACAGTCCGACAGTCGCAGCAAACAACTTGAAGGTCTCAGCTACAATTAATGAGAATTTATGTATTAATAAATGAATTAAAGTAGTAACTTCTAGATGAGTGGCTAATGTAGATAACCATTGGTTGTAGACCTAGCATGAACACACAAACAGTCACAGTGGCACATGCGCATGTGCATGACCTGTTCTCTCTAACACATAGAGCACTTTCCCTCAAGTACACACACACACAATACCTAGTGTAGCCTCTGGCATGCTCTGTCCTCCATTCTAGATGACTAGCATTACTGTTGCTCCAAGCTGGACTGGCCACCCTGGATTAGTGCTTCTCTGTAATCTGGGACGCTGCAGATTATGCTTTTCATCCAATGCCTACACCTCCCACCCGCCCCCCCTCACCCGACCCCCAACCACACACACACAATCATACACACCATGTGACCAGCCCACACAAATGGGACTTCTTTTATTTCTTCTTTGGATGACAGGCTTCATGACAGAAACTGAGGGAGGGAGTGAATGGACAGAGAGACCTGAGAGTACGGAAACTCACGCAATATAACTGCAGCATTAGCTCCGCTAACAGTGGCTGGCATCTGAAAACGGAAATGGTTGCGCAAAATGTTTGAAGGATGGACTGAGAATTGACCTTTGGGATTATGGAGGAGAGGAAGAGGGAGGGAGGGAGGGTGTGTGGAGAGTGTGTGTGCCTGCTGCAGCAGTTGCTTGAAGTGACAGGTAACTTATTAACAGCAAGAAAGCAAGAAAGGGTTCACAACGTTTTGGCATGATGCTGAAATAGAAAATGGGAAAACAAACTTCATTCTGACTTTCTGACCACCTGAAAGCTGAACACATACATACGCACACTTGGACAGTGAGTGTGTGTCTTTCTGACACTCTCTAAGAGTCCAGGACGCTGTAAACAGGGAGACACGCTTTTGGTCAGCACGCGCCTGGATCACATGCAGACAATCAGCACTTGGCTGTTTTTGCTTAGGTAGTGGTGGTGGCGGCAGGGAGGTGGCAGTTGCCCCAGTCAACAACCCACTGTGAGCTGTAAACATGGAGCCTCTGGAGGAATACCACTCTCCGTTTGACTTTGAACAGGGAGTCAACACTAGCTACCTCTACCTCTCCCCGGCTTACGGCGACACGCCACCCAGCTCACCAGCTGTCAAAACCAGAGGTAATCAGAAGGAGGAAAGGAGAGGCCTGGTGGAGGATGGGAGGACTGTGTGTCTGCAGCACATAAAGACAAAACATGGGTTCGGTTCAGTGGACGGGAAGAATGTGGGTGAACACAAACTGTAAGGGGAGGGAACAAGTGATAATTGGGGGTGGTTTGAGAGCAGGTTTTTACAAATTTTCTGTTTAATTTATTTGTCAGGTATTTTTGCTTCTAAATGTTATTCAATTTATTTAGCTAAGGATTATGAATATTTATATAGGCACAACTCTTTTAGTACACAATTCTTTACTAAACACTTTCACTTATCTTGGCTTCGTTTATGAAAAACAACATGCTAGAGATCGTGAATTCATTCCCAGTGTTGAAATTATGGTGTTTCCATTCCTTTTTTGTGTGTGTATTTAGAAATTTTCCCATTAATTTCGAGAAATGTAGAAGATTAGTGATCATAATACTGCATATAAAGGTGTAAAAAGATATTTAGTATTTACACTGAGATGCTTCACATCTCTTCCATTGAATACATAATAATTATACTGTCAAGTGTGTCAGGATGACATGTTAAAGGCAGATCGTGGGTGGAGGTGGGGTTCTGGAGAGATCTTCATAACAGTTATTGTGTGACTATGTGCTCTGTAGGTTATTTTAGACTAAGCTGCATTGGAAAAAAGATAATGCTCCTCTATTTGTTGTGTTTGGAGGTGGAACGTAGGCGATGAGATATACTGTACATATGTTTATAGTTCACATGTAGAACAAATTGTGTTATATCTTTGCTATTGCAGTCATGTCAGGTTCAGCCTACAGGACAAAATATAAGAATAAAGTTGTGTTTCATAAGGATGGGGACTTGTTCCGTTAGTGACTAAAACACAGTCGTTATAAGGGGAAGTGTTCATTACACAATTCAGCCTTTGTAAGCAGGTGTGTATCTTTATATTCTGTGAGCGTGTGGGTGGCACTGCTGTATCACCAGTAATAGGAAGACGAGTCAAACGTGAGAAAAGAGAGCGAGAGATATGAGGGAGAAAAAAACTCGAGGGCATTGTAGCATTTCAGTGGTGTCAGGGCTAAGAATTTCCTCTGTAGTTATTTTCACCCAATTACTGTAATGTACTCACTGTATTTGTATTTGTAAAATTCTTAAACACTGATTTTCCAGTTGGATTTCTTACTTCAGCATGTTGGGATATATAAATATTTGGACTTGGGACATATCCAATCAGCTCTTCTTATTCCAGTAGTATTGAGCAGATGTTAAAATGATTAATGGAACAGCTCAGGGTTCAGCTTGCTTTGGCACAGTGCGATTGGAAAGCTGAAAAATGTTATTTCACTAGCACCTCCCCAGAGAGTTCTGAGAAAATTCCACTGTCGTCTTTCTGAGGAGATATATTGCCAGGTTCTTGTGAATTTTGGTATCTCTTCCCTCGCCAAACACCCAGCTGTCTCGGCTAAAATGTTTCAGAGTACTTGGGAGTGAAAGAGAGAATGAGGTCCAAGAGGTTGGAATGAGGTGGGAGGAAAGGATATGAGGCCAGTTGAATAAAGAAAGATGTTCAAGTGTCACACACATGGTAGAAAGGACCTAATGGTGTGGAAAAAATTATAAATGAAAGTCACATTTGCTTTGGTCCAATTCAGTCTAGTGTCAAAAGATTCCTTAATGTTCAGATTAATACAGTGACAGTGACCTTTGCGACAATAAAACACTGCTTTTCAACTGGTGCTATGCTACTGCTGCATACTTACTACAACAATGTTTGTCTCTCATCTCAATTTGTGTTTTAGTTCTGCCTCCTCTTGTTTAATTTCCCTGCAGTTCCTTTTTTTATATCTCCTTCCTCTTACACAGTTTTCTCGGGTTTCCCCCTTTTTTGTCATTGCTTCTGTATTTAATCTTTCCTCTGTATCTTTGAAATGCCAGAAAAGAAAAATAAAAACAAAATGTACTCTATGGTTCCTTATTCCAGCTCAGTCCTGCCACAGAATCCATTGTTGTCCTTTTTCACTGACAGATCCTAACAACCCTTCTGCTCTAATGTTTTCTAATACTGTCTGAGCAAAGGATGTCTCCATCTAGAAAGTTGTTTCGATGCTCCTGCTGGGCACAGCTGAGTCGGTATAATCAAAGACAAGTGTGTAGACTGTATATGTATTTGGAGTGATAATAACATTTGTACAAGAGGAAGAAATCGTGTGTTTTCAATCATGAAAAACATCTCCCTCTTGGCTATCACCTACACCATAATGAGTAATAATAGATTTTACTTATTACTACATATTAATCTACCAGCTTCCTTTCATCTCCTCTTCCTCCTGCTTGACTTTGACAGCCAACATCAACTCTTCTTGTGATATCTGTTCTCTGTCACACAGCAAACATGGGCACCTACTGTACATATACTAATGATGAAGCATGGATAAGTCTCACATTTCTTATTTTGTCTCCCAGGTTCCCAGCAGCATCCGGACTCTGTGCCGGAGGTGGGAGAAGATGCAGTGATGTCTGAAGGTGCCTCATCCCCTCCCCCAGCTTTAACAGAGGAGGAGCGGCAGGAGCTACAGGAAGAGTTGGTCAAGGTCAGGAGGGAAAATAAAATAAAAAGATTGTGGTTCAGGGAGTCACAGTGAGGTGATGGACATGACCTGTAGTTAAAGAGAGCTGTAACCCTGGTACATTCACAGTGTCTATAAAAATATTCACCCCCACCTTTTGTTTTTTTGAAACAAAGTCTTTGTGTTGTTTTGTCTGGCCAATAATAGTTCAGTAATGAAAACCGTAGAAAAGCACAGAAAAGCACATGTTGGAAAAGCTAGAGCCAGGTAATGGTTCTGATAATGAATGAATTGTCAAAATAGTAATTTAGAGTTCATTTCTGCTGATCTATTAATCACACAATTAAGACAGGACAAAGTTACACATACATAGTGTAGATTTAGAATATATGACAGATCTGTGTGTGATGTGTGTCCAGGTAGAGGATGAGATCCAGACTCTGACTCAGGTGCTGGCATCCAGGGAGAAGCAGCAGGCTCAAATAAAGCGGAAGCTGGGCATCACACCCCTAAATGAGCTGAAACAGAATTTCACCAAAACCTGGCAGGAGGTCACCACCTCTACTGTGTAAGTCCTCACCCACCAGAGTTGCTAACATTTGACCTGACCACACAGCGTTTCATTTACTTACGATTTTTCATTATGATGTCTTGTCTGTAAAACAGTTTTGAGTTATTTACACACTTTATAATATATCTTTCAACAGACTTGCTCTTTGAAAAAAAAACAGAAGCCATGTGGCCATTAGCTCCACATCAACAACTTCTGCTAAATATTATTGTGGTTCTGCTCTTATTACCTGCTAGTTTGATACTGAAACATTTTCTGTGTCCGAATGCCTTAAAATATAGTAAACTGTCAGCTCTGTAGCACTGTGGAGAGTAAGAGCAACAAAGAAGAAGATGTCAGTGTTCTTGACAGGCTTCCTGTGGCCTGCGTGGAAGCCTTTGATGGGTTTAACATTACAGGAAATGAGCTGCATTCTGATGCTTTGAGGCTTTTTTAAAATGAAAAATACATTGAAGTTCACTTCTGACCTTGATGCCTCTCTTCAGTTTTTTATCTTTTTTTATCACTCTTATATGCTGTCTCTTTCCTGTCCATCACTCCTCCCTCACCCTATTTATCTCCCCTTCTTTTGTTCAGCTATAGGAGGACATCTGAAACGTTCTCTCTAGCGGGTCTGAAGGCCACGGCAGCTTTCTCCAGCATGGGCTCAGCTTTCACCCGGACGCTCGAGGATGTCAGGTGAGACGGTGGGAGCCAATCTGTGGGAGTACATATTCAGTAAAGCATATGTTTTGTTGAAGCACCAAATATTCAAACTATTCTTTATACGAAAGTGGCATTCACTTAGAGAACCTCAGTCATTAACATGTATTGGCTGCAGTCTTGCCAAAGACGTTTTTGTATCAAATAGTTAAAATGACACAGAGATAACAGAACAGAAAAATGACTAAAAAGAGATACAATTATCCTAAAAATACAAATTACAACCAAATATAGTCGCACAGTGATCCCAGAAAGACAAAGACGTAACCATAAACGACATGACGGCCTCATTTGTAGTCCACTACTGTCTAAACTGTAACAAAAGCTATTAAGATATATGTTGACTCCATTAGTTACCACCATTAATAACTTACTTGTAATTTGAAATGTTCTGCTAATAAGATTACAGTTCACAAGGAAAAGCTTACTCTACAATCATCTCCTAATTAAGAAAACAAATACAGTATAATAGCAGTATTAGTAACCTAATAAGATGTTTCTCATATACTACTTATAAAGTGTCAAAGACATGTAATATCCAATAATACATTATTGTTAATATTTTCTGGTTAATCAAGGCTTAAAAAGCAACAGCAGATTGTTCCATTTGAGACATACTGGGGCTCCAGTTGATCCCCCTCTAGATCTTAATCTCTCTTCTCCTCTGCCATCCGTCTCTCTGGATTAATGAGCTGCAAACAAGATTATTAGGCCCCTCAAAGCTGCAGTGTGCTGAGAAACGCACCCTCATGGGTGAGCCTGAAAACAGAACTGGTTTGGGGAGGTGGGGTAGTGAGGAGTGGCCTGACACGGATTAAAAGGGTTGCGTGTACTTATGTGCTTTGTGTTTGTTTTGACTGTTTGTGGGTGTGTGTGCTTGTGTTCAATGACAAGATGTTACCCCGTAATACACAGGATTAGCACATATTTGATCTAAACGAGATTTAGAGTAATCACACTCTTGGTTGAAAACTGAACGGTTAGAAGAAGGAATGAGGGTTTGTAGTGCATGTTGTGCCTGAATATGTGTGCCCGTCTTGCCGTGTTATTTGTTGTGTCTGTGCTGTTTTGCTAAGATCACCACTAATACTCGCTTTCTTCTTCATAATGCTGTCGGACAGCATGCGCTCGTTACAACACTCTGCTAGTATGCCTGTTATGAGGTAAGGGGACTCAAACTAGATTGAGTAAAACATGAAAGAGGTACTGTAAAGTCTCTGCAATGTTTTTGTGCAACACTGTGGCAAACACCACTGGGTTTAGTCTTGTACTTTCTTGTTAGGTGTTGCACAAGGAGGGTTTGCTTTTGTAGCTTGAGGATACTAAGAGCGATAACTGCTAAGAGTCACGTTATCAGTGACGCTGCAGATTTACCAATCTCACGTAGCCAGACTGCTGTTAGAGTCAGCATCGATTAGCTGAGCTTGCACCCAAACACCCATCTTCAGAAACATCTCTCCTGGTTGTAACATTAGGAAGACTGAAAATGTCTGAGAAAACAAAAAAGGAGTAGTGAATGTCTTTTTTTGTGGGTGCTGTAAGAAAAAGTATTGTTTCTAAACATGATGTGGATCAAACCAAATGTGTCCAACAAAAATGTCACAAAATCAGATCAGCCGCCTGCGTTTCTGCAGAATGGACAATGCTCTTTTCTAGATATGCTTATTGTAAATTACAGTATGCTGACTAGCACCTTCTCTGTTCTGTTTCATTCTCTTTATTTAGCTTGATGGAAACAAATTCCTCTTCACACCATTTTAGCAGAACAGGAAAGAATTGGGCCACTTCACATAATACTACATTGTGTCTGTTGCGTATTGGATGACATGACCTCTAAAGATGTGATTACAGTGGACATCCTGCTCATTTTTCCTTTTGACGCACAGACATGTCTGCCTGTCCACTGTCCAACACTTTTGTCTAGTGCATGCCGAAACAATTCAGTGTAGCTCTGCCTGCGATCATGTCACCTCATTTTTTGTCCTTTTTTTTCTCCCTTGACAGGAACGCACCAACTTTCAAGTCATTGGAGGAGAAAGTGGAGACACTGAAGGTAACAGATTAAAAACAGCACTACTGGCCACAATGTGCAGCATGATATTGCTATTTAGAAACTTAATAAAAGTTTGTTCAAAAGTGTAAACATCACCTTTATTTATTTATTTATTGGATAGTCTTAGAGGTCAAAGACTCATGAGTGTGAGTGAAAACAAGAATACATATCATATATAAATATATTTTACTCAACATTTCAAGTGTGGCTTTATACCTTTTGCTCAACAGCGACCACTGTGGCCACAAGTGGCAATTACAACACACTGCAACAACATTGAATTTCTCTTCATGTTCAGAGCCACATTTTTAAGTAATTTGTTTTCAATGCCATCATTTTGAGACATAATTTTATGTTTTATTTTCACTTATTTGTTAATTTCAAAATGTAGATGAACAAAAGTTTACTATATAAACCTCGAGTTTGGAATAGTTTATCATGGATCTAATTTTAATGTGGCTTGCATGCATATATAAATCCCATCATAAACCCTTCCTCTTTTTCTCCTCCATCTCATTCAGACCAAGATGACTCCATCAGCATCCACCAGTGACCCAGGTGATGAGGATGGCAACAGCCCACCCACTGAGCCAGAGGACCCAGCTTCCCAGGAGACACCAACACACTGACCTGCCTGACCCTCACTCACCCCTCCTCACTTGACCCTCTGACCCCTAGATCGTCAACACTCGCCCGTTAAACTCTTTTGTGCCAGTCTTCTTTTATTGGAAACAAATTACTCACTCCAGCCTTCCTTTTTATCTAATTGTCTGGCCTTTTCATCTGACACGTGCGCTCTCTTGTTAGCTGGTGTGGAAACTGAAAACATGGGATGGGTGCAGGCATGTGGTCTCGTGCTGGCAGTGTATCTTTGAGTCTATACTGGCTCAATGTGGGAGAAATCCTTCCTGCTGTATGACTTTTCTCCTTTCCTCTTACTCTTGCACTACTCTTTGTCTAACCAGCAAAGCTCAGACACCAATCATGCTCCTATTTTTTTTTCCTTTATCAAGTTAACACAGATCTACGTTTTGATGTTTGTGTGAGTAGACAATATAACTGCAAACGATTAGAGGTTAATTTACATCTTTACACTTATCACTTCTGCATAGTCCCTATAGTATGTTTTTCACAATTTCTCACTATAAAGACTCGTTTTGTGTGCATCCATCTTGGGGACATTCCATGTTTACATTGAGTTACCTTTTGTGGGCCAATCTGATTTCTGTTTTCTAAATTATAATTATTTTTGGATGGCATCCAGTCATGAAGTAGTCTAACACTGTTCAAAATATGAACATTTGTCTTTTTGTGTCATATAGTTATAACACTTTGTATAATATAAAAGTCACAGACTCCACAGTGGGTATTTCAAAGCACATTTCAGAATAAAAACCACATCCTTTTTTCCATTGTTAAGTGTCTAGTCAGAAAATGGTCTCCATACTTAGATAGTAACAGGACAATGGCCAAGGTCAACAGAACAGAGGCAGAGCAAACACATAGTCAAGCTTCAGCCTTGACCTGAGATGAGAGTGAAATAAATGTCTCTTCCACGGCCAGAATCAATATTTTAACACTTGTCCATTGTTTCTGTGAGGTAGATAACACCTAGCCTTCCCCAAGGAAAGGGAATACTGCAGTGGATGTTATTGTCCATCATCAAGGCAGAATAATAAGGTAAAAGACATTTACCCCAATTTATCTTATAAGGTGCAGTTTTTCAATTTTACCTTCTGTATTTTTATGTTGAGAAGTTTCCATCTCTTGTTATTGTCTTGACAAACTACAGTCATTGCTGAAAATGCTGCTTTCACACAGACCAATATATGACTTAAATATATCACTGTGGTAATATCTGTGTTACATTTCCAATAACACAACCATTGTCTTGAATTTGCTTAACAATCCAATGCTGCTTAATTTGATTATATCCTAGAAACTATTAAACTACTGAACATTTAGTCTGAACAGACTAACACTTTTCTAGTTGACTAATGTGCAAAGGGCTAATGATGGTGGTTAAAAAAAAAACGTGGAGGGAAAAACAGAGCCGATCTGAACACAGCCAAGGTTTCCTCTGGTACATAAATGGAAGACACTTCCCCCTCTTCCGGGGCTCAATCAGCAGTGTTCCCCTGCTGAAGGCCAACTGGCTATACATGAAAAAATTTTAACCATTAGGGATTTCATTTACTACATGCGCATTGTGGCTGGGAGGGCACCACATAAGAAGACAGATAAGGGGGTTTTCTTACCAACCATGACACGACAGTGTTTGCTCTTCTGAGTCAGCCTTGATAACACTGGGGTTTTAACAGTAGTACAGTTTCCCATGTCCTCATGTTACACTTCTCAGTGACTCTACTCACTAAGAAATTTTACAGCCTTTTATTTCAGACTTTACGATGAATATGTAATTATTCACATGTATATGTATATATATATACATGTGTGTATATATATATATATATATATATATATACACGTGTGTGTGTATAAAAAAAAATATATATATATATATATATATTTATACATACACGTATGTATATATATATATATATATATATATATATATACATACATACGTGTATGTATAAATATATATATATATATATATATATGGATTTTTTTCCATGTCAGTGTGGCTAATATGGGAAACATACATTTGATTGACCTTACAGGGAGTTAAAAGTGTTACTATGCTGTACTGTACGTCTGTGGTTAAAGGTGAACTGGTTGAGGCAGAAACTAAATCTTGTTGAGATGCAGTTTGTTATTAAAACACAAGAGGGCACAAGAAGACAGAAACTACCCTGCTGTTTTTATTTTTCTCAGTGCAGATCAGATCTGCTGCAGCTGCTGCTGCTAAACTAACTCATGAGCTGGTGGTGATTATGTTTTGTAGGTATCACAAGATCATGTTTTCAAAGAATAATGAAGAGCTGAATCCCAAGTGAAGGAGTCCAACAGAAATTCTTCTGAAATTTCTTAAACTCAGATTTCTTTTATGTAATTAACAAGAGATTTATGTTCTAATGAAAAACGTAGCTTTGATTGTTTTTATTTAGTCATAAAAAAGTAAAAGAAAAGAGAAGAGTTTTACGTGTTTCAACCTCTTACAACTGTAAAAGAGTGTGTAAGGCTTGAAGGGAAATGCCAACATCCTGTTTAAAGAGTTGGCAAAAGCAGAAGTCCAAATTTAGATTTCACTATCTTAATGTGTATTATGTCAGCAGGGAAAATATACATTTACATTTAGTCACAGGGTTGTTTTGAAGCCTTTTGTTAATCAATAAGTAAAAAATAAATGAGTTACAAGAAGTATTAAAACTGAAAATGTAAATGTATTGTCAGGAGACTGGACAGTGGACGACAGTGGTGAAGGAAATATTCTTTTCATACATTTTCTTATGTAAGAACAATTAGTAATCACTGCATTACAAGTAAAAGCAACTTCACTGATTTTAAACTTGCTTCCCAGTGTTTGAATTTAGGAATTACCTGCATATCTATGGAAATAAACGTCCCTCTGCTTTCCCTTTTTTTAAACTATATCTGATTTCATCTGGAGGAGTTCAGTCCAATACAGTCTTGTTTCGCTAGTGGAAACGTTGTCTTGTCCTTGTACATTTTATAATTTAGGAGACCTTTTTCGATCCCTTTGGGGACACTGGACAGCTGCCAAACAAAACACCTTAACATGTAGTCAGGAGGAACCAGGAAGAGAACTACTGACCCTGGTGTCCGGAGACAACTGCTCTACCAGCTGAGCCACTGCCACCTACTGATCGGAGTGGTGTATTTTTCTTTGACCTCAGCAGAGTTGAGAAAAGACACAGTGACAGCAGCTAACAAACAGCTGCCAAAAAATCTTTATTCAGTTAGAACCAGATGCCTCCAAAGCCTTCTAGTCACACAGATTACTCTGGAGAAGGTCTAAACTGTACACCGAGTCAAACAACAACAGCACCAGAACGCAATTCATTAGTAAACACCATTTACAACAAGAACAATGGCAGTTTCTACACATAGAGATTGGATAAGAAGAAACTGGTACAGGAGTTAACAGTCAGTGTGCATTAATTCTTATCCTTTGAGAAGAATCATCATATATTCATAGAATTCATTTAATAATATTGTGGAAAAGAAAACAACAAAACATCATTGGTGCGACAGAGTATAGTATTTGTGATAGAGCAGATACATATTGCAAGTGCTTTGTATGTTAAGAATAAAGAATCCCATATATAGGCTCAGTGTGTGACACTGACAACTGTTTGTGTGTGTATTGTGATGCAGGTCTTCTTCTAAATGCACAGAAAGAAGAACATTCAGTTCCAACATGGCGTGGTGTTTGTGAGCTATTAAAGCAAATAACCTTCAAAAATTGTCCCAGATGACTTAACATCTGTGCATACACAGAGTGTGAATGTACTTAGATGTAGACTTTAAAGGAATAGTTTGACAGTTTGGGGAAAAAAACTCTCATTTGTTTTGTTGGGTTACAGAGAGCTGTGTTTAGTCACGTGTGTAGCCTGTGTTAAATATGAAGCTACCAGTTAGTTTAGCATAAAGCGGGGAAACTGTTAGCCTGGCTCCGGTAACAAAATCAGCTTCCTACCACCAGCTGAACATGTGCACTGTGTGACTCATCAAACTATTGTCAAGAAATCTAATAGGCATATTTCCCAAATCATAAGCTCCTAATTTAAAGTGCAAACTTCGTCAGCGGCATTTGTGACGTCCTCTACAATATGGACACAAAACAAGGATCATGCATCATGTCATTTTACACATTTCTGTTGTGGAATCAGTTTGCTCAGTAAAGTTGGTGTCATCACAGCCACATCCCACTTTAGAGAAATCCTCTCTTTGTCTTGAGTTTTCAGATGTGAAAAGCTATATTGCTTGTATACAAATGATTCATTAGAACCTCTGTCTTCCTCCCCTGCTTTGGACCACCTGCGCCCTCGCAGTGAAAGGGAGCTACCGTTTTCATGGACAGCAACCATTCTTATTAGCTAAGGTCACAGATGGAGCCTGTGTACGTTTTTCACGCCCTCATCAATTATTCAATGACTTGGACACGCTTGTACACATCAACAGCTCCCTGCGCTCCACTAAGATGGCAAACATCTTCTGTGAGCTTGACTCAGTGATGCCTTGATTCTTCACAACATCCACTGCCTGGAAAAGCATCACCACAATCACTGCATCATGTAAAAAGTTAGCAAGCTTAAAGCGGATGTGACCAAGTATCATAAACGTGAAACGTTCGCTTACATTTCACTTTGGTCATGTGATGGAAGGTGATGTCTTTAGGCAGTAGGAGGGTTATTATGCTATGATAGTGTACGAGGTATGGCTTGATCAGGCTTTATAGGGGATAAAAGTGCGCGCACACATGCACACAATAAGCTTTTGTGTGCACACTTCCCTCACACAGACTAACAGGAGGAGATGTAAATGCTACATTGAGCAGATGGGACATACCTCAGGTGGTCACTTGAAACACATACTCCATCATCTCACGCCACACACACAGACACATACACATAGATTTGATGCTAACAACTCCTTGGTGGTGCTGTGCGCTCGAACCAGCGGCCTGGTGAGACGCGAGCAGCTTCCACCAGCGAGTTCTTCAAATCATCACGGGGTGAGACCTGAAGCCACAGGGACATATGTCCAGCCGCATGGGCACATATCACCCTCGTGACATGATCTAACATAGATGGCTTTCACACACTTTTCCAGTCATAATGTGCTTAAGCATGTGTGGAACAGTTTGGGTTGTGTAGTAGTAGCTTATGCATGAGTGCAGCAAAAGACAAAAAAACACAGATGACCACAGATCACAGATAAAAAACAGATGACAAATGTTTGCAGCTGTGGTGTTAAGATGCATTTCCAAATGCTTTGCTAATTGCTTATAAATTCTACTTGATAAATGTTGCAGTTGCTGGAAAAGCGGAGAGCCTTGCCAATTCAGAAACAGTTTGGACCTCCCAAAACCGTCTGACCTAATTTTCTCATATTAGCCGTACTTCATCTTCAACCTTTTCAGTGCAGAATGATAAACACTGTCTCATTCATCATGCAGCCACGAGCCACCAGGCTCATGAAAACATAACGTACAGTACAGTTACTCCTGATGACCGAGAGGAAATGGGCCTGTGGGACTGTGGGAGCACATCCGGCGGTTTGAAGCCAGCTTCCAGACTTGTTTTTTTTTTGTTAAGAGTGTGGTATGTTCCTACTAAAGCTGACAGCGTTTGAGATATCACAGCAACCTCTGGTGTAGTAAATTATACTTTAACAGGGTTGTTATTTCAGGATAGGTGCTGTGAAGGAAATTTTGCCTCTAAAATTGTAACAAGGGTCAGCTGGCACCTGGCAACATCAGTTTTGTTTAAGAGTAACAGCGGTGACATTCATCAGTTTACAGATTTACAATGATTATATGTGTGAAAATGTAATTAAAACAATGTTTATACTTTTCCTTTGCATTTTTCACTGAGTGAACGCTACATAACTGCAAAAACATTTTAAAAATTGTTTGATATTTTGGGAAATATACTTATTTGAACTCTGGCTGAGAGTGGAATGAGAAGATTGATACCACTCATACATCTGATAGGTATTTAAACCAGTTTCTTTGCCAGCAACAGTAACTTCCTATTCAATCATTAAATGTGTGATTAATGACATTTTATAGGTTCTAGTAGGATTTGACTTTCTACGTGCTAACCAGGCAGCTTCCCCTCAGTCTTTATGCTAAACACTAGCATGCTGCTGGGTTGCATTTTCTTACCTAACTCTCCAGAAGAAAGCGAATAAGCAAATTTCCCAAAACGTCACAAAAGTATTCCTTTAAAATTCACCAGTACTTTGATACTGAAGCAGAAGCTGAACTACCCCTGTTCAAGAAATGACATCCTGAGAATGGAAACAATCACCCCACTGGATCTCATCTCTGTTTACCTCAGGAAAGACAGGGTGAACATTTTACAACCAAACTGTGTCACCTAAAGCACTGTCCATGAACAGATCTGGAACGTGAAAATGTGTTGCATCTACAATTCAGTTTACAGCCTGGAAACACATATCAAACATTTACATTTAGAGGGTTCAAAAAGATATAAAAGGCAACTGTACCGGCCACGTCAGGGTTAAGAGCAGCCACTGCCAAAGTAAGGCTGTGTGTGAATAAATGCACACCATTCAAAAGCCTGAGTGATTTAGGGGACATTTGTTTAAATAATCACTTTGTTTAGTGCTTGTGGTTACCTCTGGATCCAATTAGGGAGAATAGGCAACAACAAAGTTAACGTAACATACTGCATGTGGTGTAAGCAATAAATGCTTACAAATCTTTCTTAATATCTGACAAGAACCACATGATTTTGGCCTCTTTTAATTACACACAGATGGAAAATAGCATCCTTTCAAAGCTCTCTGTCTGTTTCTAGTTGAGCTGTCTAAGGGTCGGGGGTGCAGTCTACAACTAAGACTTCTTCCTAACTCCAGATGGCACAGTTGCGATCCCAACTTGTGCAGGTTCCTCTAGTGATCCATCTTCCAGACTCTCCAAGGACTAGTAAACAGTTAACACACACACACACACACACACACACACACACACACACACACACACACACACACACACACACACACACACACA
>JAUYWH010000003.1:9740317-9770678 GCA_034779795.1 Ctenopoma multispine | reverse complement strand
ACACACACACACACACACACACACACACACACACACACACACACACACACACACACACACACACACACACGAAGAGAGCTTCACTCAGACTGTGACAAATTGTTCAGTGCCAACAAGGAATCACAGGTGCTTTTAAACTGCTTGTACCAATTTTTTTCCCTCTACCATACCATATCTGAAATGCTGAAAACCACAATATGGTGTGCAATTTGAGTAGAATAAAAGTATACTCAGGATACGCTGGCTGCTCTCAACGCCTGTCATGGATGTCGCGGTACAAACAGAACACATTTCTATAAAGTCATGTATCCCATAATGTTCTTGTTTGCATGCACATGCAGTATTAAAAATACAGTTAGACTGGAGCATAGAAGATATATACTGTTTGAAAAAAGAGTGTAAAAATCCAGTGCGACAGTCATTGAGTTCTTGAGGTCCACATGATTGTATAATCAGATGAAACAGCCAGTGAGATGGTTTAGTTTAAAGAGAGGGTGGGTCACCACTCTCTGTGTTGCATATTCAAGTTAAAACTGAAGGAGCTGTGGCACACAGTGAGTTAAATTCTTACTTTAATTTTCAGTCAATTTGTATTCAAATCGAATAATAGAATTCAGGTTGCTGAGTGTTTTTCTTGTCTTTATGAGCCTGTTAAAACACATTAATATTCACCCTTCTTCACACAAAACAAGTGATGCTTTTTCAGCTTCCTTTGGAAATCACTTAGCAGCTCCGCACTAAAAACGGATCATCTCACTGACTGTTTCACATGCTGTTTGCTGAATGAGACTTCCTTGATTTCCCAAACATGTCTAGATTGCGCCACAACAGTGATTCTTCACATCGACATACATTTATCTACAAGCCCTTGTACAAAAAGAGGGGAGGAGATATGTTTGGGAAAGCAAAGAAAAGGAACAATAACGGACAGAAACACACAGAAACACAGTATCATCAAAAAATAGTTTACAGCAAAGAGTAGAAAAGTCACTCTTAGATCTCGCAACATCTTTCTTGAGCCAATCAGGGGCCAAAGGGGCCTCTGAACGCAACAGGACATTTCTTTGTATCACAAATCTTTGAATTATAGATACAGAAAGAAGAACTCAGACTAGCCAGCACCAGAGACATTCTTTCGTTGTGGCTATGGGCCTGTATATCACAGCAACACACCTCTACACAGAGTTTCTACACATAATGGGGTGACTGCTGAGGTCCACTCTAGAAACTCTGCGTTCATCAAGGCACATTCAGGACTCCTATGTTCCTCCAAATATAAACATAACTAGGGCGAAGCAGCTCCTGCAGACACAGACCCGGAACGTTCCGTCTTTTTAATCATTAATGCCTCACAGTGTTTGCAGAAGCCATTTGCGCCCTCTGTTTCGGCCCTCCTCCTCCTTTACATTCCTGAATGAAAGAAAGAAGAATGGAGGGAGGACCCCTCCCCTTTTTAATGACAACACCGTCCCACCCAGGCGCTGGTGTAAATGCTTGCCCGTCAGCATGGTTGCCACACGGTTGGTGGGATCTGGATGCTTTACCGACACATTGCTACTCAAACTATAGTTAGGTTTTTGCAAGGCAATGCTATGACTATTCATGTGTACACAACTGTGCACAGGAAACGTCTGTACTTATATGCAATTTAAAATAATAATCCAATTACAATCATTTTCACATGACTTCTGACTCCTTAGAGCGCCACTTGCTGTCAGCCTATTGTGTGGTGGCATTTCCACAGAACACAGGAGGGTCTGTGCGAAGGGTTGTTATCGGCCCCGCTGACACGACCCTGTGGGCATCTGCTCATGTTTTATCATCTTCTGGAAAGGAGTGCATGGCTAACCTGCTGAAGGCATAACATATCAATTTAACTTCCAACTTCTGGAGCTTGCAGTGCAAATACAAATGGACATACTGTAAGTATTAATTTGTAGGGTATTAGTCACACCAATATACTGATACACACTGATACTGTAGCTTAGATATACTGTACTGCAGCTTAATCTGTATATATTGTAGCATATATTGTCCTCTACTTGGATGATATATGATATAAATGTCAGCCTCTTGTTACAAACAAGTCTTGTCATGTATGAAATATTGATCTCAGTAGGTCTCATGTATATAAACCAGAAATACTTTTAAAACTGCCAACATGTGAACTGCTGTTAAAGCCATCACAGCTCAGTAGCTACACTGGATAACCACACATGGACATAACGGGTGTGTGAGAAGGGACACATACATCAAGGGTCACTCGTAACTCACAAGAGCTGATTTTTATACCATCTGTAAGCAGAATAATGCTATCCTGTTTTATTCAGCTTATAAATCATGGCTGAACGCGCGGCCCTTTAATAGGCAGCGGCGGAGGGGTAAACACACCAGAGAACAAAAGCCAGAAAAGCTGCTGCTGCTCCATCTGAAAAAAAAAGGAGCTCCTCATGAGTATTCATATCACTCTCGCTAGAGCAACAAGACCACCTATTGTGGCTCTTTATGCTGCAGTTTTAATTCTGCTGTGCTAACACGTTTGTAATGATAACCCATTTCTGAGCTTGTGTTTAGCGGCTTGCTCCCTGCAGGTTTCAGTTCGGCTCTAATATGAAGTCAATGATCAGATCAGGAGATGTGGCATGACTGGCATCATTAGGTTGTCAATTTGGTAATAAAATTGTGGGGGAAAAAAAAGTGTTGTGGGCATTATTTGTCTGCCAGCTTGTCATGTTTAATCTACATTTGAAACAAACTCACTCTGGAACTTTTAGAATCAGCAGTGGGGAAATGAACTTTTCCTCAATTACTGTTTGTGCGTATTTCAATTTGAATTTACTTTTCATCCACTGAATTTAATTAACAGATTTAGTTACTAGTTAACTTGTGGATTAAGATTAGTAATACAAATGAGTTATGTTGTATTTCTATAGAACAGTATATAAAGGAGATAAAATTGGCCTCACGTTTCTCAGCTGCAACATTAGTGATGTTTACAGCTAATTGTGACATGAATGACTTTGGATAATGTGCATTTTTACTTCAGCATATGAAATAAAATAAAAAAATAAAAAGTCAAGGAGAACTGATGAAAGCTCCAGAACAAGACAACAAATAGCCCTTGAGTTGAGATTGTTTTCTAAACTGATGTTTCCAAATTCAAGAATTAAGTCTTAGTTTGAATGCGTACAGAATATTTCTGTTGTTTAAGATATACTACAATTACTTCCACAAAATCCACCAATTTTATGTTTTATGAAATATATCAGCTCTGCTTTTATACATAGGTCTGAACCCCAAAGATTAGGAAATAGGACAAGTCACCAAAGTAATACTATAAGAAATGATGAGGAAGCAGGAGCAGGAACAGATTTCAGGGCAACCCCCTTACTAACTTGTGTCGGGACACTTGGAAGTCTTGAGACAGGATGTTTTTATTTTCATGTTCTACAGCACAACATTGTGTACAAAATGGAGTTGGTATGATCAAGGGAGAAACAGCACTGCATGGAAATATAGCACCTCCATTTCTCCCCCCACCGAGGCCACGGCACCAAGATGTACAGTTTACAAAGACAGACTGAGTGTCTCTGAAAGCACCTTCGTGCTTTTGTCTTCATCTTTGTAAGATTGGCAGTGAACAGAATCAAGATGTACTTAGTACGACTGAGGCCAGGCCACACTCCATGAACAAATATCAGTGTTGCTCACAGATCTACAAGGTGACAGACAGGTTTGAATGTTTGTCTTAAATGATCTGAACAACTGCTTGTGAGACTTGTTTTTGGACAGTAACCTAACAGGATGGGTTTGGCTGATTTTTCCATACACCGATAAAGGAGGTGAATACAAACAAAGCACCACAGAGGTAGCAGTGGTGGGAAATGCATGGACACAAAAAAATATCCACATCTAGCCACTGAGGTCTGGATCCACAGAAACAGCCTTAAACTCTGAAGTGTTTCTGCACCACGAGCCTCGCAGTGAACTCGACCTGAACACACACCCAAACAGGAAAATGCCACAGGCAATTTGATAAAGGTGGGTAACTCCTTGGGAGAGAGCGTGGTGCTCAGGGGAGGGGGCAGAGCACCGTGCTTCAGTGGCAGTCCACATACTTCGCCTTGGGCTCCTTCACATATACAGATACAACATACTGAGATGCCAATCAAACTAATTGCAAGTGGGCCTTTGTGAAACTGGGAGAGTACAATTGGAAATAAGAGTTTTAATAAACTGTGTTTTCAGCTGCTACGTAGTGCCAGCAGCAGGGACCATGACGTGAAGGAGCTCCAGGCGGGAGTGTGTGGGTCACACTCACTGAAAAGAGCATAACAAGCTTAGCTTGCAGTAAAAATCGTGCCAGGGCTCCCTCCTACATTTACAAAAGCCACAAACAATTCCTTCAGCAGAACATGAAAACAAAATTCATAAAGAGCATATATAGTCAAAAATAAAAATAAAAACAGCCAAATCAACATCTTTTTTTTTTTTTTGCTTTGAATTTAAATTCGAACATGGTTTTTCTTTATGTATATATAGATTTTTCTTTTCTTAAACAATACCTTCACATAAAACAATGGCAAATCAGTTTTAAGATAATCTAAATATTTCTTACTGAAACATCATATAAGGACATAGAAGAAGCACAACGATGTTTTTTAAAGAGTGACTGTAAGGCTATCCCTATATTCAAAACAACAAATGCCTGATAGGTTGAACAGTACAATATTTTCTCACGCATTCTTGTTCATAAGGTGGCAGATAATGACCGAGGTACTTGGTCATAAACATGGAATTTAGAGAAAATACATAACTACATATATAGTTGAACAGAATAAAAAAATAAAATATAAACAGTTAGCAAGCATAACAGAGCTACGTTAATGTGTGGAAGTACTGAATATTGAAAGGGGCGAGCATGTGAGTTTATTAGCTGGTGTTGGTTTTGATTCTGATGTAAAACAAAATTGAGTGTGTGTGACTGAAATGCCAATTTCAGCGTGCAATCATACAAATTATGCAATCAATACAACTCTTAATCTCATCGGTAATCTATCGGTGTCCATCACAAGGAAAACTGGAGCCAAAACTTTGCTTGTATAATACAAATGATCAATGAAAGGTGCAGTGCATTTTAAACAACAAAGAAGTGACCTAATTAAGTGCTAATAGATTTTTCCACCCCTCCCCAAAACGAGCCACATACAGGTGGTTGGATATTTATATAACATTTATTTTGCTGCTATTACTTCCTTTTAGAAGCAGGTAAAGCTGGAGCTGGAGAGGCTTAATGGAAGATATTTGAAGAAATTTTCAACTCTCCATAGTAACCACATATGTCAAAGGTACTAAGAGCTCTGTTACACACATACAGGGCAAGTTCCTCACTTTTGGTTTTTGTCCCTCCCCCTTTGGTTAACAGATGATCAAAAGTGGAGGAGGAGGGCAATCTGTCTTTCTGTATGTGGTTAAAGATGTTCATCATTTTATGGCCTCGTACGCTGCTGACGTTAGGCTTCCAGTGCTCTCAGGAAGGTCTTAACACACTTTCTTTAGCATGTGATAGATAAACAGTCTCAGTTTTGCAAAAACAAAACAAAACAAAAAAACTACATCAACAACAGTAAACATGGCACGTTAAGAAGAACCAAAAACAGAAAGAACAAAGAAAGAAAGGAGTTTTTGGTTGCAAAGTTGTCATGCTCATGAAAGAGAGAAGCTATTGAGATAGTGCTGTTTACATTAGAACCCCAAGTTTGAGCTGCTGGTTTTTGCTTTCTGTAGAATCACATCCCTGATGAAACTAACCAAAAAGAACCTGGATAAAAAAGTGACATAAAAATAGTTTCCTTCTTCTGTTATGATTGTGTTTGTGTGAATGTTGCTGTGGTTTCGTGTGGTAAATCACTTGCATGGTCCATCTGCTGTCCCTGACTGTAAACTGTATCTTTTTTTTTTTGCATTGATCATTCACCTTGTGTGTCTATCTCTCTTCCTCCTTTTGTTTCTACCTTTCAACCTGCCCTTCCCAGCTCTGCCGTACATTCCCTTGGGGCTGTCAGGAGTGAAGAACAGGTGAGAGACTGGGAGAGGCTGTGATGCTTGTGATAAAAGACCATCTCAACAAGTCAAGAAATAAAATGAGAAATCACAAGTTGAAGGAAAAACAAAAACAAAGGCTTTACCTCCATGCTATTTCAGAACGTTCCTCAAAAACTGGAGCAAAGAGGTCCTTTCTTCTTTTGGATAAAAATATGATGACTCTTTTCTTCTGACAAAACGCACAAAAAAAAGCAAAAAGCTTTTGCCTGGGCTGCTTCTTAGACTAGACTTTCCATTTTAAAACCAGAGCTTTACAAAACATAGAAAGATGCAACACTGAACGCAACATAAAAACATCAGAAATCTTTAGATAAATTTTTTTCTTTACACTTCTTAGCTGCACTGGGGTTTCCCAAAACTGGGAATGACGGGAATGGCGAGGCAGTACTAGGAATCCTGGATGGAAATGTAAAAGATGACTCTTCCGTCCAACTGATGCTACCAAATCTGGGATGGTTCAGTGGAGCTGAGAGGGGCAAGAGCAGGAAAACCAAATGCATGCACAATGATGCCCCTCCCCTCATTCTCTGGCAAAAGGCAGTAGTGCCTGTTGATGCGCCATGCCGTTGCGTTGGCGACGAACACTCAATCAGTGAATCTCTGGCAGGCCTTTTTCCAGCGGCAGGCAGTGCACCACATGTCACGATTCTCCATCCCATACACTTTACGGCACTTCTTCCCCTCGCCCCGCACCTTCCGGCTGAGGAGGAGATATGGAAAAATGCTGATCAGGTTCATGTGTAACATTCAGTGAAGAGTGAAGTGCTTGTTAACTGTAAGGTCTTTGGTAACCAGTTGCTGGCCTTAGATTTAATAGATACACTATGAGAGTGATCTCAAACTCCTCACATGTCACGAGAAACTGAATAATATATTTTATTAAAATATCTTATTTCTAAACAACCACCCACAGACATAGTGCACGTCCATTTTTCCATTATCATCACTCTACCTAGCTCACTTTAGCTCTGGTTAAGTCCTGCATGATCATTTGTGTCTTGACGAAAATAACACAAAACATAAATCACACAATCTAAAAACAGCTTTGTTCCATAGTGAAGTGAATTAAGCAAAGCAGAGGCTGAACTAAGCTGACTCATGATGATTATCTATTTTTCATCCTTTACCACATGAGTTGATTTCCACTTTAAGCAGAAAATCATATTAGATGCTTTGGCCTTAATTTGAGTTTCTTTTTGGTAGTATTTGAGCTGTGACTTCAAATAATTTAGTCCTTAATTGAAGCTAACAAAGTTCTGTACCTGAGGGAAGTGGTGGCTCTGGGAGGGGATGAGAGGACGGCTATGGTCTGTGAACGCTGTTCACCAAAGCCCTGGCTTTTACTGGGAGACACCTGCTGAGAAAAGACAAAGTTGTGGTTATGAAAACCCAAATGCAAAGAACAATATGTGTAGCAGCACATAGGTAGGTACCGCTGAGTTTGACAACAAACATTTGGTCTTTTAAAGTTTCCTCACTGTGTTCCCGGTGAAAGTAACAGGCGGTGACTGCCAGGAGATGCTAAAGCTGGAGCTGTTGGTAGGAGTGAAGCTGGTGGAGGCTGAGCCAGCCAAGTTACTGTTGCTGGATGGGATAGACACTGGAGCCGTTGCCTGAAGGTAAAGGTCAAACAGCAAAATGATGTGTAACTTCTAAATGCAACAACAGACGTGTAATAACTGTCATTTCTCTTATTGCTCCAAATCACTTTTTGTTAGTTATTTTAATGTGTTTTTAATTCCTGCTTGCTTTGTTGTATGGTCTGCCTCAGTTTGAAATTGCTAGTAGAAACATGCAGTCATACTCTGTAGGTGTCAAACAGAGTAAATGTCAGATGGACACATTAAAATGACAATAAAATGTGCCTAAAATGATGGACTGACATTATTATTCTACATTCATTCTAACCTGCTGCTGTATGCCGATATAACACAACTGTTAGCACAGCTGCTAAAGGGAGCGAGGGACAAGTGACACATGATCAGCATAATGAGGACCCTGAGTGTAAAAAAAACAATGTGTAGATTGTGTGCATAAATATGAATGTTGTGGCATGTATATCTAGAGGGGAATTTTTTCAGACCAGTGTGATCGTTGATGAGCGTCGGCGGTTTTGTTGTTCACATACACACACATAAGAAAATAAACAGCGGTCTCAGTGCGCTCTGTGCAAGCAAGTGTGTGTGTTTATAAAAGTCTATATAAAAGTGATGTTTACAATGGCGTCTATAAATTTGTGTGTGTGTGTACATGTTCACACTTCCTCTGCCTCCTGCTTATAATTACCTGGTAGGCGTGGTCCGTGTGGATGAGGTAGAGAGCACTCGGTGCAGAGCGGCTGAGTGGCGTGGTGCCGCCGGCGTGCGGCTCCTTGGTGTCAGAGGCCTGCTGGGGTCTGTGGGAGTCTGACAGCTGGCTGAGAGAAGGGAGGGGAGAAGGTGGAGGTGGAGGAGGGGGGGAGAGGACAGAGGGTGAAACAGGGGACAGGCTGCTGAGTCCGTCGGCCACTGAGTCCGTGTTGAGTTTGATCTCTGTGTAGTAGAAGTCCTCCTCGCCATCACTGCAGTCCGAGTCACAGTTACCCCTGAAGAAAGAAACAATACAAAGAGGAAAACAATAACACTGAGGAAAATAGAAACAAGTTTCTGTATAAAATTGTATTAGTTGTTAAGTTTGTAGAGAAACATTTAGAAGCGATCACACTCAGCCCTTGCTGCCATTCTATAGTAATGTCAACCTCCAAGGAACAAAACCTCAGCTGTCTATCAGTGCAGGACAGAGTGGCTTCACTGAATGTCAGTATAAATGTGTGGTCCATCCAATATCACTATTCTCCAACTAGCTCATTTTTCTTTCCGTTACCTTCCCCTTGTTCCCAGACCAAGTGTTACGGTGGCATTCTGAGGGTTTTTTGTGGGCTGTAGCTAAGGTATGTGGTGTTTGCGTGTCTGTGTCTTGCTGAATATGTTTTACCCCAGGTGGATAGTGCGGATGTGTCTCTGGATGCCAGCAGCAGTACTCAGCACCTTGCCGCAGTTCTTCCACAGGCACTTGAACATCACCTTCATAGAGTTCTGCAGGAAACATAACAGACAGCAGCTGCAGTCAGACAACACACAAGCTCACAAATCTTGACTTGTGAACAGAAATTCAAATCTGATGTTTGTCGGCCAGTGCCAACACTGTCAAACATTACTACATGGAGTGGAGTGGTGACCTAATGGTTAGTATGTCTACCATGTAATGCTACATGCCAAACCATCTTCCTCCCTCCCCATGTTTCCTGTCCTCCTCTCTACTATCAAATAAATAATATAATAACAACGGTGCTTCATCTTTATTGAAGTGCTGGAATGCACACGTATTGTGATGTTACTTTTTCAATGGAGTTATGCTGAACTCTGAACCTTATCTTATCTTCACAGCTCCATACTAATAAAAACATCACTTACAGTACTCTATTATTATTATTTCTAAAGCCTCTAATGCTTCATGATAAATACATTTTTTTATAAACTGTGAGGACATAAGTCATAACTTGGTAATTTAATTGAAACCTGGAACCTGTAAGAAAATGTCTTTCAAAACAACTCTTTTCGTGGTGTGAAATTTTGAAAGTCACAATAACTTGGCCTTCAATCCACACTGAGTCATTGATGCCACTTTTTTTATATATTGAAAAACTAAATTAAAAAAACCTTGTCAGAAAACACCCACTCCAAGTTTTAGTGTGAACTTACAGAAATCAGCAAAGCCTCCACAGACGCAGTCCAACAGTTACATCAAAAAGACCCGTGGATTTTAATTTTAATGCTTTAACTGACTTAGTTAACAGACCTACTGATAACTGACCCAATATAGAAATAAATCAGATTGTGAAATTTACTCTGCAAAGGAGGAGCAAAAAGAAGAATTGTGTCTGTGTCAATTGTTTTCTTACTATTTGGTGTATTGGTATGAATGGAGTAATTTCCTCTTACTTTAGTACATAACCTATTACTTAGTTATTAATGTAAAACATTTATTTTCAGCACACAGAGCATAATTTGGTTTTATTTAAGCCTTTTAACTCTGATACGATTTATAGTTTTCACCTTGCGCTTGCGAGGGATGGGCTCATCAAAGAGCAGGCTGCTGCCATCCTGTTCGTCCAGGCTGGGGTCCTCAGGTCCTGCAGGGCCGGGCCCCACACCTCCCAGACTGGGTACACGGAAGGGCTTGAAACTGTCGGCTGAGAGCGGAGGGGATGGTGTAGAAGGATTAGACTGGTCACTGGGAGCAGACCAGCTCCAGTAACCCCCTGAAGAGCTATTGCTAGATGGGGTGAACGGTCCAACTGAGCCATTGTCCTTCCACGAACTACTTAGACCCTCTGTGAAGATGGAGGTGAACACAGAACACATGGATGAAGCGGGAGAGCAAAGAGGGAAGAGAGTGAGGAGGAAAGGTAAAGTATTAAAGTAACAATAAATGCATCTTCGCCAGTCATATTTGTAGATACTACAACAGAATGTGTGGGTGTTTCTCTGTCAATGACTGCAGATCAAGACATTCATTTAAGTTCAGACAGCTTTATTTGCACTTCACACAAAAGGGCCTCTACCTCCGACTGTCACACAAGAAAAGAAAGGTTACTTTGGTTTTCTGTGATTCTGCTGAGATACTTCCAAGGTCTTGTTGTTTTTTTAGATCAAAGAAATGTTTCTTTTGAATATCAGCTACAAAAAGCATTTTACTTTGTGAAGATGGAAGCAGAGGGGGGACTTTAGCCAGAATATGTGTATATAATAGTGTGTGTGTGTGCGTATGTTTTTTATTTCCCTGTGTGGACATATTTTGTTTAAATACTATTGTGAGGACATTTTGGTCTTGTGGCCCTCACAACTTCAAAGAGCATTTTGGGGGTAACGGTAGGACACTAGGGTATGCTTTATGTCAAGCAAGTGTCCTGACAAGTATAGTGTGACAAGACTGCGTGAAAGGTGTATGTGACAGGCTTATTGTACTTTTCTGTGGATTTGCAGAACTGATTGATAAGAGAATCCTAGAGTGCAGCAGGTGACAATTTTAAAAATGTAATATGCATTACCAGATACCATCCATGATGAAAGATAAGTGTATGTATGAAAGAAGATACTGGCTTAGACTGAGCTACCTTTTGTGGCCACTTTTCATAAACATTCTACTTTATTAGTGAAGAGGGTGAATGATTAATCACATGCAAGGACACATTTAAGCACATTGTCTTTATCCCTCTTAATCAGTTGTTTAGTGGTTGAAATCCTCACCGCTGACTTTGACAGGTGGACTCCTCACCAAGGGGCTTGTGGAAAGACTAGTCAGCACCATGGCAGCCGTGACCTTGTCCATGTCCACTTCTTCCTCTGACCGTCTGTAAAAAAACAATAAAGAGAAGAACTTTTGAGAATGTATCTTCTATATTTACTGCAAAATAAACAACACACATATTTGTCACTTCTAATTGGCACACAAAAAACGTGCACTAGGAAACAGTCATCTTAATCCTCTCATATGTATTTTTCATAGAGGTGCAACCTTTGTGATCAAACCGGTACCACAGCTTTATTTTTGACAGCATACCTATAGCTCCTGCACACTAATAACGCAACAACCTGTGTGCAAGTGTGTGCGTTTTGTCCCACAGCGAGGGAGACTTTCATGATGTGTGGAAGTCAGATGATCAAAGTCGATTCTATCGCAGTGATGAAATCTCCTGCTGCAGTGGAAAAACATGACATCAGCCATCACTGAGTTTCTACTGCCTCTGAGATCAAATAGTAGGTTATACTCCATCTTAATTAGTGTTGCACTGTGTGTAAGTGTATTCAGCACAGTTAACTGTTAAAATAAACCACACTTTTGTTCTTCTGCACACATCTTCCCAGTACCTGTCAAACAACAAATAAATCCCCACTTAGTAGTGAGACAGCAGAAAATGGTATAAGTTATGCCAAGACTGTAGGTTGATGCAACATTTATTTTCCTCTATGAGCACTTAGCACTCTACTGTTACATCAGACATACAAGTGCGTGCATATTTCCTTATTTGACCACAGCCACATGCATTAAGTAATAAGTAAAAATATCCAAACTTAATATAGATCCCTAAAATTGAGAACACAACAGAAAGTGTGACAGGCAAGACTCCCACTTCTGAAGGTGTGTTCTGACTGAATGTGAGGACAAAATGTGTGATGTAGAATTAGAAGACTAAAACAGGCTTAAGCAAGGACTCATCTGCTGGTGCTGAGAATTTAACTTTAACATTTATCTAACTGCAAAAAGAGCTGCAACAGAGAAAAGAAGAAAAACAGCTTCATGGCAAGTTATATTACATACTGACACAGTCCAGAAAATGTGTCTTCATAAAGTGAGGCCAAAGTAAACCAATTTGCATTTTATCTAAATGTCAACAACCACAGGACTCCATCAAGGTTTAAGACTTAAAACAACTTATACTGTCAAACCAAAACCAGTCTAAGGAACAGTGTAAAACTTGTTGAGTTGCTAAGTCACACTCAGTGGCTTTAAGATACAGATGCTCCCTCTCCTAGTTGGCAAAGCTTAAGCAAATTTTAAAAAGTCCCAAATTCCAGATGTGCCAAACTAGCACAGATGTATTAAATAGAACTATGAAGTTTATTTATTTAAAAAGTCCAATATTAATAAACGTACAACACACAAAGCCGCCCAAAAGCTATTCCACAAAGCAGTGATGAAGTTTTGTCTAGACAGAAACCTCACACAACAGGTTAATGCAGATTACAGTTGTTTGTACCTTAATGAGTGAGTGACTGACAGTGTCATCCTCATTCATGAGCAAACACGCTCAAAAAGAAAATAAGGACGTGCCCTAACCAGGTTTTGTGCTGATGTTAAATAATATTTATCACATGATCTCACCATGCTAATATTAAGTGTTTTCCCAGAACATCATGGAGGCCTGATCTCATACATGTGTTAATGTTTCTGTGCAGCTCAGAGTAAAACTGTCATGCTGGTGTTGACCACAGTAGGATTATGAGTGTCTCCAGGTACTGTCAAAGCTTTTTCTATTTTTGATTGTATAAATTTCATAAAATTGACTCAGATCACCAGGTCACCTGTAAATGTTTTTATTAGAACATTAGTTCATCAAACACTCTTAAAGTACTGGTCAGTTTGTACAGACATACTGTAATAAATATGAGCTTTTTACTAAACTGCTTTCCATAAACTTATATAATAAATATGCCAATAATTCCATTTCCTATACAAAAATATTTTTATAGCAAATCAGCAAACTGGTCGGTACTAACCTGTGTAATTCTTCTCATAAATAAATGATAACTTTTTGCAATGTCCAAATCAATTGCCTGTCTGGGTTCCAGGCTATTCTATCAATTTGATTTAATTCTGTTTTGTCCTAATACATATGAGCCCCTAGAATCAGTGGTCTGTGAATAAAAATGGTTTTCAATTCCTACACAGTTAAACCAAATCCTTAAAGCTGACAGTATTTAATTAAAACAAACCTTAAGTATTTTTTTCAAACCACTCTGGTAGTTTACAGAACATAAACAACGAAATCTATGCCACTTTTGAACAAATATGGCGTTAATGCCAATGACCAAAGCTATGTGTCATGACAAGGGGTATAGGAAGTATGATTGTAGTTAAAAATATGGATAGATTCTTAAACATTAGCAAATCAATGCTTTTGAATGTACAGTTTGTTTATTTCTGTATTAAACTTAATTTACAAGCTATTAAAGTTTCAATAGCTATAGCTTTTCAATTTACAAAATAGAAAATTGTTTTTCCATGTGAGAAGAGAGCATTAGTTAACAAAGAAAAAGCCTCAGCCCCATTAGCTCAAATCCAATTTATTACCCTTTCCACTGTTGAATATGATGTCATTACAGCCTCCACATAAATCAAGAAACAAAGCTGCACACACAGCTGCCACTTTTACCCATTATCCCCCCCACCCACCCACCCTACATCACCGTTAAACCACTTCCTGGTCACCTTGGGAGGCCATCATGTGACTGTAGATACTATCTCCGTGGAAACAGTGACAGACAATAATTACTAGGTGCTTTGTCTAGCTTGAAATATGAAAAAGTAAATCATAGAAAAACACATTAGAGGGACTAATAATTAAGATGTGATGTATGAGTGGTAGAGACAGAAAGAAAGAGAAGGGGGATTTCCCAAATCATGTTTGTCATTAGTGATCTTATCAAACTTAGTTCCCGTCCAAGCGCTTATTATGGTTATAATTATCCCACACTGAGAGCAAATGTGTGTGTGTGTTAGAGAGAGACCTGTTAAAATGTATGATACATGTGACACAGGAGACGTAGTGGGATGGTTAATGGATTAGTAAGTGAATTCTGATAGATGAGTTTAATATGTTGCTCAGTGAATTTGCAACATGTTGTGTGTGTGTTTGTGTTTTAATATTCTTACTTCACTAACTTCCAATAAAACATCTTCCCATATATGACCCCTGAGGCTTTCTAAAAGGAACATTATCATGGACTTATAGTGTAGCATCAACAGAAAACCTGAGAGATAGCGATGACTGTGTTTACAAATGCAGATTACTTGAAACCAAACATGTAATTTTATCTCGCTGCTGGATATTCATAAATGGAAAATGAGTTTATCTTGAGGTCGAACAAACATATTGTGGTAGATGCTGTCATTGCTTTTAAAAATACCACTGACTCTGTATTTTATTCAGACAGTATCTGTATCTACACCTGCTGTTTACACTAAATCTAAGCTTTTCTATTTAAATGTCTATTGCTGGCTACATGAGATCATTTCAGATATAAACTGTGCCACAGCTTCTTTTAAATGCTGCACACTTCTTTTTTCATTATTTAACATTAAGACTTAGTTCCATATTTAAATGTTCTTAATGGCAATTAGTCTACATTATCGTTTCAGTTTAATTAAATTTAAGACTCAAACAAATAAAGATAAAACAATTAGAACTGCAACTAAGGATTATTTTGACTAGGAATTAATCTGCATAACATTTTCTGGGTTAGTTGATTTAATTACTTTGGTTTGTAAAATGTCATAGTGAAGTCTTCACGAGTGTTTACTGTCACATAAAACAAAGAGAATTAGCAAAGACTGTTGTCTTTGACCATGTCGGATCTAAAGACAATCCACTCAATCTGCAAATCCATACAACTTCACACCCACACAGTTGTTTTTTGGCAGAGTTGTATGCTACATACGATTACCTAAACAGTGAGATGTAACCTCTGATGTCCAAAAAGGAGCAGCAAAACTAATATGAAGGTGATTCAGATGCCAGACAAGTCACAGTCTGCCCACACAGTCTTACAAAGAGGTCTAACAGGAAAATGGATGGAGTGTGTGCAATGCCTTAAAAATGGACTTATGGACTTAATGTGTGTGATTTTGCTCTTATCCCTTTTAATTTTGTCTTAAAGTATTAATGCCAGATAAACAGGTTCTGACTTCACAGTGCAAGCAATGTGCAATGCAATGACAATGTTGAAAGCGACAGAAATTACAAACTAAAAGACTTAAAATTAGAAGCAGAGATGAGTTAGATTCACCCAGTGAGGGTACGGAGACAGAAGAAATAAAAAACAACAGCTCCCTCTTCTGGGGTTTTGATATGTTTAGTGTCTGTTTGCCAGTCTGCCACATGTGGGTTGTATCTCTCCCTGGACAGATGTGCCAATTTCTTATTTTAGGAATCTCAAGTGAATTCAACAAAACAAGAGGTCTGCATAGGAACAAGAAAAATGGGAGGCACAGTACTTGTGTGTGTGTGTGTGTGTGTGTGTGTGTGTGTGTGTGTGTGTGTGTGTGTGTGTGTATGAGGCCAAGTTGCCAGCATTATGGGGTATAGGCAGTGTCCAGTTTCAAGCAAAACACTGTGGAGGGAGACAAACAATGACAGGGCTCATGTTACTATGGCCATTTTAGTTTGACAAGTAGATAGAAACCAATGAAATGTGTACCTGGCTTTTGTTTTTCTTCACACTATGTGCTTTAGCTCAACACTCACGACAGAAAATAACAGAGTGACCACAGCCATGTGAGTCTGCTACATAAAAGCAAACACAATCGTTTTATTCTCCTTTTTCTTGCATGGCAAATTTATTAAAAAATTAAGTTTCACTGGACTCATTTGCTTTTCCACCCTTGCAATGTCCTAATGCAAACTTATCATTACCCAGCATATGTTACTGTAACCACAACTACCAGTGGATCCAGTGCTGCTTTCTTTATGACACTTACAGAACAGTAGTTATTCAGACTATAACACACCTTCAACACTTCAATGACACATTGTGTTCCTTTCTTTAACTTTAAATGCCAGAAAATCATATTTAAAAACTGAGAATGAAGCCTAAGAAATCTAATGACTGCTCTACAAATATACTTTTGCCCCCTACTTATCATAGAACATTTGGCTCCAGACACAAAACTTAAAGTCTCTGCCCTTAAGGCTAATGAGGGAAACTTCTGTCCAGAGTCAACGAACCCAGGTCACATTTTTGACATTGACACAGCTGATGTTTCACATGTATCCACAGTGCAATCCAACATTCAAAATTAGTTCTTAACAAACGTGTTTACTAAAATCCTTCACAACTCTTTCAAATCTAAATGGGCCAAGGTCAGTGTTCGCAACCACACACAAACATGCACAGTTTGTGTGTGGCAGTTTCAACAGCATGTCACCCAAAACCTATCAATCAGTTCTAATGAACAGGGCTGAAAAGTGTGGTGGTTAACAGGAATTTCCCTGAAACACAGATCAGCGCTGCTAAGCACACCCCTCACTCCTACACTTCTGCATCCTCTCTTTCCTCTTCCTCCCTTCACCCCTGCTGGACTAACTTTAAATTCTCTCGGTAGGAGTGTGTGTGTGTGTGTGTGTGTGTGTGTGTGTGTGTGTGTGTGTGTGTGTTTTAGTTGGCCTGTCTCTTTGATGCTGAGTAGTGAAGGGAGGTCTATTCGTTTATTACAGCCACTGGACTATGACGCCTATTTCCTTCTCAATAAGCTCCTATAAATCAGAAAACTCCTCCTCAAGCATGTGCTTATCTGATCTCATCCTCTCTCCCTCACACACACTGAGATGATATCAAAACCACAAAAGGAATCTGCATATCACATGGGACTAGACCATGAAGGGCACAGCTTACTGGCAGATGTGTATGAGGGGGCACATACAAGAATTTATTTTGAAATACTTCTGAGCATTATTCAGACTCTAGAGATGCTACAGATACCTCCGTCCACAGCATATCTCTTTAAACTATACGTAGAACACATACAAAGAGGCATATCAGAGCATTATGTTGCCTATTCAATTTCCTGTGAAGAGTATTGTGACTGCTGCTAGTCGCATGAGTATAAAGTCTAGGCCCACGCCTATTACACACATGAGGGTGTAAGCAAGGATTGGACAGGTGCTGCTAACAGCTGCAGGCTGGCCTAATTGTAAAGTCAAGCACTTAAAAAAGTAAAAAGGTTTTTTTAAACGCAATTACAAATGGTGTGTACGTACTTAAACCAAACGATCATCAATCAAAGAATAACCTGTGAAAGACTACTCTTCTGTTGTAAAATGCATTTTCATCACAAATGTTCATGGTTCCCAGATGATGTACACTGCCTGGCCCATAACAACAACAACAACAACAGTTATGTAAACCAATGTTTATTGGACCAGCTTTTTCTTTGATAACAGCACACATTCACAGTGGTTTTGTTTTAATAAGATAATGTAAGCTAATGAGGATGGGATCAGAGGGCTGCATAAGGAAAGCCTAAAACCTTCATCTGATTCACTTGAGCTTTACAGTGAACTATAGCCTAGATCAGTGTTCCTCAACTGCTGGAAAATCACCCCTGTTTCTTAGAAATGTCAGGATACCCTCATTCATTGTTGCTACATCACAGGAAACATTCAGAAAGAGCATGGTGTTAGATTACAGCACGTAATGAGACCAAGAGGTGGAGTCTTAACAGAAAACAAAATTATCCACTGAGACTCAGTTATTGTCTTATTTCTATTTTTGGAGAAACACCGGGATAATGAAACATGATTGTGAGACGTGACTGAAGCAGGACAGGGTTTTCAGTTACAGTGAAATCTTTTTTTAAACTCAAGGCCACACACTGACTGAGGCTGGGGTTTTAAGTTTTACAATTCAAAATGGTATCTGCCTCATTTGTAAAATGAAGTTACTTGAATATAGATACATTTTTATTTATCACATTTAGCCATCTTTGCAATTGTATGGAGAAAATTCCTCATTAATCATGCACTGAAAATTGGACACACGTAAAGATATCCAGGTGGTTGTTCTGCTGTTTTTTGTTTTATTTCAAGTGAATGTGAAAGATCTAATAGGTTGAGTGCCTTTTCGCATCCTATTATTTTTCTTATAAAGTAAAATTTGTCATTTTTGTCAATGATTAATTTATTTTCCCTGAACAAACCACCTGTGCAGTGGCTACCTTCCCCACTGCTACTAAAGAAATATGATGTTTACAAGCCAAAAAGATTGCATGAACAATCTACTATAATGCATTGTATGTTATTGATTATATAAAGCCGGTCACGTAGAGATTTTATTATGATGAAGTAATTAATCCTCAACAATATTATTGCTGCCACACTGTGTCTAATCATTGGCATTTGCTAACAGCTAATTAGGCGATTATGTATTAGCATGTTTAGTTGTCTCTGTGTTCCCTCGACACACATGCACAAATTCACATACACAAATTTGAGTAAAGGATATAGAACTAAATACAGGCACATTCTTACACATGAGTAAGCAGTACACGCAGTTGGAAACAGACACACACAGTTTGCTAGTTCTGCTTTTTTCAAACAACAGACACTCAGGCAGAGACACATGTCTTAGTGAACACCCTCTGGAAAGAGCAAAACAGGGTGTGGCGTACATAAGCTGGGCATACAGCCAAAGACCCTCTGTGTGTATGCGAGTTACTTCCTCATGTGTCTGCAGACAACTGTTACAGTAGCTATACAGCAAGACTTGCAGATGAACAGAGCGTGTTTTTATCTGCACATCCCTTCATGTTCTGCTTTTCCTTTGTCCTTTAGTGCCTCTAACGCACTAAGAACGGATGAGATATTTTTCATAAGGGGATGAGATAGGTTTCTTACTGTAAGTGGATAAATAAGTTGACACCGACCTACTGACATACACATCCTCGCTCACATACAATGTTTTTACAGTCTCTCTTTCTCAATCTGTTTTAGAGTAAAGCAGATCCTTAATATCACAGAAAACACCGGGAACAAACTGCCTCCCTCCTCCCTGTTGCTCTTTAGCCCAGTTATCCATCTACACACCAGAGAACACACAAAAACAAACTCACACCCATACACTAAATTGGAAATGAGATCTTACATGTAAACAGAGACAACTACAGGGAATAAACAAGTACTTCCACTTAGATGCAAGTAAGCTTAGCAAATGCACAGATTTTAACAGCATAAAGCATTACATTTAATCATCATCTGGACTATTGCACTGTCTATTTGAACTGTACTGAAACACTCACCGGCACTTACCAAGAAGTCTGTGGGTCTGACAATACAAACAATACCAATTAAAAATATCTAAAGGAGTTTTATACACCACTATGTCTGAGTCACAGAGATAATCTCTTATTCTGATAAATACCCAACAATGTGTAAAAACAAGCTGTGTAAGATATTTCCAAAATATGCAAAATATTTCTAAACAACAAAAATATTTAATATATATAAATAATATATAAATAAATATATATACTATTTTGTCTCTTCTTGCTACCATCTTAATTTGTATTTTAAATACAAAAGAGGTTACAAGAGGTTAAAAGTCTTATGGAGCAGCAAATAGGATTTTTTTTCATCCCGGTCATTAGAAGAGACACATTCTGCAAGTACCTTCAGATTAACCGTAATTGCAAGTAAACAACGTTCTAGGTCTTTCAACCCTTACTAGGTATGTGCCTTTCAGAGAAAGTTTTGCCTTTGCGACTCAATAGTAACAGTACTGGATTACACACACACAGACAGAGGCATCAGTGCGTTTGTGCTAAATAAACTGACTCCAGACTTTCACAGAATTTCACTGAACACTAAAAAAAACACATCAATATTCTTTACCAGTTTCCACTTCTCCTTTCACTTTTTTAATAAATGAAGAGCACAAAAAGCAGCATGCAACTGTTTCATTTATAAGTGTGTCACCCTACAATATTTAGTATGGATGAATAACCTTTGAACTTAAAGGTAAACATGTCATGACAAAGGTGAGCCAGACCATGCATAGCAACACATGCAGGGATAGTTAAGTGTATGAAAAGGCTGCTGTCTTCACATAGTATGTGTATGTTTTTACAGAAAAAGAGTTGCAGGGTCTTGCAGGGAGAACTGGGTCTTCAGTAAGTGTGTGTGTGTGTGTGTGTGTGTGTGTGTGTGTGTGTGTGTGTGTGTGTGTGTGTGTGTGTGTGTGTGTGTGTATGTGTCAGGTTGATGTATACGAGTCCTGATTTCTTCTCATTTCACACCCACAAAAACAGAGTTAACCCCTAGAGCAACAAAGATGAGGGTAAATGATCGGCTGCTCTCTATTACAGTAGCAGGTGAGGAGAACAATGAGTGAAAACCCATTACCAGACTACTAAACAAAAACACCTCACAGATGCATGCAGTGAGATAAACGAGAGGTAGACGAGAATAAACGAGAGGTAGACGAGAAAGAAAGGTTTGCTCTCCGTTCAGCATGCAAACATGTTTTCCTTTAACACATTTTATTATACGTGTCATTCCTTTACACTGGCAGAAGTAATTTAGTTATTTAGTAATAAAATATATTTACAATACTCACATCATTATATTCATATTTCAATATCTCCAATCATGATCTCGGGTTATAGTTAATATACAAGCACTGTTTCTTTTTGCACTGCTATGTTTTGATAATTTTTTTTTATTTACCATGTGACTTGATGCACTGGACTAAGCCCCTGAGACTATCGTTGGATCTCAGTGTGCTTTCCCCTGAACTGAATCTACACTTGAATCAAATAAGCACTTCGACAAACAAGTTAGCTGATAGGAACAACAAATGCAGTATTGTCTCTTTTTTTAAGCCCAACTGCACAATATTGAACTTGTGCACTCAAAAATCATGCAAACTGATGCAAATAAAGTTCACACAAAGTAGTCTGAATAACACAGGATTCTACACACGAGGAGACTGAGAACTCCTGAGCTGTCCTGATACCAAGGATTTAACAAACAGACCATTTAATTGCAAACCCCCCAGTCCACGTCTATCACTACTTTACACTATATAATAACAGCAGACAGAAGACAGCTCTGATAGCTCATAAGCCACGCAGCTCCTGAAAGAGGCAAAGGAGGGAAAGGGCAACCTGGTGGTCCTATGGCTGGACCTTATAATGTCCATTGCTCTATTCCACATAAGCTGGTGGAAGAGGCAGTTCACAGACACCATGTGCCAGCCATGATCAATACACTCATCCTGGACTTCTGCAGAAGCAGAAGAAGGATGGGATTTATCTCTGGGCCTATGACATCTGACTGGCACAGGCTTGAGAAGGGAATCATAACAGGTTGGACAGTCTCAGTGGTCAGGTGGTTTAGGTGCAATGATAGAGAGATGGAGCATATAAAATCTAAAGTGTAATAATGAGGTCAATGGGAGAATAGAGACAGGTAGTTATGGGCTTTCCCTGAATTGATGCTGCTCTATGTCGTAATGAGTACAGGGAAATAGATTTCACATCTCCAAGCTAATCATTTGGCCTTGTGTGTTCAAGCGGGTATGTAGTGTGTGTGAGTTAAATGTGTCACTGTCTGTCAGATGTTTATGTTTCAGAACTCAAGTACCTGTGTGCATGAGTGCCTGAATGAATGCTGGCAAATATAAATATGAACATTTGTGTGACAGACAGCGAGGCAAAGAGAGACAGTAATTGTGGTAAGAGGGTCTCTCCCACTGATGTGACAGCATGTGTGCCCTTTTCCATCCCCTTACTCACTCTCGATCTCTTGAATGAACACTGTCCATCCACATGATGTAGCACTGAAATAAACAAAAGGAAGTGGCTTGAGGAATTAGGTATCTGAGCTCTATGTTAGAAATGGAGTAAATAAAGAGCCTGAGAGTGTTTAGCTGGAAAAGGAAACATCAGAGGATGTCTTTCTCTCTCTGTTTCTCTGCTCTTCCCCCACTGTCTCTGTGTAGTATTTTTTATTTGTGACACATCACATCTGAGTCCAACAACTGAGCCTAATCAAAAGTCTCCATCCCCACATTTGTACATCTCCTTTTATCCCCTTTAATCCTCAGGAGAGGGGAACTTGCTCCTCACACTACCTTTCACCTAACTGCCATGTGGGTATTTGTGTACTTGTACAGCACTTAGTGGTGAGTGTTTTGGTGATAACGGGAACCGTAAGCGCAGCACAAGGTGGCCACGGGTGCATCTTTCCATCCACACACAACCCACCAATAAGTGCCATTAAATACACGCACAAGCACCCTTTTTATCAAAGCTGAGCTTGATCATAAACACCTTGGTTGTAAGCACTGTAGACATTGGCACACACTCACACTTCCATACACACCTCCAACCGCTCAGCTCCCAGGAGAGCAATGCATACACTGGAGGAAGGGGCCTCTTTCCCAATTACACCTCAAAGTAGGGGGTAGCTGTGTGTGTCACCATGCATGTAAGTGTGTGTTAGCTGAAGGTGCTCATAAAAGCCACAGAGATTTGGCTGATGGAGAGCATTATAAAAGGCCTATCAGCTGATCAAATCGCCCCACACAGCCTCCGGGCAGGACAAAGGATCTGCCCGCCACTTCTACGTTTACCTAAAGGCCTTTTACTTACACCCCTCCCCCTTTAGTCTCTTCTCCTCTCATTGTTTCTCTCTTCCCCCCCAGATTACTGCACATTATTTGTGCAACTTTTAACCTTAACTTGCTCAGTAAAAGTTAATTGAAACGATCCTTTTTCCCAGCAATGTCCTTCTTAAAACTCGCAGTTGCTTATTTACACCTAATGTACAATTACAATCTTTCCATGTCGTAGTCACTGTACAGTAACCCGAGAGAAACAGTGAAGCAGTCTTTAAAGGTCTGATAATCAATACAATGGCTGCATGATCTTTATGTAAAGTCTTTCTTTGGAGACAGAGAAACGATAGATTGAGAAGACAGGAGAAAAAAAGAGATAGGGAAACAGAGAGTGTTTTGGGGGAAGGTCTCCATCAGGCGAGCATCATCTCTGATTAATTTACCGCAGTGTGGTATGAGGATGTGACACCGACCGTGAAGAGACAGCCCTAATAAAAAAAAAATGAAAACACAGAGAAGAGAGGGGGATAGCTCACTACTTCCTTCTTCTCTTTCAACCATGTCAACAAGTCCACACAAAGACTTTGTTCCATTATCTCATATAGACACACCCATGCAAGGCAAATGCTCACAGTTACCTTATCATCTTTATTTAACTTAATTTTTTCATCTTCTCAATTAACAACTGTCATTATTTTTCCACGTAAACAACAATTTCTTATAGGGTTTATTTTTATAGTATATGTATAATGTCTATAAGTGTCCATATAATACACTACAAACAGTTGAGGCAGTACGAAGCCTGCAGAAACTAAAGCATCAATTGTTAAACTGAAGGTAAAGATTTTGTTTATGTGGCTTATTGCTCTGAAGAATATGAAATTATCTGGACGTTTACCAACTCAGAGCATGGGACAAGACAAGACAAAACCATGTTAAGCAGTTCACTCACTGTTAATTGAGGGTCGGGGACACTAAACTGCAATTTTGTGTCTGACATGACCACATTTTATAAGTGAATCTAAAACAGTTTGGAGACACTAAAGTAAGAAAAGGAATCGAACTACTTACACACAATACCACAGTGCACATTTGACTTCTGAAATACCATACAGCAAATAATAAAGGCATATCACTGACAAAACTAGTGGCTATCATAAAGATCTATAGGTCCCACAAACAAAAGCTAATGCTTCACATTAAAGTTGCATTATACAGTATATCATGTGGGACATCTGCATTTTAGCTTTGTGTGAACACTTATTTCATCCTACAAAAAAATATTTTTTAAATTTGCCTCCAATTAGAACAGTTCATAGAAACAACAACATAACAGGATACTGCACTAAGTAAAAACCCTTAAGCTACATAAGTAGGACTCCTGAGTTACACTCACACTACCTGTGCACACGTGTTTTTGTGTCAGTAAGCTGATCACGTCTTCAGTGCTAACACTCCGAGCACCCGCAGGCAAAGCAACAAATTGATGGATGGTTTCAGCCAGCTTAGCATTTAGGTCAGTGCTGTATGCTTTTGTTTTTAGAGATCTGATTCCAAAAGGTAAACAAAAATAAAACAAACCTGTACTGTAAATCCCATTAAACGGAGCTGAGTGATTTCAAATTCAAATTTTAAGATTGATTTTTATGTTCAACTGAACAGATCTGTATGTCAGGGAAAGCTCAGACAAACAACCTGTGGTTGCCACTACTGACTTTGTGTGCAAGTGTAAGTTACCACAACGCCTGCTTCACAACACAAGCACAACATTGGACTAACATGTCTCCATGTCAGTCAGAGAAAAAAACAGTCTCACGCACACTCGCGCGCACACACGCACGCACACACACACACACACACACACACACACACACACACACACACACACACACACACACACACACACACACACACACACAAGGCAGGGAGGAAAGGAGACAAAGGAAAAGAGGGAGGGCTAGAGTGTGGAAGGGCGGGAGAAACAGATCACGGGGGAACCAAGGGGGAAATGAGCGGGAAAACAGATACGGAGCAAGATAGAATAGAGAGTCAGGGGACGTGAAAGCAGGACTGGAAAGATCATCTAGCCATATGGGTTAAGTGAAATGATGAAAAAGAGAATAAAAAGGAAAAGGGGAGGATGGACAGTGAAAGGGAAACTGACAGAAAAACAGAGGGAAAAGAAGGGAAAGAGGGATGAAGAAAGGGATGTTTTCCATTTTACCCTTTGTCAGTGATAATCAGCAAGACGTGATCCTTACAACAAACTCAACCCAGAAAAACATTCATCTCTAGCCTAATAGAATATACAATACTAACCCTCAAATCTTGTTTTTTTCCAGTAGTTGAGCATAGGTGGCAAAGATTTATGCATCTTTCTAAATTAAATTTTAATTACTGTAATGTGTTCTGTAGAATAAATAAAAAATACCACTGCTACTGTATTCAGATTAGTGCAGCAGAGAATGTAAAACAAACGAATTCTTTGAAATATTGTGTTGGATGAAAGTGTGTGCGGTCAGAGTAAAGGAGTATTATACTCAATACAACAGCCCTTTGACAACGACCCGCTACAGAGCAACTGAATGAAGCACCCATGTTTACTTAGATGTCAATGGGAGGTCATGAATTATGCATGCCATATGGAGGAAAAGGGCTGCGTAACATGGTTTTCGCGTATGTGTGTGCATTTAAAGTTTGCAGACCTAAAAGACCTCAACTCCAGAAATGACTGTGTGTCTAACGAGTATGTTGTGTTTCCGTTCATCAATGTTGTTAGCCTCAAAGGCCAGCAAGAAAAAAGAAATGAGGGATATTTTGAGTTCTGTGTGTGTGTGTATGAGGGAGAGAGAGACAGAGAGAGCGAGGTCTCTGGTAAACATATCAATTTTCAGCTCATTGTGAGGTAATGCTGCCAAAACTACCCCAATCCACACACAAATACACTTTCAGGCACACATGAAAAACACAACCAAGTTTTGCAGGCAGTCCTCTGGTTTGGCAGAACATCAGAGTCCCACCCGTCCCAAACTCCTAAAGTACTGCACACACATACAGCTCACATGGCAGTGAAGTTCAGCATGTCGAACCCAAATCAAAACAATAACAACCTCGTCTGCAGATGCTGGTAGCTCACGTGACCTAAGCCACTGGCTCCCATTGTTTACAAGGAGGGATGGGAGAAAAGGAGAGAAGAAGGGAGGGAGTGACAAATGTGTAGTCTGAGCAAACTGCTGCCTTGTTGATATTAAGAGCTCTCTGATGGTGGGGGTGGTTTGTGCTGAGGAAAACACAACATGGTCTGAACAACCTCTCCAACTGGGGGTGGGGGGCCAACTGTACCAGCTGTCTTCTGAATACCAACAGCACCCTGAATGTGTACCCACCCACACATATCCCCCCCATCAAGCCCAGAGTTAAAAGTGTCACTGCTGACCGTTCAATCCTGTACACACTGGTCTGTACGGGACAAGCTGGAGATTAGTAGAATAGTAAAAAAAATTTACCTCCAGAGCACTGTGAATGCACCTCTATGTGTCTGTGAGAGGTTACTAAACAAGCCACTGTCAGCTTGCAGGTGAAGCTAGCAAAGCTAATGACAAATGCTTTTGAAGAACAAAGGAAGGAAGAGATATATACAAAGAGAAAGTGAGTGTGTAAAGAAAGAAAGAGATAATATTACACAGAACCCCTACAGAGAAGAGATACAACAATCAAAGTTTTATCTACACTGATTTCACAAAAATGTCAAAAGGTTCTAACCAGTAATAAACAATAAACTGCGATAAAAAGATGAGAATAGCATGCAGGGATCACCAAACTGCTTAAGGATAAGAGAAGCATGCATAAAGGTAAAAAAAACAACAAGATTTGCTTAAATACAACTAAAGTCAGGTAAAATCCTCCATATTTCAATTTAAATAAAGAGATAAAGAGATAAAAGGAAATACGTTCCATTTTTCTCTCTCAAATTTTTGTGTGTGCAACAGATGATGGATTATTTGCTTACTGTTAATAATTTCTCTGTGGAAGTGTCTAGTGTCTTATTTACAGGTCTGGTCTGTTGCCTACTTGCAGTTTTACTGGAGACACCAAAGGCCACGGAAGCCCCTTATTGGATTATAAAGCAAAAGGATATTCCACTGCTGTCCGGTTGAGGAACAATTATGTATCGGCCACACCAGATGGCTGTTAGACATTAGACAAAAAAAGGCTAACTTTCAATTAACTTTATCACTCCCTCCTCATAACATCAGGTCTTTTTGTTGAGGAAGACATCAGTGGGACAGTTTTGACTAAACGTTTGGCTTATTTAACCGTGTATTGGATTCCACAGTGAATTCAGAGGATGCCAACTGTTGAGATGCTGCATGTCAAATAGCTTTATCGCCTCTAGTAGCTTGAATGTTATCATTAAACACATACGCTAAATCAAGGTCTTCTGATGCATGTCACACTATCAACATTGTACTGTGTGACTGCAGCTTGTGTGAAAAACGATCATTTAGCTCCTTTGGAGGTGAAATTACATGCCCCTGCCCTAAACACATTACAGCATCTCCTGTGGTGTAAATATCTTTTATACATCTGTTAGTCCAGAAGGTGGATGCGTATTACTTCTGGGAAGTAGCAGTAATGTAGGCGTCATGGTTTTGATTCATTATGAGTTGAGGGTGCAGCCTAGTCAAAACATTTGTTACAATACTTGTATTTTTAGCGACTGTGACTATGTACTTTCAAAGCCTCCCTTTAAGTTTTTTACAGCTTAACCACTGATGTTTACTCATTTGCTTTTTAATATGTGTTCATTCATCAACAATGAAAAGGTTCAAGGTCAGTTCTCTATCAAGACAGTTTTTATATCCTGTCCTGACTGCTAATTCAAAGTTATTTGGTATCCTTTTGTGGTCACTGACTCGTCTGCCAGTTGAATTGTATAGAAACTATTGACAATGTCAAAGAACTGTGATGGGAAAAACGTAGCTTGAAGGAGTTAAAGGGGACAAGGAACGATGTTGAGATTAATCTGAGTGGTAGTTGCGCAATCCAACATTTGTTAGGTAAGGAGAGACACCTGTGTTCTAACCTGATAGGACTCAGTAGGGGGGCCAAGCTCCCAGCATGTGAGACAGAGAGAGATGCCACTGGTGAGTAATATGGCAAGGCACATATATAAATCAAATTAAACGACTGCTTCCATAACGTATGTTATGTATGTTAACATCATCCATGTAAAGGCATGTAAGTCAGACTATATGCAGATGCACCCATAAGTATTCTGATAAAGAGAGGTACTGAACTGTACTAAATAAGCCACACTAAACTGTTTTGTAGTTACTTTTCTTTTCTGTCCAGAAGACAGCACTCATCTGGGAGACAAAATGAGAAATCACAGTCTCTCATTGTTGACAACATGAGACTGAGGTAATGAAGCACACACACACAAAACATTCATACATCTACACTGTTTATCAATTGAGTGTCTCAATTAAGCCTAAATTTAGAAGACCAACTGTTAAAGACATGTGGTTTCCAGCTGATTGGTGTTGTTGTTGGATAGTTCTTTGAATTGAATTTGCATTGATCTCCCTGGATTATGACAAAGAATAATTAATGTTCTCCTGCAAACTCATGAACAAGGGACCAGGCAGTGCAGAAATTTTCAAATGTTAGAGTGATATTAAATGACAGCTAGCTCACGTATATCAAAGCACACACACGAAAGAACCACCACCCTATCTTTGCCAACCCCTCTGCTAAACTGCGATAAAATTGATGAGCGACACTCAAATTAAAACGAGGCTACAATTATGACACCCTCATGCCGTGCACTTAATTAGTACATCTCCATTTTAATTAATAAATCCTGTCAGTCTGACAGATATCAATAATTCACACAGACAGGTCAATGGAGCCTCACAATTGATGGCCATAATTAGAAATTATGTGGGGAGGTGGTGCTTCTGCAGGGGTGGGTTTGTTTTGTAATAGGTTACGCTTAAGAAGCAGACTGTCTCCCCATTGGCTTACAGTGTCTTTGCCCCAAACCAAAACTCTGCCTGGGTCAGTACAGTAATATTAATAGTATATTATAGCAGGAGGTGCACAATTATTTAACTTGCTATCCCTTTGTGTTTTCTTTATTGTACAGATAAAAAAAATACACATCTTAAAGCAAAGCTAAGAAATAAATATAAACAGCTTGGATATGAAATGGAAAAACAAGTGATGAACACAAAAAAACACAAGTGAAAATATGAAATCATTAGTTTTAAATGATATTCTATATGTAAAAACCTTTTAATGAATTATGCCATATAATAAGCCTTTCTTGAGTCTGCTGATTTAACTGCCAAGTTAATGTAACATTTTCACTTCATACCTCAGAAAATGGATGTTTAGTAGACGATACACTAATTTCACCTCTTCATTAGTGCTTCTGTTTGGACACTTGCCATCAATTAGTACCACCTCTTATATACCTTGGATGCCTGTAATGCACAACTGTCAATAGAATCAATTAGAGCTTTTTCCCCCTCTTGCCGCACTCTATGCCATCAGTTCATTAAAGCTGTGGAGTATGGATTAGTTGGAAGTAGCAGAAGGCCCATAGAGCCTAACGTCACATAAACATTGGCTTTCAGGCGCTACACTATGCATTATAGATAACAGGCAGAATGATTGAACACAAATGAACACCACAGATACATCAACTGCGATGTAGGACAAATTATCATATTAGTGACATTTTCTGTGATGCTTTAGATTGATTCATCTGTTGATTCATGACATCAGTGCTGTCAGGCCAACACATTTAGTCACGCTCCCTTGACAGCCATAAAGAGTATTCAAACTCCTAAGAAGATGTGTTATGTTTATTTACGACACCAATAACTGCAAATATAGATTTTTGCTGATAGCTTCAAAATGAATGTTACACATGATGAGTCAATTCCACAACTACAATCAAAGTAATTAGCACGGTTTCTAGAGTGTTAAATACATTATTTAGATAAACTGTAGACTTTGTGGATTTCATTTAAACTGTGAGTAATTAACTTTCAGAGTAACAGAGTAGTTAAGATAATCTTTCTATTCTCAATAACTGATGTTGTACTTAACATTACAGATGTATACCAGTGGACGTACAAGTAGCCCTGATGTCTTTTGTGGTTAAAGCAAAGGTAAATCTTGGATTGAGATGACAATAACACATAACAAGGCACACCACCAACCAAAATGTACAAAAAAAAAAGATTCTGTAGCCGCCTATATTAACAATATAGTCATTCTTATCTTAAAGTGTCTTGAATAGGAATCAA
>JAUYWH010000003.1:9633560-9735596 GCA_034779795.1 Ctenopoma multispine | reverse complement strand
GCGTGTGTGAGGGAGTGAGTGAGTGAGGGAGTGAGTGAGTGAGGGAGTGAGTGAGTGAGAGAGTGAGTGAGTGAGAGAGAGAGAGAGAGAGAGAGAGAGAGAGAGAGAGAGAGAGAGATAAGGACAGTCACACCAATGTGTGAGGAAACATGTTCATGCATCATAATTTGATAATAATTGAATATGATAAAAATATGATTATATAGAGCTGTGTATTAGAAAAGTAGGATCAAAAGAAATCCCAAACATATTTGTTCTTAGGTTTGTCTTGTCTATAATATACTGTTTAATATGTATAGGTCCTAAGTGTATTTGCTAAGGAAGAGAAAAGACATGCAAGAGGGTAGCTGCTGCAATTTACTATGTTAGTTGACTCTCATGGCCTTGAGTCCGTGTTGCACCACTTATACAATTTGGAAAGCCAGCAGAGGCATGTCATTTCAGTAACCATAAGAACAATTGCCTCAGAAAGTGAAGGCAGCACCATGGGATTCATCCAAAAATGACATTTTGCACACGACCGTTCAATATTTAGAACAAAGATACATTCTTAGCCTACATTTTAAACATATTTTCCACTGGCAATTAACAATAATAAAATTAAGAATTAATTACATTCATTTACACTTTGATTTATACATCCTTATGCTTGTCAGAAGCTGCCAAATGGTCCCACAAAAAAAAAAAAAAATGCACATCAGGACGTCAGCCCACATTAGCTCTGTCAATAACCCTTAATGAACTTGAGCCCAAGACAAACTCCCTCTAGGATGGGAATTGGACTCACACTGTCAAAGACATGCTTGTATACACACACACAGGCCTACCTGGCTTGAGGGACATCAATGCTGGAGGAGACCACTTTACGTTTCTGTTCTAGCAGGGACACTGATCGGGCATCAGGGTCCCGGCCAACACGTTTGCTTTCCACCACTCTTTGCTCATCCACGTCTGGGCTTAGGGAGCCGCCCTCCACTTTCGGACCCTCTGGAGCTCCATTACTCGGGCACTGTGAGGGAGGGATGCGAAGAGGAATAAGTCAGTGCTTAAGTAGAAAACAAGTTAACACAAAAATTTATAATAATGGTTCGATAGGAATGAGCCATAAACACTGATGTAATGTTGTAAAGAGTGTGCAAATATAACCCTCTGTAAAATTCTTTGAGCGAACATGGCACATTCCTGTGTCAGGAAACTTATGTACAATTATTAAGAAATACTGACCATTTAAATTACCTGCAAAAATAGCAGAGAATTATTATTATCATCATCATTATAAATGCAATATTTCTGGAGGAAATTATAAAATGGGTATAATTATTCAACACAGGATCATTTATAAAGTAAACTCCTGATGTCTGGATCTGGATGTCAAAAGCTTATAAGCCAAGATCTAAAGATTTGCTTGTTTACATTTCAAATGAAAGACTACAATATGGTCCAATATGTTATTTGTAGATAAGCCACTTCCAGTCAGCATAATCACAAAAATGAATATGTCTATCCAAGACTCAAGATTTAAAACTTTTTTAATCCCAGAGTGAATTTTTTTAAAACTCTCTCAAACATCATAATTTCAGGGGGTTGAACTTCCTTAAACTAGTTATTTATCTACACTAAAAAATGTAAAAGAAAAAGAAAATAAGAATAAGAATAATAAGAATGAGAGCAACTGCAAAGGCTCCTGCAAGACTCATGCCAACAGAATGGGATAAAGACTAGAATAAATTAATTGGATTAGGTTATGAGGACTTACATTAAATCATTATCTTCCATGGTCTCAATATGTTGAGTGTTGGGAAAAGGTATTGGCAAGAAAATGTTCTTCCTATGTCACCTAATTAGTCAGACAAGATGTTATCAATGCATTGATGTAATCTCATTTGAAAATATTGTGTTCTGCATCAAATGAAACAGACCTCAGGAGACTTCAGTTTGTCCAGAATAAGGCTGCTAGATTAGTGGTGAGAGGTTTATATTATACTAGTATTGATGAAATGCATAATAGAGTTTCTAGGTTTCCAGTAAATTATATAAGGTTATTTACCCTTTTTTTAAAAACAACATTATTAGATACACCATATTGATTCTTTGCTCACCTGCAGTATCCGCATGAAATACACAGTAATTCTACTTGTTTTTTAGGTAACTTAAGTTATTTTATTATAAAGTTTAGAGCGTCCAATGAATGAATAAATTGCCTCAGGTCATCGACAAAACTATAAATAAACACGTGGAGTTATGTACTTAACAAAAAAAGGTGAAATAACTGAAAGCATCTTTTATATTCTAGTTTCTTCAAAATAGCCACCCTTTACTCTGATTACTGCTTTGCACACTCTTGGCATTCTCTCGATGAGCTTCAAGAGGTAGTCACCTGAAATGGTTTTCCGACAGTCTTGAAGGAGTTCCCAAAGGTGTTTAGCACTTGTTGGCCCCTTTGCCTTCACTCTGCGGTCCAGCTCACCCAAAACACATTGAATGAGAAACGTTTGGCCTGTACTACTGTATATATACATATATATATAAAATTACTATTATTGGGCACTAAAGAAAAATGCTAAATTGAACTATTAGCTTTTAAGACCTTAATGCTACAGCCTGACATTTTTTTAAACATCTGTTTCTGTTTGGGCCTGTGTGGTTCTGCCCACTGCACATTTGACCAGTAACATGGGTCCAGTCATGGGGTGCCAAACATGAAACCGCTTCTCTCTTTGTCACCAGCTGTAGCTACAGTCATGACCTGACAATGGCGCTCGAGGAGCCGTCACTAGCCTCACTTTACGCTGGTAAGAGCACTTCATTACTTCATAACTAAGATCTGCATTGTCTCAGAAGTAAATATGATATATATGTGTTATTGGCAGCTTGAAAAGTAATGACTTCAGCTTCATAGTGCAGTCAATGTTTGTTTTCAGGCTGCAGTACTTAATGTACAGTGTAGGACTTGTCATCACTTGTCACTTTCAAAGTTTAAAGTTTGAGACATTCGCTCATGTATGTGCAGCGTCCTCTACATGGCAACTCGCATGAGTTTTGAGTGTGTGGAGAGGGGTGGGACAGTGCTGCCAGATATTATATGTTGAAGTATTGTACCAGCAGTTTAAAATTATTGTATTCTGAGAAAAATTATCATACACACGCAATTTGCATTCTGAAGTGGCTCAGACAATCTGCTTCAATAACACAATATCATAGATATTGTAGATATGCATATTATAGTCTATAATGCAATTTTTACCTATAGAACGGCTGTAAAACCACCTCTGAGCAGAACGGTGCCTCTACTTGTGGATGTATCCCTCCGCACTCAAACCACTCGTTGTATACACATTGTGCGTTAATTGGCTGTTTAGACACGCGAGTGCGCTAACAAGCTAAGTTTGTATGCGCAGGATGGGGTAAAAAAACAACAGATCTGTACCTTGTCGTGCTAATGAATTAACGTAGCCATAAATTGAAAGGGTCTAATTATCGTACAATATGGAATTTAAGGAATTATTGATCGGTTATTATCGTACAAATACGATAATTATTGTACGTCTGTCAACACTGGTGGGGGGGAAACAACACTGTCCAGTATTTTCAATTTGGATTGCAGTATGACTTTTAAATGCTTGATGCCAGTTTTACATATTGTACCTTTGAATTATGTTCAATGATTGTACATATCTTTAATAATCATGCTCCATTGGATTACATTTATAGGAGCTTTTCCTTGATTATTGTTTTGTAGGACATGTTATGTACAATTTTCTTGTTTACTATCTCTACACTTTAAAATGTATTGGGAAATACACAGTTTACTGTGATTCAAAGGATTAAATAATTGTTTGGATACTTTTTGTCTTTACTTGCATGCACATTTGTATGTTCTTGTTTTTACTCAAAATGTATTTTGAAAGTGCAAACCCCAGAAATATTAACAACCGCTACCACGCAAGATAATGGGATCCTAACAAATAAACAGCAAAAAATAAATAAATAAATAAAAACTGCTGTTTCACTCAATGACACAGTCACAAAAGAAAAACATTTTCCCCCCCATCACTAAGCTCTGAAAACACCTTTATATAGCAATGTAAAAAAATACCAATATGACCTGTTCTCTTACACAACAGCAACATGGTTGTTTGCATGAATACCTGCAAGCACCTACGCACACATCCACACACCTTCTCTATAATAAAGTCATCAGGCTCTTAGAAACACAGTGAGAAAAGGCCCAATCACTGTGACACACACAGCAGCCAATGCCAACAGAGCAATGAGGGGTATGACATGCAGGCCAGTGTGCGTGTGTTTCTGGTGTATGTGTACAGCTGTCCACACGAGTGATCATGTGTAACCAGAGTTACCAACAATAACTCTGGTTACACATGGATCGCAGAGAGCTGACAACTTAACTCAGCTGCAGAAAGTGATTTCTCTGAAAAATTTCAAAAGCACAGCCTGGAAATATTTTAGACTTTGGCTAAATTGTGGAACCATGAAATAAATTTCTAAACAAGTTGTGTAAGCTCCATTATTATTTCCCCGATTTGTGTCAAGGAAAAGATAATTGTTGTTCCATGTTTATGACAGCACAGCTCACACAGACTGCTGAATGTGCACTTTCACCAGGCTGAAACAGTATTCATTACAGTGAATGTTGACAGATTTAGATTTTAGTTGGTATCAATGCCTGAAAGTTGCATTCTTATGTTATATTTCAGACAAGACCTCAATAGAAGACTTCCTAGATCAGATGCTAAAAGCTAATATGGCAATACCACTCTTTAGCACATTTGCAAGTTATAATCAGTTTGTTTATGCACATATAAAGTACTAGAAAACGAAATGACACTGATTCCAATTAATGCTGTGCTGTATGTTGGTGTAATGAACTTTTTGCTGATAAATAGAATTCCTTTCTAACAGCACTAGCCTAATAGCATTAGCAGCCTCTCTGAGCATTGTGTCTGTTGCGTTCATGGAGAGTATAGAGTACAGGTCATCTGCGTTTCAAAAAACAGAGTCCAAAACGCTACACTTTAAAAACCTAATTCAAAATATAATTTGTTCAATTAATCAAGTAATCAAAAAAAGTCAAACATCGACTAAAAAAATCATTAGGTGCAAGTGCAACCCTACATTCTATATTGTGTCACCTAATTATTAACAAATATAATTTGTTGTATGGGTTTGTCCTCATATCGACATAATGTGCAAACATACAAGTATATATTTAAATAGTGTAATTTCATGTTTTCCCATTGAGTGATTTTTCCAGCCCTAGAGGTAGATCTAGAACATTATCTCAAAGTAGTGTAACACAATTAAACTTGCCTGTGGAAATGGCACACTAGTATATAACTCTCCCTCTCACACAAACATGCAAACAGACTGTCTCAGCTAAGAGAGAAAAATTTACTGAGATTAATAAGGTAAAAAAAAACACGAGGAATGAGTATTGAGTATCATCCATGATGTGTGCTGGTCACATGAAAGCTCAGTGGTGCGCAAAACATTCCGTGAAATTACAGACTTGAGTAAGAACAACAAGATGGATTACACCAACTCAGAAAAGACTATTGTAGGTGCTGAACGTCTCACTCAGTGTACTCTTTGGATAATACCAAAGTCAATTCCTTTACTTTTTACCAGACATATAAATGATGGCATTTCACGGAGCCAGGAAATTATGAAGCATGCCAAATGGGCTGTGAAATGTGAGCTGCATGTGTCAAAGCTGGTGTATGTGTGTGTATGAGTATGTGCATGAATGCTCAGAACAAATATTCCAATTGCCCCTCATATCTGCCCTCTATTTACCTCTCATTTTCCTTCTCTCTCTTACTCTTGGATGATTGTAGCCATGCTTACAGTGGAAGTGTGTCAAGTGTAAAGATTTTTGTACCTTTATGGGTCAAAGGTCATAATAGAGCAGTCTTAAAATAGAAATCCAATGTTAAACACAGAATGTTGTATAATTTGCTGATATCGGTGTGCGGGCAAAGCAAAGCAATAGGTTTTAATGCACTTCAGCCGCTGCAGCCCCCTGTAAGTGTTACCTGTTTAGACGGGACTCAGCTTTCCACACACCCATATGCACAGACACAGTTTCAGCTGCTTTGTTTTTCAGACGTTCCTCCTGTTTATGTATTTGAAACATTTTTTATGTTGATCTGAAATGTGAAGCACTTTCATTTTACAAAAGAAATTTACATTATTCTAATGTGAAATACATGAGATTCTTTGTTTTGCAGAGGTAACTGTTGAAAGCAGTAAATGTTGTGTGTTGAAGTTGAATAACAGATTTTTTTCTTCCTGCATTGATCTTTTTTTCCATCCACTTCATAATTAGACACTTTTAGGTGAATAAATATTATTATTAACACAGACTTTAGAATTTAAAAAAAATGGAATTTAGGAAAAAATATAACGGATTTTGTAGGGCCCTACTAACCCTGGGGTTCCTAGACTACTCCCAACTGCCTGACCAAATGTGCCATTGTTGCCCCTGTATAACTAATGATTTCATAAGTTGTCCAAACTGCCTAAAACTTATACATTCAAGTCACACTTACATCTGAAAATGAGTTAGTAATATCCAGTACCCTAATAAATAGTTGCTGTAGGAGTTGGATAAAATTAGCAAATTTACAAGCAAGTTGACTTGTTTGGGGAAAAAAACATTTTTAACACCTCAGTAATCTAACAAATATTATTTAATCAGAATATTTAAATGCTGAATTAGGATACACTTGTGATTACGCTCTATAAAAATATATCTTAGGCCTTAGGGCTACCTTGACCTTACTGAAATGATCATAATTTAAACTAATTTTGCAATACTGGCCAAACAAATCACAATTAAAAATGATCCTCAAATCATTCAGTTCTAATTTAGTCTGTTTTTGTGTAGAAAATAAAGTTTTTGCATCCAAGAGTTTTGCATGCTGTGTTTTTAAAAGACAGGAATAACTTTGAAGGACACATACTAAGAAAATAAAAGATGATTCAGAATGTGTGTTTATTAGAGCTGTGTTGTTGTGTTCATTGCATACAGTATATAATAGTATAAAAACACATACATAAACATACAGCTTCTTTAGTCTGAAGGCCAATTCATCCAAACAGTTATTCATCCAAATACAACAATAAAAGCATGTCTGGAACTGTAGTATTAACATAAGTGTGTTCTTCGGCTAGCAAGTAGAATCCATGAATTAGCCTTAAGATCTCAGGGGCGGCAGCATACAGACTTGACCCTGTGGTCACCGTGCTTTACGCGGATGCTGCTCAGTCGACCAATAAGGACAACCAACAGAGAACAAAGAGTCACTCAGCTCCAGTCAATAGACTTGCTTCACTGTGTTCTAAGCAGTGTACACTAAACATAAACGACAACAGGAAAGTTAAAAGTGTCAGCAAAATATAAACAAGTAGTGCCTCTATGTAGCAGCAAGAAATCTGTGCTCACACAACAGTCGCTTGCACAAACCAACAAGTCAACAAGTGGCATCCCCCATCCCACCCCAGAACAGGGAGCATTTATTTGCCATGCCGGGCAATGAGCCAAGCATCCAGATTCTTTGGAACATGCCATCCACTGCCAACCTGGGGGTTCCCGCTTTGTTGGGTGTACAGATGCTGCTTAAACGAAGCAACATGCCCTCACAAACAACCCCCACTCCAAAATTTAAATTAGTCAGCCTCACTAATTAAATGCAGAAATATGAATGTGGAAGAAAGCACATCCATGTTGGACCATAAAGAGCAACACAAGCTACACACACACACACACACACACACACACACACACACACACACAGCAGACCCCTCCTCCTCATTTTATGGCTTGTTTTCGACCTCAGTGAGTCGTGCTGAAAGAGACTTGACCATTGTGCTGACGAGACTACGCTCTCAGTCTCAGAAGCATTACTCCAGACTGCACCGGTGGCAGAAACATTATTGTGCAACAACTTTGGTTAGTGCATACACAAATCTGCAAATGCAAAACAGGAGAACCCAGGTTTATGTTGCATTTTCCCTATAAAAAGTCCTGACAAGACTCTATAAAGAGATGTTGCATGTCTATGTTTTGAACAACATTCTACAAGCATTTCTGACAGCTAAGTGCAATGCAAGTGTCATTGTTGTATCTGTGCACTCACACCATGCATGCATATCACATTTAAATGAAGAAAATGTGAGGAGTCCAGCATGTGTGGTAATAAATAGTGGCCAAACATTTCTGTACAGGTTACTGAGGTGAGACTGTGCAGAACATAAATTCATCAATAAAATATCAAAACACAACACACCAATCAAAATCAATCAATCAATCAAAATCCAACAGTAAACAAGCCATTACTCAGTCAAATGCATTCATCAGTCACTCCACTATAAAAAAAAATCTCAACACCCACTCAAACACTAAATACTACCTCTATGTTAGAAACAGTGTTTTGATCCAAGGGCTGGATTAGAGTCTACTTCTCATACAGTTTTTATCTGCAGCCACGTGACACCAAAACCATAAAAGGAGCATATAAAGACAATTAGGTCATTGCTAATTAGGCCAAAATCACAACTGAAAAGCTGGACATCAATGAAAGTTTATATTCTGCCTACAGTGCCACAGTAAGGCGACGCTTTCTATTTTAGCCGTTGTCAAACGACGATGGTCTCGTTGTGCAGGACGAGGTCACATAAAGCCATTTAATATTCAACTGGGTGACAAACTGCAGCAACTATCCAAAATCTAATGCATACTTTGAGTGCAAAGATGCAGTTAAACATGCAGATGCTGGAATTATTGTTATTATTATTATTTGCAATTAAATACCTAGAGAAACCAAAAGCTTATGTGCAAAACCCTCGGACCAGCTCTTTACATTAGTCCAAAACGCTGCAGTCAGAGCGTGTTTGTTTGCCTCAGCTTATCCACCCACTAGTCCACATAAACATTGCGTAGGCCCTATCAAGCCCTTTGTCCCATATATCTGACGTCGCCAAATGTCATGACAGTCTGTTATTTGATGCAACACACATCCAAATATGTATTGTGGCTATTCTTGGCGATGCTGGTGTTGTTTCAGCTGACTAAATGTGCCGACAGCGACAGCGGCAGCAACAGTGGTGGTGGAGACGCCGTTAAATCCGCTCCGTGCAGGAAGCGGTTAAACGCTGCAAAACACCGCACAACAAAAACAGTGAAGCGCTGCTGCTGGCCGAGACGCTTTGCACACACATAAACACATATAAATACACACCACACACACACACACCTTCAGGCTGGACTTGAGCGGTCCTTTAACTGCAGTGTGGTTGAACCCCGCGGCTATCTCCTCCTCGGAGAACTCCTTGAGACTCCCGTCTTGCAAGAGCACGGTGTAGACGCTGCGCCGGGCTCCTGCGGCCGACACGTCTCTGTTTTCCTGCTTGACAGCCTGGACCACTCCTGTCACCGGGGCACCGTCCCCCGTCGGACTCGGCGCGTAAACGCGGCTCCCGAGGATCGACCGCTTCACCAAACGCCTCGTATGCATATCTGAAAGTGTCTCACTGAATTCAGAGCAGGTGAACCAGTGGATTTAAACCATTAAACGTCGAATTATAACCGGTAAACAACGTCGAGAAAAACACAGAACCGCAGCGGGTAGACTACGCGCTCCAGCAGGCCCGACAAAATGTTAGAAAGCGGCAACATACTCGGAGGGCGAAAACTCCCAACACCGTATTAAATGCACCGCACTCCAAAGCACCGAAAACAGATGGAGGACTTTGAATTAGCACCCGACAAAAGCTCACAACGCGAAAACGATTCATTCACCGCTCAACAACCTCTACATCCGACCGGCTACCAATCTTCCTCCGTTCGACCTGTTTGTTTTCCCCACTGCTCCCTGTGAGCTGGAGGGGCGGCGGGAAAACACGGATCACCCGCCACGTTTAGGAACCGAAATGACATTTGGTACACGATTTAACAAAATCGCGGCTTGTTCGCGAATAACGACTTGGACGCGGAAAAACCGAAGTAAATACGTCGAATTATTTCACCATGCCAGGTCCTGAACTTCGCCGCGACACCGTCGGTGTTGTAAACGGTTGAAAATACGGCCGTTAGCTGGCTCCAGCTCCGGTTACCATGGTATCCAGTCCGCGCATGGCTCCCACCGAGCACAGCCTCTACCGGCGGAATGCTGCCTGTAAACATGTGCGGTCCGGCGGCTCAGGCGGGCTGCGATTGGTCGGTGCAGCACACGCCTCCACAAGCCCCCCACCGCTCCCCCTTCTCCTCCGACAGAAGGTAGTGCAAGCCGGGAGGATGCTCCATTCAAAACAATGACGCAAGGATGGGGAGGAAACAAGGAGGGCGGGGGTATGGTAGAAGGAAAGAATGGGAAATAGGGGATTTTCGGTTATGGAAAGGAAAACTTAGGCGATACAGACAGGCTTTATATTATACCCTAGTTGTAACAGGCATGTAGCCTACTTTTGAGGTGCCAGGGGACTTCTAAATTACTATGATCTGGGTCTGAGTGAAAGTAATGGGCTGCACTGTTCTGTTTTTGTGAATGTAAACACATGATTTTATGTCTTTTGGGGTTTTCATTATTTAGCATGCCAATTTTATTCCAGGAACAGCACTGGGATAAATATACACCAACCCTGCACATCTTGCACATAGTGCAATATTTAGACAAGCAATGCTATAAAGTGCATTTCATGAAAATAAGAGATTCCCTAATATATTATGCATACGTGTGAAAATGCATATTTTCATGTCACAAGGTAATGATAACAATGAGGCAGCAGTCATAGGATTCTTTTGTGCTCTTCTTTACAGCACTGCATATAGCACTTACAGGTGGCTAACATTTTCACATAAGATGTATACTATGCTAAATAAGAAACATAAAGTGTTATATCACAGCGTGACGCAAGTTGTTGTTCTCAGAGAAAGAAAAAGAAAGTTAACAGCGCTTTGGTAAGTCAAGTTTACCCAGAAACTAATTTGTTTATTGCATGTATCACCCAGTGTGTTAGGTAGAATATACCACAGAATGTTATAAGTAACAAAAGGCCTTATTAATGTTAAATGTAGTGTTTAGCTTAATTTCTACATGACAGTGCTCTAGTGAATAAAAACACACAACTTTTTTTTATTACTATTTTAATAGAACAATTCATGTCTTAAAATATTTACATGCAGAAAATGGAAACCGGACAGAATCAAGTGACAGATGTGACCATAACTGCCAAAACAGACTTTGCCTGTGTGTTGCCTGTGATCGAAGGCCTGTCACCATAGAGTTGTCTGCTGGTTGTATGGGAAACATATGGTCTCATTATGGGAGTGGTGAAGCTGAGGCAACAAGGGAGCATCTCAAAACCCCCACCGCACCCCCATTCCCTGAAGGGGAATGTGTGTGTTTTTATGACCAAGATAGACAGCTAGAGAGAATAAGTGATTTTAGGTAAGTGTCTATTATCAGTGTGTGTGTTTGTGTTGTCCTGATTAGATTTGGCACTTCAGCTTCCCAGTTGGCAGATCATTTCCTTGGAGGTCATTTTATAGCACTCTCTGCACACCATTATATCTAAATGATGGCAACACCCATATACACAATCCCATTGCATGTTAGGAACAACATAGTCATTTTTCAGGAGTGTAAATAACACTGATAATTATTTGTGGCAATAAACATAATTTCTTTGCCTATGCGCCTTCTTTCATAAAATACTGGGAGTGTATTGTATTTAAAGTCATCTTTTGCTGTGGCGTTGCTGGGAGATGTAACAGCATTTCAAATGTCTGATATCATTTATGAATCTAATACCAGTCAGCGAGTTCTGCCTCTGTTTGTTTGAAGCGCCAACAAGCTCCTGCATGTCTATTGAAACATAAACTAAGACTGGAGATACTGTAATTCTGCAATATTTTAATGTGGGTGGAAACAAAACAGAAGAAATACTGTAACAGTGAAATAGATATTTGCAGCAAAAAGCATTGTCCCTGTTAATATGAAAATATAGATCACCCAACAGTATTTATACAATAATTCAGTTCAATTTTTTAAAATAAAAGTACCACACTTACTGTTTCTTAAAATGCATGTACCAAAACATTGTACCATAGTTTTTACATTTGATTGTTTACTACTTATCAGAACTCAAAAGCTACTTGACAACTCTGAGTTACATTACAAGTGAAAAAGTCATTGGACAATAGGAGTTCAGGCAGACATACATCAATGCTCTTAACAGACTTATTCTAAATCACTGCCAACATTGTATAAATAAGTAAAAGCTTACATAAAACATCCAGCGGTGTAACAGTTGGCTAAAATAGTGCTCTATCTATATAGAAGCCATTGTTGGTATGCCGTCAGTACAAGCTACAAACAGACAGATAAGGTTTTCTCAGAGTGCTATTAGTAAGTTAAAAAGCTTTGCATATTGAAAGCAGATAACTGGTCTGATAATGCTTTTCATAAGATGTATACAAATGCAGTACCATGATATTAAACCTTGTGCTTTAAATTCATCTAGAATGGCAACTGAAGACTTTGTACTGTACCAAGAGTAGGCTCAAAAACATGACAAAAACAATACAGTCAATCTGCATGAGTAATACAAGTTTGTTGTGTAATTTTATCACTTTACAAGCCTTTAAAATTAGCTTAGACCCATGTGCAAAATAAGAAAATATTCTGGTATTTTTTAAGCAGTGAAGGGAAAGTGTACCTTTACAATGGTCATTATGTCACAATTCACTGTAATTTAATAACTCAGTAAAATGCTAGAGACCTCTATAAAGTCCTACTTCTCTCACATACATACTCTGTAACATTTCACAAATTCACAACAATATTCATCTTCAAATAAATATGAATTTCACAGAAAATGTAGACATACACTGTAAAACTTGTAAAAAAAATGCCTTAAAGATGTAACAAGCTTGTGTGAAAGTCGGCTTCGCTCACCGTCTGCATTTTGATTCTGCTCATCACCTGACCTGTAACATGTTAAAGCCACATGTTTGATATGTGTTGTCCCAACAAAAACACATGTATGCGACAGTCAGGGAGTCACATTTCTATCAAATGGTTAACCATTGGTCACAGGTAAGATTGGCTTTTGCTTTCTAAGCCAAGAACCCATTTACAGGATTTTCAAGCAGAGAATGCACCAACCTGACAAGGAATAGTCTTGAAATATACACCTGACACCTCAATAAAACATGACACACAGCCACCTGGAAGAATCTAGAAGTCGACAGTCGCTGCAGGAGCAGCATACAAATAATGTTACCTTCATATGTACGGTAAGTGCATGAAATCCATGAGTATATGGCACTAAATTCTCTGTATCTGTTTTATATCACAGGCACTGATATTGTCCTCAGCTACCCTAGTGTGATTGGATATTTATTTTATATATGATACATTTGTCTAAGAAATAGTGGTAAAAATGGAAGTTTAATCATGATCCAAACTGCACTCTTGATGATTGTGTGACTGAGGTATCACAGTTCATTTTTATAGCTCAGGTTATTAAGTACCAATAACATTCACCCTGGTTTATAAATTAAAAGTTCAGATATGATAAACTGTACCTAAGCTGTAATAGATGCTTACAAATTAATGGTTGATGCTGTGATGAGCCATTTTCTGTTGTTTTCCTCAGGTCATGCACCAACAGCATACTCAGCAGCAGGTTCAAAGCACTACAGTGATGTCTGCTTCTTCCAACCCACCACAGATGAAGATGATGAGGAATTAAACTCAGAGACGCGATGTTTCTTGGCCTAGACCCAACTCTCCGACACTCTCGTAGTCAGGCTCTGCTTTGGCAGCGTCTGACGCTCCCGCTCCCAGCCCAGCCTTGTGATTATCATCTGAGCTATTAGTCTTTGGAACACAGATGGGTTCATAGCCAGGATCTGTGCTGTCCAAGATTGGGTCTTCCCCAGGTTGAGGCTCATTGGGCTCAGTGTAGATATCTCGGACAGTGGCGTACAGGTCACAGGAGGAGGAGGTCGGGACGAGACCTTTGATCTCTGCAATGCTGCTGTAGTCGTGCTCTTTGTCTTCTTCGTTTAAAGCATCATCACATTTTGTTTTGTTGACCGTAGAGTACAGCATTGACTGAAGCACACAGAAGAGACATATTGTTCAAATTTTTTGGTATTACATCTACAAAAGTGTGTTAAACATACCTACATTTATTGAGACAACAAGAATGTTAACACAAAAAGAAACCATCACAGTATCAAAAGATCGCTGTTAAGTTTTTCCCTCATATATTGAGGTGCTTGGAGCATTGGCATTCACAGAGTAAAGTGCTGTTGCCTCGGGACTGGAAACGGCAGTTTGGGGAATAAGGGAGTTTAACACACACTTACCTCATTGTCTGACAGTATGTGATTGTCGAACTTTGTTGCAGGAGACAGAGGGGAGTGTAACCGGAGGAGAAAAGAACAAAAAGATAGACTTAGATATGGCAGCCTGTGTATGAAAAGAATAGACTGAGCGCAGAATCAGACATTTAAAACACTCAGCTGCAAAAGTGGGTGGTGACTTCCATTAACAGTGCTTGTTCAGAACATTTGAAAGGTTGTCACACATCTTTATTTTTATGGATCTGGTGGCCTCTTCCTGTTTTTAAAGGACCAGTCTGTACAGTTTAAACAGTTTCTCTAATAATCTAATAATAATGCAGCGAGCTGTAATGCATAAACTTACTGCAGTAATAAGTAATTTCAAAAAGCTTTAGGAAAACGCAGTGTAGACATGGTTGCTACTATTATGTATCATTGCTAAAACATTCTGGCAAACTAATACAAACATAAACACCAGTGGGATTTACTATGAATATCATAAGAGACCGCTTGGTAACAGATCAATAAAGTGAACAAACTCTGCATTTGTTACTTATTCTGTGAAACATAAGAAGGTAATGTTGCATATAACCACACATTCATTAAGTACTTTATTGAGCGAAAGTCAATATACAGTGACGGAGAGCGTAATGTTTCTGTGCATAGCCTCTGTCCACTTTGGCTTATAATAAATGAAGCAGCCATTAATCAACAAAACACATCTGACAGCAACACCAAGCATCTCTGGAGTCTAACAAGGAGCTCAATATGCCTGCCAGCACTGACTAAATAGATCATGAGGGAAACCTTATTTATTATTTTCTTGAGTTTTTTTTCAGTTATTTTTTCAGTTAAAAAATATATTTACTAAGTCCTTGGCTGGAAATACCAAGGTTAATTCAAATGCATTTTTAGAAAAGGGGAAACTGTTCACTTGTTGAAGCACAGTGTTTGATGACTGTCAAGGGCACATCGACAACTACACAAGCTACACACTTATGTATGAATGAAAAACTGTGCACACAGATCATCCATCAAATCTTCCACTCCAGTTGTGTAGTACCTTCATGCAGATACAATTTTCTCACATAGCATAAAACATCAATATGACTACGTTAAAGATAATGCATGTTTGGAGACATGATTACTTTTATAGATCTGACACACACACTGCAATTCAGCAGAGGCCTTTTTCATTTCTCTTTAATTAGCCAGCCAATTAGGCGGAGTGCTCCAGAGGAGACTTTGTATGAAACATGAGCACAGGTGACTTGACCCAGTCACTGCACATGTAAGTGTATTTCACAATATTTGTTCATTTAATTTGCAGCCTCAAGTATAATTGCAAATTAAAGCTGAATTTTAATTTACTCAGTCATATATAATGCAATAAACACAATATTTAACCTGGGTCTGATGTTGACATTAGTGAGGGGAGGTCCTAAAAACTTGCATAGGAAAGGGATACAAGCCATTAGGTGCATGGATGTTTGTTTTGTGTGCACATAAAGAAATTGCATCTGAGAGATTAGTATTTTGACGTGTTACAATACGTTGTGACATGTTTGTGTGTGTGCATTTAAGAGAGGATTATGGGAATGTGTTTACGTCTACTGTATATAGGCGATACAATAACATGCAGGACAAGCAAGTATGACAGTAAGCTGATTATGGCTGCCTCAGAAGATGGACGACTCAGGTGTTAATGTGTCAGTCATACTGACGTATACGTTGACATATGCACATATAAATCAGTATTGCTACTACAACTTAGATGCTGTGTTCCCTGTATTGCATGTGCTCAATGAAGTATATAAACAACTTTAAAAGCACTGCAGATATGCAAATTATTGTAAACCACATTAACACCAAACATTACATAGTCCTCAACAATCTAACAAAAGTGATTTCCCTTTGTAAAAGGGAGCTCAACAGCGCTTACACTGTGAATATCACAGTCTACCTGGACCGTGTCCCCAGCGTATATCCTAGTGGTCCACTAGCTGGATCAAATCAATTTCTTGCACCTCATATGAAAAGCCCACGGGCAACGCACAGTGAAATTACTCCAAACAAGTGTTAGTGCTGTTTATGATGGTTCAATAATTGTACGGGATCACAGAAGCTGTGAATAAAAGGTCACAAAAGGACGTGTGAGTGTGTGTTTCTGTGGCTGTCTGCAGTGAAACTAGAAACTAGGTGTATGTAATGGAAAATAAGTGTATATAAGAGCGCCTGCCCTTACGTGTGTGTGTGTCTATCTAGGGGGATTCCTCTCAGACATTTACATACAGACACCCTAGTGACTGCACAGATGATTGTCTATATACAGTATATGTCTGTATATGAGACAGACAGAGTTTCAATAGCCAATATCATCCATCATGAAGCCAGACTAACTGTCATAGTGATGGTGGCCAGCTGGCGCTCACTAGACTCAGACACACACACACATGCATAATGTACACACTTCGTCTGACAAGACAAATCACCAACAGTTCCTGGTCATACACGGGCAAAAACCACAGGGAGCTGGGAACATTCAGGGTTAACCTTAAATCAGCTCCAGGGAGTCTACGTGTAGCAGAATATATGTAAACACGCACATGTCCTAGCATCTTTGTGTGAATGTGTGTGCAACGAAGGGGGTGGGAAGAAATAACAGAATTAATGCTGACTAGACATGCCGACAAGGTACATGGCTGGGTGCATTTATAAATGAGTACATTTATGAGCATGTGTGTGTGGCTGCCAGTTTGGTTTGGAGATGAACGGTGCTGCTTAGTAGACCAAGATTTCATCATGTATCCAGGGGTCAGATGAGACTAGACTCGCCTGCTGTCCACATGAGGAGTAGCGATTAACTAATTGGCTGCAACACCAGAGACAAAGTAACAGAGATGTGACCCAAGCAAGAGAAAAAGACGAAGAGATTTAAAAAAAAAGAAACAAAGACGACAAAGTATTGAGATAATTGATAATTAATGTTCTTAATAAACCAAATAATGCTAGTTTATTAAGATTTATCCATCTGGTTTCATGATGGATAGGTCTTGTTATGACCCCAAAAAGTAAGAAATGTTCAATTAGACAAGCTGCCATCTGAACCACTTTACTTGTAAATTTACTTACAAGTAAATCCAAAAGTGAGCACACATAATGAATCCCAGGGTCAGTGATTCCTACACTTAACCCCAAACAACGGGCACCCTAAATGTAACAGCCTGTCTCCAACAACTTCCCCATGGGGATAAATAAAGTGTATCAAAAAAACAGAGAATAGCTATAACAAGCATGTAAGTTGAAGCAGCCAGTAACTCGGTGAAAAAAAACAATCCTAAAGCAAATATGAACAGAACTTAAGAGAGGAGGAGAGGAGAACTGTTGCCGCTTCATGCAGCTTTGTGTCACAATGTGATGTCTGTGTGCTTGTTAGCTTCTAACAATCTGATGCAATTCTTTCTGAGCTCTTAGAGCGTGTTTGTGTGTGTGTTTCTCTGATGGATCTCTGCTTGAGGAAGGCAGCGTGCTGAGAGCAGCAGCAGGCCGCTCCGTTCAATGCGTGACACTGAGCTGGTTATCTTTTCTTCTTTTCACCTCTATACTACTTTTCTTTTACCCTCTCTTCTCCTTTACATCTCCATCTTTCACCATTTATAGTATCCCCAGTATTGTTTCTTCTTCATTATCTGTTTTCTTTTTGCTATACAACTCTGCTACAGATGGCTTAATTTGTATGGTGCTGGATTTATTTTTCTTTCATTCTCTCTCAATCTCACTGTGTCTCTTTCTTAACTCTCTTTCTCTCTCATCCTTCATGCCTCCTGGTCCTTTCAGCATTTTCTGAGTCAATCTCCCATCTTCTCTTGATCACTATCTCCTTTTCATCTATTGCTTTCTGCTGCTCTTCCCACTCCAACTCCCATTTTCATTCGTCTCTCCTCCCTTCACTCCTACACTGTCATCTCGCTCTCTCTCTCTCAACATTTCGTCTCTCAGTTTGTCACTCTCCCTAAAGCAGCACTGAGCTGGCAGCTTAGCAGTTGATAATTGTGTAGGAGATGCGTCCTTTTTCTTTGTTTGTCATCGTCTCTTTCAAAAACCAAGTGCCTTGATTCTTTTACACAGTGTCATCAAACAAATGCCCCTCCTCACGTTCATATGCGGATAAAGTGGATTAAAAAAATATTGAATGTAAATTAAAGTTGCTAACTTGTGTGACTAAAGAGCTAGAGAAGATGCTTGTTGTGACATTAGACTGAGTAGTAGTCTGATGTTGTCACAATAGAGAATATATTCTCCAACATGTTGAGTTTAATGTATTACTAATGTTCAAATGTTCAATCTAATGTTTTGAAACTTCAAACTTGGTGATTTTACTACTTTATAAATGGCATTTAAACAAATGTCAGGTTAAATCAGTTATTCATTACTGAATCTTGGTGAAAATCAGATTTTATTCCATTAGCTAACAACCTGAGCACTACAGTGCAAATAGTCCGTCAGAACCTACCACATTTTTCAGATGTTACCTGAAACAGTAAAAGTCTCCACTTATAATGTATGAGTAGATCTAGCTAAATAGTAATTTGGATAGGAAAAAAAAAAGTAATTTCTTCAAAAGTATTTACTAAAGAAACTATTTCTACAATGAAATAAAAATTTTAATATGTGATTTGTTTATTTGTTTTAACCATTTTATATTTATAGCGCTTCGTGAATAAAGGCAACACTTTCAGTTCTAAGCAGATTCTGCTGCATTCTTCTTTGCTCCATTTAATCAGGAACGAACCTGGATTTGTGCTAATGTTTTACATTTAAATAAAGATCTACAGGTGTGAGACCACACACACACACACATATACATCCTCACCTCTCCATTGTGCAGTCCAGCCCCCATCAGCCCATTCATCACGACTGGCTGGTTGTCATTTTCATCGAGAACTTTCTCTGGAACTGGTGGAGGCAAGTCGTCCTCTGGTTCCTCTGCAGGCTTAAGGGAGGGAGCACTGGCATTATCAGAGCGCCTTTTGGCCTCCATGTCCGCGCTGTGGCGAATCTTCTTATTCAGGTCAACAGAAGCGTACTCCACCCCTGCGCACAGGGGCCCCCGCTCAGGAGTGCAGGGGCTGAGGTGGCCATTGAGGAGGTTAGGAGGATGATGGGGGGGTTTGTCAGGGCTCAGCTGGACAGTATTGTTGGCGGGGCCGAGTTGCACAGGAGGATCCTTGAGCTCCTTTACCGTTTCATACAGGGAGTCTTCAACGCTGACATCACGCGACGCCACTGCAATCTCCTTCACCACCTGGAGATCAAATATACTGTATATGGTATAATGGGTCCTTTGATGTGCTTGCAAAGAAACTAAATAAATGTAGTGCTTCTGCTTTCTAACTAAAAACTCATTAAATCCATTAACCAATTGTAGATAACTGGAAATGGATCTGTACATTTTTACCCTGAGCTTAATCAATCAAACAATTAACCTGTCACTCAATAAGGCAGCCAATCAAAGCTTTAATCTCCTGTAAAAGCAAACTAGCTCTGTGCAAGTAAGATCATGATTCTGCTGTTGAGGTGACTTTAAGTATTGACCTCATAGGTGCTGTCCCCTGAGGTTGGGGGTCCATCCCCGATAAGGGCATTGTTGGGAGGGATGCTGGGAAGCTCGCGGTCCTGAGGACACTTAGAGGACCTGAGCTCTGATTGGCTGGAGAGCATCTCCTCTGATGGCTGGGGACTGGTGTCCTGTGTGTCTGTGAGAACTGGTGGAATGAGGAAAAAAAGTGTCAGAGCAAGTACACAGCTTCTCATGTGGTGATTTTTTAAAATGTTTTTTCATAAGAACTAGATCTATTTACCATAAAGTAATTCTGTAATGAGTCACTATTTTTCCTTCTTCGTCACTCCAACATAGATTTGTTACTATTTACAGTTTTCAGTTTACCCACGCACACAAAGATGACTAAGAACATTACATAGATATGCCCATAACAAAATACCAGCTGAGGTATAAAAAGGAACTCAAGCTCAAAACCAGTAGGTGCTGCATGACAACAACTTTCAAGTAAATGTTGCTACACTTTGATAGCGGTGAATCTAAAACATCACAATGTCAAACATGGCTAAACTAGTGATCTTGGCTTACTTGTACCGCTGGTCAGAGGACCATTGTGAGAGCTGCTGACGGCCACATCAGTCGCTGGACTGTCTGCAGATTGACTGATCGTTTCTTTCTCCGACACCTGCAGAACAAAGGACATGATGTCTGTCACTGATGGATCCAAAACTGTCCGACTGGGAGTTCACTAATACACATAAAAAACCCAGTCCAGGTTATTTCAATGACACATCCCACAGAACTGTTTTTTTGTGAAGGGGGAATATGTGGAACATTATATTTTCAGGATCTTTAGGATTGAGGGGAAGACAACTCTCATACTTGTAGCTCTGATTTCACACTTCCCTGGTCATTAACTTTGTTTTTCTTTGCCTTTCCAATCACATTACACATTACTTAAAGCTCATTATATATATTTATATCTTTTGACCTAAAGGACACATGTTTTCTTCCTGATGGCAAAGTGAATCATTGAATTATTGACTTCAAGTTAAGAATGTTTGCACATTTTCACTGAAGATGGGAACATTGCAACAGCACATGAATAATAACCACAGAAGATAAGACTTTACGGATACCCACATACCACATCAGGAAAGCCAGAAAGTACAGAACAACAATGCTGAAACTGGCTCACATTCAGTTTTGTTCGAGGACACGTCATTCGGGCAGATGTTACTAATATTGAACCTTTTTACCGTCTCCTCTGTTTGAAGGCTGTTTCCCTATTTGTTACATCATAGACAAATTCTGCAGCTCTATTTTTAAATTGTGGGTGCAAAAATTCACACCATTCGTTTGATCAGCCTCCACTGAGTCAAATCAACTCTGTGAATCAGCAAACGCTCAAATCAACACTCTCGTCAACTCCAGAAAACAGTGACTGAAAAGAATTTACTATAATTAACACAGGATGTGCAGAACACCTGTGGCACTGACGCATGATTTCTCAACATGCTCTTCAATCATGAACCGTCTTGTTTCCATCGGCAGAAATATCACGCCCTGACTCACTAGTAAAATATTAGAAAATGCTGAAATTATATATATAAATATATATAATCTGTGTAAGACAAGATTCTCTTTGTTTGAGTTTGTTGTTTTCCTTCTGTGTTAGCAGGTTGGGTTTTACAAGCTCCACATCTCCACCTAGTGGTAACATACTGCCATGATTGTTTGGTTCAATGACGTAATGTAATTCTTTTATGGTACTAATGTCTTATGTTATTCTTTTGCTTCATTTGCTTTTTGAATGTAGGAAATAGTTAAAGGTAAACAAATAAAACCCATTTTTATCTGGAACAATCCAGATCCATCTTTTCTCATGTTGTTGCACATTTATCAATCCCAGTGATTATTCGGTTTGATTCACTATGACAACTCTTTCCAAGATGATCTACTTTTTTTTAATATCATCTAAAAGAATATGAACAAACTTATAAACAAACAACACGATTACAGATCAAGAGCTTCCAGTTACCTCTTTACTTTTTGCTATCTGAAGGGTAAAGACACTAAGACACTATATTTATACAATTTGCACGCTTAAGGTAAAAAAAATGAACAAAAGTGAAATATTATGTGTGAAAGAAAGAAGGTGCGAGAGGTGATGTAGTGCTAAAACACAGCTGTAGGAAAGACATTCAGAGTGACTGCAGTTGAGGGTTGAGTGAGGCATAAACTTATCTACTCATCTGCAAAGACAAAGCCCCACCCCCCTTTAACCTGTCAGGCTGTGACATGGACCGTCATTTAAATGGGCTCCTCCCCAAACAATTTGACCACCCTGCAACTGTGCTATTGCACAAATGTTGCGGTAAAGATATTCATCAAACAGAAAAAATAGACTCTGAGGAATGTGTACTGTAAGTGCACAGGAAAGCATGTGACACATACAGACAAACCCCAGAGGGAGTGCCAGAACAAGAGAGTAAGTGGATGTCACTTAGTCTATGAAACATGGGCATTTATCACACTTAAATGTTGCTTGGCTACTGAAGCGTCAGTTTTATGGGAGTTAATAACTACTGTCTATGTCCATAACTCCATGTTCAGGAGGATATACTGTACATTTACATCACTATAAGTAGAACATAGAAAGGGCAAATGCGAACTCTATGTATACTGTTTTTTGTCTTTTATTACTGAATTTTTATTGAAAAATAATTTTAATTTTCACACATTCATTACACTTTTAAAATAACTGACATGAGAACAACAGCCAGTGAAATTTCCCACATGTGCTCTTAGCAGGAGTCCAGTACATCATGCAGTCAATTTAGAAACAATTTACTAAAAACTGCCCTTCAGTCGCTGCGTAGATATTATTTTTATGTATGTTTCTGCGTAATGAAAATGCTTTTGGAAGCAAATGTCAGAGGGTGTGTGTGATGATACGCACCATCATTCACCAATTGTTACCAGATTACAGATATGTCACTCATTACACTAGGAGTAATGAGGATTGTTGTGTCAGGTGTGTGCTGAGTAAAGTATTTTTAAGAATCCTGATTACATTTTCTGACCACTGAAATTGAGTTTCCCAGATTCCCACGGTGCTGCTGAATCCTGACCTCATCTATCTTCAAAATTTTTGAAAACCCTCTATGGTTGCTTATCATTGTTTGTCTTTGTGAAGGAGACAAACAAGCAACTGTGTATGCAGATGTTCCACAACACACTCCATATTACACAGATATCCTGCACACAAAACACAAACACATTTTACACAGAAACATGTAAAATCACTCACTCCATTCATGAGGTTTTCATGGTCTCCTGCTGGATGTCCATTGACAGCTTTCTTCTGCCTTAAAGGGAGAAACACAAAGGTGGATGACTATAGAACACAACATGCTGCATGCACGGTGTGTATCATCTTTATGAATTAAAATGATACTGTTCCTCTCCTTGGATCAGGTAGGGCAGTGTTATTCATTATTTTTTCTCCAGTACACTGAATTTCAAATGAAACTATGTCCTGCTAACGGCTGCCTTTAAGATGCTTGTAATGTTGGAAAAACTGGTGGTGTTGTGCTAGACTAAATAAAACTGTAAGTTATGTCTAATACTCTGCCTGCCCCCTTGTGTATGCAAAAGGGAAGGATCTGAAATATCTGTCAACACAACATAGTCCAGTACCTTTAACCAAACCTGAACAGTAAGAGCTTCATACATATAGCTGCCAACCTAACAAAGGTTTCTGGTTTCTGACTTCTTGCTGATGCCACTAGATGGTTTTATAGAGAACTACCACAACAGTAATAATGCTGGCAAGTATTTTGCACCATACTACTACTACTATTTATTTTTCTGTTGTTTATTTGTATTTTCTATTAAGTACCTAGTAGGCCAAATCGGTTCTTGCAATTTTTGAAGCTCAGCTCATTGTCAGAGTTTTGTATCTATAATTACTGTAGAAGATAATACCCTCTGAGGTATTACAACAATGCAAAACTGGCATTTAAAAATAGATGCAGTTTACGCAGATGGCAGTGATGGGTGTGCCATTACATAAAGGCAGGAAACAGTAATTGTAACACATACCAGACTTTCCCGACATATTCTTGATACATCAGGGTTTCCTAAAATATCAACCATAACAACCAGCATGTGTGTGTGTGTGTGTGTGTGTGTGTCTGTGTGTGTGTGTGTATGAGAGGGAGAGAAAGACAGTGCTCACCCCTGGCAGCTAGCACACAGCATCAGCAGCACAGACACCAGCAACAGGGCTGTGAGAGTGCTGAGGGTGATGACCAGGACCAGCTGCTCACTGCCCAGCCACGACGCCACCCCGCTAGCAGCTGCCGCCCCTGACCCAACGACACCCGCCTCCGGGCCCCACCACACTCCACTCAGCACTGGAGCCATGATGCATCACAAGTTGGAAGGAGAGGACATTGGACACGTACCAGCTAAGGAAAAAAGGAGAAGTGTTTGTCATTTCACTTAGAACCAGATGTAAAAAAATAACGTTGAATGATGTTGACTTCAGTGAATATTTATTGGAGCAGTATGTTGCTCTCACAACTCTCTGAAAATAAACTCTCTGTCCACCGTAACCACCAACAGACAGACAGCGCAATCGTCTGGGTCACTGAGCTTTTGCTACACAGCCAAACTTGTTAGCTGGATAATTAAATCGCTGGTTTTGATCCTTTTTTTATACTGATGTGCTGATAATGAGAAAAATACACAGTATCCCCACACATATTCTTAAATATTGTTTTTAAATCTGTGCATCATTCACCAGCAGTTCAACTGCATCCTGTGCCCAAACATAGCCAGCAGGTGGCAGCACAGAGCGGTGTCACTGCAGTGCAGACAGACATCTGCCTCAGTCTGCTGCAGTGGCCCTCATACCAAAGCCTCCACAAGTGGTGTCTGGGTTTGCGCAGAGCATAAGCAACCTCATCACGTCTCAGCAAAAGTTGGGTTTCACTGAACTGATAGAAGCCCTGATGTTATCATGGTTGATTTATGGGGCTGTGTGGTATTGTGGATGAGTCACGGGTAGGATGAAAACTGTGTGCAACTCTGAGCCTGAAAAAGCTCCAAACAAATAAATGTGGAGTGGTGGGTTTGTAACCCACTGTGTGTTTGCTGTTTGTGAACGTGTGTGTGAGGACATTTTGCACTGCAGTGACTTTACTAGAGATAGAGGGCAAACAATGAGAAGTAGGAATGAAAAGATGGTCAGAAATAGAAAGTGATACACTGGTTAACTGACAGTCTGCAGAAGTGTTTTCTTTCTGGTTATCTATCTATCTGTCCTCTTTTTCATTCACTTCCCCTTTCAGTCAGCTGAAGAGACAGCTACAGCAGACCTGGCAAGCATAGGTGACAAAAAATGACAATCCATCTTTCCTTGTCTATTTTCTCCTGTCATGTGTACAAGCCAAACTCCTGTCTGGAGTAATGTGTGTGTGTGTGTGTGTGTGTGTGTGTGCGCGTTCATGTGTGAGTACAGAACATGTGTATTTTGCACCAGCGGTGAAAAACTCATTGTGTCTCTCTGCTTGTCTATGCTAATGACGGTGGGGAGTGTGGGACCTGGGGAAGCACGCCTTTTCTTCTAGCAGTGAGGAAGTTTTGTGGCAAATCTGATGGAGCTGCAGAAGCCAATTTTAACTTGTTCTTCAAAGGACGCTGAGGAATTGCTGTTTTTGTCGAAACACAGTTTGTGTTTTCCTGAATGAAAAATACACCAGGGATCAAGTTGCTGTTGGTGTGAGTGGATGGTGAGAGGTGAACACGGCTTTACCTTGACACCTTGGATGATTAGTCAGGTCGGCCTCGCCTGGAAGAAAGCAGATAAAAACGAGAAGGGGGGGATTACTGCTTGGTGGAGGCAAAAGCACTGAGCTGAATATTATCCTTGGAGGGCGATGGTGTTGTGTGTGTGTGTGTGTGTGTGTGTGTGTGTGTGTGTGTCGAAGTGTTTGTATGCATGGATGTAGGCTGTGCAAGTGTGGCGGTGGGAAAGTAGCAAGGGAATACGTTAATATCCGTATCATATACAAACTAAACTGTACAACAGCCTGGATGCAGTCTCTCACACTTTCAGCCATGTCCAGTGTCTGTGACACAGCCTCCACTATGTCTCGCAAACAGGACACACACATGATGTCCAGTTTATTGTGCCCATGTAACTGAGAGGATAATCACATGGTGACATTATCTGTGAATCGTCTTATAGATTTTATGCTATTCACTGTATTCATCACACACATTAATATCATGGAGACGCTGTACACTCCTCATACTGCATTGTTTCAGTCTATAAACACATGAATCAAATGCACACTCTGAATATGTGAGGCTTGCCATGACTAAAGCCTAATAAATTCCTCATCCAGCCTCGTCTGAGAGGCCCGTGTCCAGGTGTCACTATCTGCCGGCGGAGACATACACAAGCTGGCACACACTGGCAGAATAATTACTGGCTGTGTCACCATGGCAACATTCCCTTCCACACATCAGCGCTATTTATGGCGGTAGAAAGAAAGAAAAAAAATGTTTTCAATGCATTTAGGTGTGGTATTGGTTTGTGCAGTTATGTTGTTATACTTGTTACTAGCTTAGCATCTGTTTCTAGGGTCGAGAATGAACTGTCAGTTTAAGTGCTCTAAAAAATAATTTCATGACAACTGGATAGCGTCATCTGCAGAAAAAGATCATGGAGATCTTCTGGACGCTGCTGCTGTTTGGATTGACTATATCAATATTCAATCAATAAATAAGGAAGAAAAAGTTCCTCAGAGAAATGTTTAATTTATAATGTCATGAAAAACTGTGAACTCCTAAATTCAATATATTCTGGGCTTATTTAACTTATACTTATAGTGGCTCATAGTTGCTAATACTAGCAAACATAAGATAGAAATTGCTGTCTAAGTGACACTGCTAGCCTATTTGTTTCTCTGTTTGTCCTGCTGCTGTCCTACATTTCAGCATTTATCCTGTAAATGCCATTTGTAGCTACTGTCCATCCAATATTACACAGCCTTACATTTAAGTCACACTACATTTTCTTCCTGGAGCTTTCAGCTTCAGTTCAGCTACATTTCCTGCACTTGCATCCATCCCATCCCTTTTATTCTCACATTCCCCGTCTCCCACCACGCTCTGCTGCATTTTACTATATACCATTAACAAACATCACTACCATCTTAACAGAACTTGTATTAAAAACCTGTAAAGGACAAACAGGTCCAGCTCTGGGTAACATTCCTGACAGACTTCCCTGATGAGTAGGAAATATGTGTGGAGTAAACCACCCATTCTTCCCAGTGAGGATTCACTTAATATCTAAGTACTTGATAAATACCACACATAAAAGCTCTAGACTAACTTTTCACTGTGGAAAACTCCTCACAGGGCATCGCCATGTGATCCAAGACATCAAGCCAAAGACTACAACTGTACACTCTTGTGCTACTGTCATTCTTTTTCTCCAGGCACTTTCAAGCTTTGATGAAAGAAAACAGAAGCTTTGGAAGAGAGATACTCAGTATGACTGTCTTCTGTTTCATGTCATAGAAAATTACTGGAAAAGCCATTTGAAAAGGAATGTGTGTTGGGAATTAAAGGCAGAAATCCAAATTCAACCCTCACCCAGCTGTACATACACACACACACACACACACACACACACACACACACACACACACAAACAGACATCGATAGACCCAAGACCAGCCACAAGCCCTATGAAGGCATTACCTTCCATGCAAGAAACTATTGCCAAGGAGGGGAGGAATCCAATCTAAGCCCTTCTGCTTTAAAGGCAGAGACTCTACCTGACATTGCAGTGAAGCATACCAGCCAACATGTGAGTGTGTGAGTGTGTGGGAGCTTCATCTGTTGTACAAGCTGTTGGAAAGCAGTGAAAGACAGAAGGAAAGATAGAGAATTAACATCCAAAGGCAAAGCAGCTTCAGTTGATGCCTGTGTGGCTACTGTATATGACACCTCCCTCTGCAGAGTCCTCTAGGTGCACACACAGATGGAGAAGATTTACAGCTGGATGGTTGCTGAGAAATGAGCCTCAGGAAGCTTTTCATAGGAGAGCCAGAGGCATTTCCACAATAATAAATAATCCAGCTTTTAGGGGAGAAAAAGCCTCGACTTTCTTTAAAGAAGTCATGCTTGTGTGGAGCACTGCAGCAAACTCAACGTAACATTTCTAAAGCGGAGAAAAGAAAGAGACTAGAGTACATTCTAAACAATAAGATACTTTGACGTGTTTGCTGAGTCCACTTTTTGTGCTCAGTTTGGAGAATGAACCAGGATTTAGAAGTGCTGCATAACCTTTACTTTTTATAGTTTTCTGTGGTATTTCTGCTCAGCAAAAATGTCAGTAGATTAAAACACACACAATAACCTGCACGACACTTTGTAGGAACAAAGCACAACAAGTATTGAATCAGTGCTCAACCTGTCGCCTTAATCTCTCATCCCCAGCATGCAGCATCATGCCCAAGCATCGTTAACTAGCTAGCATCAGATCGGGAATACTTATTTTGTTGACATTATAGCATCACCAGGGTGGTGTGAGCATGACTCGGATTAATCAGTGACCTGAGAATCAGTACAAGTGGTATGTGCATACACAGAAGTTAACATACCTAGATGCACATCAACAATTCTAGTCACTAGATCACTAGTTCAAAAGTATAAAGCTTTCAAAATATATACTAGTGCATCTCAAAAAATAAGAAAATTGTGAAACCAAATGTTTTATTATAAATAATTAACCCTGATGATAAGAACAATAGCTCATGAAAATCTGAAAGCAAATTCTTGCAAAGTTGAGAATGTGGTGTGAAAAGGTGAACCAAGGATGACCAGAGTGAGGCTGGATATTATTACTATAGTACTTGATTGGTCAGACCTTGTCAGAGAACAAGGTCAAGAAAAAGATGAGAAACACCCGAATATAGACGAGCTGAAGGCTGCAATTAAAGCGACCTGGTCTTCCATTACGTCCCAACAGTGCCACCGACTGATCGCTTCCAGGTCACGCTGTATTGATGCAGTAATTTGTATTAGGAACTCCCAGGGATTGAGAGATATTGGGTGCATTATTGAATAAGTGTTGCAGAAGGTAATTTTCATAAGCTGGAAGCCATAATATTCAAAATGAAAACAAAAAAAGGCCTGAAATGTTTCACTTTATATGTAATGAATCTAGAATATGGGTTTTTGAATTAAATTACAAAAAAACAACTTTTTCATTATAATAGTATCTTTTTAGATGCACTAGTAAACGTTAATAAGTGTTTATACACATATATTTAAAACAGATGCATGAAGAGTCCTTTTAAAGTGCTTTTGAGGGGTTATATAATTCAAACAACAGACAAATAATGAACATAGATGCACTACATACATACACACTGGTGTCCATCTTGTGAACTGACCGGAGGGCCATTTGGATGGTGGGGGTGGGAGAAATGGGGGAAGGGATAAGAAGGATGGTGGACTGCTTCCAAGAGAGGAGAGAATGATAATAGAAAAAGGGGATGGAGTAATCAACATGTAGAGAAATCACACTATCTCCAAACGAACTATCTCGCAGAAGAGAGAGGATGACTCTAAAAGAGGAGCGACAAATCACAGAGAAAAAGAGGTGTCACAGGAAACACAGGGAGGAACGCAGAAAGCACACATAGTGAAACACACACACACACACACACACACACCTACAGACACACCCATCCCCAGGGAGGGTTGATGAAACATAACTCACCCACTGACTGAAGTGCAACAGGGACCCTGCCCTGAAAATGCAATTAATACATACAGAGACACAGCCACAGCAGTTGAATTAAATGCATTACTACAAAAAAAAAGAAACATAGGAGGGTTAGAAAGTTGTATTTTAGTGCTGCATGTGTCCCTGTGTTTGAGTGTGTGTGCATGTGTCTGCAGGCTTGTACACGCATGAAAACAGGTGCTTCCGATTAAGGGACATAATCTGAGTTTCCATGGCAACACTGTCCATCCTAAGGGTTAATGGTTTTAGTGTGAGAAATTGATCTATCCTCCCTAAATGGGGAAATTGAAACTGCATAATTTAGCAAGGATTTCTCCCTCCCCTCCTCTCCCTCTCTCATGTTACACATATCTGTGTAATATCTTCATCCATACACAGGACTACACTCTTCTCCCTTTCAACTACAGTAGCTGTATCTGCAGCTAGAAGCAGCATTTATATTGATCTTCCACTGGGGACAACATAAATGAAATATGAAGCATTTACCCCAAGCAGATAAGTGTTTTCCTCCCTGAGGTTTGTTGTGTGAACATTTTGCAAGCAGCAAATTTCACCATCCAGTCACTGTACTTGTCTATACCATGATAAGTCCTTCATACCCTCATTTTTCTCCATGTTACAGGGCAGTATGGTGGTCTTGTGGTTAACTGGATGATCCAGCTTCCCAAATTCAAACTCAACTTTTCTTTTTAGAAATCCCGACCAGCTGCAAGGCTACTGAAGCAGCAGCATGTGTCATATGTCTTCACCACGAATAACAAATCTTTCAGCAAGCATTTCTGCGTCTGATCCTCATCGCGCAGAGCCATTACGGTCCACAGGGGCTTTGTGTGTACATGTACAGCGTTTGTATAAACATGTGTCTGCGCGTCTTTAAAATCTGCCTGTAGTTAATGTCACAGAGTCCCATGGGAAAGATTCATTTCCTGTCTTCCTCTCTCAGATTTCAAGGACACAGATGACCATGAAGTCTTCTGTCTGCAGATGTTTCCCTCAAACACACTCAGAAACACCAGTGAACTAGAGATTAGATGGCATTGTAGCCTCACTTTAAAGACAAAAACGCTATATTTGCTGAGCATTTATCAAATTCTCTGTTTTTGCATCTCTGATAGGCTTTTTTCCCTCTTTATCCTACCTTATATATCCTATTTTTGTCTTTTTCTCTGATGCCCCCGAGGCGGTTGTTGTTCATTCTGTGAGCATTCGTTCAGCTACGCTTAGTAATGTCTGTCTGTGTCTGTGTGAGGTGCTATCACACTCCATGGAAAAAAAACACTCATTATCTCACCTTTCAAACACTTCTTGTTCATTCTCACTAAAAACAGCTTTCTCAGTCTTGCAGAGTTGTGTCTTTCTTACAAGATAAATCTTTCAATTTCAATTCCACTTTTACACACTCCGTCTTAACTCAAAAAAGGGGCAGTGTTGTCAGTGTTATCTCAAAACGTCATCCATCCATTAAATATAGATGCAGTTGTCATATTCTAACTTTTCTAACACAGTGTCAGTTTTTTGTCATGTTACTTAGCGAGCAATTCAAATTTAATGAACAAAACTAAAGTCCACACAAGACATTTTTTATTCTTTACATCCTGACAAAGCACTTTAATTTCCTTCACTCCAGCAGAAAAATACATTCTGTAATTGTCTAAAATTGATTAGCTTGGTGACAGCACTGACGCTCAGCTAATAATAAAATGCTAAAACAAAAAATCCGACTTCAGTAATTGTGCAGTGGAGCAATTTACAGTGATTAAACAAACCAGCCAGGCGTGTCATCCAAATATGTAAATAGGAGCGTGGAGCATGGAGAAAGAGACGGATTGTTGTAATGATTTCAGGGATTGTCACTCACATTGTAAGCGACCTTCTTGGCAAACACTAATGGAGGGGAGGAAGGTAGGGTTGAACTGTTGAACTCTGGGAATTTGAAGACAGAGAGCATGGTCGGAGCTGCAAATTCAGTGGGCTAACAAAGGGTGTCTGTCTCTCTGCATGTGACCATATGTGTTGTTTGCATTTCACTCCTGACTAATTTGATACTAAGCTTGAAAAACACACTTTTCTCTTCTTTTAAAAGAGCAGAAGTATTAATTGTATTCATAAAACCAGATACACACACGAGCATACACTCCTGATTGGATTTATTCAGCTCTGAACGACTGCGTGCATAAAATTTCTCTATCACTGTCACCTTCCGATGAAGATTAGCATTAGAGTGAATGAGAAGTAGATACGAGCACATCATTATTCAGTGGCACTGGCCTTTATGTGCTGAATAGCTGCCAAGATAAAGGGATTATCAGGGTGGATGGAATAGGATGAAGGATGTCGTGTGTGAGTGTGTGTATGAGAAATCTATTGAGGGAATTAATTCTAAAACCTGATAATCAGATGCAACAGATGCCTGGAGACGCATGATCTCATTTTCAGTCTGGCACATATACAAATTATGCCTCACATTAACAACATACGCACACTTTCCCCATCAAAGATCCATTAACAAGCAACGGCCTAACTCTTCCTTTTTTCCTAGTCTCACAGACACACCCCACAAAATGCACAGGGCAAAAGAGGGCATTAATAGAGGTGTGCCGCTCTGTGTTTGTGTGTGTGAGTAACTGAAATGGAAATCTGTCTTTATGAGGGTCTAACCACAGCAGGGGTGGGTTTATTAGACGACCTAGATGGAGCAAGTGGCAGGGGGTCGGACCCTTCCAGCTCTCTGTAATGCCGGACTGTAACACTGGGGCTGAGCTTAAAAGAGAGCACATGTGTAGTTTGCTAATAGTGCTGTGTGTATGTGGGTGGTGTGTGTGTGTGTGTGTGTGTGTGTGTGTATGTGAGGACAAGTTAAGAAGCAAAGAAACACACACAGACACATAAACTCAATCATCCTCTGGCTCTGCTGGTGTCCATGAGGGGGAGGAAAGTCTTTCACTGCCTTTGTGTCTTCTTTCTATTTCTCCCAATTTGTATCTGTTTTCTTGTACTTTCTTTTTTTCTTTGTCTTCATCTCTCTTCATCCGTCTGCCCTTAACCTCCTCTCTCACTTCTCTTACTCCCACTGTCCCTCCACAGCCTTGTCTCTCTCCAGACCAGACTGTAGGATATTCAACATGTCTGGTACCATTTAAAGATATGGTAAAATATGGAAGCCTGCAGGGATTCAAAGGGCACATCTACAATCAGAAACAACAGCTGGGAGGTGGGGTGGGTGGTCAGGGTGGCTATGGGGGGTTGCAGTCAACCACACATGGCAACCTCTATATAAGGTAGGAGGAGGGGAAGATGCTGCACAACATAGCAACCTTCAGATTTCTGGTTAAATCCATCAAGTGTATGCCTGAGCAACTCTGGAAGATTGCGTGAAGCAGATATGACGCTGCCTCCACCTTTTTGACAATTCTATTTGATTTTTCATTTCACAAGCCAAAGATTATTCCATATTTCATGGCAGTAAGTACAGAGGGTGAAGAAGAGGCACTGAAAGGCATAGTAGAGGAATCAAAACCAGCAAGAACTCTGGAGAGAATGTGCATGATAATCTTGTTTTTGTTCCTATTTTAAAGGAGTAGTTTCTCATTTTGGTGAAATGCATTTTGCAATTTATGAACTATTTCTTGTTGCTAGGCACAGTTACTTTCTGAAGCCTTGTCATCACAAGTAGCCATGCCGTTTTACTTTTTTTATTTTTTTTTAAGAAGATGTAATGTGTTAAAGTACAAGAAGTCGGATCCTGTTACCTTCAAACAGATCCTGGAAATCAGGCTAGTCCTTTCCAGTTTTTTTGCTAAATTAACTCCTCAAAGTAGCTTCATGTTGTGCATAGAGACATAACATTAGCGGTATAGTGATATCAAACTTCTCATTTCACTCTTGGAAAGGAAGTGAGGAAGTATACATACCAACTACTAACAAGCTAGTTGCATTGCTGTATTACATATCTCAAAGTCAAAACAGGCTGTTTGACTAATGACTTAATTGTCACATGTTCTTTGCAGGAGAAGACAGCAGATAATAATATGCAGAGTACATGTCTTTTTATAACCACGCCATAAACTGCACAATCACACAGCTAAACCTTCTTTGTTAACAAACAGCTTGCTATATTCAACAGCTACATGAACTAGAGGGACAAATCGTGCATAATAAATATATAACACAGCAAAATATTTCTTCACAAAGCAGAAGTGACTGTCACAGCTCTTCCCTAATCAGTAAATGGAGGCGGCTCAGTATTTCCCAAGGGGCAGCTGAAAACCAGTTGAACCAACTGAATGTGCATCACAGCAGCATCCCCGAAACACAACACCGGCTCGTGGCGGAAAATCTGCTGTCAATCAGACACATAAGCAATTATTTACACACACATGCACTCACACAATAGACACACAACACAGCAACAAATGGACACGCACAGATTCATCAGAAAGAGATGAACCAATTATCAGGAGAGAGAGAGAGAGAGAGAGAGAGAGAGAGAGAAAGAGAGAGAGAGAGAGAGAGAGAGAGAGAGAGAGAGGTGGAGGGAGAAAGAAGGAGTGACAGAGGAGAAAAAATGTGCAGGCAGCAGTCTGAGAGGAAAATGCAACTGAGACACCTTCATACTCTGACACTTTTAAGGAAGCTGGGGAGGCCAGAGGCAAATGCATCTTGACACAGTGGGCGGATAATATGGCAAGATGTGTGGAGAAAGCGGGACAGACAGAGGCGACGCTCATTGATATAATTCACAGAGGAACTGAGAGGGAAAGTAAGAGGAGTATACAGTTACAGACATTCATAAAATGCACAGTGCATATCGATTATACTGTATCTACAACACAGATGGGGTGAAAAGGAAAAAATCTGTGTCTTGGTAAGGTCCCCACTGGGAGCATTAAGCTTCAGTCCTCTTTGGAACAGATTAAAGACATCTCGAGAGCTGCACTGGCGAGTCAGACGCAGATATTCACAGAAGAAGTCTGTTTAACACAACCACTAGCTAGATTGTTTTATGTGCGTTATGTCCATGCTTTACAAGCAGCATTAAGTAATTTCCCACACTAATATATTTACATGGACAGACTGATATAATTTTATTGAATCTGTGCTGAACTCATCAACTTACTTTGGGCATGTCTTTGTTTTAATTCTTCCCTTATCTGTACATTAGACACAAAGTCTAAACCTAACACAAGCTCCTCCAGAATTTTCCTTGACATCAGGAACCACTGCATTATCTCACTGTACTCCTGACCACAAGCTCCTATTAGACCATTAGCAAAGTCGTGAACACTTAATACACTCTGCGCAACATGCACACACACCGACATCATGTTAGGATAATAATGACTCTTTTTATGACTTGGTTACTTAAGAACTTCCTGAGTGTCTATCAGCATCTTATCAATTACATTACCTACCAGATAAGACAGGATGTTGTACAGTGTCATTTGCAAGAATTACTCAAAGGAGGAAATCAATTAAAGATAAACGCACATGGTGTAAACCACCTCTTAATGTCTGCACCATGTCACCTCACCTCACTCCATCAGCTGTTGCTCCAGTGTTTCTCTCCTTTGTACCAACAAAACAAATACAGTGAAAATAGTATTTAGAAAAGAGCACAAATAGAGTCTGACTTTGTGTGTTCTGATTAAGACAGAAACAGAAAAGGAAACTAGTCCAGTATAATCTGACAGAGCAAGGAGAATAATATCATCATTGAAGAAGGAATTAACAGCATGAACAGAGCCAGAGAAGAGATTGCAGATTTTGTCCTATAAGCTGCTTGGGCACAAAAATGGGATTTGCAGTCCCTGGACTTCCTATGACAAATTTTTTGTGGAAGTTTTCCTAGAAATCTTGACTAGAAGACTGCAGTTGGTCTTCTGATAATCACAATTTTCAATTTAAATGTGTGGGTATTCAGGATAAAAAGCTGAAAGCAACAGCATGATGAAAGGAAACACATTTCCACTTTCAACTTCAGTCCCTTCAAGGTTAATTCAGGCATCAGGATATGTGTGTTTGTGAAGGAGTTTGACCAGGGCTAAGTGCTGGTCTGAGAACTGTAAGTCTAAAAATACCCTAAAAACACACACATGTGCCTTCCCAGGGAAATAAGCAAGGGAACAGAGGATAGAGAGCGGGATTCCCATAAGGAATCAGTGGAATGTAAACAGGCCACCCACCCCCCCAACACACACACACACACACTCAGAGTGCTTCATCAGAGGCCGTGAGACAAGGGCTTCATCTGGAAAAAGATGCCCTAGAGAACAAGACAATTTGTTGGGAATGTCCTCTTGGTTTACCACCTCTGTCCTTGCAATGTCCTCCAAAAAGCCCCATGAGAGGCTACAGAAGTGCAGATGCATGCTGGAAAATATGTCAACTATAACCCTTTTGTTTTGAACTAAACTTCCTGTGTACAAAGCCCTGCACAATTATGGGTAAAATAATAAAGCTGCACTCAACCATACTGAAGACATTATCATCTGCACTAAAGCTGAAGCAGGGGCAGGGAAATTGAATGAAAATGTCAGACAGTATTATTCTTATCATCCCTCACCTCAGTAATGTGGTGGCCTGTGACACACACACACACACACAAACGCACACATATACACATGCTTTACTCTAATCCTATGCATGGATGGCTCAGCGGAGGACAGCAACCTTTTCCTGTTAATAAAACCCTCTGGGTCACACACACTGTAATTTCTACAGTTCTGAGTAGAGTGTGTGTGTGTGTGTGTTTCACATTCAGTGAAAATTCACGTAGCCAAGATGCACTTTAGCTGCTTTTAGATAACTATGATCAAATACACTTGTAGCAGAGCTACTACTTGAAGCATAGTGCAGTGACTATTGCTATCCATGTGACACAGTGGTTCTAATAATGTGCTCTGAGATGACAAACCCCTGCAGTCCTTAACACTTTTTCAACAATATTACACACACTACACACTATTGTTGTGCCATTGGGCCTATGGCCCACATAACCACCTGCTCTAGAAATGACTTTCTGGGTCACTTGGGGATTATTGTAGTGCTAACGCCAACAGCACACAGTCCTAGGGGCCACAGATGGGTCAAACACTGCTCCATTTCCAAAGAGGTACAAACAATGAAATGCAACAAATGCATCAGTACCTTGAACCCTCATTCCTCAGAGTTCAGAAACCCACAAGCGGGCTTTTTGCACTTAATTAGTAGGAACAAGTCTAGACAAGCGAAAGTAAACAGCAGCTAATTTCCCATGTTTTGCTTCTACTGGCCTTGTCCTGTGGTTAACATTGTTGCTTAGTTGAGCAGAGTTAGCCTTCCTTTTGCAAGTGGCTACCACAGCCATTGTTCTGAGTTGCCACTACGAAAACAGCTGGTTACAGCCTAAGCTATTGTGGGTGAAGTGGCCAAAACCACCTCAAAAAAAGGCTCACAGACAATTAAAGATATCAGCATTTAAAAGGGTCAACTCCCATTGTTTTAAAGTTGGTGATTCTTTCTTTAGCAGGAAGCGAACTGTGTCAGACCTTTTACATCAAGTTTTCTTTGCAAATTTGAACATGCAGATACTGACAAGATTTGTTTGGGAAAACGTCCTGAGTGGAGAAAATAATATATTGAAGGGCATATGAAAATCACAGATTCAAGTCGTGTATTTGTGATTTCTAGCAAGAAATGTTTTTTTTTTTAGCTTACAGAGGTGAATTTAAGCTTAAGGCCTCCCCCTGGAACATTAAAAACTTGATATGATTTTCATCATTGTCAAGAATCTTTGTTAAATACTACATATGAAGTAAAACATGTATGTAACGAACTTGATATTGTCTGTATATTGTTGTATGCTAATGACCTTCTTTTAAATTAGACAGAGACACTAAAAGACAGTGTCAGACTGAAAGTCCTTTCATGTGAAGATTTGTAAAGGCAGAGGAAGTTAAAACAGATGTTTGGAGTTATTCCAAAAAGTCTCAACCCCATCCTCTAAGATTTCTACAGGAAATGAAAGAGGTACTGAGTGGAAGGGAAGTAGAAGAAGACATGATTTGACTACTGAAGAACAAAATACTTTCACACCCCGAGAAAAACGCTGAATCTCAGCACCTTTGGGAATCTGTAAAAATCTTCTAATAGAAAGTTATTTACCTGAGATTTCTATCTAATATTATATACAAGTGTACAATCCTAACTGAATAGACACTCTTGTTATTCAGCTGAGTTTACTCCTATGAATAATTGATCAACACGTCAAGCGGGCCCTACAATTATTCAATAAAAAGCTCCATAGCCCAATTGTGGGATTCGCCAAGTGGCGCACCACACAGTTTCTAAGAGGAAATATACATAGATTTTATTGGCTGCAAAGTGAGGAGCAACAGCGAAGACATGGTGTACGAGAAGGTGTAATATGTGACATATGTTACATCCTGGACTCAAACCTGCAGTGCACATGGTGTTCATTAGACCAGTGACCCATGAAGAAACTGCTGACAGACTGTCTTTCAGTATATGAATACAGCTTCCTGAAATGACTGGGAGAGATGATGGGCAGAATTTTTTTATTTTAATAGAGAGAGTCAAAGTGACATTTGAAGAGGAAAGTGGTGTTTACATGTCTGAGGTACTCAGCTGAAGTTCTACGTAGAAAAATATATTGCTACAGTATATATAAATCTAAAATGATTATTATTATTCAATAATTATTCAATCATTTAAGCTTGTTTTATAATCAACAAGAGCAAAATGTGAATATGTGCTGATTTTATTGGATCCAAATAGATTCAGTTTCTAGAATTTTATTTTATCAGGTTACATGGCTCCTGGTTGGTCGCATGACACCCTAATGTAGAAACACTTCAGTTAATGATTAATTGGTGAAAAACATTAAACTGAAAAAGCTTAAATGTGAGGATTTTTTATTATACACTATGATGATACAGCTATGTATCAAAAAGTAGAACACAGAACAGTTTGTGAGGCCAAACTGCATACATTAACTTTTCTGAGAGAGAAGTTGTGGTGCTGCATAATATTAATGTTTTCTTTTCCTCGCCCGCAAAGAAAATGCTATGCTGTGAGATCATGTCACGTAACCACACATCTGTGCGAGTATGTGTGTTGTATGACGAACACCCTGGCATCAAGTATTGCTTGTTAACATTCCTCCTGATGTTCAGAGGTCGTACAACCTCCCAGGGCCTCGTTATCTGTTGACTGGCTGTGTCGCGCCAAAGCAGCGTGTCCCAATAATAAGCTGCAAAAATGGCATTGCATATTGGCAGCCTTAGAGGCAGTCAAGGATGCCTCAGTGGATATCAAACAACCTTGAAGAGTAGCGCACAGTAAGAGTGCATGAGACATGACAAGAAAGGTAGACAAGAAGAAAACAAGTACACGTTTTCACAGACATATTACACATCAACTACGTCAGAAAACTGGCTGACTTAGTCACCTCGTTGTCTGGGGTGTGTGTGTGTTTATGTAGTTTAAGTGCGGATCTCTCCTTATGGGAGATGAATAAAATCACTGACTCACTGTATGCTATAGCTTTATTTAAAAAAACCCAAAATAAAACAGCTGCCATCTAACGTTTTTTTGCACATCTGTGTACATTCGATGTGGTATGACTTCGTATCATAGCGTGAATTAGCAGGAAGTCACAGGTAAACTATGACTCAAGTTGTGGCAGCAGCTGTGAATTGCTCAGTAGCGAGTCATTGCAGCAACTGGACGAAGAGAATACTCACACAGAGCACACAATTTGTGTGTGGGGGGGGGTCCTCCTGCTCATTTGTTGTAATTCTCTCATAATCCTTTACTCTGCAAAATGACACAGCTGCCAGACATCCTCTTTGCTGGCGCCTCAAACCTCCACTCCTTTCCTCCCTCTCTCTCTCTCTCTCTCTCTCTCTCTCTCTCTTTAACACAAACCCATACAACCACAACACTTTTTAAAACAACATCCATCCCGAAGTGGGAGCATCATGATTATTTGTGCACTTCACAATAAAAAATAATAGTCAAAGATTCATTTATCATCAAAAGAACTCAATAACTGGAAGCAGGGAGGTCTGGTAAATGTGTACAATTTGTCATCTAATAATTGTGACAGTAAAATGAGTTGGTTGTTTTGGACTGAAGGAGGAAAAAAACAGTGCGCTTGCTTCCTGTTTGTGAGGATACAACACACCCTGTTTATGCAGTGGTTTTATTTAACAGACAAACAAATATTCACACATAATCTAGATACAGACTTTGCTTCAAAATCATTTGGGAAAACATAGTTGGTGGAGAAGCAACTACCGAGAAAAACTTAAAAAAAAAAAAAGCATAAATAAACTAAAAGAAAAATATATTTGAGTCGATCCAATGGAGGAGTATCACTTCATCTTGTATAAATTTCATCAATCCCACGAAAACATTTCAAATAAAAATAAAATAAAATAAATATGGAAAAAGTAAGATACAATTAGAGCTCTCTAGAAGCACAACACAAACCGGAGGATAGTGAAGAAAAGAGCAGGATATCAGGATGCGGGGAGCCCACATGTCTTGTTGGTGAATCCAGTCTGTCCATGCATCCCCTAGCAACCCTGTAACCCTGGGCGACAGCGCCTTGACAATGAACAGACAGAGCAGGACTCAGTGGTACTCCATTTGCTTGTTGCCAAGAGGCTGATAATGCAGATCTTTCAGATGACTACACATATGCAGCTACAAGTTTATGTCCGAAAACACCTCATGTAAAATATTCAAAGTATTTGCTGTTTCCATACGTGCACGCACACAGACACATAAACTGTCAAAGGAAAACACACAGATGAGCGCAAGCCCGTACACTTACACATACGGACACACACATACTCCTCTCTGTGCTCTAAGTGATTGAGTTACTGAGACAGTCAATATACTACCTCACACTGAGAAGAGAAAAATCAATAGTGTTACTCTATGCACGCGATTCATCACCTGCTAACAGCGAAAGACAATTCAAAACTTTGTGTAAGGCTGAACGACACACACAAAAAAATAAAAGGCAACAACATGAAAAACACTTTGGAATATAACATCATGTTGAGGAATGCTATATTCACATATATCTGCTCAGATACTTGTGGATTGAATATGCGCACACTTCATGAAGCACAGGCAGGCTAACTCTGCTACACAACATGGCAACATGTTCACTTCCACATATCAACAGATGCAAGATGACAGCACAGAAACGAGTTCTAAAAAAGCTGGGAATGAACCAGCAGCGCTGACATCTGAACAGATGAGATGTGAAATTTCTGGAACAGCGTTGCAGACCACAAGGGGCCTTAGGTTACAATGTTGGCAAAGCTGCTGTTGATGTTATAAAGAAAAGCACAGAACCTATACATGTTAACGTGGCATCTACACTTTGTTACTAGCTGTAATGTCTCATGGCACAAAAACCTCACACTCTCCAGAACTTTCCCCTGCAGATTCTGCGCCACATCTCTGCAGAGACAAAACAGTGGGGAGGAAGTGTCCTCTGTCTGCAGAGTTTGTGTGACTTAAGGTAGCTATTATGGCAATAAGCCTGAGACTATTGTGTGTGTAATGCAGAGCCATTAGCAGTGTCGCTTTCAGCATACAGCATGCTTAATGAGAGGGCACGGCCACGCTGTCTGGGTGATTAGTTATTGTGAAGGCTGAGGGCCAACACTGATTTCTTTGTGTATGTGCGCGAGGCAGGGGGTTTGTTCACTTCCGTGTCTCAAAGGAAAGAGGGAAAGCGTAAAACAGAGATACATGAACACAGACGCAAAAACCCAGAGTGACTGTAAAGGGTCTAATCTAAGTTTCGAGCCTATTACAGGTCACTTTTCATGTGTATGTTAAAGGAAATCCCCTTTTACTGCACTTACCGAAAGTCAAAATCAATGAGACACAGTGCCAGAGCCAAACCCTAACCACTTTGTTTTTTGTTTTTTTATGAGGCATTGTGTGGCCTAAAATAACCTTCATAGCATGGTTGAAAAGAAGCTAATCCCGCAGCCCCATTTGTTGCTCTGAGTCAGGCTTTAATTTACCGCTTTTATGACCGGGTGTGTGTTTTTTGCTACGAGGTTGTGTATAAGTGCATAGAATTATAATGAACAAAATAAATAAATAACTAAATAAATACTTGGATATGGGGAGGGGAGAAACCTAGCAAATAAACAGTTCTTGGAGCTAAATACTAATATCAGGAATACAATAACATGCTATAAATTTTTAATATTAACATACTGATATTAGTAGATATATATTTTAGTAGAAATATGATCCAAAATGTTATGTTAAGATGTAAAGGCGCAGTGAAGTAAAGGCTTCTGTGAGCCAGACCCACTGAACAGCATGGACAATGGATGTATATTGATTTCAAATCTCATGCTACCACTAGCTTGATTCTCAATTTTGTTGCTTTAATGCTTTACTGTAATCAACACATTAGTTTTATTTGCTAATTAGCACTAAACACAATGTACAGTTGAGGCTAATGGGATTGGTTCATTAGTGATAGGCATTATAGGCATTTTAGCAGTTTAATCAGTAATGGAAATAATCTTTTTTTCAGCTTTTGCAGGTAAACAATAAGAAAGACGAAACATAATAATTCAAGGTATAAACTAATCCAGTTGCCTCTTCAGACAGTCATCTCATGGTTTACAGTTTTATGTCATGGATGCAACTAAATCTGTATAGGATTACTAACTCCATGTAGGGTTAGAGAAGTTGACATGAAGGAAAGACTGAGATTGAAAAAAAAGGACAAAGAATGTCTGTGTGTTATGTCTAGTGACCCAAGTACAGTAAATCTGGTTACAACTTGGATTTCCCGCTGTTATTTTCCGGCCCGTCTGAGATTTGCCATTGGCTCATTTCCCCAAATTCCTCCTCCCCATTTCATTCCTTAGCACGATCCTTCCACTTCTACATTTGTCTGGAACCAGAAACAGGAATGAGTCACATTCAAACCATCATCTAAAGTAGAACCTTAAAGTGTGTTAAACTATGTGAGTGTTTGTGATTGAATTTGTCACATTTTCCCTCTGTACAAAGAACTGTTTGAAGTTGATTAGGGAGAAGACAGTCCTTTCTCCAAAGCTTCGTGTTAACTGTCTGTCAACTTGAAAGAACACACTGCACTGGTAAGCACTTTTATTCACTTGACTACCCAGTGTTCTGCTTTCTTCTCATTTCGCCTGTCCTTTCCTCTGTTATTTTCCACTTCTTCTTTTCTTCCCTCATTTTTTTTAAACATTCCTCTCCTCCCATCATTTTCTCTTTTTTTACCCCTCTCCTTGGTCCCTCAGTATTCATAGGGAGCTTTGGGGCCTGACTCTGGTTCCAAAACCGTTTCATGTCGCTGTTCACTGCAGCTTAGTGCAGCACCCTGCTGTGGTGGGTCTCTATTTTTCAAGCTCACATCTCTCTCTTTTAAAACGGTCTGCCCCCCACCCCACCTCCCTGGCACCCAGATCACTTCCTTTACCAAGAGCTGCAAGGTAAACAACTTTCATCTTCTCCTCCCTTTTCATCTTCCTGTCAAAACACCACTCTCACTATGAAGAAAAGCTGCAGCTTCTGCAACATAACTTGGGCATTTAGTCTTTGTAGGCATTTTTCAAATGTGCTACTCCCTAAGCCACATCTGTATTATTCACTACCTCACTAAGCTTTGAAAAAAATTATACAAGTGACAGATGAGCATTTTGACAGTGCAGAGTGAAGATGCAGCAGTCAGGGTTCAACTGCCTCACATGACCTGATATTTTTCATACACTCTCATCCTTGCAGTATTTTCATGTATCCATTGTATTCCAGGGATTCCTGCATCCCGCCTCAGAAATCTCATAAACATCTCTTCTTTTGTCAATCAATCAATCAATCAATCAATCAATCAATCAATCAATCAATCAATCAATCAATCAATCAATCAATCAATCAATAAAGCACCAGCAAGTGATTACATATTAGGTTTTAATTTTTTCTGCTTTTCATTTACATTATTTTAAACTAAAAAGGTATTAAAGGTACATTGATTTAATAAGTATCTATTGATAAATTGACCAATAATTTCAGCTCAGTTTATTTAATGCTGGTTGACCAGAGTTTAACAGATTGTGAAAATCTGTTCGGTTTAAGATCCCTCTATTTTCAGCTTCTTAAGCACTTGCTAAAGGATTGTTGATGGACTGAAGAAACCAAAAACCTGCAGGTCAGGTTGATCAGCGACTCTAATTGTCTGTAGGTGTGAACATGAACGGTCGTCTGTGTGTACATGCACTTAAGAAACCTGGTTACTATAAAATCTGTGTATACATACAGCAGATTAGTAACAAGATTTCTCTATCTCTGACCTTTTTAAAGCCACAGGTGTAATTGTAGTGATAAAGTAATTTATGGAAACCAGGTTTCTCATTTACATGACAGTTAAGAAATCATCTTTCTCTGGAAAGCTGACTACAACTAGGTTTCTTAAGTGCATGTAAACCCAATGTATGTATCAGTCCTATGATAGACTGGCAAACTATCCAAGGTTGCCCCAAAATTTGCCCAGTGTCAGTTGGGATCGGCTCTTAGATGAATCTCAGCTGTCGTGTATTTGTTCATCAGGGAATCTAAGAAAAACATCAGGGATCAACTGATCAACTGTCCAGAAACTGAAAGGCCCCTCACATAACATAACAATCAACCCTTTGTTCTCCCACTTGGCTCAAACATATTTTCTCTAATTCTATTTACTCATTCATTCAGGACTCCCTAACTCTCTGCCTATGTCACTCCTTCTCACTCTCTCTCTCTGTATTTTTTCTCTTTTTTTCTCTCTCTGCCTTCCTTTACGTTTTGTTATTACTGTCCAATCCTGGATAGTGAAGCGTATTTACAAGCAGCCAGCGGAGGCAAACAACCAGCCTATTCAAAGAGCTCAGCACTGACAGAGATGGACAAAGAAAGGAGGAGCATGGAGCGTGAAAAAGCAGAGAGAGTGAGAGAGAAATTAAAGTCCCTTGATGATTTGCAGATATCAGTATGTAAGCCCCTCATTTCAGAGAAAACACAACATGCGCAAACACGTCTAATGACTATAATTGCATCCTTCTCAAGCTTTCCTATGACTGTTATGTGGCAAATTGTGTCAGTCGGAGTCACACAGACCACAAAAACACACGCTGTCAGTCTTGCACTCTCTCATCCTCCCACTTACACACACACACACAGTGGCAAAATGCCCTATAGTCCATTGACAAACACTGTCCCTGCTGTAAACAGTCATTTACAATCAGGCTAAAGGCTACTCTCAAGAGAAAAATGGATCAAACTGGACTGTTATTTCCTCTGTACCAGCAAGATAACAGCTTTAAACAATAATTCTCTGTGATCCAAAACAGAACTCAAAACTGATCACTTCCTTTAGTGCTAATGTTAACGTGAGGGCGAAGTCACAAGCTCACTGAGCAAAACAATTAAAGGGAAGAAGAAATTTAGGAAGTTATTTTATCTTTCATTGTTTTATAGTTGTTGGCAGATTTGGTAGATCTGTTTATTTTTAAGTTTCACTTCTGACTTGACCATCCTGTCTCTTTGCTAGATTGTTGCCTTCACTAATCAGTGACTCTCCAGCCAGCTCTCAGTCTGGTTTCTGCCTCTTTGCTGACTTCTTTTGTTTGAAGAAACCTGTTGTTCACGTACAGTCTCCTGATTTTAGCTAGTGTTCAACTCTACTGAAGTTCTGACCACTTATCTCTCAGGACCCTCAGGACATCGAACCTGTTTCAGTATACAGAGTCTGTCTATATATCTGTTCACCTGCTACTCCACTCACCCGCCGTTGGCCATTCTGTCCTCCTGCCTTTCACCATCTTGTGCAACAGTCTCCTGCCACATAGCCCACCTGTTCACCACTCTTCCAGAATACTTACCTCAACCTAATCCCCTCCACTCAAATACAGTAAAAAACAGCTCCTGTAATACTGCACCAATCCTGGGTGCAAGGCTGCTAATTGGGTAAAAAACTCAGAAACCTGACAAAACAAATGATAATTTAATTGTTTTTTTAATTCGTGTACTTGTAGGGGTGGGCGATATATCGAATATACTTGATGTATCTCGACTTGTTCCATGCGATATAGTAAATGACTATATCGTGAGTATCGAGTATATATTCTAACGTTAAATAGACAGCATGTACTTTGCTTCGACTTTCGCTTCTCTGCCCTCTAACAGCAGACAGCTCACTCCCCCGCCCATCCAGAAAAATTTCCTAGCAAATGCTTATTATGTACTGAAATAAGAGCGGAGAGAAGCAAACTCATGGAGAGAGCTGTGAAAGCCCAAATGAAACCTCTAAAGAAGAGGTCCCCAACAACCGGTACCGGTCAGCAGAAAAACAAAATAATTATTTAATTTCCGTTTTCACACGACAGTCTTTTATGGAAAAACGGAGCGCAGACTGGAATCTTCAAGTTTTTCAAAATAAAAGACTGGCAGAGTCTGCCATCTGCGCTCCATTTGTAAACATGCCTGGTGCATTGAGCACATCTGTGCAGCAAGAGGGTCACCCGCAATATATATAGTGTATCGTGATATAGCTTAAAAATATTGTGATATTATTTTTTGGCCATATCCCCCAGTCCAATGTACATGTATAGATGACTGAGACATGAAATGTAGGAAATGTTGAATGGCACAATGCAACAAAGATGACCATCACATTGCCTCTGACTTTACACACACACACACATGCACGCATACATATCTTTTAAACTCTTAGTCAGAAAAACACAAGTGAGTTGAAGATGTTGCCTTGGAAACTGGAAAATATTGTTGAGCATTTTTCATTATAGCTTTACTGATATTTTAGACTTTTACTGTGCATCAGTCCTTCCCTTTCACTATAAACTCAGTTCTCTAACCTCTATCAACCAAACCACACTTAAAAATGATTGATCCTGGAGGCCAACATCATTCACAGTTCCTTTCTCTCTGTTCTTCTGTGCTGATGAGTGTAAAATCACTGGGGAAAATAGATGGCCATCGAGCATCAGCCTTGTGCTATTGCATTTTATCAGTGAACACACATAGCAATCCGTACCCACACCTTGTTTGTCTATGGCTTATATTATAACCCCAGCAACCACAGAGATAACAGGGGCATTTCCTATTATGACTCTGCTCGGAAAAAGGGAAGAGGGAAGTACACCTTAATTGTAAGCTGGACAGACAGCCACTTGTGCCTGAATGCCTGTGCTCAAGATTGACGCCAGTGGTAGAGATGCAAGATTATTAGAGTCTGAGAAAGAAAAACAGAAATAAGAGAGAGTGTCAGAGAGAGGGGTACGAGTCAACACAAGGAGGAGGATCAGGTACTGAAAGGAGAGGAGGTTGTAGGAGAACAAAGAGAAGATGTGGCTAAAATGGGAGGCCACACATACAAAAAAGGGAGGAGAAAGAAGAGAGAGTGACAGACACAGACAGCTAGAGAGAGAGGGTGTAAAACAGTGTCAGTCAACCTGAGGTCCTTGGTGATGGATGGAAAAGGATCCTCTGGCCATCTCATCCTTCATGACTGCACACAGACAAACACCCTGCAGAGCACAAAACCTCTGCCCACTATCGCCAGATGTGTGTGTTCAATTGATATGGAATGAAGATGGAAAACATACACGTCACTGCACGGATGTTAGACAACGGCTAAATACTGTACTACCACAGAGAGACATCAGAGAACTAACCCACAATCTTTTCTTTGTGTTTAAGTACCCAGTGATCCTTAAACAGTCTTAAACTGTGTGAACAGATGCTTTATTTTTCTCCAAACGCATGATGTCAAACATCTGACCCCACAAACACACAATGACTTTATCAGCATTGTTGGGACATTGTCTTAGTGTATCATGAATTTCTGACACTAAAGATCAAATTAAAATGTATCATTATTATTATTACTTGCACGTTATTTTCCCAGGTTTATTTTGTAGAACAATAACAATGGCATGCTTTATTGATCCCCTGGGGGAAACTGTTGTTGGGACATCTGCCAGACAGTACATGTTGGGCCAACTATGGGGTTTCAGTGTCTTGTCCAAGGACACTTCAACATGTAGCCTGGAGGTACACAGAATCAAACCACTCACCCTGGTGTTCATAGATGACTGCTCTACCCACTGAGGGACTTGCCGCCCCAAAAAATGTACCCACAGTGAAATAAACAGACACACGTGCAGACAAGGACAAAGGTTTGTAGCATATTCAGAAAGACTCACCAACACAAAGGTGAAACTATCTTACACAAAGAAACAGATATTGTTCTTGCAAAGACAAAAATGTGCTGCCACTACAGAATACTGATGAGGCTCAGTACAAGCATAAGTGTGCATGCAGACCCCTGTGCATATGTGTGTGGGTAATGTGCATGGATGTGTCTGTACAATTCATGTATTTGTCTGTACACCCTCCCTGCAGTGCTTTAGCCAGCAGAGTGTGAGATGAGGATCCTCCCCTTGGGTGACATTATAGCATCCCATCCCTGCAGTGTGTGACTGTGACTGCGTGTGTGTGTGTGTGTGTGTGTGTGTGTCTGCTGCATCAGCAGTACTTTACACCAAGGAGAGAGGACAGTTTGTACACACTGTGTTCATTCACCCATATCTACTGTCCATTACCTCACTTCACCCCTCCACACACTAAGCATGCAGTTAATCATTTGGTCATTGCTTTTTCATACACGACACCTGTACAGCACATTTCAGGCAACTTAAACTAAAACCACGCCTCCCACAAGCTGTACTTCTTCTGCTACAGAGAGGTTTTTGCTTCTTGTTTCCTCCTATGCCTCCTTGGCATCACTCCTGGCATCTGACTCAAAGAGTGACAAGCAACAATAGCAGCAGAAAGCAGCCATCGATAGCACTGAATGAGCGTTTAAACTGGGAAACTAATGCAAACCTGAAACTGTGTACAGACTAAAGCAGAGAGCACCACACTTAAGACAGATCTTCAGTTGTTGTCGATCTTCTGATCGTCAGTGTAATTGACCACCAAGACAGACTGCAAGCTAATGACTCACACCACTTGCCTAGGTGGTCTGGAACACATTTGAACACATATCTTCTGTTGTGCAAATGTCCAGGGACCACTGATTCTTTGATAAGTTGTGAGAGATTCTACGCAGTCCAATTGCCTAAGCAGATAATCATCTGTTTTCCTTACTAAAGGCAGACATGTTGCCGCTTGTTTAGCCACTCAGTCCGAATAAGGGCCCCCCCCATATCTCTGCACCCTGCAGAGCACAAAACCTCTGCACACTATGAGAGGGCAGTCATTTACAGTACAATGTGATGGAGGATTGTTTTACAGCAGTGCACACACAGCAGCGAGAACAAGAAAAAACATTCAGAAAGCATTACGTTACATATTTAATGCTTTACAGATGAATCTGTTTTGGAGCGGTGGAAATGCATCTCTACTTTATAGTTTCTGGAATCACAAACAGTTAAAGAGGATGATCCCAACTCAAGAGTTACATACTGATTTTGTTTGCTGATGAATAAAGTGAGTGCTGAATAACCTTCATCAGACCACAGTACCAGAATGCAAGTCACTTCCTCAACAATGGCCTTTTTTTCTCTTGATCCTAACATCCAGGGGAAACACATAACAACTTGTTTGGGTAAAGGGACTGAACACGCCACCTTCTCCCTCTCCTCTCTCTCTCTGTCACACAGCAGCAGAGAGGCGAGGTCTGTTTCAGTGCTGTGGCACGGAAAGTATGCACACAACACAAACGCAGCAGCAGAAGAGTTGAACAGAAGATGAAATTGCTAAGTGCCGCTATGAGTCGATAATAGTGTCACTGTGTGTATGAAAGAGGTAAACAGTCATGTACTGTGTTCAAGTGGAACCTGGTTTATTTGAATTTTTACATATGCGCTTTGAGGTCTGAAACACTATCCAAAACCTGTGTGCATGATTTTGTGTGTGCACTGTATGCGTGTTAGCATTAACGCATATGTTTGTGGCGTTTTGCATATGCGTGAGGCTGCGTTTTCAGGTCACTGCCTGTAAACTATGCTATCTTGGCTGGTAGAGGTGTGTGTTACCGAGCATAAGATTCCAACTACTGTACGTCAGGACAAACAAGTCTAGTGTTAACGTGTGATTTGATGATTGCAAAGACACACACACACACTAACAGAAACAAATATACACACATGATTTGGAATTCCTCAGCTTGGTTCGCTTACATAATAAGATCAGCTGCTTTTTGTCTTAAAGGTGTTTCCACTAGCTATTAGAAGTGATGCATGTACAATACATGTGCACACACACATAATGTCAACATATAGACAGAGAATAGAGAAGTAATAGATCTGGTAGCACTTCCTAAACTAGAATAAAATGTATTTCATAACATCATAGTTGTTATCTTTATTCAAAAGGCTGTGACTGATAAAACTTTCCAAAGTCTGAAATTGCATATTTAGCTGGGAAAGAAATTCATTGTGGTTAAAAAATTCAATCTATCATTGATTTACTTGTGTAATACTTAACATTTTACCTCTGCAGAGCAGTAGGTAATTCCCCTGCTTTAGATAAGCAGTTTCATTATGTTGTGTTCTGATTTTACTAAGGTGTAACACGTCTTTAGCCATGTGCCACCAGCTGTACAGTGGTAATTTGCATATCTGAGGCTAGCGCTGCTCTAAACCAGTTGAAGATTCATATACTCTGTCAAGTGCATCCTTTGAAAATTGTGTACTTGTGTCCCTTCTGAAGAAGAGGAGCTTTGGGTGCTCTAATAACTACCGCAAATGGGATTTCAAAAAGCATAACAAGCGCCCTTTACACTGTAAAGAACAAATGAAAAATCAATTCAAGGGTCAACAGTGTTGAGAAGACCAAGAGAAGCACCAGTGATAACCCAGCGGATGCACTGTAGATCAATATCCTCTTTTTATTATTAGAATTGCTCGCTCACTTTTTATCTTCCTCAACCGTCATACCCTCCATCTAATAGCTTTGTTCTTGCTCAATCCCGACCTCACTGTCTGATTGAATCTCTGTTTCTCTTGACTCATTTCTCACTCTAATCTTGACAAGCCCACGAGACGAGACATTTTCAGCAACTGCCCCTAATTCAACTAGAGAGTTAATGATCATTTTTGCACCAGCTGATGGTTCCCCTATTATCTAAAATGATAGACCACATAACGAAATTACACAATAAAGGCACCAGATAAATGAGCAGCACTGAATGAAATCTAAATTATGAATTACACTGGAATACACTTACTATCATATATTTTACACTCCAGCGTGATGAAGCCTTAACCTAAAAGCTTTTTGTACCAACACGTTTGGTTTTTGTGTCAGTTGAAATAGAAACTTCAACTCAGATCAGCCAGTTCAGTTTAGCCTCACAGAAACATGACAGGGTGTTTCCTTTACAGTTTGTAGCTACAAAGTATCAGCCCGCAGACCCATCCATCCTAAACCACAGTTTGCTTAAAGCTAAATGACCAAACCCAGTGATAGCGGTTTTTACTGTATGTATTTCCTCTTTCAAGTTAAAACCACACGGGCCAGTTCAAACCCCACATCTCCATTAAGTTAAAACCCCTACAATGAGGAATGTAAAATGTGGGACGGGTCATGTTTTGTGTTGTTTATCCCTAAATGAGTTTACACATTTACAAACCAGGACAGCAAATTTGCAACAAGAGCCACTTCACCAGTTCAGCTCACCCTAAAAACACAGGAAATTTAAATAAGTCTCAAAGGTTTTATGACATGACATCCCCTCGTGGCCTGCATCTGAAAAAGAAAATAATTACACACAGTTCCCCTACTTTGCTTTGTTCCAGATCAATAAGAAAACAAACAATCTTTGCAGCAACAGCATATAGAACCTAGCTCAATCCAAAGCAAACCTGGCATTCAGTGCACTGGTTAGTTACAGCGACGCACGATTGCTCCAGACTCAATCTTCGGTCTGATTCCCTGAGGTGTGTGTCTTAGATGGACAGGGGTGTCAATCGGGGCTTGCAGGGTAATTGCAAAACCTGGTGTGCAGAGCCAAACACTCCACTGTTTGCCTACCAATGACAGGGATGAGGTTCTTGCTTGTTAAAGCCTAAGTGAGTGTGAAATGCATGTTGTCTGCTAAATGACATCTTGACAGCCTATGATGAAGCTTTACTTTCCCAGCAGTCGGACCGAGTGTGCTTATTCCTCATCCTCACAGCAGCAGGTTCAGCATAGCAACACCACTGTTCTCCATCAGTCTATCAGACGCATTATGAACACTTTTAATGAGTTCAGACTTATAGGCAGATGTTCAGCCTCACCGCTACTGAACAGGGAACAGTTCATGCACATCGTCACAATGCGCTTTGACTCAGAGTCCTACGAAATGTTACTAAGACCTGCTGTTGTAAAGTATTCCTGTTCTAAAAATATTTCCTTGAAGCTATCCACCCTTTTGTTTCTGACTGCATGGGAAGCTTAAGATAAGGCAGATCTCTAATCTACAGGTTTAACAGGAAGCATTTATAAGACAGGATCAACATTAGAGGCAGATGACAGAAATCTTAAAGTAAATCATGAGTCTCAGTGTCAAAACACAGTATTAATGAAGACCGCGAGGCACAATGTTGTTCTTGACGTAAAGAGAAGGAAGACGAAGAGATGCAGAGCTTGTTCTTAAACTGCATAAGCAGATTTAGCCTGCGTCATGTACTGCAGATGTAATATGAGAAAGCTGCCAACATTCTTGAACAAAAAGTGCTTTTCAGACTGTCAAGCAATGTCTGCAACCTTCTCCCTGTCTCCATTCAGGATTTTGGAGGTTGCATTAGATCATTTCTAGAACTTGCTGAAACTGATGATTCAACATTTGCGCTCAGTTCACACAGCAATAAGGCAGGTGTTTGGAAGAAAGGAAGTGGACGGGGTTTCAATTTCTATCTCAAGCTCTCATTTAGTATTTTTTACACAGTCGTTTCTGTTTCATTTCATGTGTGCAAACACGTGCAACACTATGAACGTCAACCAGGAGCAACTGTCGAAACGTGTGGCACATTATAATCATATTCAATTATATTTATGGCTCCTCGTCTACGACAGTGTCCCCAATCTAAAGAGCTACAATCAGTTTTTCTCTCCAGTGTAGTTCATCATTTGATCTCTTTGCACAGCCCTGTTTTATCTGGATTGGAGAATATTCTCGGTTCTTTCGAGAAACGTCATAGAAGTCTGCCTTAGACTTTATGAGGCAGTCCGGTAAACTCCTACGCGAATGCTCTCCCTCCTCGTGTGCAACAGCTGCAAGGATCCCGCCATCGTCTCCGTCCAAACGCCAGCATTAGCAGCAAGCTATGAATATTCTGAAGCTAAAAAAGTCACAAAGCATTTGTCATGCTGCTGTCCCCTCACGCAGTCAGTAGCTTACAGAGACAGAGATTCAGCATTGGCCCTTTGACACGTGTGTGTGATATCAGCTGCACAAACCTGCCTGTTACTTCCTTATAAACAATATAATGCCATAAAGGTAGGAAACAAATACTATCAAACTATTTTTCATAGTCAGTTACTATGTTAGACATAAACACAGAATGGTTGCTACTGAAAACAATTCAGACTGCAAACGCATTTGTTGCCAGCTTGTGCAGAGCGGTTATTAACTATGTACCATATTTCTATTAAAAAACAACAGGGAAATACCAGTTTCATTAATGTTTATTATGAAGTGAATGCAAAGGGAAACTAAAACAAAGCGCAAATTGTGTTTGCTGAAGTGAATGTCAGCTTCTGTGAAAGGCAGACTGCTGTAGGGTAGATGGACTGCCAACAGCTCCTATTCAACAACTGAACACATCAACACAGACTCTAGGAGTGTGTGTGTATGTGTCTGTGTGTGTGTGTGTGTGTGTGTGTGTGTGTGTGGGGGGGGGGGGTTCTGTATTGGTGTATTCTGGCTCTGCGTGTCTGTGTTTGTATGTGAATTAGGGGGGAAAAGAGAGAACTCGAGGAGAACTGACAGAGTGTGAAGAAGGATGTTTATTTATTTGGCAGATCAGCAAAGAGGACGTTGTATTTTCCAGTTAGAGAGAAAAATAGTCAGAGTATTGTGTGTGTGTGTGTCTGCCTCAGCATGTTTTTACATTATATATGCACATACAGTATCTGTGATTATATATGCATGCACGCAGAAATGGGAAAGGAGGCCGTTTATATGTCAGTGTCAATAAAAGAGATGTTTATGCATGTCTGAGAAAATCCAGAGGGCTCAGCAACAACCACACACATGACCACCCATACTACAAGTCTGTGTGTGTGTGTGTGTGTGTGTGTGTGTGTGTATGTGTGTGCATGCCTTTGAACTGTGACTAAAAATGTCACCATGGGGGAAGTGTACGTCTCAAACACAATTAGTGCGGGCTTACCTTACTGTACTAAACATGTCGTACAGTGCTGTGTAAGTATTTGCCACCTTCCTGATTTTCAATTATTCTGCATATCTGTCAAACTTAAATGATTCAGATCATCAAATAAATGTTAATATTACACAACGATAAAAGGGTAAATACAAAATGCACTTTTTAAATAATGATTTCATTTATTAAAGGAAAAAACCGCACCGCACTTCACTTCCCCATATCTGTTTTGCTGATATACACAAGGAAGAAAACAAAACCATATCTAATTTCTTTTGCAAAGAAACTGTGAAAAAAACAGAAAGACTAAAGAAGATATTTAACAGAGAGAATTGAAGGAATGGAAAGGTTTGTGGTCACAGTAATCTGAAGGTAACGCCAAGGTTACATGGTTATCTATTATAGATAACTGGCTTATTTATTTAGCAAAGCTGCTGATTGATGATAAACTGAGCACAGGCTGAACTTCAAGCTCATTAAATTAAAGACCTAATGAAGAAATCATTAGAGATACAGATGTCACCGCATCCAGCATCATCGATTTCCCCCAAAATATTTGTCAGGTTTCCAAAAAAAATGTAACAAACCTGGAAAATCAACAGTCACACGCTGTTAAATACTGAGAGAAAACACCAAAACGTTGTGTGCAGAGGCAACAAGTCTCTGCTCCAGCTCAACTGTCACCGCTGCTGACAAGGTTTCACTGCGACCACTGACGCTGCCGCATTCACTTCTATCTGAGTGAAGTTTCCCACTGCACCACTGTCTACACACACACACACACACACACCGAGACCGCACACCGCACTAACATTAAAAGTGAACACAAGAAACCAACACAACTTCTACACACATATGTGGAGCCGTGAAACGTTCGCTTACCTGAGCAACAAGGACTATCCAAAGATCAGCATCAGCAGTGGCGGGCTGAAGAGAAAGTGGTTTGGATTTGTTCCGTTGCGCGTTTACGTTTGGTCTAAACCTGGTTCCTCTGCATGAAAATGATGACAGGAACGTGTTGTCTGTAGGAGCTACACTCACACAGACACACACAGAGAGAGAGAGAGAGAGATGTGAGCCCGTCTTCAGCCTGCGCACATTTCTGGACATTAGAGACACGGAGCTGTTCACTTCAGTCTGCTGCGCTCTGAGCTCCGCCTGGCAGGACACTGGTTGGAGGAGCAGTGCCAGAGAGCAGCCGCGCAAGGCTTCATGGGAAATGTAGTCGGGCATTTTTGTGCAGCTGCAGTCTGGACGTCCTGCAAGTCACCTTTTTTTCAGTTTATACTATTCTCACACTTGGAAATACTAAAGTGAACATGAGAGGTTTATAACAGGTGTTCAGAATGTGATGAAAAGAGGCCGTTGATAGTTTCTTTTCTCATGTGAATGATGTGCAGTTTTAACAAAGGTTCGTTGCTTGTAGCTATAAACAGATTGCCCAGAGGATGTTTTACAGATTTATGAATGTCATGTTTAGTTATGTTTACGAGCAAGGAGTGGCATAAACAGAGTGCAATCTGCTTATTATCATCATTATTCATACATCTGGTGACACTCTTGGGAGGTTCTGAGAAACAATTTCCACAGCAGCTTCTGTTACTTGTCCTACCTCTTCCTTTTTGAGGCTAGGCGTAGCCTCGTCTCGAGTGGGGAACACCTTTTCTCCAACACTACATGTACTGGTATTTCCCAAGAAACCCTGTGGGCGTTCACACACATATATTGTTATGATCTTTCCCAATTTATCCTCTCAGGCACAAGTCCATATGGAACTCTCTGATAATATCACAGCTTCAATACCTTGTAGTCACACCTATGTTGGTTATCACCCACAATGTGGATAGCACATAGTACCTGAGCTGTGAACTTGCACTGTCCGTATGAATTTTACTGTGATGCACATCACACAACATCAACAGGACCTGGGTGTCTAACATCACTGGTAGTGTAAAGCTCCCACATGTTGGACATATTGTTTCCTCGACAGATCATTTCCCAATATGAAAAGCAACACGGAATAACTTTTTCTTTCAGTCAGGCACAGACCTTGATATGAAACCACCTAGACAATACCTTTATCCATCTTTGAGATCACCCCCTCCCTTGAGCATTCATTGTCTCTGAATGCCCTCTCCTCGACTCGTGCACTGCTGGATGTGACGTGCAGCTACTTAACAGTCTTGTATTTGAGTGTGTGTGTGTGTATGTGTGTGGTGGGTGTGGGGAGTGTATAGGAAATGCTTCTGCTTCTCAGTAGTTGTATGTCTAAATTTAGAGCCCCATGCCTCCACTGTCCAGCTGTCACAGGCTGGGTCGGATTGTCGGGCATTCAGGAAAGAGACTTGAGGTCTGTTTAAGTTAGGATAAATTGTACAAGCTTGGGTGTACTGATCTGAGAATAACACATTTGTTCTTCACACACCCTGAAAACAGTGGCTAAAAATACCCTGCTATGCGGAGACCTAGAAACGGAGATCTAGGAAGTGCAAACAAAGAAGTTAAGTTTTGAACAGAATCGACTGACTGTTATTTATCTTTATTTTCTGATTTTTTTTTTCTCAAAACTAAGTAATTTAATCAGAGAAAACATCTAACCACAAGTTTCCTGATAAATATACTGAACTGAAATTGCCTTCAGCTGTGGCCAAGAAATAAATGTGCTCCTCTGAAAATTAAATCTGATAAGCTTCCCCTCACAGAGATTATTGATGCTGTAAAAATGCACATATTTACTTTTTTCTCAGTAGCAATTCATGCCATGATTAAATTTGACTCAAGGGCTAATATGGTGAAAATTTAAATACATTTCCATTTCTGACTTGTTTTTATACCCTTACGGGCTTTTGACCTTCTTCATCTGCTGAGTGCAGGAGATGGGAAATGGTCCCCAGTTGCTGGGGACCATTTCCCATCCCCCTTTGTCTATGTGATTAGGAGATGTGTCTGTTTGATTGTCTATTTGGAGAGCAGCACCTCCTTTATTGACTTTGTGCGTGACACAGCCGCCGCTCATTCTCTTCTAATGTGATTCTGTTTTGTGACATTGTTTGTCAGATGATTACAGGAAGGTGCCACAGTCAGTTTCCTTTGGAGTTTTCTTTATTCAGTCTTGTCACGTTGTTGAGGCCTTTAGTATTGCTACTTGAGGTGTTATTAATCCATTACTGAGTGTTTCCCAGAGCCCATGTTGGAGATGCATTTGGACACAAAGCAGCATCACAGTCAATATATTTTAATGTCTTGTCTCAGAGATGTTTATGCACCAACTGTCTAAGAGCAAATACAAGATGCAAAACAAGCCTCTTAGAGGATTTTAAGGCAACCAAATACTTGCTAGTATCGAAAAGTTCAGTTTACAGGTAATTAAACTGTGGATTTAAATACACTTGTAATAACTTCCAAACAAACGAGGCAGCACCGCAGAGTAATTTATCCTCTGGCGCCCTCTAGTGTCCCGCCTGAGAAACACCAACCAGCGTCGAGGTTAGAGGTCACAACAGGAAACATGGCGGCTTCCAGCAAAGCGACCGTGGTGCTGAGGGCTGTGAAGAAAATAGCGGTTCAGTTTTGTCCCTTCGAGTCCAATGTCAGGTCGACACGGTGAGAAGTGTGTGAGTGTTGTGTTGACGCCTTGGAGCTCCGTGTTGTGTTGACTGGTGTCTGGATAAAAGCAGAAATGTGTCGTAGACTCGGCGACGGTCACCGTCGGCTGATGTGAATGGACTCGTTTGTGTTTTTATTCCGTAACGTTAACCATTTGTTTTCAGAGCAGGACTCCGGGAAAACCACACGAGTGATGTAAAATGTTATATAAGCTGTTAGAGTGAACGAGGAGAACAGTGAGTGATCATAGTGGGGCTGCACGGGTGTATAAAAAATATACAGCAAAATATGTTAATCAGCTCAGCAGAATCTACTGTAAAGTCTGCAAATGTCTTTGAAGGTAGTGAGTGAAACAGAAACTGAAGAAGAATCAGGAACCTGAGTATCTGTGTGAGATCTTTCCTCTTTTTATTGTCTTAAAAGTGAGTGAAACTCAACTCAGCTGCTAAAGTTAAAGTTCACTGAGGTTCAGTGAGTGGGACACAGGTTGACATACAGATCCACTGAGTGTAGATTGGTTTTGGTTTTTCCAGTATTTCACTACTATACAGAGGAGGTGAAGCAGCATTCATTTGTACTCACAGCAGCAGAGTGTTTCGTAAACATAAATGAGCCTCATGTGTGAACGCTCTGTGTGGTTTCTGCACTTAGTGTAGTAATGAGTGTTTAATCTGCAGTTGTTAACCCCACAGGGAGTTTCTGGCCCTGGTGGGCTCGGAGAAGGCCAGGTCTACCAACATGAACTGTGAAGTCGTATCCATAGTGAAACATGACAAGTCGGAACCTACTGTGGATATTACTTTCAGTGAGTATTACCTGGCCACGTTTTCTGCTGAGCAGTGGGATTGTAGCTGGGTTTTTACACTTGCACTGTAAACGCCCGGCGTTTTCTCACTGAAGATATATGGAGTCCTACACATCGTTGACTCTGTTGTGTAGTACTGTTCAGACTTTTTTGGATTGAATAAAACATCATGACCTGTTGTTCGTATTTTTCTTCAAAGACATCTTATGCTCCGTTTCTTCGTCGTACATAAAGATTAGTAATGTTAGGCTTTAAGTTAGGAAAGGAGCTTAGTTAGTATTTTAGGATAAAGACACTTGCAGTTACATGCTGATGTTCTCACTGTACAATGTTGTTTGTGTAATCATTACTCACACACAATGAGTCAAGTACTTACAAAAAGTAGAAATGCCTGCCACAGGTCAGTCCACCATTGTATGGACGGAGCTTATTGTGTCCTATTGACTTTTGCTCAGAGTTAACCTTTCACCTTTTTTGCTTTCTGTTCCTTATACAGCGAGATCATTGTGGGTTCATGAGTCATGCCATTGTGTCTTTGTCCTTTGTTACTGCAGTAGATGGAGACAGGCTCACGATGAAGGGAGCAAAGTTGACCAGCAGCGAGATGCTGACCGCATTCCAGTCAAGCTGCATATCCAAGGACCCACAAGCGAAAGCTGCAGTGAAGAAGTGACGATCTGCATGTTGAATACGTCTTTACTGAGTTCATCTGTATTTATCTGTGTACATTTGATGTTTATAATAAATAGTATTTGATTAAATGAGTGGATTGTGTTGTGAATTGACCTTTGAACCACTGAAGCTCCTCTGGAGTGACTGTGATATGACATCATTTGGACAGGCATGATTTTGAGTCAGTTCTGTCTCTTCCTCTTGAGCCACACGTTCTACCATTTAGGGGTCAAGTCCGGCCAGATGGTTTTTCAACATGAGCTTTACTACAGCTAAACAGAAAAACAATATTAGTACTGCTCCCTGCTTTTAAGGGGAAATCGTTTGGACATTGCTGTCAGTTATGCTTATGTTCTCCATATTAAAGTTGTTAGTTGAAATGCTTTACGTAAAAATCGTGCTGTGAACAGTACAGGTTCCTAGTGAGTCCTTGCATATTGTGCAATTTTCTTGAAAAAGAGAGTTGAGAGAACATTATGCAAGCCACTGACATTTGCCAGCAGCCTTAAATGTTTGGCACCATTTTTAAAACCATATATTCATGTATTAGTTATGAGAACACATTGGATTTTGAGGCTGTGGTCCCTCCAACTTCAGACGTCGGAGATATATTGTTGGATGATAAAATGATAATGATAAATAACTGTTGTTTTTTTCCTCAGAAGTGGTAGAGACACATTTAGCTTAGTGTATAATCAAAAGACGCATTAAGAAAATACTTTTTTTAAAGGCGAAAATCAATTAGATTGCGCTGTAAATCTAAAACCCATCAATTTAGACATTCCAACAGCAAGAGGAGGCGGGAGTCTAATGTGACGTGGCAGACAGTGATTGGTTCCGACCGCCTCGTCGAGCGTCGGACTGGCCCTTTAAAAGCGGTCTGAGCGCGTTCCCACAGTGCAGTTGAATCCGGAGTCACTTCTGTCTTGTTGTTGCGGATACCACATCAAAAAACTGCAAACATGGTTGAGAAGTTTGTTGGAACATGGAAGATGATTTCCAGCGAGAACTTTGATGACTACATGAAAGCAATTGGTAAGAAGGGGGGGCGCGGTTAGTTGGAACTTAAAATTAAGTTCTTCCCAACTTTTTATTAAACCTGTAGCTTTCATTTTTCATGATGTACTGAAGGCTACTTTAACTAAATGCGGCTAAAAATGATAATATAATAATGCATTTTCATGTTCCTGCAACTATCAATCTGCAGGTGTGGGATTTGCGACCCGGCAGGTGGGAAACCGGACCAAGCCCAATCTAATAGTGACCGTGGACGACGAAGGGATTATATACATGAAGTCTCAGAGTACCTTCAAAACTACTGAAATCAAGTTCAAGCTCAACGAGCCGTTCGAGGAGACGACCGCCGACGACAGGAAGACGAGGGTTAGTGTGTGTGTGAAAACAAAAATCCCAGCCTCAGTGTTTTTGTGTGCAGGACTTAACGACTTGTCTCTGTGTGCCTGCAGACCGTGGTGACTCTGGAGAACGGCAAACTTGTGCAGAAACAGAGCTGGGATGGCAAAGAAACAAATATCGAGAGAGAGATAACAGACGGGAAACTGGTAGCGGTAAGAACTGTTCCTGTCTTTAATTTTCCTAAATTGGAGCAGTTACCTTGGAACATCACATTAAAATGTTAAATTAGTTTATTCATGGGCTGCAAAATTCACAACCAGACTGAACTCTTGTGTTTTTTCATGTCACAAGCTATTTTCTCTAATTGATGCTTTTAGCAAAGCATCTTTATATTTTTTTTATTCTTAATCTAATAAGAACAATCGTTTTAATTTGCATATTAGATGGTACAAGAATCTCATCTAATGTTGAAAAATAATCCTGTTGATTAGCATAAAGAAACCGATGTTCTCTTGTACATGCACTGAAAATGATAGCATGAAATTACTACTTTTTGAGACCTACAAACACTTGACTGTAAGAAACTGTTTTAACATTGATCCATCAGGCAGTGCTCTATGAGAACCCCCTGTATGATCTCTGCACGCCAAATTCCTCCTAAACCCAAAACATCTGCAGCAATCCAGTCAACTTCTTACAGCTGAGTGCATCTTCAGACCGCACCTGATTTCTTTCTCTCGCTCACTCTTTTCCCACAGAAATGCATAATGGGAGACGTGGTGGCAGTGAGGACGTACGTAAAGGAGGCATGATGTGGTCCCTTCAGCACTCTCTTTAGATACATTGCTGGATGACGGGCTCAGTTCAATGAGCATAATCTCAAAACCAAAGTAATGGCTTGTTCTGCTCTTCTCCTCTTTCTTTATTGTGTTGCCAAACATCGGTTTTCTGTGCCTCTGTTCTTTACCATGACATTTGGTTTATCATTTGGAATTGTTGTGGTGATTTGAATAAAAATGAGTGGGGGGAAAACTTGTCAAACTTTCTCAGAGTTCATTGAGTGTTAGCCGTTTGTGTGATATTTGAGTTGTGCAATATAAACATTCAACTGTGATGTTTTCAAAAACACATTATTTCTAATTATTCCAGTCAATCCACAGCTGCTACCAGCTTGTGGTGTGGGGTTTTTTTTTTTTTTTTTTTTTTTTTTATTTGGTCAAAAGAGCGGGTGGGGGAGGATGGGGGTCAAAAACCATTCAACCACCCTGATGTGTGTTGGCAGGGCCTGAGGAATGTGAGTTCTTTTAAGATCTATTACGAGCACCATGCAGCGAGGAAACATATCCCCCTCTTCCTCTTTGGAAGGCTGAACAATTCCCATTACACATGTACTGAAAAGCTGTATGTACATGGAAAAACCAAAAGCATTATGGGTCATCCCCACCCTTTGGCTACTGGTCAAAAGTTTGTGTACTTGGAGGGATTGTTCCAGAGGCAACGGTCACTTTCCCATGATGGGAAAGAGACGATAGCACTGATTTGTCCTAATGGCCAAAACAGCTGAAACAAGTGGAAATGTGGGCCATGGAATTTAGTTCCCTTCTGCTCAGACAATGGTGCTGGCAGCAGCTGAGGACGTACAGTATTGAGCTTTTGGGTAGACGCCAAGTGGATGAGACGATCATGGTGGGTGGCTAACAGAGTTTGTATTAGTGTGTCACTGGCTGGGTGGCTCAGATGTTTCACCTTTGTTTAAGAGTCATATTTATAACGGAAACGAGAGTAGTGCTGTATCCTACATGACCCTTTGCAAAACATCACACAGCATCAGTGTGAAACTGTTGGAGGTGGACATTAAAGCCACTGTCAGCAGTTTTTTATATATATATATTTTGTTTATATAATAGTTTCCTAAAAGTGTTTTATCAAAAAGTATATATAGTTGGTGACATACAGAAAACCTGGGCCCAGATGTATCAGTACAGCAGTGGTGGATGGTCTGTGGGTTTTGTAACAAATAGAATTTAGATGATAATTATAATATTCTTGCTTTTTACTCTGTGTCTCCCAAACTAGTCAATCTAAACCATTTTTTGATTGAAGATTTGAACATGATATATGAGCCCTGTGATAGACTGGTGACCTGTCCAGGGTGTACCCTGCCTCTCGCCCAGTGACAGCTGGAAAAGGCCCCAGCACACCTGCAACCCTTAAAAAACATGTAGGATAAGGGATGGGTGGATGAATAGATTTGAATGTTATGTATGTCATAATAGTTAGTTTTCATCAGTATGACACAGTATTACTGTCAATACGTCAAGTTTTTTATACTGCATATTTTGCCCTGTTTTACTTACTTTGTTGGTCACAAACAATGACCAGCAACCAACACTGCTGCAGCAGGTGAGGTCTTTTAGGCTACATCACAAAATAAATGAATGTTTAATCAAATTAATCTGAAGAGAGTCTGCTTTGTCGCTGTGCATATCTGCAAAATGCATTGTGGTGTATTAAGTGATCATCTTCTCACAGCCAGAGAGAGAGAATCACATCTGCTATGGATTGACTCACAGGTGCAGCACTTGTGATCCACAGGCGTCTCCGTCACTTTGTTTGTATAGCTGTAGGGAACAAGGCGGATCTCCACCTCCCTGTTTTATCTCAAACATCTTGATTTAATGGTGCACTAACTTTTTCTTAATTAAATCAAATATAATATGGCAATTATGTGTCAGCCCTGTGATGGGCTGTCGACCTGCCCAGGGTGAACCCCGCCTCTTTCTGCTCAGCTGGGATCAGCTCCAGTCTACGACCCTCTAGAATATAGGTCGAAAATGGATGGATCGATAACTAAGAGAGTGGAACAGGAAACTTCAAGACATCTGAACGAAATGACAATTTCTATAAATTGCTCATTTAAATGACAATTTAATGACAATTTCTATAAATTGCTCATTTACGCTCAACAGTGTGCATTAGGCAGAGATTCCCTCTGACCATCTGATAAAACATTTTCTAGCCTAGGGCCTAACGGGACAGGGGGAAAGGTCCCGATCTTCCTCATCTGCCCATAGTTGACGGAGGCAAATGTTACATCAGCAGAGTTTGAGAGTGCAAATCAGTAAACCGTACAGGAAGGAAGCAGATAATCAGAGGCCTGCTGAGATTTAACTGGCAGAGAAGGAGGATTAAAAAAACACTAAAAAGGACAACAGGATGAACAGGAGTTGTGAGATTCAGTATTGTCAAATCGGGATATTTCTTGTTATGTCACGTAAAACAAACTGCACCAAGCTGTATGATATGAGGATGAAAGTGATTCATACGCTACATTGTAAACTGCTGTTCCCCCGTTATTCCATGCTGTTTGTTTGCATAAGCTGAGGGCGTGTTTGTGTTTTCATGCCTCACAGACAAAGGTATCTTGTTGACTCTGGGGTTGTTTTGTGCTGAGAAAGATCGTCGTGGACTTTAGAAACTGAACTCACATCCTCTGCTTGACATCTGGAAAGCTCCACTTGAGTTGTAGTGTTGACACCCTTCCTCTGCTTGTCCTTAACTTAAACTCTGTCAAACACAAACATCTTTCATGTTTAAGAGGATCAACAAAGCTAAAGATCCACTGATACGTGAGCTTTACTCAATGACTGTAAACTGAAATTAGACTTTTCTAATCGAGAATGACTATAAATATGACTATAAATAACTTAAATCAAAATAGCTAGAATTTGCATTTCTTCTCTACCATAAGCTGCATATGTTTGGACAGTTTTTGTTAATGTTTTTTTTTTATTTATTACAAATTCACTCTGGAAACAGACCCTTTTTTTTAGTCACTAACACTACACTGACACAGTAAGACTACAGGAGCAACAACTTCTGACCACTTGCTACATCTTGATGACGGCTTTTTCATTGTGGTTTAATGTTGAGTCTGAGTGATGTTGGTTTCAGGGAAATGCCAGCAAAAACAGAGGAAGAGCAGACTATTCTATCTGTACCTAGAACTCAAGTCCAATCTCTATTCTATGTTTTTCAACTTAGGTTTTCCACTCAATGGTGGGAATGGCCTTGTACTCAACCCCCAACTGTACATCTCACCGAGATACTGTGGAAGTATATAACTCCATGCTCCCTGTAAACGCTGAACACACATCAGCTTTAGCTTAAACCTCTCCACAGGACATGCAGCACCTACGCTGACCCAAGATCAGTCTCCAAGGGCAACCAAACAGCTGGGCACAACTATGTCAATTGAGGCCTCACTCAGCTGTAGGGGAGGATGGTTGCCATGTAACAGGCCCTCTTTCCAGTGAATCTCGCAATCCGGTTATACTTAAGAACGAACTGTGGTTTCATCAACAAGTGTCCAAATGTTATGCAAGCTGTGCCCTGTCTGTTCACACAGAAGCAGGCTGTTCTATTATTGGCCCCAAAGAGTCAGAAAGACATGTCTGGGATTTCAGGAAGGGATTGCAGCATACATTTTTGAATAAAACCAGTCAGTCCCAAATTTTCCAATCAGCAACTTACAGTATATGTATTTATTTAGATATTTTAAGTTTATATCTAGCATAATTTGTAAACTTTGTCTGATATCCCACTCAGAATTAACTCACAATTAAGACACTACATATATTCATAATTAAGACCCTACATGCTGTAAACATACTGTATGTAGGATTTATTGAAGGACTGTTTATGGCCGTTTTAGTTTAATGGATAAGTCTAAAAGACTGGCAACTGAGTGTAGATTACTTAAGTGGGATTAAGACTAATTAATTAACACTGCAGAAATTAGTTTTTTATTTGGTTCAGTACTTTTATGTGAATTGCTAAAAAACAAGTCTGATGTATCAGTCGCAATTCATAAGTCTGGAATTATGTTGCTGCACAGGGATGTCAGAGGTCTGGGTTGACTAAAGAATGCAGCTTGAAAGCCAAGTGGTGTGAGAGTTATAATACTCAATATGTCTTTCGATAGAGATTCAAGACAATTTTGACTTTATGTAGCATGGGTGTAGAGCCAGTGCAAAACATATCTTGTAAAGGTTTTAGTACTGTATATGAGGAAGTACATTTTTGCCTTTGAGGACAATACAAATAATCACTGTTTTCAAGTCATCCCACCAGGAGTTCCTGTCAAAGTTTAGCTTAGAGCAAGCCCCCTGTGAGTGATTATATAGCTCAGAGGAAGGATGGTGGAAATCTTTAAAGTGAGGCTATAGAAAAAACAGACCCTACACAATAGTTTTCCCTAGACAGCCACAACACAAAGTTGGCTTTTATGCATATACGCGTGTTTACGTCTGTCGATGTGTCTGTGCCTTTCACCTTTATGTTTCTCAAAACAGATAAAGAAATGCCTGGTTGGGCAATAAAAAGTCAGGAAGTATTGGTACTTTTTGCTGTGAGTGCACCACAACTCCTCACTGCGTTGGGTTTATCCACTCCTCCTCCTATGACTACTGTGTGACAGGACATGTGATCTGTAATCCGGTGGGGAGGTGGTGGTAGAGGGAGTGAGGAATGGGCTGATCTTTCAAATCAGTGTGTGAATATGTGTGTGCATACTTTGATTTACTGTATGTGGGTCTTGAGCCAGATGGGATGTAAGATACTGTGACTGGTTTCTGTTTGTTCACATACGTTTTTCTTTGTGTTCAATCCTCAGAAAGAATTCACTGGCTTTATAACATGTAGAGCTGTGTGTAAGTGCTCTTGTAATGGTTATTTGCATAATGTGTACAATATGCCATGCCACTGTAGAGGCATGATGGCAAGCAAGCCAATAGATATTGTAGTCTTAGGTTTGTCTGTACTTTTGTGTCAGAAGAACAATTCGCTCACTTGTGCCAGACGTTACAGCAGCCGGTGTGTTGCACCTCACATGATAATGGAGGCAGAGTAAGATATAAAGGAATCTTTTAGATAAACTCACGGAGAGGTAGTGATTTGTTGTGGTTTGTATGCACACAGACACACACAGAGATACAGTGACCTTCTAATGCAGGTGGTCTGGCTGGATTGTTAACGTTTTTTTTTTTTTTTAGGTTGGGCCAGAAACAGAAGCTCTATACTTAAATACAACTATAAATATCCTGTTCAAAAAGAAGCTAAAATAATCCAATTAAGTTCCTCCCTGTGTTCATTTCACCACTGAATTACCTCAGACAATCTGGACTTGACTTAGGAAACATTTATTAAATAAACAATAGGCCGTCAGGAAAGCCGGCCTGATGGACACTTTGAGACGTGCTGTAGACAACAGGCACTTCCCCACAATGCACTGGAGAGATAACCGCAGCCTCTGATAGGTGGTAGGAAAATGGAAGCCATTAGTCACAGAGTGACCTTTCTCTAAGCAGCCTGTACGCAGGCTTTTCAGCAGCGTAATCCAAAACAGCATCACTGACTTTCAGGCAAGATTTATTAAACTTGCTGGAAACTGGAAATCTTTATAGCTCTGCTTAAACATCTGCTGCCAAAGTGACAGTCGACAGATAGTTACAGTTGTAAGCAAGTTGTCAATGTACAGTAACATCGACAGCCCATAAAATCCGTGTAGCAGTAATAATGTAATGTATAATGTACTGTACCATGACAAGATTGAATTTCTTTGTTAAACGTCACTGTATAACCATAAATCTGAGGTCTATGGGTTTACAGCTGTTTGAGTTGACGCCCTTGTGAAAGAACTCAGCTGCCTTCCCTGCAATGCACAGCTGCACGTTAAACAAACAAGCAACCTCTGTGGGTCAACTCTTTTGTTGGCTCTTTGTCTTGTCAGGCCCTTTTTGGTGGGATAAAAGCAGAAGGTAGAGTGAGGCATGTGACTAAAAGTCAAGATCTTGACACCAGCCTAATGAAATAAGAGAGGGTGACGGTGGAGGTTAAAGTGAACCATGGCGAAACATTCAGAGAGAAAGCTATTGCACTGATTTGAAACATCAGAAATGATCATCATTTGGACTACGGAGCATGTGAAGGAGATTTTGTAAAGTGTTGCACTAGAGGGAGCTAGGAAAACCGCAGAAAAAAGAGCTGAGTCTACTGTTGTGTGCAACAGTTCTGAATGCAGTTTTGAATCATAAGCAGAAAAAGGGTCAGTGATCAATGTAAAGGTTTTCGTATTAGAGTCATTTGATTGTTAAGATAGAAACAGATTAGAGCAGATTTAAAGTTAGTATTAAATTAAGTATTCATTGAACAAAGTTAAGTATCTGTATATATAGCTGAGTGATGGGTTTTTTTTAAAAAGGAGTGAAGAATGAGTAATGGGAGGACTGGACTTTGGCAGCAGATGAGGCAAAAAACAGGAAGGTGCTGTAGGTACAGAAAAATGGGAAAGGAAAGGAACATAGTTTTAAAGGAAGAGGAGAGTCGGTACTGTTACATGATAGACCTCACACCACAGTGTGCCAACAGCAGGGGAAGTGTCAGTGTGTGCCGAGATGTTGGAGGTGCAGGAAATAAAGAGAATTAGGTGAGGGATAAAGCGACGAGGAGGAAGATGGCTGGGACTTTGCTTGAAGCAGGAGCCAGTGGGAGAGCAGTTGTGTTCTCACTCTCCCCTTGGGTGTTCCTGTCAGGGCTCCAGGGAAGCAGACATAATTCCCTTAATTGGTTCTCACTGCTACACATATATGATAAGGAACAAAATTTTAGAGGGATTTTTCTCTTTTTTGTGCTGAAGACTTCCCACTGCTGCCTCAGCACAGTGGTTGGTTCTCCAAGTATTTCATTCCAGTTACATTTTCCATGCATCAACTCCTTAAAGTTATAGTTCATTTGATAAAATTAACTGATTTGATGAAAAGTATAAACAGAAATCACAGTATAAAGAGAGATGACTCCTGTTTGAGACTGTAAAGAAATACTCCAAATGCCAAAGTCAGAGTTTCCATGAATGTCTATTGTTGCACTTATTACACTGTGTTCAAGCCTGTTAATGGATTTAGACCGTCACATCAGCCTCTATGTAAGTTATGGTTTATTACATAAATCATATGACAGCTCCCCTCCCCACACTATCAGAACATGAGTGACCCTTTCCCCACATTCTTTGTTGAATGCTTTGTTTCTTTCTTTAACCTGTGACCCACTAGACACAGTCAAACGGGGATAAATCACTGCATTTTAACCTTTGTGGGTACTGAGAGCTTAAAGCGGTGTGTGATTGTACAAGGCAACATGTCAGTCTGAAAAGTGCATAAACACAGAAGCCAGATCTGCAGAAACAGAAAATCTTTAGTTTCCACACGAACAAGACTGGAATGTTTCCTACTTGGCTTTGTGGAGAACCATATCTGAATGATATATGTGAAGATTCAAGAGTCTCATAGCTTTTTGTAAAGACTTCCAAATCACTGCTGGCTAAGACCAGTGATATGCTGTTATCTATGGAACCTTTATGAAAGCTGTGGCTAAATTCCTCACACGTGTGGGAGTCTCTCATTTTAACCACTTTCAATGGTCAACTCTGACAGTTGGTCTGATAATATGCTTACTTTAACAATGTGATATGACTCACTACAGTTTGACCATGTGAACTCTTCTAAATTATCCCCAGATGTTTGACAAACAGGGTTTTGATTTGCAAAAAAAATTAAAAAAAATAAAACTAAGAACCCATTAAAGTAGATTAAAATGATATTTTAACAAAGTCCACACATATTGTTAAAGGATCAGTTCTACATTTAGGGAAATATTCTTGTTCAGTGTTAGATGAAAAAAACCACCTTCATGTATATCTGTTTAATACGATGCTAAAATCTGCCTATTAGTATATTTAAAAAGTAAAACAGTGACATCCATAGGTTTCATGATAAAAGTTTCTTACTGTTGCTTTTGTCCAGTCTTTACGCTAAATAAAGATAACTGACTACAGCTAGATGTTTGACAGAAGATAAGTTTCTTCATCAAGACAAGGCAAGGCCATCAAAAACCTTAGTCAAGATCATATCCTCCTCAGTTTGTTCATATGAAATAACCTGCACGGAGGGAAGCCCAACAGATGGCTGCTGAAGTTTTTTTTTTTTCATGCATTGAGTTGTAAGGACTGGATCTTGTAAAAAAAACCAAAAAGACCAAATATATAATAAAACACGTCCATAAAGTGTGTTTCTGAGCAATTAAGGTTATTTGGTGACCTTGTTCCCTTAGTGTATGTCTAGGAGCACAGTACACATCCTGCATAGACACAGCAACATTTTTTTCACAGGAACTCTGTGGACTGTGTAACTTTTCTGTCTGTCTCACACTAAAGGCAGCAGACAAAAATAAAATCGAAGGTACCGCGTGTATAAAATCATCAGCCAAGCAATTCAAGTGTAGTCATGATATAATGTAACATTTTCCTTGTGATATTATGTCCCAACACAAAGCAAAAGTCGTTCTACAAGTATCCCTCTGCAGTGAAGTTAACCCCAGCAGCAGAGTCTGATTGTGCTTTATGCTGACCTGATACACACTTTAGTGGCTCATGTGCCTTTAAAATAAAGCACAACACACATCCTGGTTTTATAAAGGAACTGCTGCTGTCAGACACTACGTCTACTGTTTTATAAAAGTGTTCATCAAACAATGTCCTCTGCACTATTAACCTGCTGTGCTGACTCTAAAAATAAAACATAGATTAGATCTCAGTCCATAAGGTGCACAGTGTATGTGAGCTCTGTTGATGTGGCGGTATGCTGAGTATTTACTCAAGATACTCTTATCTCATGGTGATTTACCTACTACTGCTTTTATTTGCTGTTATTCCAAATGTCTATCATCATATCAATGATGAGTGCATAGGTCTATTTTAAAAGATAACGTAAGAGCAAATGTTAGAGAAAAGATCCAAAGTCAAACATTAAAATCACAGTTTTAGACAAATAAATGTCAAAAATGAATGTTTATTTAAAGCCAGCATTAAGTATTAATCTATCATGAAATACGGTCAATATGTTCATCCATCACTGGTTTAAACTGACTCAGGTATAGAGTTTATCTTACATGTTATTCATACAATATTCTACAGACATCACTATCACTACAGACACCAGAACTGGTACATTTCAGTTATGAATAGAAAAGATTTGCCTTCCCCATACAGTAAATTTGATGGAGTAAAATAACTCATTACTCCCCACCTCTAGGTAATACGCTACCCACCTGCTACCAGTACAGTTACCAGCTCGTCCACCGCTCTATTCACTAACGCATCTTCCACACACTCTCAGAGACGCACACACATACACAGAGACAAACACACACACACCTCCACAGCAGTAATCCCACCAGTTTTTTTATGGTGGGGGGTCAACGTTTGCCGGACACAGCTTTTATTTGGGCCTGATTACTTTTGGGCACTGTCATCGTATGGCCTCTGTCGACAGGGATAACACTCATTGGGGTCGGATTGGCGTCCGCCTCACTGGCTCCATTCAGTGGACCAGGCACAATCATTTAGAACTGGCAGACCTAACACCTAACCCCCAGAGCCGGGCCAGCCCAGTCAGCAAATACAACCCCCCTCCCTTACCCCTATACTCAGATAGAAGGGGGAGTAAAATGAGAGAAAGGGGGGGACAAAGAAAGAGAAAGAGGGGTAGTAAGAGCAGAGGTGGAACAGAAGTGAAAGCGGGAGATATCAGAGAAAACATTACTGCATATTGGGATCATTAGAGAAAGACAGGCATTAAGAAGAAGAGAGCGACAGTGTGTGTTGTGTGTGTGTGTGTGTGTGTGTGTGTGTGTGTGTGTGTGTGTGTGTGTGTGTGTGTGTGTGTGTGTGTGTGTGTTTGAGAGAGACAAAAAGAAAGGTAAAGCTAGAGAGGGAGAAATGGAACAGAACACAGTTTTTCACCTGTCTGTAGAAGCTTCAACAGACATTTGGGTTTTTGAACCTGATGGCCTCTGTGGCAGACAACGTATTTGTCAATGAACTCAGATGTTTGGGATTCCTAAATGTGACTGCAGGCTGAAACCCACACCTCCCACCCCTGGGATGCACATCAAAAAGTCAAACAGTCTGGGACAGTACAGGGCATCTCTTTATACTGAAGTGCACAATAAAAGCGCCAGAACCACGACTGGCACAGTAACAAATACAATTAAATTAGTTTTTACATTTGTGTTCCTCAGTTTCTATAATCGTTTAACATAATAAAAAGCACAGTATCACAACAAATTTCCACTGTTAACACAATTGGAGAAAGACGGTTGGTTTTATGTGATGTGTCATGAGTTTGGATCCACGGGCCTCTGCTGCACTCTTGTGGTGCAGCTGAAAGGTTGTGTTCTTTAGAACCAACAGGAAGGACATATATATATGTCACTAAATGAGAATAGACATGTTGGTCACTATGACTATAAAGCGTTTTAAACTAAACTTTTAGTGAGTTGGGAGACAAAAAATACAAATATTTTTTAATTTCAGTTTAAAAGAAAACAAAAAATTAATGTAAGACAGTTCAACAAATGGTGGTGGATTGAGGCTGTAGGAAAATACACTGGATGGTCCTTTAAACGGGTCATACCATTACTGGTGGACGAGGTGAGGGGTGTGTGTGTTAGATTTCCACAACATGATACTGACGTCTGCTGTCTGCTGCACGTAAAAAGTTGGCTTTGTAATTCTAACATAAAGATAATTGTCTACATCATGTGATGACACCAGCCGAGGCAGAAACGTCGAGCGTTTATACAAATCCCCATATTTACAAAAACACTGAGGCTGCACCTGTGTGTTTGTCACCAGCTGAAGAGCTGATGTTTGGGACGCGTCATACTACACACTCCACACACAATTCAGACGAGCGTTTGCGTGTCAGACATGTTTCCCACTACAGCAAGTCACAGCGGTCCTCAAAGTGACGCAAAGCCTCAAACGACTGCAACAACGGAATATTGCGCAAACTTGCAGCAGTGGATGTGGCACTACTACTGCGGGTACTCCAGCTGGCAGAGCTGGGCGGCTCTGGCAGCCTTCCCCTTCCCTCCTCCGCGCAGTTTGTCTCCGCCGGGGACAAGTGTTCACACACCGAGTGCACCTGCCTCGACCTCCGCTGGTGCACAGCAGGGTTTTGATACGCGGCACCGGCACAGCTACTCGTATCCTTTCAGTTTCCCAGCGTCCTTCTCTCATCCGGGGGGTGCTCAGACCGAGCAGAGAGCAGCAGCTTCCCCGACGCCGGCTACTGATGCCCGGACAGCCCAGCAGCAGCAGCATCAGCAGCAGAATGAGAATGAGCCTCAGGCAGGTAAAGTGCAATTCAGCCTGCAGTCATGCGTGGATTAAGGAAGCCAGGTGTGTAGGGAAGCGGCCTCAAGTATAAGTGGAAATAATCTTATATGCTTAAAGTAATTCCAAGGTCTTTGTCAGTCCTTTGGTGACCTCTGGTAACTTCCAGTAAACCCACAGCACAGCAGCAGGTCAGTAATTAAGGGTCATTGATTTGAGCAGGTAAATCACAGACAGTCACGTGGAGAATATATGTGTTCTTTTAGGATAGTATGCTGTATCTGTACACTTCTCTTTTCATGACTGATTTTCATTCGCCTCATAGGAAGAGAGTACACCATCCCCTCTCCTCTCCAGAGGTTTCTCGCCGAGACAGTAGACTTCTTTATCCTGTTTTGTGTGAAGGCCACCGTTGTGCTGTGGATCATGCATCTGAGTGGGATGAAGTGAGTAAAGCTGTTGATAAGTGTTTAAGAATACAGAGGTTTAAAACTAAAAACAAGTGAAGACAAGAAAACACGGCACTTAGGCTAAACGGAGAATTTGCACGGATTTGACTATTGCTGCACATTATTGCTTTAATGGCAAATTGTGTGACCGGACAAAATGTCTCTCTCCTGTGAAGGGACTTTGCCAAGTTCATTACCCAGTTCATCGTGGAGGATATAGATGAGAGCACGTCCATGGAGGATGTGCAGAAGATGATGGCTGTCGCTCTGGTCTACAGGGTGCTTGTCTGTCTATATGAGGTGGGTCACTTTTCACACTTCACTAGTAGCAAGGCTAAGTGATATTAAAGGAAATATATATATATATATGTCAATATTAATATATTGTCTGACCTTAATTTCTCATCTGTGTTTTAACAACATTTAGTAACATTTTCTGTTTGGACCTAAGGTGACTCCTGAAAATCTGTTGGTAGATTAAATCTTTTAACTAGTGTCTTCTCATTGTAATGCTGCTTACATATTATTTCCTCAGCTGAAGCACCCAAGCCAAATATTTGCAATTAAAACTAAGTGTTGAAATATGTAACACTCCCCAGGTTGGCAACTCTTTATGAGCAGTCTCATTACCACACTCTCGTGTTTAATAAGAAGTCTGAGTCCGTGTTCCTCTAAAACACAGCATTGTTTCCCACAGAGGACACTGATGCAATGCTGTATTCATAATTGCTAGAGATTAAGTCATGTTATCAGGTCTCCAGTTCGACTTCTGCATTAGTGGCTTGTTTTCCCAGATGGGAACCAGCACTGGGAGATTCAGGCACGTCTGCTTAAAGTAATGCCATCTGGCGTGTTTCCTTCCATGTTTCATCTTTGTTATATAGATCTGAAATTTTTTTTATTTTAATGCTTCAGCTGCACACATTCAGCAGTAATGGGGAGTCAACTAGGTTTTTAACAGAAAAGAAACTGCACTCAGATGTTTCTGAGTTTGAATATTTCTTGTCGAAACAGATCATCTGTATCTGGGCTGCTGGTGGTGCCACACCGGGGAAGTTCCTTCTTGGCTTGCAGGTGGTAAAATGCGACACGACGACTCTGGTCCGACCCAACCGAGTCCTTGTGGTACCAGCATCTAATGTATCCCTCTCTGCGTGAGTAATCACATATGGTTTAAATTGCTGTTTGATTTGGAAGAAGAAATAAAGTATTAATTAAAGTATTAAAACCACAAGTTCAGATGTACTGAATTTTGACCTGCCCTGAGTTGCTCTCTGTAGGTGTAGCCAGTCAGTGTTGAAAACTGTTGGAATGAATAAAAAATTAATCCTTGTATCTCTGAAACACAAGCTGGTGTCAATAGGCATCTCACAGAACTTTGCTTTCTTGCTGCATCACATATTTTTTGTCAGATAGGAGGAGTCTCCAATCACTCATGATGTGCAGTTTTTATTTCCCATTGTAAAGGGTTCACATCTTATGACGGCTTCAATAATCTAAACTGTTAGTGGAACAATTGTGACACAACCGCATCATCTGGTCAGTGTTCCAGAGTGGAAGTGGTTTGAAGTGCTTAACTTGCTGTTTTGAGTTATCATCCAGTTCCTGTAGAATATGTATGTGGACATTTTTAATTCTTCTTATTTCTCGTTTAGTCTTGTTTCTTTTGTCTTAACTTTCACAGCTCTACGGTGCGGGCGCTGAATAAGAACTTCTCCATTGCCTTCCTGTTTCCCGTCTTCATCACTGTCCTCTTTTTCCAGCACAACAGGACTGTGTATGACATTGTGGCGGGGACCATAGTTGTCCAGCGAGGAGGGGGCAGATAGCATCTCCTCTAGCAGAAGACTCTCTGACACATCAGTGATGAGAGACCTGTGTGTGTGCAGACTGACACTGATCCATTGGCCCATTTCTGGACTCACTCAAACTTCTTAACAACATGTATTGCACTTTAAAAATGGAAGCATTCAGGTTTTGTCTGGTACACTGAATAAAAAAAAATCAAGCTTTAAACTGGTGTATTTTTTAAAATCTCTAAATCTCCAGATAAGCTGAGGATTTTTTTTTTTGATTAATTGAATGTAGGTTTAGCTCACAAGGGTGCTGTTTAATATTTCTTCCCATACAATGGGAATCTTTTTTAATTTTTATTTTGCAAGACTTAAAGTTCTGAAATATAGAAGCTGAAACCTAATTGTCTATTTTTCTTATGCCGTCAGAAAAAATTGACACATGCTATATAAATTATATACATGTAGTAGCTTTTCCAGGATTAACTATTAGGTTCTAACTTTATATTTTACATACCCTATATGCATTGTTATTTTCTTTGAGGTACTGATTGTGACTCATAATTGGTTGCTGATGCTTTTTATTTGATATATTGGTTGTTGTTTTGCAGTCCATGAAGAAAGAAGATTTATTTGCAGCCATGTTTTGTACCTGTAGATTGTTGATCTCTTTCTGCCATGATGAAAACTCATAAGGTTCAAACACAGGAAAACTCTGTTTTTTTGAGTTCTGTTTATATTTTCTGTTTTCAGATTTGTAGTTATTGTGACTCAGGGCAACTGTTCAGCATTAAAAAATATATGTCTCACTCAGTCTAAAAATCTTCTGTTATGAAAGCTTGTGAATCATTTATTCAAATACAATAACAATTCTAGTTTCCAAGTGAATTAATAAAACAGGTGCAAATTTAGGGAGACCTTTTGAGTGCAATCACAGTGTCCAATAAATACTAGATGAGTTTAAAAAAAAAAAAGGCAGGGAAGGAAGTAGTTTCAGAGTACAGAAAGTAAAAAGTGTAAAAAGCTAAACATAATTGACATTGACATTGATTTTCAGAATACATTAGTACATTTTCTTTGTCGAATGCCTAAGAATGTGGATGGTATTGCTACATATTTGTATAATGGAAATACAGGATTAAAGGGATTAGTTTTGTATTTCTATTAGTTATATATGTAAAGAACGTCATACACCCTGACACAACAGGCACGTGGTTTGCACCTTAAAGTCAATATTTGACTTTCACCATAAAGGCAAACTAAAGTGCCATCTACCTTCCAGTTAAGATCTGTAAGACTAACATACTATCAGGAAGTCATTTAATGTACAGGAATCATTTTGGCTGTTTGGAGGAGGGAGTGTACGACTTTACATGAGAGACACACAAACTTGAGATCTGTGTCTAAAACAGATTTTCATACAGATGTCAGACACAGATGTGCTTTTTTAAAAAGGCGACGTCTTGTGCTTTTTACAGTTGTTACTTGTTGCCACGTGAGGGCGACATTAGCCAGCACAGATCACTTTACTGTACAGTATTGTGTGGCCCAGATACTCAGGCCAGAAATAGACTGTAGATATTGGATGTTGGCATTTTCATAATATTTTTGAAATGGTAAAAAGCAAAGACTGTGCTTTCATAACTGACACACTTGTTTTCTTGAACTACTTTCCTGTCTTTCCACCTGTCTGATTGTCACTTCACAGATTATGTCCTTCAGTGTGTATCTCAGACATGATCCTTGAGCAGTTAGTGATGTCAGCCCATTGTATATGCACACTGCCGACTTTTCTTCCGGCAGTATTTACTTTCCATCTGTAGCCTCACTGCTGTGGCACGTTGGCGATGTGTGTGTTTGTGAATATAATCTCTGTGCTGAGTATTTCATGATTGTGTATGTGTGTTTGTACAGGTGATTTTAAGTGTATAATCATAAACTCAGTAGTGAGATCGAAGTCTTACTTGAAAAAAACGTTAACATTTATGACCAAGTAAAAAAACATCCTCAGTTATTTAATGAAGCAGATTAGCGACTATAATTACAAAGGTTCAAGCTGTGCTATCCAGAGACAATTTATTTAGCTAACCGATGCATAACTTCAGTAACAGTCATTTTTTGATTTTCAGTGCCAAATTGCTGCAGAGTTGAATTTGTATGAGCTATGTTCATGTAAGATTAGCCAGGGGCATATTTTTTCTTACGGTCCCAGTAGGAAGAAACAGCATTCATTCAGTTCTCCTCAGAGTGGTAGATTTTTAAATAGCAACCATTAATCCTTATGAATTAGTAATTATCACCATTTCCTTGCCAACTTTCTCACTCCAACATGCACACAAATGAAAAAAAAGAGCCACTATCCAAGACTTTTTTACTAATGCTAGTGTTTTGATTATGTCTCTTGACTCTTAAGTTGTTTGTGTCCCAAGTTGTTGTAATGGCTGCTGTGGTTCACCCTCTTATCGTCCTCTGTACGCCTTTTTTAATTCCTTCACAACTTTGACCTTTTGGGATCATTAGATCAACATGTAGCTTCCACCTACGTAGAGTGCTAATGTTGAGTGTTATAAACATTTGTAAAGTATCTGAATTATAAATATGTAACTTTATCTTCCATAAATGTTCAGCTTGTCGAACTTAATATGAGTAAAAAAGTATTAAACTCCTTAAATGGCTGTGAGGCACTGAGAAAATGAGCTTTCTGTTGTATAATCGCTGTGCATGGAAAAAACTATCCAAACATTTTGTCAGCCATTGTGTAAGTTCATCACAGCATTTTGTCCCTCAGTAGCAAGTTTTTGTGCTGAGAGTCATGAGTTGTTCTCTCTGCCAGGGAACTGAGAGAGGCTTAGCAATAATTGTGCCTCGAGTGGCTCTAATACAAATTTCACAGGGAGACAGAGTGAGGAGAGAAAGCAGCAGAAAGTGTGAGACACAGAAGGGGATTGAGAGAGAGACAAAAGCCCAAGAGGAAGGAAAGGATTGAAAAAAAGGGGAGTTCAAGTGAGAAAAGAGAGAGAATGCAAAAATGTGAAGAGGAGTGGAGGAGAAAAGAAAGAAGAGAGAGAATGAGAGGGAGAGGCTGAGGGACACCATGCTTGAAAATTCTCTCTGATCTTTGAGCTGTGGGACCAGAGGCGATGGAATACCCTGCAGAAGTCTATTAAAATTCAACCAGCCTCACTAAAGCTCTGTTATTATACAAGAGATGCCCTGCACAGCTCAGCGTCGTCTGTTTGCTCTCTTACATACACACAGTACAGGAGCACACACGTAAAAGACAAACAAATGCATACACGCCCATCCACACACATATAGCTGAAGTTGTCTTTTACTGTAGGACAGAGAATATACGGGACAGGTGATGATACTTTTGAACTTTAGTTAGTGCATACATATAGGTACAGTACACACACTGGTGCACAGTATATGCTGTATTCAGCTTTGACAAAGGCAGTTTCATCTGAGCTGGAGCACTGATGGTAAGTTTTGTGTTTGCTAGTTTTTGCCACATATTTGTCATCTAGTTAGTATTTTTCAGTGGATTTGTGCTAATATTCTGACATCTGATTGTGAAATCGATGCTGCAGGAAGTTGAATCAAAATGTAAACTTCACTTAGACCATTTGAAAGACAACTACAGTGACAGTTTAAAGACAGTGACACACGTGGTGAATGTACAGTGGGATTATCAGATCTTTTTTTTTTGTGCTTAAAACAGTTTGTCTGTCTATAACGGACACTGGTGACACTAGAGATTTCAATCCAGGAAAACAAAGCAATGAGCTGAATAGAACTGTAGAGCCTGATGGTGGTTTCCTGTGGTAATACAGGAATTATGGATAATATAGATTTGACCATTAAATCCTGTAAAACTAAGTGTTTTTTTCAAATTGCATATGTCTGTTCTAACATATTACTGAAGAAACTCTTTACACTTGTGAGGCACCACGTGAGCACTGGCCTGGCAAACAGACTAGATACTGAGAGAGTGAATGACAGCAACAATGGAGCTGGAAAATGGAAAAGAGAAGAAGTGGATTTCAATTTCTTGATATGTGCAAAAGTGGTGTAGTAAGAGTGTGTGACATTTGTGTCTCCGCTCAGACAAACCTAAACATTTTCTGAATTGCCCAGCAGAGGGAGTTCCCTTAGAAATTATAACCTCCCAGCTCCCCAGAACAGCCTCTTCATTGGCTTTCAGTAACCACGGTGGAGGAGGAGGCTCAGCCAATCCCCACGCTTCTGGGCCACAAACATCTGAAGTAGTAATAATATGGAATGTGCTGGCTCGGCATGAGCTGTCAAGTAGAACATGTAGTACTATACTATATTCGGATGGAAGGAGAAGGAGGAGACGAAGAGAGAGGAGTAGGAAGTAGTAAGCGCTCCATGACAGAGCAGTAACGTTATTGTGCATTGTGTTGACGTGTGTGTGTGTGTGTGTGTGTGTGTGTGTGTGTGTGTGTGTGTGCGTGTGTGTGTGCGTGCGTGTGTGCGTGTGTGCGTGTGTACAAAACAGTACTGTCAGCTGTTCTATTGTACATTGCCTAACATTCACAAACGTGCCCCACCCTCTGTGCTTCTCCCTTTTGCAAATTCACACACACATATTATTTTCTCACATGTACATTCTTGCACAACTTGTACACACACACAGGGAGGTGAATAATTATACAAAAGTTCTATCACTACATCTAAATGGAAAGGAACAGCAATAGATTAGCAACACACCCATGGACCTACATTTCAACATTTATAAGCCAGGACAGATCAACATACTGTACATACAGTGCATAGTCTTACATTTAATCCTTCACTAGACAGACTCTGCACAGCTCTTTTGTACTATTTGAGACTTTATTATTATAATTAGCAGGTTAAAAGTTTGACACAGACGTTTCAGGCTCCAGGCCCTGTCAGCCGTTAACAACCGAGGCTTAGGGTTTCTTCACTGCAGCCTCAGCACACGTACCACCTGTCTCCCCCTGGTGGAGGTATGTACTGTGTGCCAGTCATACAGACCACAAAGCCAAAAGAATCCTTTAGGCTGTTGATATGGGTTTACTGTAGGTTACTATGTGCAATTATACATATGACTGTATATGTGTTCATTAGTGGAAGAGGTGGGTACAAGAATAGTTATACAGAGGAATATCAAAACAGAACATGAAAATGAGGGAATAAGGCACAAATTCTCACATTGCTCAGAGGGTGACCCGAAAAATAAGCATAATGTGTACAGTATGTATAAAAAAAACACATTGAAAATCGCAGCACATACTGTCAGCTGATTGCACTCAGTTGTGGGCTGTAAATTTGTTTGCTCTTCAAGCAATCTACATTTCATCATCATCAAATCTAGCATTTAATCAGCCACTTTGGTCATATTCACTACACTATTCTTAGCTGCTGCAAGAAAGTAGCTGAGTAGATCATTTAGAAATCTGTGTGCCGTTCACCACAGTTTGACTGCAAAAAGAATGTCTAATAAACTACAGTATGGACAGTAATCATGTATAGTGTTTTTATGTCTCTCTATGTGCACGGGGAATCTGAGATATCGTGTCCCAGATGGCAGAGTAACAATCTGATGGGTCATAATCTGGACTGCTGACTGACTGTGTTAATGCAGGGTCAGCTACTTGCGGCCTGCTATTAATAGACTGGCAGTCACACGCACATACAGAGAGCACACAGACCAAGAAACAACATCCTGTGCTATCATGCACTTCATAATTAAATTATTTAATTATACACATATACACAAGATGTTTTAATTCTTTATATAGATACACTGATGACACAAGCACAGTTTAGACACAGAATGTACAGTAAACACTTGGTTTGTGGCTTGACACAAATTGGCTTGACACAATGGTCAAAAGAGCTAACTGGCAAAGTAACAGTAAGTATATCACCTGTCAATAACCTTGTAAAGCTGTGAATGTTTGCCTACAGATTCCAAGTGGTTTTGAGCATTTCTGTCTAAATTAGCTCTGTTTAGATTGATGTATGATCAATTTCATCACGTTCTTTCTTAGCTACCACTGGTAATGTATAAATATTCCCTTCTTTCCTTTTGCCATTTCTCGTTTGCCCTTTAGACAGTCGTCTCTTTTTCTACATGTTCTAGCGATTCCCACTACTTCGACTCACAAATGTGGGCCTCCTGTGCTTTTGGCCTATTTTGCCCTTTTGTTTCATGGCACATATTGTTCATGTCACATCTTGTACAACAAGGAACGTAGACTTTACGTTACACAACATGTTACATCATTTCATAATCAGCTATAGTATAAGAATGATACTGAGTGTGCATGAGCATGTGTCCTTGTCTGTCTTTTATGTACATGTAATAATTTAGCATGCCAAAGATATTTATAGGAACTGAGAAACCCCTAATTTTCCACTGCAAAAGAGTCATGTAGAATGCCTCAGTATACACACACGAGGAAACCATCGGTGGCAATACAAGATTAAAATACACATTCTACAAGGGCGTGACCAGAAGTTTTTACCACATAGTGTGAGGCATTTGTAGGACAAAGTTTGCCCTGTATTTTGTGCTATCTACATTTTTGATTAAATAAAACCTGCTGTGGATACTGAAGCCAGGTGCTGTCAGGCTTGAAATATGTTATGTAATTCCCGCTAGTACTGTATACTTAGAAGACTCTGCATAATTGAAAACTCAAAGAACTCAGAAATGAAGAAGGACGTGATCTATACATAGAGACAAAAAGCTGTCTCAACAGGGAAAAGAGAGCAGACGGACACTACAGGACCTGTATTTGAATCCTTCTGTTTTTTCGTCAGTCTAATATCTATTTGGATTTTTTCTCTGTATTAATAGTGTTAATATTAATCTACAGATGGTGTATGTGTGTGTCACACTCAGTGTCCTCATCTGAAGACAAGATTAATATTTGATTACATGATTTCATTAATTCAAAGCTGAAATCTTTACGATGATGACTTCTCCATGTTGACCAGGTGACCATGAGTTGATTTAAACATCAGGAGATTAGAGAAAATCCTGTCAAAGCAACACTGTTCTCGTCTAACTTGATTTCAGCTAAAATGAAAGACTGTGATGTTGAGATAATGCACACAAGCATTAAGGTGTGTTCATGTAGTCAACAATCATGTTATTGCATAAAAAAAAAGAAAGCAAATAATGTAACACAACAAATATTGAATATGCATACAATCGTGTAATAACATGCATCTTTTTAAATATAAAAGATTTAAAATACCCTTAGACTTAACTTTACTACAGTGCAGCTTTATAGTACACAAGGTAAACTCCCATCAACATAGATTTCAATTTATAGCAGAAGTTGACATAAAGATGTATGCTATATGTAAATAATTAACTACTGCAAAATGTAGCTCCAGGCCTTTGGGATAGTGTGTCACATTGCTTTGACTCAAATTAAAGCATGTGCATTTACTACCTTGGGAAATGATTAACACATCGAGGCTTAGTGGCAACATTTTCCCACATCTGCACACCCCCGTGCACAAACAGCACATAAGAACACGTAATCACATACAAACATCAACATGCTCTGTCATCCAGCATAAACAAACAGTCAGAAGACAATCTGCAACTTCATACTTGGACTCTCCCTTAGTAAGAGAGCTTTTTTCCCCCTTACGCGTTGACTAGACATGCACAGAGAGACAGAGTGATAAAGATTATTGATGTTGTTGCACTGTTTGTACAAGCATAATGTTATCTGGCCTCTTGTGGCCAAGCAGCAGTGTGTTGATGAGACAGCAACTCTATTGATTCAAGTTTTTAAAAGGCCTCTGAAATCAAGTCTAGACTATCTGGCCTGACAGATGTTCTCCTCCAATTGCATTTGAAGAACACAGGAGTGGGGTTTGGTTGTTAGATTACAGATGGAGAGTTCACTAAGTTTGCAACACAGTCTGGGGATTTGAAAGCACATTGTCAAGTCATATTGGAATGCCAAGATTCTCCAAGACTTTCTTCAACTAAACTTTAATATGATCAGATTCAAGGGTCTATAGACAGTGGGTGCTGTACTAAGAAACTCAATGAATTCAAGGATGACTTGGAGCAAGAGGAAATCATAGAATGAGGAAGCTAGAGAGAGAGAGCTGGCTGATGGCATTAGGGACACAGGGGGTGATGGAAGTCGCTAATAATGGCGGTCAGACGATGAAGCCACAGAAACTGTATTGATTGATGACCACAATGCATTGTAATCAATACCTGTGGTAAGACAAGGCATTTGCACTTGTCTGCTGTCCTCCTGTTCCCCAGCTGTTGTTTTCTTTATCGATCATTTGATTATTTTTCTCCACAACCCATTTATTTTATAAAAAGTAATGAAATATACACCATACATACAACAAATAAATAGTGAAAAATGACCATCACAGCGTACTGGGTGGCATCTTTACTGCCGTCTCGACAACAGTTCAAAATCCAGTTCAGTTTAGTTTAAACAGGGAAACATCAAAGAAGCTGCAATCCAGAACACAGCTGATGTTTATCTTCCATACATGAATTAAAGTAGCTGCACATATTTGCTTTCTTCCCAAGAGTAATTTGAGGAGACTGCTAATACTGTCATATCTGTCTCCTGGAAATCACAGCCCCTGGCCAAGACATAATCCTGCTAGTGTAACACTACACTTTTAAAAACACCATTTAAAAGTTTGAAAAATTACATACAATGTGTTAACTTGTGACTTTACATATGCTCATAGACGTTTTACATTTTGCCATCCTTAGAGGGAGCCTGGCTAGCTGTGTCAACCTATTCTCTGTCTTTATGCTAAGGTAAGCTAACAGGTTCCTGCAGCTTCATATTTAGCCTACAGGGATGAAAGCGTTATCAATCCTAAATATGTGTGAATTTTCCATTAACTGACAAATTGATTTTCTAGATTAATACTTAAATGTCACTCTTACGACATCCTCACAGTAGATCAGCCTCATTCCGCTTTGTTTTCCTTCATTGCTTCACCTCTGTCTCTGTCATTCTTTCTCTCACTTGTGTTGCAGGAACTGGCTCCTCACGCTGTCAGCTCTTCTCTCGGTTCCTTAAACACTGACTGTGACATGCAAAAGAAAAAGGAGAATCAGTCAGGCAGGTCATGAGGCGAGTGCTACAGATTTGTCGACTGCTTCTTTCAACCCCATCTATTATCCAGCCGACTCCTTGCTGACCCCAGAGTTGGTGACTGTGTACTGTACTGATATCACTCATCACTGTTTGTATGAGTGTGTGTGTGTGTGTGTGTTAGAGAGCCCATGACGGTCAATAATTTAAGTCACTGCTTAGTAGGAGGAGAGTAGCTCAGACATTTTTTCAGACCTTATTAAGATGTTTGAGGTAATGTACTAATTTATAATACATGAGTGGCTGGTGTTTTTATTTTGATGATAGAGAGTTGAACACAGAGACACAGAGACATCACATTTAAGAAACAGCAGCACCTAATGCAGATAGAATTACAACAAGGGGGAAATTAAATACTACCACCGAAATGATTTGTGATTTAAACAGGGAGTGTAAAAGATAAAGCAACAGTTCAGAGTCTTTATATTAAGTAGAAAAACATTGTGGGTCCCTTCAATAATACAGTTTCACCTACAAAGGCAGTGGTTTAATAAGTTCTAGGTCCAGAACTAAGAGCCAATTATTTTTTCATACATAGGGCACTCGGCTGTTGGACACACACACACACACACACACACACACACACACACACACACACACACACACACACACACACACACACACACACACACTGTTCCGTGCCTTACTTTCCAGTGTTCATTTTGTTCCGTCAAAAGCAAAATGTAATGTCATTTTTAATCTGCTTCAATACTCATGGCAACACTGAAATGTCAGATTTATTTGTGTGAGCGGAAAAGCAGCCATACTCTGTGCATACTCTTGTGTTTGGACTGGGAGGACAGACAGACAATGTGACAATCTGAAACACATTTATGTGTATGCACAATTTGTTTCTCCATTCTAATTAGACCTGGATTTTTTAAAAGACCACATTAAGACACACCAGATTACCTTCCAAAGTCTGCCTGCCCAAAACAGTGTTATTCAATTGGTTGCTGTTAATACACAGATTAGAGAACTCTCTTTGCATCCTAATCCTCCCTGCCTCATTCTCTCTTGTCATGGAATGGGGAAGACGTGCAAGAACAGGTTAGCCAAGCAACAATTCACTGTAGGATTACACTTGCGAGGGCAACTTTAAGCTTGTGTAATTTAGCTGTTAGAGAGGTGGTGTGAAAATGATGGTATGTTAGTGACGTTGTAATTATTACCTACTGATTTAGATGCTGCAGAACTGGATTTAAGTGTTTTGAGGTTTTAAAGATATGCATGCAGCAGTATACAGTGTGAGTAAAATGTCGTTGTCTTGAACTTGCATGACATTCAGTTTTATCAAAACCAAAATTACAACATCACAACAAGAGAGAGCGATTAGAAGAACATTTAGTAACCTAGTAGATACAGCTTAGTGAATTGGTTGCCGGTGGTGACAGGTGAAAGGGCCCAAGTTACTGATATATTTATATAAATTGTATTCATTGCTAAACTAAGGGTACTTACTTCTGCAGTTGCTTAGGAGGGTAGCCTACTTGGACTGGATGTGGAAGTAAATAATTTGAAATAAATTAAAAACTAAATAATAATAATGTCATGTAATAAAAATACAGTATAGCCACTTATATGCACGTACTGAGCAAACAAGTTAAGAGTGGCATGAAAACTAGTTAGGGTGTTGAAACCATTCACTAAATTGAGGCTTAATAGACAGAAAACTAAAAGCAATGGTTAAACAGTCAGGTTAGCTAAACTTGTTGAGATAAATAGTCATTTCAAATTTCAAAGAATGGCTAGAGTTTCAAGGGTAAACATAATGTCTGCTTAAGAATAAAGAAATGAATGTTAATATGATTCTTATAAGTGAATGTGACTGTTGATGATGAAAATGAAAAATAACATGAAGTGATGCATTTAATTTATTCTTATTGCATAGTATTAGATAAGATGCTGTCTATGTGGCCTGACCTTCTAAACACTTCCACATTTGAGCAAAAGGGGGAGCAATGAGCACCTGTGAAACACTCCATCCCCTGTGCGAAGAGGGAACTTCAGCACACATTGTATCCTTGAAATCTGAAGTGACATCTGCTTTCAAAGCGTATAGAATGAGCGATCCACTTGTGCTAAGAAAGTCTTTATTGAATTTTGCGGAGAATGTGAAGAGCTGACATGTCGAAGCAGTTGCCTACTGTTTCCCCTGCTTATATTGTCACAGCAGCTGAACAGGCAAAGGGTAGAATCCACACACAAATGAAGAAAACTAAATCATCTAAATTGAAAAAGTCAAAATACCTGCATGGCTCAATAGCTGATTAAGTGGCATGCACTTCAGACACTGTGCTATTCTGTGCCCAACAAAGAAGAGATGTCCATTACCAATCATAAATTTAAACTCTCTTCAGGACTGTTTCCAAAGACTGGTGGTGATTAATTATTTATCTACGTTAGCATGTTTTAAGTCCAATGTGTCGTTAAGTCATCATATCCCACGTGCCAGATCCCCTTGTTTTCGTGTACTTGTCTGTTAAGTGGGCATCTCTCCTTTAGTTGAATTAATTTGAATGGGCTGTCTTAAGTAAAGAAAACGGACGAAATCTTGGGCATTATGTTTTACAGTGGTGGTATACAGCATCTTGTAAAATTAGGTTCCTAATATTTATTTTGGCACATTTTTCAAGAAAGAGGTCACAACTTTTTAACTGCTCTGGTTACAAATGTGCATTGACATTTAAAGTATGAGTCATTTAATCTCACAAAATAACCATAAAGGTATGCAGGTTTAAACAGCAAGCCTCTATTTCTTAGGGCTCTTTCCGTACAGGCCACACCTGGTACACTTTATTGTACCTGATGATATACTGTTCACACCTCCTACAAAGAACACAGGTACATCTCAAGGGAGTAAAACAACCTTCCAAGAATCTACTTCTCCTCTGGGAGCAGTTCTTTATTATTCCTCAAGCACACTATGGCCCTGTACTGCACACATACAACCACATGTATTCTCATTGTACTCTGAATGGAACAAATTATTCAAATGATGATTCTGCGAGTCAGGCTACTGCTGTGTTGTCTTTCCTTACAGTATGTATGCTGCACACATTATGTTTTAGTGCCCTTTTCACTGCTAAAGTCTAACCTGGAGCTTTCTGTAATCGTCTGTAGGAGTGTGTAGGTGTATACCTGTAAGCACATGCAGAGTGGAACAAGAGGCTAAAGACTGCTGCAAGTACATGCTTGTGTTTATATGTGTGCAGTGGCTGTGCATACTGTGAGCTACACTAACAAACCCTGTTATGCAATCACTCATTAGGATGACTTGGTGATTTATTCAAAATCAGGTTGTTGCCAGTTGAATTCTGACTTGATGTATAAGCTGTGAGGGTTAAATACAATGTGACACTACAGGAGGCACAAGGACTTTAAATATCAGCATAGTCTACATAATAAATGGTTGTGAACTGAAACTACCTGTCTCCATTCAAATATCATGCCATACTGTGTCTCTTCATTTCTATGCATTCAGGCCATGAATGTAATGCTAGCCTCCTGGCACACAGTGCAGGCTACCTCTCTGACTCTTTGTTTGGCATACATGTGACAAGGGCACAATAGAGTGCGGGACAATAGGCCACTTATTGAGTGACTGGCGGGGAGTGGGATACATCTCTGATCGTCTGTCACCCTGCAGCCTCGTGTACCCTACAGCTCATGGTGAGCGTCAGGTTGCACTCTCCTGTAACAAAGAGGCAAAGGCCCTCACTGCCATGTTGGAAATCTGGAAGAGGTCACAGAGGTCAAGAGAAAAAAAAATTACACTGAACATTTAGGAGAGAGGCTAAATGGGTATTTAGATACTTCTATAATGTTACTGTAATAAAGTCATATAAACCTATGGCCTTATACAAATCTGCAAATCTGTGGCTAGAACAATTAGAATTTTGGCTTTCAACACATTTTCTAGTATTACTGCATGATTTTGTGTATTTTTCTGGCTGTGTGAAAACACACAGCATCTGAAAATTTTCACCTTGTCACTGTCAGCTGACTATCAGTCACTCTAAAATCTCTCTGAGATCCTGAGCTCTCACCCTCAAAACGCCTACCATGACCTTCTGGTCTGTTGACAGCAGCTCTCAGAGAAAAGTCAAAGGTTTATTGTGGATCAAATGAAAAGATTGTATGGTATCCCAAGCATGTGCGATCAAACAGAACTGAGTTCATAAAGAGCTGTCTGTTTTAGAGATACATTTACAAATCGAATATTAACTTTCGATTTGTATATAATTGTATAATTGTATATAATTTATCAATAACTGAATCAAAACATTGAAGCTATACAGTGTGCAGAGTCTAAATTACTATTTCCTTTTTTTTCTGTTTGATTGTTTTGCTGCTGTGCTGTGTTACTTTCGGTTTCACTAATTCTGTGTTATCTTTTGCAAAGGTAGAAGAAGCATTCGTGTCTATTAGTCCAAGAGAACTAGCAGCAGTGCAAACAAACTGTAATGTTAGCATACACAATAAAAAGCCAAATATAGCAGATTAAAATAATAATTATTATACTGCTTGTTATATTATTGGATAAAACATGACATGCATAACATGCAGTATTTTAATGTTGTAACTTGTTGAGGTGGAGCTAATTCTGCTACAAGTTTGTTAGTTTTCTGTAGAGTTGCCGGTAGTGTGACTATATATATATAGATATATATATATATAGATATATCTATATAGATATAGATATATATATAGTGGTGTATATATATATAGATATATCTATATAGATATATATCTATATCTATATCTATATCTATATATAGTGGTGTAAAAAGACAGACAAGATAAAATCATTAAAAACATTTTTAAATAATTCTTTTTAAACAGTTTTTATCTGTCTCCCACATAAAATTAAAACTATAAAATAAATCTCAAAACGCTTGAATTAATAATGTAGTGTGTAATAATGTGGCTGTTTGCTCAGTTCCGAGCTGTCTCAAATTTTTTGCATGAGTAACTTACTAACTGCTCCATTTATGCTCTCTCTCTCTCTCTCTCTCTCTCTCTCTCTGTGTCTCTCTCTCTCTGAAGGTGGGGGCAGAGAGCTATTAGCTGAGCGCTGCAGACATCATTAGGAGGGGAGACGCTTTCCACCGTCAGCGCCGGAGCAGAGCTGGGGAGCCCTGGCAACAAGCAGAGACACAAACTCAGCAGTCCGTTACACCCTACAGTAAGTAACACAAAACTATTCATTCAGAGCTCCCGTCGCCAAACTGTCATTGTTTTCACCGTGGCACTTTTCTCTTTTGGAGCTGTGTAGAGAAAATGGCTGGAAGAGCAGGGCTGGGTGGCGCTGACGCTCTGGTTTACTTCAAAGCCTCGTAAAATGTTTACTTCGCCCTCTGACCTATTTTAAAGTGACTAAGCAGTACAGGGGCGTGCGGGGCTCGCGTCTATATACTTGTCATTTCAAAACGTAAATGGAAAGAAGTGTTTCAGTGGGGCGACAGAGAGCGGAGGTTTGAATGGATTCTGACCGAGCGAGGAGCGCGCTCGCCGGGCGAATTGGTGTCGGGCAGCCTCTGTATTTCCAGTAACTGCGCCACTCGACCTCGGTTCAAACATTTGTTCTTTGCAGACAGTTGAAAAACACTTCTAAAGAGCGTCGCTTAACACCTTATATGTCTTCTTTTGAACTCTTCTCCTACTGACAAGGACTGTCAAAGGCAAGCATTGCATTTTTATCTACGCTTCTCCATCGCGGAAGTGTTTTCATTAACGTTACACGAAGAACAACTAACCACAGGACACATAATCTGCCCGACGTTTTTGCAAATGTAGTTACATGTGTTTCGCATTTTTTGAGCATTGCTTAAACGGCTGCTTATTTACCATTTTACTACACTGTGTTTTACACTGCCAGCTGGTTGTAAAGGACATAGGGTTTGTGATTGCTGGACTACCCGTGATGTCATTCATCCTAGCTTGGACCATTATATAACGGGACTGTAGGGAAGCCTGTGATAGCAGGCTATTTTTACTCTGTTTACACCTCGGAGTTGCACTCAGGGTAGTCTATGCGTCCCAAGTGGTAGCCTATGCTTCACGCACACTATGAATTTAATATAGTATCCAAATGAAATCGAGTCCTTTATTGTTGAAGGCGAAATACTGCTGTTCTGTCTGAAAGTTGCGTTTACACATTTTATTGTTGCCCTTTTCTAATGGTGGCTGCGCATTCGGATGCAATTTTGAACAGGAACATCGGTCATCTTTATAATTATGTCTTCTAATGTTTGAAACATGTTCTCCAGCCTAGTGATTAACCTTCCCTTTGGCTAAGAATAAACTAGTCATCCTTAAGTGAGCTACTATGGACTGCATAAGTCTCTCCAAAAAGGTATGGGCTGCTCACATATGGTCATAATACTTTTCAACCCAAGAATATAAAATACAAATTATTATATATTATGATTACCCATTTAACAGTATAAGTTGGTTAGCTTGTTACTTGATACAAAAAACATTACCTCTCTACTTGTATAACAAGAAAGAGATAGAAAATAGATTTTTCTGTGCAGCATATTTTAATATTTGCTGTTACTCGTATGCACAGTTCACACCATATATATTCCATTTTGGCAAAATATTAAAATTTTATATTATAGAAAGAGAATAAAAATCCTGTAAGGCCTATCTGCATCTTCTTCATTAAACAGCATACAGATTTATTCTGTAACATTTTTTTGAAAAATGTATTTACAACATTTGAGACCAAATTAGTATAAAGGTACTAAAATGTTTAGCTCATTGAGATAGTATTTATATAATATATAATAATTGATGCCTACGGCCCATTTTACACAGATTGTTAGGACAACTGGTAGTTGCTGTTTGTTTGTTCATGCTGCTTTGCGGTTCAATTTCTAGCAACATTGTGCTCAAGGAAACTGTCGCAGCCTTTAAAGTTTAATTGTAATATTTTTGATCTATATGGGTTAATTAAAATGTCTAGATTGTCAGGCTTTATCACGCAGGTAGTTACAAAGACAGTAACATGACACATACACACACAACATGTCATTGAAAACATTTTTTTACAAAGCTTGCATTTACAACACCTACACAGACATAATAAGTCATGGAGTAATAACCGTGAAAACATTTGATGCCTTGTTATATTTTTCTGTTTCTAATAGCTGTTGTACCTGTTTCCTTCTGGAAAAGTACAAATACTGGACTTCTTTCATCTTAACCTAAAGTTTGGCCAGTAACCTGGAGCAATTGTTTAAATGAGAGTGGGAGAAAGATGGAAAATATAAAAGTTATTTAGTAGTCGATTAAAATAAGTTCTAATTAAATTATTTGTTAAAGAAAATGTTTCTGTATGCTGACAAATATCATTCTTAGAAAGATAGAAAATCCGAATAGTCATAATCATAACTGGCACTATTAAAAAAAATCTGAATTGACTAGGAAAATTGCAATTGGGAGAAAAAGGTAAAGTAAGGTGTTTTGGGGACAATTGTAATTAAACCACAGCAATGAATCATGTTTAATGGTAGGCCTGGCCTATATATTCACAAATCAAACTGAGGGGATCTTTCATGTTAAATGATATGATTGGCCTATATATTCAAAGATACACAAAAAAAGATGCAAAACACTTACCACCTGTCCTCCTCAGTATGTGCATGGTCTAAGATCCCATATTGTAGAATTTGTCTGTCATACCAGGATCATCAAAAACAACAACACTGGAGACAGGGGCATGTCCATGGAGTCTTTTTATAAGTGATGAAAAGGTAAAGAAATAATTCCAGGATTGGGTAGATGCATTCATGTAATCAGGTGAGAACAGGCAGAGAAATTCTAAAAACATAGTTTATTAAGCACTTGGGAGAGTTATCAACAACCAAATCTTCTAGTGCAGTTTAAAGGTGACAAAGAGGTTACTGTTGTTATGATGCCCTGGGACAGTGAGGGGAAACTTACACTAGACAAAAGAAGACAGAGATAGAATTTTTGGATGAATGAACTACTCTGAAGCATTTCTATGATAGAAAGGCTGCTGTTGAGAATTACAACAAGGCTTTTAACTTAAGCAGAGAAGAAACTGATGTTGAGACCATGTTATTAGTTTTAGTTTCATTTTCAGAGACTTTAGCTGATTCATTTCTCTGTATTGTAGAGGCAGGCAAGAGAGGGAGGGAGTATAACTAAGAGGTTATTTAGGAATTGAATAGGATTTGTTTTGTTACAGTGATTGCCTTGGTATGTCAAGGTTGATAACAAAGTAAAGGGGTCCCACTGTTAGTCTCTGTGGGACACCATAAGAAAGTCTTTCACGTTTTGTTCTCAATTTAGAGAACCTGTTTTGCATTAGAGATCAATCAAAGAGCTACAGAAGTGGCTAGAAATTTGTTGTAGAAGAAGTTAAAATTTAATTTTGGCCAGGTTAGTCTGATTGCTGGCTGCAGCATTCAGACTAAAGCATTTTCAGAAAGTTATTGTTGTATAGTTAGGGAACAGTTGAGGGAATAGCTATAGTTGGTCGTCAGTTGGTGTTTAGATTGGACTATGTTTAGATCCACAAGTGTTGGAGGCTCAGTGTTGGGTTCTGCCTTAGTAATAATGGTGAACACAAAGTCTTTGTAATGGAGAAAGACCAACTATAGAGCTCTATTGTGCGGTCATGCAACTATGAATCAGCCGTGCTGTTCTACGCACACACAGACCCACACGCACACCCACAGACACACACAAACACACTCTTACACTTTACCACTGCCACCATAGCCTTTGATTCCAGCTGACACTCACTTTTAAATGGTAATGAGAGGCAATTAGAAGCCAATGTGTCCTAATCACAAACCATTTAACTGAGCTTGTCATTTGCTATCCGTGCACACTGACCCACACACATGAATACACACACCTGCTAGTTTACGCAAGAGCGTTTTCTTTGTCTTTAGAATTTGCTTCCTATATAAAAGAAAATTGTGTGTTAGTGAATGTGTGTAGTTGAGAGAGATAAAGAAAGACTTCCAGGTAATAACTGGGTGGAGATTTCATGGCTAAGTGAGTAAGTGACAGAAATGGCTCTATACTCCAACCTACAAATAGAGTGAAAAATGGCTGGGAGGGACAAATAAATTGACCAATGGCTAAAACAGGAGTTTGTATGTGTCTTTGTATAGTGGTAAAGAAATTAGTTTGAACAACAGTACTTCCTCAAAAAATTTGTTTTCACAATAACTTTGACAGATTACACTCTGCAGACTGGTGTAGTGGAGTGGAAACGCACATAAATGCCCTTTCCCCACCTCTGAAATTTTGAAATAGCATTTACTCTTATCCACTGAGTTATAGAGTCTGCATGAGTGAGTAAATGTTTTTGCAACGGTTCTGTAAATTTGGCTGCCATTGTTCCCTGGCAGAACTTAGGTGCACAGATAAAATGTGCTCTTCGCTAAAGTCTACAGGTTAACCGTCTACTTTTACACAAGAAACACAAGATGCAAGAAGAGGAATGTAGTATGGGATCGAAGTGGTTTAAAAAAAGAGTTTGTGTTTGTGAGAAAAAATGATTTTTGAAAAGTAAAGCGAGGTGGGGGCAGATCAAGAGATTGAGCTGTCTGGTTGAACCATGCAGTGCGCTCAGACCTTTTCAGCTTTTCCTTTCATCCTCCTTTATTCAGGAGTGCATCGAGTACACGTGCATGCACACCAGAGAAAGGACACACTCTCACACAGAATACCGCTTTTAAAGGCGATCAATGAGAGTTTTTCTATTTTGTTTGAAAGAACATTCCACTACGTGTATGGTATTATTGCTGTTTTGTATTTCTGCGTCTGGCATGGCCATGGCATGCACTTGAAGCTGTTGCTTATTTAAAAAGACTTAAAACATATCACTTGTAATATGAGGACTTTTTTTTTGTCATGTGAGTCACTTAACCTTTGAAATGAAGTACTGTAAGTATTTTTTAATGTATCATTCAATCAACACATTCATTTTACCTTTCAGAGGAGATCAATGTTCTTTTTACCACTTTACAGTAATCATGATTTTCTACATTGTATGTTTGAGAACATTACACTGACATAGGTTATATATTATTATTATGACATATTCTCACATAGTTACAAATGTGCTGTTTTTTGACCCTGTTTCAGTGCAGTGCTCTTTATTTTAAAGTGGAGATCTAATCAATACCAATCTTCTGAATGACCAAGGTAGCCCCAGTGTCTGAATGAGAGAGAGAGAGAGAGAGAGAGAGAGAGAGAGAGAGAGACACACACACACACACACACACACACACACACACACACACACACACAGAAGGACTAAAGCCATCCTATAAACTTATCGAGTTGAGTTGCATGGCTCAGTAACTATGTGAAAAAGTGAAGCTGGCTTCGGAACTTAGTTCAACTGTGTGTTAGCTTTTGCTCTTTAATGGCTACCAGTGTAGCTGACATGATATACAGTTGTCTGTGTGCCAGTCAGGTTGCTATAAACTCCTAAGCTGGACTGAATTCCAGAGTGCAGTGACTAAATGAGGAGGAAGTAGTTTTATGGTTAAACAACAAGCTTTCAAGTAATTTTAGTAACTCTCTCAATAATCTGATCATATCTGTGTCTAAACTATACGTATATCATAAGCAATATGTCATTTAAGACATTTATGTAGTAGTTTTTTTGTCATGTTCCTCCTGTGATCTCTTTGCCTTGGTTCGTATTTGATCATACTCCAAATCATGATCATACAAAATATATAGGAGAGGAAAGGGTTTGAAGCACTGGTCTTTTAAGGCCCAAGTTAAATAAAGGAGAAAATGCCTTTTTAAACTGTCCAGATGTAATTTGCAATGTTTTCTCTATATTTAAATGTATTGTATAGTGCATAATAGAATGGTGGCTCTAAGCTCATTCAGTAGTGGCTTGCTCAGTGACAATGCCACAGCGCTTTTTTGGGGGATTGGAATTTGAATTGTTACTGTCCAACTCTCTTCTCTAAATATTATTTCTACTCTTACTCTCCCCACTACAAAAACATGTTGTTGTGTCATGTTCATTTCAGCCTCTGTTGATCAGCTAAAATGTAAGAGAGGGGTCTTTGTCTTCTCACCTCTCCTCTACTTTGGCCTAGCCTAGCCTATCCTAGCCATGTCTACTCTACACTAGTCCTCTCTGCCTTATCCTCATCAGAGGCAGGAGAGGATTACAGAGGGGAGTTGACACTGACTGGCACTCAGACAGCTCCTGTAGACTGTTCTCTCCCCAACGGAGCTCCAGGCCTGGGACAAGGATAAGCTGACAACCTGGGACACAGCCAGATAGATAATGATGAGGAAGACAGATGAAAGAAGAATGCTAGGAATTGGGCTCATACATATTGCACGGTTTATTGGAGCACACATGTTTATTTTGTATTTACTGAACATTATACCTGGGGGTATTGTCTTTGTTAATATGATTAGCACAACTGAACTTCTTGGGTGATTTAAAACTTACATTAAGTTTATACAGGGAGGAAGTGTAACTGTATTATAGTACGGAAATTGTTGGAGGGCATGTTAAGGTATATTATAAGGAAATTACAATTCAGTTTAAAAATACCTCTATTTTTGTTGCTTCTACATCAGCTGTGAGGAGTGAAGCCCACAGATCCTCAGCGCTAAGGTGGGTGTGTGAGTATCAACAATGACGTAAGTTGGAGCCAGGAGGATATGCATTGAGAGAGAGGAATTCAATAACAGGAAAATAGCCAGTGATAGAAACAATCCCTTGAATACCAAAACCCACCCTTCACCAATGTTGTTCTTGGCATAAACCAGCTCTCCATTATTACTGTTATTTCTTAAGCCACATCTTTTGCCAGTACAGGTGCAGTGCACCCCAAAAACATCTTATTTTATGGTTCATGATGTGACATGTGGTCATGTCACATCATTCAGTGAATCCTGAATTCCAGTATGTCTAGGACTAAGCTCTATCCATGTCTTTCTGATGGTGCATCAGGGCACAGGCAATATGTATAAAAACATTTTACTGAGTGAAACTATTTCCTCTCTCTTGTGGTGTGGTTTGAATAGAGCAAGTTGTTGGATGTGTGGCTGGTTGCTGGCTTTGTCTGTCTATCTGCCCAATCAGCTGGCTCGCTGACTGGCAGGCTGGTAATTGTGGCTGAGCCGGTTTCTCTTTTTTACTCTATGACTGGTTGGCTGGCTGTGGATCAGCCTCATCTGGCTGGACATTTGATTGGATGCTTGGCTGCAGGTTAGATGGCTGACGAGCTTTTTGTCTGACTGACTGACCATAATTTCTGGTCCTTCCTTTTGCTTTGTAGTAAGCTCATGAGGATTGTGTGCTAAAACACAGCTGTAGAGAAAACACCTAGTGAGCCAGAATGTTCCCTGCCTGCTCACAACGTCCATGAGTCTATCACCAATTACAGTATCAGGGCCTCTTTGGGGAATGACTCTTTTTGAATTTTTCTCCATAGAATCAATGATAGTATTATATTTTCTGAAATGTTCTGTTGGGGTTTGCTGCTATTTCTTGACAAAGACCAAAGCAATGCCTGTAAGTTAAAGGATTTTGTACATTGTTGTCAAAGAAGAGTGGACTTAATTGGAACAATACATTACACAGAAGATGGTGGCATCACTCCTGTTTTTAGTGTAGTGACAAAAGCATAGTGCAAGACAAATATGTCAGCCCATATCTAAAGAAATTCATCTCAGTTTAACTCTGCAGTGGTTAAGAAAATGCAACATTATACTGTTCTTTCAATCTTTAAAGTACACTCAACTCTGCACCTATAATAATGCACTTTTGTCCATAATAATATTATTTTGCACATTTCATCATCATCATGTGTTGAGGAATGTGGCCTAACTTTGCTTTGTGTGTATGTGCATAATGTATATTGTGAACGTGTTTGTGACTGCATTGGAATCTTTAATGAGGTATTTGTGTGTGTTTGTGTCTTTCGCAGCTCAGGGCTGTTTTTTTTCTCGTGTTTGTGTTTTTTATCAGAATGTGTAGCAAGGTCAGGTGGTGAGCTACAACATAGATAAATGAGGTTAATTTTAGGTTTCAGTGTGGCCTGACCAGGTCTGCTTCTCTGACAGCGTCATCTACTATTAAGTGTCACAATAGGGCATGTAACTTGGCTGCAGAATTACTCTGTATCATACCTGCCCTACTGTGTACTGTACATTGTTTAGTGTAATGCATACCATAGAGAGGAATGTTTCTACTTAAAAAACACACATTCATAGCAGATAAATATGTTAGTGTATGCACCCATTGCAGGGGCTTGCCCAGGGAAAATACCTGTGGTAGGAGAAGAGTTGACCTAATGGGAAATTACTAGGTGTTGTTACTTAACCAAAATAACCTTGTTGTACATTCCATAAGCTTAATGGCTCTTACAGGAACCTTTAAATTCCCAGATGCCAGATTTCAGTAAGTCATCAGGTGGTGGTGGAGTATCAGGTGGTTTTGAGTCATCACACAATAAATACCTTTCTTAAACCAATACTTCACCCCAGGTGAAACTGAAGGTCTAAAGGAAACGTATGCAGTATGCCTATAGTTTGATGATCTTATCACATTGATGTTTTAATGCAAATGTTAACTTGTTCTCAGTTGAAAGACTAAAGTTTCAGATCTTGTTTCGATTGTGTTAATTGTGTGGGTGTGAAGATAAAACGGTGATCAAGGACCCTACAAGACAAGACTGAAATAAACTTTTATTGTCAGTTGTTGACACTGCATCTGTACTCTCTCCTGATTACACGTCCCATAAATGTCACAGCAGTTTAACTCTGATAGAAAACAGGGAGTTTTCATGCCACATTTGCTACATTGTGTGATTGCCAATATGTTTTGAATGTGTTAGTACAATATTTTCCACAGCACTTAAAAAACATCCTGCATCAGGACAGATATCGAATGGGTCCCTACTATGGTTGTCTGTCAGATGTGTGGCTGTAACCACAAAACCTAAAAAAAAAATGCAGCGAAAAGTTCCGCCTCCTATCAAACCTCTCACCACCAATTAGCTTCAAAACCCACCAACAGGCAATATTTTTGAGTAAAAAGCAATTTTTGTCCCTCTTTCATCTTTCACTCCAGTTCCTGGGTTTTTAAGGTGATCGCCAAGTCAGCTTGGTTTAATACTACATGACGTGCATTAGCTCTGCTAGCAATTTGCCCCCACACTACCTCTAGCGTGGCTGCCTGGGATGGGTAGCTGAGTGCATTTGCAACCTGACACAACACGCTACCTAACTGTAGACTTCTGAAAGGGTAGGGAGTGGAAGCACAGAGGTAGCGTAACGCTTTTAGTAGGCACTTCATGAGTTTACACTTACTTAATGCAGGAGTAATGCTGTGTGTGGGGAAGTGCCGGAATTTGTGTGTGCATGTGGGTCAAGGGCAAATGAGTAAGAGCATGCAAAATTCATGCTGTTTCAGAGAGTCAAACTTCAACAAAATACACCTGTCACAACTACCATCCCTAATGTAGCATGCATCATACGAGTGAGTTAAATATATAATAATAATTACTACTTTACTGATCCCCTTGGGGAAATTCTTTGTGAACAGGCTGCCCGTGAGGTGCCAAGAGTCAGGGTATCGGAGTCTTGTCTAAGGACACCTCAACATGTAGCCTGCCAGGACAGGGAATTGAACCACTCACCCTTGGGTTTAAAGACAAGTGTGCTACCCATTGAGCTATAAAGCCACTCAAGCGTAGGTTTGGAATTACTTTAAACTTTAAGCACTCGTACCTATTGCTATATTATCTTAAATAGTCAACAGGAAAGATGGTTCAGGGTATGCAGTGTGCAGTGTGCAGTGTGCAGTATGCGTATATGTTACATGTATCAGCGAGCTAAGTACAGCCTCTTTGTTACTGGATGTACAATGAGAAGATGAGAAGCAGTTTAAGTTTTGGTCAGATTGACCTGAATTCCTTGACACTTGCAGCCTTACAACTACAGTGACTAGAATTCACTGAACATCAGTGAACATCTGTAAGCAGCATAAATTGGGGTATAAATTATGGTTTGGAGATGGTGATGATTCAGTTTTTAATCAGATGTTGTTCTCAAGCACTATGCTGTTAATGAGGATGTGAATTGTCAGTCCTCTTTGTTGCACATTTTCTATTGTGTGATGGTTGCTATGCATATTAACATGACAACATTGTTAGTATGTGGGCAATGTTTTCCAAGCATTATAGTTAATGTTGTCATTGCACAGGAGCACAAGGCAGGTGTTTGCTTTGGAGTTGTACTGTACATTTGGCAGGAGGCGTTTCTCAGTAAGGTTACAAAACATAAGCTTGTTAAGGCTGTCTTGAAGCCTGGTTATTAGTGCTTACTGCTTTTGTTTATATTGTGTTGTCCTGGAAATTTCCATTTATAGTTATAGGAAGGAAAAAGGCAAAAATAATTGCAAAATGCTTCTCTGTCAGGTGTCATTTGCTCAGAAGGCTCTGCAGCATTTGACGTTAATTACAAGTGTCAGTGTTTGCTATGTGCGTTTGTTTGTAACATTGGATCAACAAGTATACAGAAATGTGTGTGTACGTGTGTTATAGTATGTGCGAGAGTTAAGTATGCTTCACATCCTATCTGCTGACCTGCAACAGCTGTCTTCTTTATCACCATGACCGACAGGTTATGTGCATTTCATAAAAGCTTCTCTTGGAAATGATCTTTTGTGGTGTAGCACCTACTTTTTCTGTTTATCTGGTGGATGTTGAAACAGATACAGCCATTTTCTGCAGAATGATCAATCAAAAACTGGACACATCCACAAGTTCAAAGATTCATGTTGCAAAAGTGGCCTTTCAAATCACCAAATCACAACATAAAAACTGAAGTCCCCTCTCTAACAAACAACCCTTCTAAACAAATTCTCAGAAACCTTACACAAGGCTGCTAAGAAGCTGCTGGATTTGCAGTTTCTATTTGAACTTTTTGCAAAGGTTTTTCTCCGTCCTAAGTGTGTTTGCCAAGCGCAACACATGATTAGAGCCTACCAATAGTAATACTGCTTTGACTGGTCAGTCTCCTCTAGTCCAGCTTTGGAGAAGAGATTTGTAGGGTTTTATATTGTTGTTGTTTACTTCTAATCTTTTTAAAACTGAGGCACAGTTTCATAATGCCTCGTAAAAGTAGTAAGCTTGTGTAGTGCACTCATTTATAAGATTTTCTACTTGTAAGCCCCATGAGATACAAAAGGAAGGTTTTGACCAGATGTGACTCACCTCCAGCTGTCTAGTTTCGTTGAGAATTACTTTCGGCTGCACACCAGTGAAAGATTTTTAACTTGCACCACTGTTACTGTTTCATTGCAACTACCCAGTACAATGCTTAATGGTGGCTTTGAGTTGGAGAACATACCTTTAAATACATCTTTTTTTTAGGGGTGGGTGCGGGGCGACTTACAGATTCAGATAAATCATATAAAACATAAAACTACAGTTATCCATTATTTCTAATATTTATTTAACATTTGAGAAATAATGCAATTGCTTACTTATTGTCTCCCACCCCAGTATATCTTAAGTACTTTTTGTTTGTAGTTAGGACCATAAGATCAGCCATGTCTGCCAGACCAAAGGGATGTGAGTCATGGGAGATTTCTATTATGATTCTTAACATTTGTGTATGACTCAGTGTGACATGAGGTTTAATCAGCAGTTGTTTAGTTATGTTTTGGGTGCAGAGAAATGTTGAGGTCAGTAAACCTAAAAAATGTGTAACTCAGCAAAACATATTTACTTCTAAAAAAAATCACTAATCGCAATATGCAGATAAATTATAAGAATTAACTTTTAACTCTTGACTCTAGACATTTTTTTACTTGACCAGGTAATCTGTTTGGTGGTCATAGTACTGCAAAAACAGACTGTCATTCTAATTCTGTGAGAGCTATTTTTGGTGCTTAAAAGGTTTGCAGATGCTGTTTTCTGTGAAAAGTTGAGAGTTGACAAACCAAACACCCAGATGATCCCTTAACATTGGAGAAAAAATGTTTGAACACCTGGCCTTGCACAGAACATAGCAAGTGCTACTGCATAGTTTTTCAAAAAGCTGTCAGACTATGCTATCACAAAATAATATCTCAGTAACTACACTAAACTAAGGCTGATACATCACATCAGATTCACAAAGGGTTTGATAGATCACATATTTTGTGGAACATGAGTGTTTCTTTGAGCAGTTTGTGGAACCCCACTGAGCCCATGGTGAGGTGCTTAATGTCTGTGGGGGTGTTGAGAATACTGTTATAAAATAATTATGTCCACCATCCTGTCAAGTGCAAAGCAGCAGGAACACATTCTTTTAGGGAGAGATGAATGTAAGGGAGGTGTTAATATAAAAAAAAAAACATCTCTCTTGTCTAGCCAGCCCCAATAAGTGGTTGGCTCTTGTGCTCTCCGATCCTCTGCTGCTTCTTTGGGAAATCACTTAATTATTGAACCAATGCTGCATGGTTTGTGGATGTGTTGATGCTAGAGTTTGAGCATGTATCTGTGTACACTTAGAGCTTGTTGGATGTGTGTGTGTTTGAGGTAGGCTGAAAGAAACTGCAGTAATTTCACAGAGCTAGAACTGTGCGCCTGCCCCACTTTCAGTCCTTTAATCATGTATAGACACTCAGGGCACTGCTCTGTGTGTGTGTGTGTGTGTGTGTGTGTGTGTGTGTGTGTGTGTGTGTGTGTGTGTGTGTGTGTGTGTGT
>JAUYWH010000003.1:9604469-9624208 GCA_034779795.1 Ctenopoma multispine | reverse complement strand
ACAGTCTGGAGAGGAAAGATGTTTAGTATTTAAGGAGAGAAAAAGCAATGCACAAGTAAGAGAGAACTGAAGTATAAACTATATGTTCTCTTTCATTTATGGTTAATTACTTTGTGACCTCTCTGTGACATTTATCTTGGGCCTGACCGTGGGGTTGAGGACCCTTGCACTAGATATAAAAGCTTCACTGGAGTTACACTTTGTTCTTTTGTACATAGTCTAGTTTTGTGTTTGTAAACAGCTGTGATGTAGCATATAGTCATAAGAAGTGATGTGCTTAGTTGCGTTTGACTTTGTGTGTTTCTGCGGCCCAGAAGATAAACTTCTCTGAGCTCCTATACTCCTACTCTCCTTCCTGTCCTTTCATGTGAAACAATTACAATGTTTCATTTCCTCTTTTCTTTATTTTTCACTGTGACCCTCCCACCGTGATGTGTCTCCACTCAGTCTTACAGCTTTATCTTCCTCCAAACGGCTCCGTTTTCTGTCTGTCCCCTCTTCTCTCTCAGGCTCTCTCTCTCTCTCTCTCTCTTCTGTAACTGAGCTGGTTCTCTCACTCCTCTTTTGCTCCTTTTTCTGTCCTCACTTGCCACTGTATCTATTGAAGTTCCTCCGTCAGTCTTTTATCTCCATCTCACCAGCTGTGTGTTGAAGCTCTATTCTCTCCTAGGAGGGAGAGTTGAATGAATAGAGGGGCTTACTGAGAACAGTGAGGAAGCCAATCCCTGTCTTTCGTCTGATTGAACACATTTCTTGCTCCTCTCCTCTCCTCTCCTCTCCTCTCCTCTCCTCTCCTCTCCTCTCCTCTCCTCTCCTCTCCTCTCCTCTCCTCTCTTCCAGGGAATTTCAAAAACACGAACACGCCAAATTTCAATGAAACAACAGTGACAACAGTGTAATTAGTTCAAAGAACCCCTTTTCTCTAAAATATCTCATCCCAGTTGCAGCATACCTGCTTTTGAGTGAACACTTTTTATTTATTTATTACCCTTTAGCAAGATGCAGTAATACTTGACTCACCAACAGCATCATTAGGTTTTGCTGTGAGGTGCTTCAGTGAGCTTGGGGACTTGCCTCATAGCTATACAAATATGTTTTGAAGTATCGACTAATTAGTTCATTAAATTAACTTTGTACCAATTCCGAGAGGAGCAGTGAGGATGTGGGTAAAATAAGAAGAGGGTCTGAGAGAAAGTGTCAAGGAAAGGTAAGATGTTGATTAAACAGTTGCAAGAAAAGTATATCATAAAAATAAAATGCTGAACACAAAGTTCCTTTATTCGATAAGTTAATTCCACCTCTCCCTGCTCTCTTTTCCTTCCCTCTCTTCCTTTCTCCTCTCTGTCTCCTCCTCTCTTCACCCATCAGTCTTGCTGAATGGAAATTACACATTTCACTCCCTGCTTCTTTCTGCTTCCTCTTTCTTTTGAAATTTCGCTGTTGACAGTTGCTTTTCTCTGAGCAACCTCTGAAATGAGCAGATGGAGGGCTGACAGTGTAGAAGCTCAAACAATGACGCCGGGCGGCAAGTCGTGGTGATCAGCACATGTCAGAAAATGGCTGTTAATGGGAGTACCATATACACACTGTCAGTCAGCTATATAGGGAATGAATCCATTTTTGTCTGGTTGCCTGTTGAGGGTGTAGAGTCAGAATCCAAGACGTAAACCACTTAAGATTTGACATTTGTGTTAAGTTGTTTTGCACATGCATTATGTTGCAAGGCAGAGTGAGTTCAGCAGTACAATAAGCTTATGTTACCAGGCAGCTGGTATTGCAAGTATTGAATAAAATACCTGTGAGTCATTAATCTGCTGTTAATGTGGCTCCGGGTTTGTCTGAATACTGTGTCATGTCTTATATGAGTCCATGTTCAAAACATCTGGAATTGTTGTTTATCACTTTCACGCTATTTATGTATTAATTTACGTATATAGATATTTAATTATATTTTTCTGAAAAAGTAATTTCACTCATTTGAGTTTCTGTTGATATTGGTTTTGCTTGCAATATCTTCTCCAAATACTTATGGAAACACACAAGAAAATCACTATTTCAGATATTTTTATTCTAATAGTCCACGTTTTAAATAACATCTCAAGATATAGTAGTAGTAGTATTTTTTTACATTCCTAGCTAACAGTATGTATTTTGAACCCAGCCAGAAAACAAAATGTGCATTTTACATTCAACTGTGTTTAGCTAGAAGTTTTATAGGTAAAAAATTAATATCATTTGAATATAAAATTAATATCATTTACAAATAATGGGGACATTTGACACAGTGTTCAACATTTCACAATTTCCCAAGAACTTTTTGTGTAAATAAGGGGTCTTTTATTTTTCTTCTTCTCTTGTACATACAGACATGCAGAATTTGTCTACAGAAGAGAAAGCAATTATTGTCCAATTATGAAAATAACTGTCACTGTCATAACTGTCACTAATAATTGAATAATGATGTAATATTACAGTATATTGTTTAGATTTCAAGAATCCAGTTTTACTTCAAATATTGTTTTTTTCCAAGAAACCTTAGCAAACAAACACATACAAATGAGATTTTGCTATTTTATTCTAAGTGGTTTTTTTTCTATGTCATTGCATTGCTAGATAAAGTTCTCAGCTCTACTGTTTAGGCTGAACTTGTGGTACTGAACAGAACTGACAGAAATCAGGAACAAATTAAACTTTCATTCAAACTGCGATCATTAAGTTTTTTTACATCACAGGTCGGCTATGACTTTAAATTCAGGTAATCCCTGGGGCTTGTTTACAAAATATGCATGGCTTTGATTTAATTATTAGAGAACTATGCTGCAAAATATATTATATATGCCAGGAGAAAGAGTAAACCTATTTATGTCTTTCAGGGGAAATCTGATAGCTCTATATGGATTCAATCAATTTTCAGAGATTGATTTATTTTTTTCTCATTTGAAACTGAAATTACTCCCACCTAGTCTCTTATGGTTAGATGCAATACAGCCTGCAGCAAAAGCTCACAGTAATCTCAAGATGTCAAATTACCAATTAACCCACCAATGGTCTCTATGATATAGCTTCACAGAAGCCTTGAGATGTCCAGCATTGCCAGTGTTGTTGAATAAATGCTCAATACAATATAAAGTGAGTGTGTACCTGTTGTTCGACATCGGATATGGATATAAGGTGCTTGTTGTAGCCTGGTAAAAGTTGTCATTGTCTGAAATATAAGATATTAATCATATCAGCTCCTCGTAGTAAGAATCCTGTTACATTTGCTGCCTTAGGAGGGTTAAGAAACCTGAGTAAATGGAGAGGTCAACCCTTCTCCCTCCCTCTCTCTCTCTCTCTCTCTCTCTCTCTCTCTCTCTCTCTCTCTCTCTCTCTCTCTCTCTCTCTCTCTCTCTCTCTCCCTCTCTCTCTCTCTCTCTCTCTCTCTCTCTCTCTCTCTCTCTCTCTCTCTCTCTCTCTCTCTCTCTCTCACTCTGTGTGTGTGAGCTTGGATTTCCCCTTCTCTATTTTCATGTAATAGCTGCGCTCTGCTTTATTTGATCTAGGCCCCCTCTCTCATAGTAGTAGGATTCAATTGGGTTTGGAGGGCAAGGGAAACACACACTCACACATATACACCTGAGACTGCCAACTGCAACAACAGCTGAGAGAGGGAGAAAAGGGGAAAGTAAGATACATGATACATGATGATAAAGGATGATAGGCAGTGAGAAAGAAGAGAGGATAGATTTTATAGGAGAATGGTGATGGTGATGGAATCAACAGAAATCAGAAAAAGAGGACATAACATGCATCTTGAATTAAAGTGTTGGGGAATAGAGGCAGATGGGAGAGGTTAAGGACTGAATGAAAAGAGACACAATTAAACAAAAGACATGCATTAATTGGTGACCTGTATGTGTGAACGTGTATGTTTGATTGTGTCTGTATGTCAGCCCTGTGATAGACTGGTGACCTGTCCAGGATGTACCATGCCTTTCACCCAATAACACCGGGTAAAGACTCCAGCACCCCCGCAAACTGTAAATAGTTATGATAATGGATAGATGGCTGGATGGAAGAAACTGTGACTGGAAATTATAGCATTAGAAAGTATAGGTCTGATGCTTGAGTTATGCTTCTGTATTGAATCTACAAGTCTACGCTGTTGTGAGCATTTATAAAACTGCACTCGTGTGTCTGTGCTGCTCTGCATTTACACTGCTAGTTGGTGTTAGTGGTCTATGACACAGGTGAGTGTCTTTGCCACTGGGATTGTTTTTTTTCAGTGTACTACATACAGTGGTGACAGAAACTTGGTGATGATAATTAGTAACACTTTACTTTTACTGAAATACATTTTACATTTTAATGATTTTTTTAATGTCTCGTTGTCATGTGCATACTTTTTCCATATCAATAATTGTGGAAGCAGGAAACACATTTTCCTTAAAATTTATTTGTATACGATTGACTTAAAATTACTAGGGCTGGGCACGGTAATGCATTATTATGGCATTAATTAATTAACACGATAATTATTTTATTGCACGTTACCAGAGTATTATTATTACTATGGTTATGATGAAAGCCCGTTGCTCACTAGGTCTGAATACACATACAGACAATGCTTCAGATGATGGGCGGGATGTTGATCAGTACTAGCTTTGGATTTGCATCAAGAAGCATCTCAACCAATGAGAGCATTTGGGCATGGGCCTAATACTGCTGCAGCTTTCTGCAACAGGACCGATGACAGCAAATCACCCAAACAACAGACACCAACACAAACACTTAAAGAAATCATGACGTTCATGTGTTTCTTTCGATGACAGAAGTCAAATTAATAACTGTGTTTAAAAAAATATTTTTCACAGATCAGAGGAGACATTACGTAACCATGTAGAGACAGAAATCACAAATGATAAACATCACAAGGCTGTTTAGATTGTTTAATAAAAGAACAAGGTAGAGACCTGTGCTATAGGGAAGATAACGTGAAATGACTTCTGCTGTGATCTGGTGCTTTATCTGCAACAACTAGTTTTTCTATAACAAACTAGATAAATGTTAATGCCCTAGCAATGGAAGATAGCTTTGGTTTATTTAATCTGATTACACTAATATTTAAGTTGAGATTTACAAGAAATATTGAACTGCTACTGTCGAAAAGGGAATACTGCTGTATTTCTGTGCAAACCCAATGTTATTACACACTGTTCATAGAGGAGTACTTTTAAAATAAATGTGCACAATAAACTACTTTTGAATTCATCATTCAATTTTGAATAAGAGTGGAACAGCAAAATTCATATGATTAATCGCGATTAAAATTTTTAATCGCTGCCCAGCACATTAAATTTACATCTGTCAAATGAACACATCACTCTTCTAATCTTCTAATATCTCACAATCCAGTTTCCATATCAGGCAATTTCATACAGAATGTGGTCTGGACCCAAAATTTGAGAATTTGCAGAATAAACCTTTCTGCAAGGTTGAGACGCTACACATCACAAAGCACATCTTCTGTTTTTCATTTATACTTAATGCTGTAACACCCGACAAAGCAGTTCTGTTACAGCAGTGTTAAAAACAGCAGTATATGCTACAATCAAAAAAGGCAATTTCAAAAAAGAAAATCAATTTTTTGTTACAAGAATTATGGAATAAAAATCAGCTTAAGTAGAATAACTCTTTCATAGTGAACTCCACACAATGAAAAGATGTTGAAGTAGGACTTACTAATTTATGTGTACTGTGTGTGATCTCTTATGTATATCAGCACATTTGCAGTATTAATACAGCTTATCCCTTCCTCCACAAGTGTATGTGTGTCTGTCTGTGTGCTGCACAGTAGTTTGTGTTTGTGCACATGCTGAATGCGAATGTTCTAAGTTAAATGTGATATGTCGTGTGGAACTTTAGGGTATTGACTAGAATCCAGCCATTGGCTTGGAACAACATGTTGATGTAGGTCATTCTGCATGTCAGTGCACACCAGTGTGTGTAAGAGGGAGTGGATGCCTGCATCTGCATTTTTGTGGTGTGTGTGTCTTAATATATCTAAACATTTAGTTTTAAATACACATTTAACAACTTAGATAAAGTGTGTCTTTTAGGAACTTTTAGGAAAAATGTGTGTATTTCTAATCTGTGTGGGTGCCATTATTCACATAAGCATGCTTGTCTGCCTTAGGCGTGATTAATCCACTGTCCTTCCTGACTCCGACCCACTTTTGTTGCTCTTTTCTTCCTTTGCTCTTGATTCCCTTTTGATTTACAGCATATTAAACAATGAGTAATCATGACTGACATCATCTCTGGCTAGACTGGTGCTGACTAATTGGCCGTAGCAATCTGATTACATTAGATGTTATTCCTTCAGGGTATTCCCTGTCCTCCACCCCCACTTTGAAAAATATCCCTCATTGTTTGCATGGATAAACATATTGCTTTTGTGTGGCATTTGTTTGGGATTTATATTATTCATAGAAGGTAAAACAATCTGCACTCACTAGTTGGTTGTAAGCAGGTTGTGAAATTAGCACGTATGATTTATGGTTCAACCTGAAAAGTGAACAATGTTAAATGCTGTAATTGATGCTGCACTTAACTGGTGTTGTTAATTGCTATCATCTAAAATGCAATCTCAGGATACCTCAAGGAAATTACAAACATGCTACAGGGACACAAATATTCTGCTGAAATGTCTTTGGTTATTGTGCGGATGCTCTGGGTGCCTGTGCAAGAAAGTAATAAAGGTTGAAAAATGAAGTTACGCTTTAGATTTACCAACAGTCATGAAGGGCCTCTTCCTCCTCTCATCTCTCTTCCCCTGTACCTGTCTTTCTCTGTTTTCGCCGCTGCAAGAGCCACCTTTTCGAGTGAGGTAAAATGATTATAGTAATGGATGCCCCTGACTGCAACCTCTCTCTTAGTCTCCTTCACACTCTGTACACTCTCTTCTGTACATTAGCATGGCCCTGGGGATACCCTCTCTTCTTTGTGGTTTAATGCAATCGCACCTCCAGTATAAGTGCACTGAAAGAGTGAGAGAATTAAGAAGAGAGATGAGAAATAAGGGGAGATATGAAACAAGGGCTGGCAGGTGACAACAGGCAGGAGTGATCACATCAGAGGATAATAATTACCTGCAGACAGGAGCATGCAAATTAGATAATTTCCAGGCTTTCTGTGTAGAGTGTCTGTGTAGTTTCTTAGCATGAATTGGCATCTGTGCAGTCATGGAACTACTAATTTCCTATTGCCTTTATGGTAATATTCTTATATCATAGATTTTAAGAGCGATATGCATGGATTGTCTGTGAATAACAGAGATGACACACCTTATGTAAAACTATGAAAATTCATTCATTTTATATGCTGTTTGGCCCAAAGGTCACATTTTCCGCAACCCAAAATCAATTAGATACTAAATATTTTAGTTCAGTTTTGTTTCAGTTCAGTTCTAAAACAGACTTTTGTTTATCAGCACATTTAAAATGTTGAGGATGAAAAAAGAAGAAATTCATCTCAAGTGGTGGTTTGTGATATTTTTATGGATTGTATGCCTCGATGTTCTGGAATAGTCAGGAGTTCATGATGACAAATACTTTTCCCAGGAGGAGTTGAGCTCAGTTCAGCAACTTCAGCTTTTAGTAAGATGAATGAGGATGGCCTTTGTGGTGCTTGGGAAGTCCTTATTCTGAGACCTATAGAGAGTTTATTGCTTTTACAACTAGGCTGTATGATAAAGTGCCATCTTTCTCACCACCCACTCTCTCCCACCTGCTGTCTACTCTCCATATCTCACTGTCTCTCTTTGTGTTACTCCGGCTCTGTGTGTTGTTGCCTCTATTATCTTGTTCTCTTTTTCACCTTTGTCAACTTTCTCTTCATTTTTCTCTCTTTCCCTTTGCTCAGTGTCCTATCCCTGTCAAATTCCCTCTGCTCTGCACTGCACAGATTTTTATAAGTTCATGTCGTTGACTTTGCCACACTTTTCTTGTCTCCCTCTCTTACATGTCCTCTCCTCCCCTTGTCTCCCCCTGTTTTTAATAGCTAACAGCACTGTGGCAACCACTGCTTTTTAATGTTATTTATGTCAAATTGCCTTTCCCCGACTGGTTGGCATTACTGAGTAGACTCTGAGGGGTGTTTCTAATTGGCAAATGGGTTGGCAAATTTATACAATGCTCACGGTCTTACATTGATACTATACCTGAACATTTAGCTCCATCACTGCCTCCCACCCTCTGTGATAAGTAGAAAACCAGTCAAGCCGGCTTCGGCATGAGTCAGGGAGACAAATGAAGTGTCTATTAAAATGCTTTTTTTACAGCTAGTGATAATCTAGTTACCCTGTTTTATAGGATTACTTCATTAGAAAGAATGAAGATGAAGTGTGTCTGTGGTCGTGTTTTATTTTTCATTCGTAGTGCTAATACTCGTAGTGCTAGTGTGTTAGTCTTTGGAGATATGTACAGCTGCAGAATTACACTAGTTCTTTTCACAATGACTGAATTATCAGTTATCTTTAAAAATAGTTTTGCTATGGGATTCTAAGTGTATGTTTCACAAAATCACACCATTATTCTTTCACTGTATAGTGCTTGATAAATTAAGCCTCCCTGCCATCACAAAATTGTTGTTGCAGTCTGCACAGATGGATGGCCAGTATCCCTATGTACCCTACACTTCTCCTCTTCTATTCAATCCTTTTATGTGTGGAGAGGTGTGGGCTAAGAGCCCATTGAGCTAAACTAGTTTTCCTTCACTTGGGGGAACGGAGTGAACTTGGGGCTAATGTAGTGCCCTGTGGTTTCCTGAATGCTATAACAATGGCAGATAGGCTTTGGTTGAGGGATTTTAATGGAACAGAGCAGGGTGATAACCAGCGGCCATTACTCAACGCTGCCTGAGAGAGTGTCAGACCTACAGTATGTATTTGTATACCCCTAAAAATATTTCAGCTACCACCACTCTGTTAGACTCTTAGTAAAAGTGCTGCTTTAAGGCAGGAATCAGTTTTTCTCAGGTGCTTTAACTTTATTAACGTACAAAGAATGCTCAAAAGAAATGTTTGATTTGCTCACAACAAGTGTTACCATAATTGATGCTTTTTTTGATTACATTTTTTTTTCAAACTAACGTCATGAATAAAAAAAGTCAATCACAGTCTCCTTCAAACTGATTAATTGACTGTTTAGTCAAGCCAACAGCCCAGAATTCAAAGATATTAAATATACTGGTCTAAGAAAATCAGCTGAAACCAGCAAAAATGTCAGATTTTTTTTAAATTTAAAAGTGATTCAGTGTTCAGTTAAAAACATGTTTATGTATGCATACTCTGATTTTAATATGAATCAAGGGTAATGCAGTGCTAATGTGCTACTCTCCGCCGGGACTACATACAGTATTGTGATAGCATTAGCTAGGGAATGTGTTGTACACATCACATAGCTGCACAATGCCGTGAGCCTGCCACTGTACATAACTGTAGGTAGTGTTGGCTGGTGTGTGGGAGGTTACATAAACATAAACAGTGAGGGAGGAAAGAACTGCCATAATGTGACATTCATAAATGTGTGGAAAAGAAGAGTTGGTGACCAGAAAAAGAAAAGTGAATCAAAGACAAATCTAATTATTTTACTTTACTGCCATGAAGTGCCACTAAACAGGTTTTACTTACACTCATTATTAATAATGAGTTTGTGTTTGTATTGTCTGACTTACATACATTGTGATATTGCAGGTTGTCATCCTTAAATTAATTTAATCATTAGTATAAATGGCAACGAGAGCATAGCAGACATAAGACTTGAACCCTTAATTACACTAGTTTGTTTACCTGCTGCAGGAGGGAGGAACATTCCCATTTTGATTGTGCGGAGATACCATACAGGGTTTTCTCACCATGACTCAAGAATAATCTCTGGGCTGCTGGAAGCTGCTAGCAGGTGTGTGTGTGTACACAGTATGTACATGTGCTCATGTGTGGAGGTGTGTGTGAATGTTTTTGACAGCAAGGATTACATAACAGAGACGCCTGCTGCTGCAGGTCACCGTGAATGACAGCAGTAGGAGAATACACACACATACACATATACTGCATGTTTTACTGTACATCTTTGTGCTGTTTCTCATCTCTCTACATCTACAGTATTTATATGTTTGATCTTGAGTTTTTTGAGTAATGGTTTTTCTTCTTTGATAACGTCCACAGGACCTTCACATAATCTGATCATTCATTGAGACACCAACTTTAACAGAAACTGTTTTTATTAATATGTCTACTGATGCTCTTCTACTCTCTGCACTGGACACAATGTAGGTCAACACTGAGAAAGCTTTGGTGGTCACAAGTTATTTTCTACAGTAGTTAATCTGAAGTTAGAATCATTAAACATTAATGTAAAATCTTTAAAATAGTGAAATTCTTCTGATTGGTGTCCTCAGTGAATTGTCATTCTTAGTGCTTATTAGGAAACCTTGTGTTATTTCCTTCCTACTATTGGTACTGCTTAGTTCTTGGAAGGTGTTTAGCATAGGACAAAACATGCAAATCTTCACTCCACAAGAATGCATAAATAAATAAATAATAATAAACACACTGTTTCCAACTTCAGGTCTATTGACCTCTGTTGCTAAACACAAACACACACATACACCCAGGAGCCATGAAGTAGCTAGCTTAGTGGACGCAAATATTCATATAACATAGTAAAGTTGTAACTGTGTCTGTCTGCTGCTAGCCACTCTGCTAACCATGCGGACCCTCCTTAAACTTGAATAGAGAAAAAGGGTTATTATATGAATATATAATGCAGCCTGTTCCTCAGCCCTTTCCCATCTTGCCTCTCACTGCACCAGCTGTACTAATGAACCTACATTAGTCCTTTAATAGGAATTCATGTCTGCCCGTCGGTGAGCTCAGGTACCAATACACCGACACGTGTATCTATACATATGTTGTGTCTTTCACAAGCTCCTGCATAAATACACCATGAGTCTGCCAGTGTGGATGATGTGTCATGTGTAGGACACCCAGTTTGGGCACTGATTCTGTTCTAAATGAAGCAGGAGTTTGTGAATTATTGAAACGCCCGTCCTCTTTTCTCTGCTCCATCTCCATCTCTCTCTTTATTCTCTCCCTTTTTAGATCTCTTTTCCCCATTCACACAAAAGTATTTGCTTCTTTCCTGATTAATTTTTTTTTACATATTTGTCACACTTAAATCATTCAGATCATCAAACATGTTAACATTACACAAAGATAACCTGAGTAAATACATATTACAGTTTTGAATGACGATTTAATTTATTAAAATCTAAAATCTATCAAAACCTTCTTGGCACTATGTTAAAAAAGTAATTGCCCCATAAACCTAATAACTGGTTGTGCCACCCTTGACGACAACAACTGCAATCAAGCATTTGCGATAACTGACAATGACTTTTTCCCATCTCTATGGAGGAATTTCGGCCACTCGTATTTGCAGTTGTTTTACTTTAGCCACATTGGAGGGTTTTCAAGCATAAAAAGTCCATTTAAGGTCATGCCAAAGATCTAAATGGGATTTAAGTCTGGACTTTAACTGGGCCAATTTTTGTTGAGCCATTTAGAGGTGAACAGCCCCAGACCATCACACTATCACCACCATGACTGTTGGTTTGATGTTCTTTTTATGAAATGCTGTTTCAGTTTTATGCCAGATAAAAACTGACCTTAACTGAGGCAAGTGAGACCTGCAGTTCTTTAGGTGTTAGTTGTTTTGGGTTCTTTTATGTCTCCTGGATCAGTCGTTAGAGTGCTCTTCAATAATGTCTTTTACTGTGGTTTGCTGGAGGGTCAATGTAACCCTTTCCAGATTGATAGATGTCGCTTAGGTGTTTCTCATCTGTTGAATCATCATGTTGTCAGACAGCTTCTATTTAAGTGATTTCTATATTCAGCAGGTGTGGCAATAATCAAACTCGACTGTGGCATGTGAAATTGAATTTCACATATAGGTTTGCAGATTTTTAACTTAACTACGTAATAAATGAAATCATCTTTTAAGAACTGCAGGTTGGGTATATTTGCATTATCTTTGTAGACAAAAATGACAATGTATTAAAATTAAAAATTGTTTGATGATTTGAATCATTTAAAGAAATCATGAAGAGGGCAAATACTTTTATCACAGCTCTGGATCTTCTCTTGGGTCTTTTTTTACTCTATTAAATAAGCAGAAAACAGGGCCAGATTGATTTGTGAACCAGTAGTTGAGTGTGTATGTGTCATGTGTGTGCGTGTGCATTTGTGTGATTTGAGTGATTTGGTTTCTCAATTGCTGTCCTTGGGGACAGATTTGACCCATATTACAGTCAGCTATTACTGTTTCTAAAATCTCCTGTGCATTGAGACAGTCATTATTTACCGCTGTGCATCAACTCAGCCATCTCACTAACATTTTTTCAACTAGACCTGTGCAACTAGACCCTACCCTTATCTGTAAAGGAAATAACAGAGCGATGAGTTTTAATAAATACTAATATTGGCATTTCGTGACACTGCCTGTGGTAGACAGTCCACATTGTACAGAATTATATGTAATTTCACTAATATCTTATGAATAAGTACAGTCTTTACTACTGATATAACTTTAGCAATTTCTCACCAAGTAGTAACTGTCCAATTTCTTAGTTTTTGTCTTAAAAAAACTACTCACTCTACCACCTGCTGCCAATGACTCATAGGCATGTAGTGTAAAAATGGGTGGGAAAATAATTTAACAAATGTTACTCCCTCTCCCCTGTCATTTATCACACAGGGGTTATCGCTGACAGCAGCTCTGCCCTCTACTTTCTCTCCCAACCTGTCACAGAGTCTTCTGGATAAGATGGTTGTGAGACGATGGGCTGGCCAATAGCATTGTTTGTATAGATTTGGTGTCATGTATGAATATATTGTGCCATTTCAAAAGAATGCTCGATTGGAGTAGATGGATATTGTGGTTCAGTATTGGCAGTAAGACAGGTCTATACACTGTTCTTAAGACAGGAGTTGATGAATGGTGCAATCGTGCTCTAATAACCAGCGCATCTGTACAGGGAATGTGCGCTACGTTGAGCATATCAAATAGCAGCAATTGTGTCTTTTTGTTGGATGTTTTACAGTAGGTTAAATAAATAAAATGATAATCAGGGCAGATACAAAGGAGAACATTCAATTTTAGTCACATAGACACAGTCACTTAGATATTCCATGAGATGAACAAAGTGTTCATGATGAAATCAGGTTGGAGAACTACTACTGACTATCTGTGGATCTGATTCCTTCCTAAACTTACTTTGACTCAGATATTGTCCAACAAATTAAAAAAAAGTTTTTTTATTATTTTAAAATCCCTAAACAAGTTTCTTTTATTTGTGTATTAGTCATCTAAGTAAATTTGTACTTTCATAGAACTTAGGAGCAGTTTACTATGGTCAGCAATTATTTTTTTTTTAAGCAAATGTGAAAATGAAAATGTGTTGGGTGAGATTTGTCATAAAAAAATTCTTAGAAAAATTAATTAAGACCATCTGCCGCAGTATGCCTTGAATTGCAGGTGTGGAGGGGATTAATATTATTCCTCTCCCTTCATGTCTCCTCTGCCCTCTCTCTTCTTCAATATTGACCTGTCATTGGTCCAGTTATTTATGATGCCCCTCCCTGGTATTTTTCCATTGGCTTGAGTTCTACATAAAATGAGTCCAAGAGCATTCTGATTTTCAGTAGTAACACAACCTGGCAGAGTTCAATGAACATGAAAAATGAATGGCAGCTTTGCACTTTTCTTTTACTTACGAGCACATGTTGATGTTTTGCAGTAGGCTCTCTGTTTCTTGCTTTCTCCTGTTGTCTTCTCTTGCTCTCTCAACCTCTCCCTCCAAGAACTGCAGCCAAAGACTCTTTCCCATAACCTTTTCAGACCTGTGTGTGAATGTGTGTGTCTTAAATAAGAGACAAATCTAAAGGCATGTAGCCTTGTGCACATACCCACTTGTGCGAGCACTTACACACATACTTAAACACATTTGTACAGTACAGGCCTCATTACACAGGTCCCCATGGATTTGTGTAAGAACTATTTCCTATTTGGGGTTATGGAGAAAAGGGAAGTAGTGAGGATGAAATATGATGTAACATGAGTGGTGGTCTATCTGTGTGCTCTGTTAGAGCCTGGGTAGTTTAGTTTTTCATGGTCATTAATGGACCCTTTGTAGAGCTGCCATTAAGCCAGCAAATTCAGTAATCCTGAAACCTCGTTCACAAAAGCTATTTGCAAGCACAAATGGTTACAGCATCGCATTTCACAAATGATAGTTGCTCTCACATTGCAGATAAATTCGTCTTACAGATCTGTTGCATGCTCCTGCATGGGGTGCAAGTGCTATTTGTTTATGTGAGAAATACAGTATGTCAGTGTGAGTATAATGCAAATTAGAGATTGCTTGTTGCAAATTTGTGAAACAGATCTCAGGATCTTATGTATCTCATAGTGCGACACACTTACTGTTGACTTTGATAATAAATTGCTAATTTCCGAAAATGAGTGTGCTGCAAACATTCCTTAAACAAACAGTTGCGTTGGTCATGATTGCTAAAAGCTTGAAAATGATTCTTAAATTTATAAGAATTTAAAAACTGTGGTTAATAGTCACTGGTTCAGTGTTATCATAATTCAGTAATTGCATTTTCTTTGGGTCTCTTTTGGTAAAGTTTGTATAAGTGCATCTGTACAACATATGTGTAGATGAATGGAAAATGCGAAGTGAAGACACAAAAAGCTTATGAGGTCTTATATCTTTTTTTCCTAGATCATAATGAAGGCAGTTATTTTTATTCATTATTTAATTCCATATTTTCACATTCATCCTTCTTTTCAGCACAATGGGTCGTGATTCCTACCTGACAAGCAGGAGGAATAAAATTAGCATCTTCAACACCTGAACCTTGGCTGAAAATGAATTCAAATTACAGAACAGCATGTGTTTTGATCTTCAATATGTGGTCTACATTTCAAGACAACATAAATATGTTTCTTATTAATTCTATTTACATTAAAATGTACTGTCATAAAGATTCCACATTAATTTCCATTCCAGGTTTATTCATAGAGCGGCTGGAAGTACTGTATATTAGATGGACTGGATAAAAACATGCAGCAAAGTAGCACTTGTGCATTAGTTTGGCGGATAAATAATATTAAGTAGAAGAAGCAGCACCGTATATACATACTATATATAACACATTGTGCAAACGAGTCAGAGTTTTACATTGAAGAAATGCAGAAATTATCAGCACTGAGTTGATGATGGCTGCAGAAGAAAAGGTGGAATTCACTTTTCCTTCATGCAGGATGTAAAGGAAGCTCCAGTAGCTTCCTATTGAGGTGTGAAGTCATCCGCTAAAAACAGAGACAATGTAACACCTCGCTTACTGCGCGCGGATCTTACACGTTCACCTTGAAACAAAACATTAAAGAACACTAATCCAGATCCACACGTTTCATGTATAGTTTTGTATACATTTAAATATGTCTGGGTTTGAGGGTTTGTACAACTTGTGCATTGTGTTGTCATTTTTATCAGATTATGAATTGAACACAAATGCATGGAATCTCTTCAAGGATTGTTTGTTTTAGGATGTTCATGTATCATAGTTGTCAGTAGTGCTTGATTATTTTAGTAATCAAGTTGTTTATTGATTATTCCAGCAATTAATCAAATAATTAAAATTAATTATTGCACTTTAGGAAATATGGAAATACTACCATTAATAATACAGTGCTGTAAAAAAGTATTTGTCCTCTTCCTGATTTTTTTTTGCACATTTTTACACTTAAGATCATCAAACAAATTATATTATTACACAATAATAACCAGAGTAAATACAAAATACAGTTTTAAAATGATAATTTCAATTTATTAAGAGAAAAAAGCTGTCCAAACGTGGCTGGTCCAATGTGAAAAAGTAATTGCCTTCCCCATTCCTAAATCATGATGATTTGTGATTCAAGAACATAAACAAAGTAATTGAGATGTATTAGTCTGGAAAGGGTTACAAAGGCTATGGGACTCCAGCAACTACAGTGAGAGCCATTATCATCATTGGAGAAAAGTGGTGAACTCATCCAGGAAGTTATAAAAGAACCTAGAACAACATCTAAAGAACTGAAGGCCTCAGTGGTCTCATTTAAGGTCGGTGTTTATGTTTCAACACAGACAAAGACACTAGGCAAAAGTGGCATCATGTGAGAGCTCCAATCTTTAGTCTCCTCAATACTTCTGGGCAAATATTCTGAGACTAATATGAGACACAACTTTTTTGGGGGGTGTGTTCATTCTCATCGTTATTTCATCTGTTCTCCACCAGCATTTAGTTCCTTCATTCTTAGCCTTGCCCATACATGATATGAATATTTCTTAGACTACCTCGTTACATCATTTAACCCGCAGAATACCCGACCATGTGGACAAGTCAAATGTGGACAATTTCATCATGTTTTCTTGCTTTTACAACAACATGTAAAGAAGTTATTCAGCCAGTCGTCTAAGCTGACAGGATGTCTCATGAATAACTACCTGAACCCCACATCATATTTGCATTTCTCCATGAAGGGAGGTTCATCTTGTTGTGATCCCAGACTTTGGTCACTTTATGTGGTTTTCACTCTTTAACAATCACTATTTTCTCTCTCTCTTTGTAGCACATTGTGTGACAGTAATAATTGTGCATAAAATATTAAAAGATTTGCATCGAGCACCAAGGATTTTTTTGCAGTGGAAGTACAGTATTTGAGTTTCTCAAGGAATCACTTCAGCCCTGGTTGTTTCCTCATTGTGGTCATAATAATTCAGTGCATAATTTAAACATTTAGTAGCTTGTGTTGCAGTCAGATGTCTTCATTCCATTTTATATCCATTTATGTTAAACTGATTAGCTACAGATCAGTAACAGCAAACAGTGAAGTACCTACTGAAGTAATTAAAACGCATCTCACACTTTCTATACACTGTAGCAGCAATGCTTGCTCTCACAGTTTGCTTGACTCTGATATATGCAGTGAAAAAATATGTAACACCAGTTACCTTAAAATAGGCTGGAAAGCTATGCTTTTCCTCTCCATAGCAACAGTTCAGTGTTGAGCACTGACTTGGAGTTGATGGAGCGGATTCTCTCAGCACCTTATTCATCCTGTGTTGCACTAATGTGTGTGTGTGTCTTTGTTTATTTGTGGATGAAGGGTTCCTAGACTGTTTGTTTTAGTCCATCTCTGTGGAAACCCAGAACTAAGATTGAAACAGCAAGACTCTGGCTCCTGCTAAGACAGATAATGAAGTCTTCACTGTCTGTTGTCAGCTGTCAAACCCCCAGAGGACAATACCACATTGGTATAATGAAGAACCTCTGTATATGTGTACAGGTATTGATGCTTTTTTTTGCATTAATACATCTGTAGCTTTAATAAGGATAAATAAAAGAGGATAAATCTTGATGCACACAACTAATACATGCAGCATATAGACTGTATTCAATTACTTTCCTTTACTTCGTCATGTACATGAACCCAGGAACCGAACTACTGTAGATGATGCTGCATCTATTTGTAGCTGCAGTGTAAACACAAACAAAAAAAGTGCATGCACAGACACACAAACATAGAGTGTGTAGAGTCAGTCACGGCAGGGGTGCATCTCTCCAGATGGCAGGAGCCACCCACACACTGCCAGTTGTTATACAATATGTATTGTATAACAGCAGAGAGCAACAGAGCCCCTCCCTGTGCATTGAGAAATAACTCAACACAAACACACATGCATTTATGCACAGACACAAAACAGATACAGGCAGTGAACTCCTGAGGTAGACATGTATAGTATGCACAACATCAGTTACTCAGCTCAACATCACAAGCATTTGAAAAATTTAGATATTCAGTCAGTCAGTAAACCCCTATCCAACCAGCGAGAGAGCATGATCAGTCAGCAAGACAGATGTTTAGTAACCAGGCTGCTAGCCAGTGAGACAGATAATCAATTTGTCTGTTAGCCAGGCATACATCTGTGCAGTGAGTCAGACAGCTGTTCAGTTAACTCAGCTATTCTGACAGCTGTGCAGTCAGTCAGACACAAAAGGACAGTATAAAGTGTAACTCGATGTTTGCACTGTTACACTACTTTATTTTAAGTTAAGCAGCACAAATTAAATTGTGTTTCTGAATGTATGTCTAACATAGGCTCACATTAACTACGAATATTGCAATACTTTCCTAGCATGTCTTTCTTCTTAACAAGTTTGGGTCTTATCAGGGCTCTAATTTGTAGTTTGTCATAATTTACAGAACCCAAATGGTAATTGCTTGTGTCTTCTCCTTTTAAGTCGCTTTGGATAAAAGCGTCTGCCAAGTAAAGTAAAGTAAAGTAAAGAAATGTAAAACAGTAACACAGAGAATTAACATGTAATCACAGAATCCGTGTAGTTATTAACTGTGGCTAGCTTCTTAGTGTACGTTTAGCTGTTTCTGCTGCTCTCTTTCTGTTCTGTCTTTCTGTCTGCCTTTGACTCACACAGTGGCGTCTCTGTTTTATCTCAGCTTCACTTTGTTTACTTTCTGTCTGTCTCTTGTGTCTTCAAGTCTTTCTTTCTTTCTTTCTTTCTTTCTTTCTTTCTTTCTTTCTTTTTCTTTCTTTCTTCCTTGTTTTTTGCTCTTTTTCAGTCTGTATCTGTTCCTTCCTGTCCTTCATTCTTCTCCTCTTTTCATAGTCTCCATGTTATAAAACCATCTTCACGTCTCTTGGGGATAAACTGAATGCATGAACGGCATGTTTATTCAGCATTTTGGTCTAATCTAGATACTGTTCTGTAGTGTAGATCTTTTGCCTATACTTAGTCAGTAGTAGGTGCTGAGGAATGTAACCTTTTCAGCCAGTTTCCTCATGTGGACATTAAGCAGGTGTGTGCGTGTTTGGTTGTCTTGACCTTTGTCAAGCACATAACATTCCTCTATGGAACGTAGTAGATTTGGCTTTGCACTTGTAGAGCTGATGCAGGATGTCGTTTTTTTATTGATGATGGACTACAAGTAATGTATTTATTAAATCATGTCACCTTCCTCCTCACTTTCTCACACTCTCCCTCTTCTTTCCCCAACTATACTTTGTTTCTGTGTCTTACCTCTTTTAAATTCTCTCTTCTTTCCCTCACGCCACTCCCTTGATCTCTCTCTCGCTGTTTTAACGAGAATTAACTAAGTGTTAAATGTTATTATAAAAGCTCTTCGAAAGTCAACCAGTGTGCGCCTGCAATAATATGACTTCATTACAATACATCCTACATATCCAGCTACAGTTAACAAACTTCTTATCTTTGTCTGTGTATTAGCACACTGTGTTTCTTCATATGTATGTTTTGTGTGAGCAAGCCCAGTGCACCATGTGATGAGGTAATGAGACACTGAGCAGAGCAAAGTGCGGAATCCCCTAAAAAAACACACACAAACACACACACAATCAGACACACACCAGCTGAGGTTATTGTACTAACAGTGAATGAAGCATATAGGAAAGTCCCTTCAGTCAAACAAAGATTTTTTCATTTCATTGGATTTACTGCAATAAATTGCTGTAGTGGCTCCCCTCTGTGCTCTAGCCTTCAGCACACACACACACACACACACACACACACACACACACACACACACACACACACACACACACACACACACACA
>JAUYWH010000003.1:9515057-9583276 GCA_034779795.1 Ctenopoma multispine | reverse complement strand
GTGGCTAAGGTGAGGGAGGAGCAGAAAGACATGGAAAAAGAGACAGACAAGGGCAAGGGGAAGACATGACACTGACACTAAGTGTACATGATAAGTAAGGGACCTTTATGATTTCTTGTTCGACGTATGAAATCCATCCATCACTGAAAATATATCAATTCTGGAGGAAGGTGAGAGGTTTATTATAGAAATTTTTAAACTCATGGTCAATAAAATACAGATGTTGACATTTAGATAGTTTCCAGTTGTTATAAACATCAAGTCAAAACAACTTGCTTGGTCCATATGGTTAGCCAGGAGGGAAACTGTGGAGAAAATGTGTGATGAATGATTGAGCAGTATAGACGCGGTGACCTTAGCCTGGTTGACGAGATGTTAGAGAAAGAACTAAAAAATCTCTTTGTAAAAACTGAGATCTCTCATAATTGATTCTCTATCTTCTCATCCTTTTGTGCTTGTTCTCCACCCCCACTTTCTCACTGTCTCTTGCACTGCTTTCACTTGATGGCAGATTGTAAACAAACCCACACAAATGAATTATGATTAAATGCAGGGAGGCTCCAATTAGCTGCCAAAGCAACAGACAAATGTTGCTGTGCGGGTGAGGTCACCTGACAGAACAGAACGGACTATTAAACAGACATTTTAGTCTGGTTTTCTCTGTGTCTGCAAATTCAGCTTTCTGTCTGTAACTCTGACTAACTCGTATGTGTCACGTCTCTCTACAGTATTTGTTCTTTTTCATTCTGCCTCTCTATCTCGTGGTCTTATACTTTAAACTCTAAACTGTCATAAATACTCAACTGGTTGAAAGATACACACCTAAATAATGTTAAAACTTCGATGAGTGCACCTGAACACAAATTTATGTCAAAATTCATGTTTCTAAACAATTACATGGTTAGGTTTCAATACAGGAAGGAAATTTTGCCATTTTTATTGACGTACAAAATCAGGAAGTAGAGTTTCTAAGGTGAACAACAACAACTAAATCAAACCAACTAAAGCATGTTAAAAAAATAAAGATCGACCACCTCCAATGGAGAGCTTATTCACCAAAAATCTCTTTCACAATAAGATGATCAAAAATGAGACGAAGAATTTACTGCACTGCTTGCCACGTTTAAATACTCTTTGGGTGTCTTTACAAGATTAAAAAGAAACTTTGAAATGTCGTGCAGTAGTTCAAAATGTCCATCATTATCCCAAGTTGGACACAGGATTGATATTAATCTGACAGGAAGGCGAACCAACACAAACAGGATATGCTTTTAGTGCATGTTTAGACCCACTGAATCTACTGGGACTCATTACAGTCCTGTGTGTGTGTGTGTGTGGGAGGGGGGGGGGGTATATGTGTGTTAATGTTTTAGGAGTGAGTGCTTACTTCTGCCCTGTGCGTGCGACATGTCTTAACCATTGAGGAGCACATTTCATCTAAATTTATTTCCAAATGGTCTTTCAACTAGGTCAGCTAACTAACAGAAATAGACTGCTGTCACTGAAGTAATCAATGGTGACATCTAGTGGTGGGACGGAAGCAGAGAAATATAAATATTCGTCTTCGTCAGACCTGCTTATTTGTGCGTATAAACACATGTATATTGTATTTGTGTAAATGTGCGTGCTGGTGTAATAAATGCATTTACTTTAGTGTTTATCTCTTTTTCTGCATGTAGTCAGTTTAAAAAACTAGTTGACTGACACTGAAAATTAAACAGTTTTAATAACAATTTTAACAATAATAATAACAATAAGCAATTGTTGTCTGTTTTATATCAATTTCTATTTAATATTTATGTTTTGTTGATTGGATTACAAATATCATAATATGCATTTTATAAGTGATGATCAATAAATAAATAGCACAAAACCCCCGGATAGATTAATGTAGCAGTATTATGTAGTTTCAGTACTCCGTACAAGAATATCTCTCTGTGTACATGTGTTTTTCATGTGTCACTCTTTCATGTACTCTCTCTCTAATCTCTACTGCTCACTCTCTTCCTCCCTCCCTCCCTCCCTTTTTTTATCTCTCCCACACTACCCTCTCTGCCCTTCTCACTGTAACACCCTCTCTCTCTCTGTTTCTCCCTCACTCTCTTTCTCTGCTTGTAAGCGGTCTCTGGGCGTTTAGCCAGCTGGCGTGTGTGTGTTTTTTGAATGAATACCTGATGAAGTTGGCCGAGCGAACTCTGTGGGAGGGGCTCTGTATGTGTGTGTGTATGTGTGTGTGTGTGTGTGTGTGTGTGTGTGTGTGTGTGTGTGTGTGTGTGTGTGTGTGTGTGGAGCAGACAGTGTGAGAGTTCTGGCACGCATTCAGCCCCCTTGCATAATACACGTTGGAGCTCTGCATGTGGGACTCCCTCCATGTGGGCGTGTGCAAGTGTGTGCTACAAATTTTGTGTGTGTGTGTGTGTATGTGATCACCTGAGTGCTATGTGTCAGTGGTAGTGAAGGAGCTTTCTGCCTCGCTGTCAAGATTTAGGGCTGTTGGCTGTGTATTTGCGTGTGTGTGTCTGTGATGTGTGTTTGGGGTTGAGGAAGGCTGAGAGCAGTTTGCAGCACAAGTACACTGAATCTGCTTGGGATTTTCCGCTTGAGGGAGAGAGGGAGACAGAGAGACTCAGGGTGCTATATACAAGGGACACGGCAGAGCAGGAGAAGAGAAGAGTTAGGGGAGGAAAGGAACGAGAGAGGGAGAGAGAGCATGCTGCCGATGTGGGCTACTCCTGCTCCCCTGGTAAGTACACTTCACACACTTTTGCACTCCCTCTGAATGAAGTGTCTGTGAGGGTGAGAGAGAGTCAGCAAGTGTGTGTGTGTGTCCTGAACGCTTGTCTTGTTGTATCAGAGCATGTCATTTGTAAGTGCGTACTGCGTCTGCCCTAGTTTTTTCCTACAATCGACAGTGCTTGCTTCTCTCATTCTGTCATCATCCTGAAGTGCTTCTCTCCTCTTTTCTTTTCTCTGCTCTCCTCTTCTCTTCTTTTTCTCATTCCTCTCCATTCATTGGCTCCCTTCTTTCTCAGGCTCTCCCTGACAGTCTGTCTCTCTGTCTACACCCTCCCACCCCTCTCACCCCCAAACATCCACCCAACCTCAGGGTTGTCGACGGGTTAGAAAGTGCAAGTCATGCAACTCTGCCTAAGTGTTTTCTCACAGTCATTTGTTTCTATCCATCTCTGCTTCTCTTTGTTTGTGTAACTCTTAACCACTCTCTCTCCTGCTCTTCCTTCTCTTTTTCTCTGACACCCCTCCCTCTTCTCTTGCTCTGCTTCTCTAACTCTCTGTCTCCATCTGTCAATGGCAGATCCTCTCACTATCTCTCCATACTCCGATGTATGCGTGTGCGTGTGTTGTTCTTTGTGTGTAATCACTAGTGGAGAGTGGCAGTGAATAAAGTGGCAGCCTCAGAATTCCCAGTCTGGCAAGGGTCCTTGTAATGTGCACACACATGCACGCACATATGCAAATCAACATGCAAACACACACCCACACTAAAAAAAACCACATAGACAAAAGGCTACAGAGAGGCATAGAGGAAGAAATAGAGAAGTAGAGAGCAACACAGAAGTCTAAGCCTGCAGCAACACTGTACTTTCCAGTTGAACTATATTTAGCAGTGAGATAACGCATCACGTTGGACTTATCCCTTTGATCATGATTATGATTATGACTGGGCAATCACACACACACACACAAATGCAACACACATACTGTATGTAGCCCACGCACACCACTTTTTCTTATTTTCTACAGCACTTAACTAAATGCTTTTGCCAGCAAAATTATAAAAGTGTTCATTGGCTGATTGGCAAATTACACAAAATTGCTATTTTTGTGTATGTCATTTTCTGAACTGGAGTTCTTAATAGATAAACATTCATTGATTTGACACTGACAGACAATAAGCACAATCCACAATTCAACACAGTTTTGTACTGTTGCCCTTTGTGATTTCCATCTTGGGATGTTTCAATCTGACATGCCCAGTCTGCAATCATGCAGTTGTGAGTGATGCTAAAAGTTAAAGAAAAAAGTATATACATGGCCTATGCAGCTTGAAACCCCCAGTTCCACTCCTGCAATTATTATCTCTAGTGAACCTTGACTTAGCTTGACTAAAAGCTATTTTTAAAACGAATGCAATGCAGGTAATGCAGTTGCTCCTTGTAACATCTTGAGTTGAAATGCAAGTTAAATGAATGTTCCTTAGGTGGGTTTTGTTTATGGACCGGACATACCTGTATGTAATTATAGGTCATGTTGTTGCTGCTGACAACTTAAGTCAACCGCATCAGAGTTGATAGCGTCAACACAAACTACAACAACAAATCTTTGTTGTTTAAGTTTAATGCTGTTTCTATTAAAAGAAAACACAATTACACATTTGCAGATAAGTTTACATAGTGTGGTTGTTAAGAAGCATAGTGATAACTCATAATATCATCAGAAATATATTGGATTGAGCCCTCTGGCTCAGATACACTAAATTCTTCAAATGTATCTATCCATTCATTATCTTAACTTCTTTTGCTGTTATGGGGAGCAGGAATGCTGGAGCCTACCCCAGCTTCCAGTGGGCATAAGGCAGGTTACACCCTGCAGTCGGTGGTTTATGGTTTATCACAGGGCTGACATACAGAGACAGTCAAACATTCACACTTGCAATATATCAATCAACCTACAATAAGTCGAAGAGTTTGGCACGCATGTAGTACAGAAAGACCTGTAACGATTAACCCCAGATATAGTTTTTTGACTTGGTGAAGGTTAGAACTGTTGTTGTTGAACTGTTATTCTCTTATAGACAGTCTGTTGTTATTATAAACATTTTGTAGTTTTAATGGAAAATGAAGGCTTCATAGATTATAGGTTATTATGTAGGTTAAATGCAATAAATCAACTCAGTAAAGGAGTACTTTACATTCATATGTTTGAGTTTTTTCTGGTACCACATATAGCTGTAGTGATTTTTGTGTCAAACAAAGACATATGTGCACCAGGTATACAGGAAGGAACAGGTTTCCTGTATACAGAAAGTATATTGGAAAGTAGGCAGTGTGGGTGTGTGTGTGTGTGTGGGTCTTTGAGTGTGAAGGATAAAGAGGGTGACATACACACCTCCATTGTTTTGACCATAAAAGGACAATAGTCCATAATGCACGCACACACACACAGGTTTTTTTCAGTATGCCACAAGTGTGAGTGAACACAAATACACAGGACTTGGGAAGGTGGATAAGGTGCGTTTGTTAGCGTTTGTGAGAGAGACTAACTCACATGGAGGACAGACTGCTTGGGTTACAGGTCATCTGATATCTTCACACACACCTGCGCTCAAGCACAAGCACACATGCTGCAAACTCAGCAAGATTCATGTGTGTTTGAGTGTCAGTTTCAGTGAACCAATACTCTCTCTTTTTGTAATGTAGGTCAGTTAAACCTGCCTACCTCTTTCTCTTTTCCTCTCCCCAATGTGTCCCAAGCTTTTCTACACTCTCATACTGCTGTTCTTTTTTTTTGCTTTTTTAGATATGAAAGATTCTTACTCAGCACACTGGAAGCAAGTTTGTAATGAGGCTTTTGCTTCACTTATACTGGTTACATTTCTTTGTTCTTCCTTTTACCCTCTTATTAGACAATTGTGTCCTTCCTCCTCATCATGAAATTAAGTTCCTGCATTCCAGTGTTGTATAATTTCTATGTATGAGTCAGTAGTTGTGCTACTGCTGACTTCTCTGTTAGCAGTTGTTTAGCAGCTGCAGTGTCATATCACACATATTACACCTACTAAGCCAACAGCAGTACAATATATACCACTGCACAATGCATGTAATATTTCTCCTGCAGTTCTTAAAAAAACAACTTTTTTCACATTCTCAAGTGAAATGTCAGAAATGATGTGCCTCACTCTGAAGATAAAAGCTCTCATAGATGGCAGCATGAACAGATCTGTGGCTGGATTTACAGACGCTGTCAGTGTTTGATGTGACAGCTGATATGAAATGGCTCTGATCTGAGAGATCTCAGACACATAATAATCCTCTTATTTTTTTAATTTAGTGAAGAGTTCCATTAATATAAACAGAAATGTTTCTCATTTTTTAAAATCTATACTGATAGACACAGCATGTGACACAGCATGAACATTACAGTGAATTAGTTGTGGTACAGTAGAGGGGAGATACAGTTAGAAGATTAAGGTGAAAATGTGCCAACAGAGAATAAGCAAAGATACTGGGAGACAGAAGATTAAGAACACAAAACCCTGAGATGGAAGAAAGATAACTGAGAATTAAGTTATGGAGGGAACTGGGCAGGCTGAGACAGGACAAGACTCAAGTGAAGGAGAGGAGAAACGAAAGAGAGGCAGAGAAGAGTGTATCTCAGTTCTAAAAGCACACTGATCAACAGTACCTCTCAACACACCTCTGAGTCATGCCTGCTTGAATGAACAGATGGTGTGTGCTTGAGGAAGTGTGCGTGTGTGCGCGTGTGTGTGTGTGTGTGTGTGTGGGCTCACTACCATTAAACAAAACTTGCATGACTGTGTGTGTTTTTACTTGTATGTCTGTCTCTGCAGTTGAGTTGTAGTAGCACTGCGACAAATCTTAAATGACAGAAATCTGCTTCAGAAGCAAAATGTCCCTGGTCCTACAGTACCTACGCACACCATGTGGGTGCAGTAGGTGTCACTGTACAGGAATAGGTAACTAAGCCTTAGGAATCCTGGGAGAAGTTGACCCAGTCATTCTAGTTGAAAGATGAAATATTTTGTGTTTTCTTTATTTGTCAGTTATTATTATCATTTAGTTGTTTCTTATGTCTTAATTTAATTGCAGATGCAATTGTAGATGCAGTAGTGAGAAATTATTTGTGATTTTGTGAACAGCCACTTACATTTTTATTTTTATTTTCTTATTACAGTCATGTGTTTCTATATGTGTCATTGTGCCCATGCGACAGTTGCATGATACATACTCACTCTGTGATGATGTACGTTCACTGTCTTTGGACGAACTGAGGAAATAAATTGACAACTCAATGTGCTGGTAACTGCTGCTAACTCAACTGCTACTCTGCCCACTTTCAAATGTGCAAATACAAGGAGTCTTTGAGTTGGATAAATATGTTTGTCAGTGCATGTGGTTTTGCGCACTTGCTGATGAAACACTGTGTTGAGGTGTGATGTGTTTGAGTGTGAACTTGTGCTACAGTATGTGTCAGGAAAAGAACATGTGTCAGCATAATTGAACATGCCCAGGTGTCATTGTTTGAGTAAGCAAGATGGTGTGTGTGCTTGGTTGTGTGTGTTATATGGGTGAATGCATGTGCTTGAAATGCTTGTACATTATTTATGAGATTCACACCAAGCTTTCCATCTTTTGCGGCAGGGGGTCCTTGCTAACAGATGGCACACACACGTGGTACACAGTCACACAAACCTTTTTCAGTACAGCACAAGCATGTTGTTGGAAGCCCAAGTACCGCAGGTGCTGTAAGCGTCTTGTAATAGTATTATTAGCTGTAAGCTTCTACAAACCAGAACCACTTGGATTGAAAATTTTTTATTATGCTCCTATTTCTTTTCTAACTTCAACCACAAAACCTGCAGACATCACATATGTTGTGACTTTTGGACAAACAGAAAATTTTGCCATTTTTACAATTTTTATCACATTTCACACTTCTGCTATATTATGGTTCACTTATTGTCATATTTGCCAAAATATTATATTTTCAGTGGAATTCTAAAAGTTGACAACTATGCATGTGTGTGTGTGGGTTTAATTAAACTTCTGTTAGTTTATCTTAGTTTTCTTTTTCATCCTTTGGACAATTCTGCTTCACTTCAATTGCCATCACTTCTTAGAAAGAGTGCAGAGTGTTCTTGTGTTGCTCTGTGGCTTAATTTTTGTTTTGGAGCTGTTTGTTGAGCTCTTGGGTCTGTAGATGCAGGGCGTCATTTTGTTGGCTTATGGTCTTTTCATTGACCTTCGTGCAGTGAATGTCTTGCTCAACAGTTTTTTTCCTGGAACATTTGGTTGTGCTCCTAAATATTTTAGTGCAGTACATCATTTTTCTGCAAAGAAGTGCTCCTCTAGACCCTGTTTTTCATTTTAATGCCATGACCATTTGTTGGAACCGTGGGTTGTTCTTGACTTGAGTGTGCACCTGTTTGAAAAACATAATCTTGTGTAGTTTAAGTTACTTTATTGTGTTTAAGTTACTATATTGTGATAATAATAATTAAAAATATTATTTCCAGAGTAGGCCTGTCATTCATAAGAATATCAATGGCCTCAGAATTCTATGTATTTGCCCATTCATCTGAGATCATTGCCTTTTTTTACTGTTTGTTTTTCTCTTCTACAGGATTCTGCTGCATGTGGGCAGGTTTGCTTTTCCAGGGAAATGATTCCGCATGAAGTGCAACGCACTCGGCCTCCCGTCGTCCTCGGCGGCCGCAGCAGGTGTGACGTCGCAACACTCTTCCCTACTACACTGAGCTCACTCTTGAGACGTTAAAGACCCCTGGACCGAACAGACCACCCTACCCCCTATCCCCTCTAACCACCCCTCCATATCTTCATCTCCACCTTTAATCCTTCCTCACCTGTTTTTAAGGCCTGGATTTTCAAGAAAAAAACTCAATATCAACGGCTTTTGGGGATTTGGATAAAGAGGGAAAGAGACAAGATTGGGGAGGTAATTTATAGCTAATTAAGGTGAGACAAAGGAAAAAACATCATAAGTGAGAAAAGGGGAAAGTAAAGTAAAATAGAAAGTCAGAGAGAGGGGCTGTAAGAAAGAAGAAGCTGTAGAGTTTAAAAGATAAAGAAAGATACTGCAAGTACAGTTGAGGGACATAAGGTGAAATCAGCATGAAGTCCAACCAGGAACGCAGCAATGAATGTCTGCCCCCAAAGAAGAGGGAGATCCTCTCAAGCACACTACCATCAGAAAGCCGCTCCCCTACCATTCCACCTGTTAATGACAGCCAGCGCACAGAGAACATGGCCTGGCTTGCTAGTGTGGCTGGTGGGAATGAGAGTGGTATGGGTGGGCACCGTAGCTCCACTCAGTCTGATGGGCTCCAGTATAAGTCCCTCTCCTCCACATCAGACACTTCATCCACCTCTTCCTCACTGAGACTAGTCTCCTCTCTTCCTACAGTTTATACATCCCCCCTGTCACAATCCACAGTTGGAGGAACTGTCCATTACACCCAACTGCCACCCAATCTGCAGTTTATAACCTCACCCTACTCTGCACCATGCACAGGCTACATCTCTCCTCAACTGCTCCCACCTCCTCCTCCACCCCCTCCCTTCTCTTCGTCCTCCTCACAGAGACCCTCACACACAGAGACAGCATCTGCTCTTTTGCAGAGCTCTAAACATGACCAGCACCGAGCATCCATTGGGCGGACCTCCATGCCTCCACCCGCTACAGACCACACCCCTCACCATGTTCATATGTCATCTTCCCCACGGACTTTGCTGTCACCTCATCACCAAGGAGGTGTTCACCTTCCTCCCCAGACACTGCACCCTCACCATACTTTGGGACATGGGATGTCCCATGTTGTGGTGCAGTATACTGATGGACCCAACAGGAAGGAGGAAGGTGGCTCCAGACATAGAGAGCTCCACAATGGAGAGGTGGAAAGGGGCAGGCGGTTTGGAGCATCCTCAGAATCCAGCCTCTATAAGTCAGGGTGCAAATCACGGGATCCAGCATCATCTTTGTCCTCCAATGAGGCCCGCCAGCTGGTTCTGCCATCAGACTACTCTACTCATGGTCCCTCAGGGCTGAGAACCTCTTTCATGCTAATGCCCAACAGCCATGGGGATCACCAGCTGGTACCAGCCAGAGGCAGCCCTGAAAAGGTGACAACATCTGCCCCTGCACATCTGGAGAAAGGTGGCATCATCCTGGGAAAGCCTGTCAATCGCACACCCTCATCCACCAACAGCACCTCCTCATTCACATTTCCACCTCCATTAAGTGTAGACAACCTGAAAGCTGTCAGCACACTGTCACCCCAGACCGTTATCCAGACCACACACAATGCCACAGAGTCGTTGTCAATGGGTCTCCCCTCCTCCAGTATTTACCCCCAGCCACCTATCATAGGTTACATCGCAGGGGGCACTGGAAGCCAGCATACACAAATCAGTTATCATGCCAGCCTACAACAACACCTACTCATTCCTGGCGCTCAACCAGTCATTATTCCTGTTAGTGGAGGTGGAGTGACTACATTGGAACCTGTAACCTCCCAGGTTACATCATCTGCCCAAGTGACACCTTTTCGTACTACACTCCCACACACGTACATTGCTGCCACTGCTCCCAAAGGAGAAACTCTGGAAACCCACAGCGGCACATTCCACCAGGCCGCTTCTGGTGCTGTGGTCCAAGCCCAGCTTCATCTCCCCATTGTCCCTGTGCCGCCAGGACTGGTTGCTCCTTCTGCACCTTCGGCCCCGTCCAATACTGTGGTGCCTCCCTCACTCCCACCATATTTCATCAAGGGCTCCATCATCCAGCTGGCCGATGGGGAGCTGAAACGCGTGGAGGACCTGAAGACAGAGGACTTTATCCAGAGTGCTGAGATCAGCAGTGAACTGAAGATCGACTCATCCACAGTGGAACGTATTGAAGCAAGTCACATCTCACCCAACTTTGCTGTGGTTCAGTTCTCTGTTGGTGAGCACCGTGCACAGGTGAGAAAAAAGTGAATCACATAATACACAGTATGAGATTTCTTTGTATTGTAAACAAATAAATACATTTCAGGTCAGGTCGGGGGATTGTGAAGGCTATTGGGCTCTAAGTGATTGTAAAACATAGATGACCTACACTCTATAGTGTCTCTGCACACTTCCAACACTTTTGACACCAAAAAACAGAGCTGCTGCTGACAGCTTGTGCATGCCATGCTTTCTATGTAGACAATTGCTTTGTTAATGTAAAACTTATACAAAAAGGCAAATGATAAGTCCATTTAGGACAAGAAGGGAATAAATATGTTTTAATATGTTTTTGTGTAATTTAAGACTTACCCCTATTGTGCCTGTCAAAGCAAAAATTAAATATTCCCATAAACTCCTACAGTGTGCTGCTACATATGATTCTTTCTATACTAAAATACCAGTTAAATTTTAATCTAGCCCTTAAGGCTAATAATACGACTTCTATTTGGAAATTAGGCTCTATCTGCTTTTATTTTCAGATAATTTTCTCTTTTCTAAAAAGTTTCAGACTCAAGACGTTTTATAACTTTGATCTTTACTAGTCTCCTAACAATTTATCTTTGTGTTTTCTGTCTCCAGTTTCAAACTCACTTTGACTCACTTACACACACGCACGCCTCTTACTGTCATTGACTCTTTGTGTGTGTGTGTGTGTGTGTGTGTGTGTGTGTGTGTGCGTGTGTTGAAGGCAGTTAATCTGTTTCATCTGTCCATGCTGTAACTCGTCCACCCACACATCACATCTCTAACCATCTTACCACCCCCAGCTGCCCTTTGATACTGTACCCCACAAAAGCTGACCATCTTTTAAAGACTTATCTTACTCCCTCTGTAGCTGAGAGGTGGTAGCAGGCAGCTTTGAATCCACACTTGGAGGACTTACTCTGAGAAGTAAAAAAATATATAATACATGAGGGAAAATATTGCCTGACATTTGTGATACATCTACTGTATCATTCTTGACATTGTTCTCTTTCACACTCCTTTCTACACTCTTTTTGTTCAACCCACCCTCCCATTGTAAACTCACCTTTTCATCTCCAACTCAGTAACTTCCCCCACTCCCACCTTCTCATTCTCTCTACAATATTTCAATAATTCCTTTACTTCATCTTCTTTCTCTTCAGGTTTTTTTTTCTCCCTTGCTCAACTCATTACTTCTCTATTTCAGTCACATTTACACTCTCATAGTCTTTTCTGATTTACAAAACTCATAAAATTAAATTATATTGGTTCTCATTCTCATTCACTCCTGTGACCCTTAAGAGGAAACGCGGTTAGGATAATGGATGGATGGTTCTCATTGAAAGTGAGATTAAATATGTTGTTGCTGTTCACTTAAAGACAGTCAATTACCAGTTGGATATTCTTACTAGAATTTAAGGACTGCATGCTCCAAAACTTCATCTAGCGTACATCTACATCTAGTCAGCTAAATTAAGACTAAACTAGAGGCCTTGCAGTTTTCAGCAAGCAGCCATCTCTCAGTAGTTGTTTGTACATCCTGTACATTCTGTATCTGTGTACTGAAAGTAGTTGGACTTGGATATTCTATTATATTGTAGTACTAAGAAATTGGTCTAGACTTTCACTTGAAAAACATTACATAATGAAGAAGATTTGACCTCTCAATGCTGAGAGAATTTTACATTAATTCTTTCAGCTTTTATTTTGCAGTACTTTTACAGTCTCAAAAAGTAAGCTAATTTTTAAGGTTGTGTATGTTATGTAATAATGTTTTCGGGATGCATTATTGCCTTCCTATTATCTCGCCACAGTATTACTGTGGTTATATGTTAAAAAATAATGCTGACTCCTATAAGGGCATCCTCATGACCTGGGGTTTTAGGGTGCTTGTGGTTTATCTGGTTTCTTTCTTGGCTTGGACCTTTGCTCTATTCTATACTTTGTCTTTCTCTCACAAAGAAAACCTAAAAAATATTTTAGGTTTTCTTTAACAGTTTAGTATTGTAAAAGAAAATGGGAACTGTAATTTACTGTAAAACACATGAAAGGTTGTAGACAAAGTTTGTGTCTGTGTAATAATGTCTCCTTTCCTCTTCCAGGTGAGTGTGGAGGTCTTGGTGGAGTATCCCTTCTTTGTCTTTGGCCAAGGCTGGTCTTCATGTTGCCCAGACCGGACCACGCAGCTTCTGGAGCTACCTTGCACTAAGCTTTCTGTGGGTGATGTTTGTATTTCGCTCACCCTCAAGAATCTGAGGAACGGATCTCTGAAGAAGACTCAGCCCCTAGAGCTGGCCACTCCTGCCTCTGTCCCAGCCTCCAACCATGGGCATCTCAAAGCCCCCAGAGCTGTCTCAGACACTCCCCAAAGCTGCAGTGCAGGAGGTTCCAGGCACGGTGAGAGGGAGAATGGCATCAGCCAGCGAGGGAGTGGTGGAAGTGGGAATGGGAGTGGAGGGAGCACCAATATGGAAAATGGGGATCTCATGATTGGGCAGAGAGAGTCTGTTTCTAAAAGTCAGGTTGCTGGTAGTGCAGAAGCTGGCTCCAGAAGGCCATCAGGAGGGAGGAAGCGGAGGTGGTCTGCCCCTGAGGGTCGCAAAGTAGAAAAATCTGAAGAGGAGCCACCCTTGACCTTGCCCAAACCTTCCTTCATCCCTCATGAGGTGAAAGTCAGCATTGAGGGAAGGTCGAATATTGGGAAATGAAGCCTAGCAGGACTGTTAATTACCCTTGGGATTTGGAAAAGAAACATAAGAATCCTACAAAAAAACATAAATGCCCACAATAATGTTTCATTTGTCTTGGTTTCAAAGTTTTGTTTTCTGTTTTTATTTTTCTATCTTGAATACTGTACTGTAGAGGTAGATTTGCCCTACACGGTATCACTTTACATTAAGTCTGTGTAGTTTATATTACATTTTTATAGATGGATTTAATATCACACAAGCAATCAGTGCCGTTTTGGTGGTTTTCATGAAATGAGTTATGGTGAGGGATTAGCAAAGTGTCATGGCAGTGTGGCACAGAGCAATGCTTGATGACTCTCCTTGGATGGCTGCACTTCACACATTATGTAAATTTCATTACATGTAAAATTGAATTAGCTCACTGTTCTTCTTGACAGTGTTTTACCTCCTAAGCACTGCTAGGGAGGCTTCCTGGACAGAGATACCTTCCCATCACGTTGCCATGCCAGTGGTTTTACAATGTTTCGCAGGACTAATATAAAGTTAGCTTATTAAATCAGAGTGGAGGTTAGGAAAGGTTATTGTCATCATTGTCATTTATCTAACTGTGTCATGATGTCAACAGTGTCATGAGTATGTGTCAGACCTGGTCATTCATGTCATCAAGCAGTGCCAGTGTGCCACACAATAGATGGGGAACAACACCTATTTCTGTTTAGTTTGATGACAGTGAGACTTCATAGCATTTTTATTTTTAGTCCTCTATCTCAACAGATAGTTGTTTTCTATGATTGTCAAACAAAAACCTTAATCAGGGGTCATTTAATCCTAGATTGAACCTAGGTGGGTCAATGTTAATGTATAAATGTGAGATACCCTAACCTAATACGTAAAAGTGCAAACACACTGGGTTGGCGAGAAAATATTAAAGAGGATGACTTTAATCCTCACTGTTTTTTGATGAATACGTTTATTTTTTTGTATCCAGAAAGGCTATGTGAGAGAAATTGAGAGAAGCTGCATGTCAGTTTTGAGAGGGTCAGGATGTTTCAAAGCACTTAACACACCGGTCACACTCACCATACAGCCGACAAATTGTTGTTATCTCTTTATTTACACAGTACTGTATGTTTTTTTTATTTTTTATTTAGACATGGGTAGAAAGTAGCAACAGCACTTTGGAAAGGTGAAACTTGTGGAAAAGTGAAGCGCGTGTTTGGTAATGTGGGTGCGGATGTGCCATGGGATCACAAAGAAATATAAATTGGAGGAAATTCAAGTTAGAAGAAGTTAGAGTAACATTCATGCTAACTAAAAAAATGAAATATGATGGTTGTCAGTCTACACACTTTTACAGCTTTCATAGCTAGTCAAACATAAGTTTAGGGAAAGTATTAGAATGTGTTTTGAAAGTTTGGGATCTGGAAAAAAATGAGGAAAGGGCTATGAAATATGCCACTGATGTTCTGTACTAGACTGAGAGCAACAAGCTCATGCCACAGAATTTTGAAGGGTGTCATATATTTGTGTGTGTGTGTGTGTGTGTGTGTGTGTGTGTGTGTGTGTGTGTGTGTATGTGTGGTCTGTGTCTGTCCATGCAGAAATACATGCATACACAAACACAAAGCAGCACAGACGGTCACTAAAACTAAATACCCTTGTTATATGTACTGTATTTGTTAATAAGCAGTTATTTTAATGTTTTTGGTGCATACTGTCCCTACTGCAAAGACAATAGTGGACTGACATTGGAGGAAAGCACACTGCTGACAGTACAGATGAACAGGATGTGCTCTGTGGTGTTTGTGTATGTGTGTGAGTTTGTGTATGAATATATGTATAGTGCGTATAGGAAAAGGATATACTCAGATATATAAACAATGCAAAAAATCCAGTGTTTCCACTTGGAGTCTTTACTTAAAAGAATTTTGCACTTTGCACATAATGAGGAGGGAGTTTGGTAGAGACGTGATTTTTGACGGCCCTGTCCTGGAAGAGCCCTATACCACGTAACACACTGGAGGAGACCAGGGTTTTTGTTCTTCAGCAGGCACATACCAGTTAGCAGAAGAAAAATGTTTCTGCATCACCACAGTTTAGGTCAAAATATATTTAAACTCATACAAACGCAAACGTAGCTGCAAACCAGAATTGTAGCATGTGCCTGCCTACTGAATATGTTTAAAGATTAACCATTTGTAGTGTGTCAGGGAGATTCTCTCCCTGCTGTTGAAACCAGGGTGCCAGGATGTATGGACAAGCTTTCGGTTTTGAAAACAGCATGTGCTTTCAGCCCATCTGAAACCCTGTTTTGGTTAGATGTAGCAGTTACCTCAACATATGTACCCACTTGGTTAACCCAAGGTTTAGCAACAGGCTCAGAGGCTGTCCTACTGAACATCATTGTAGGATTTCTTACATATGGAAACCAGTCTTGTTGGTTTTCTGAGTTTGTTTTTTGAAGTGTAATGTGAAGTGTGTACCTGATGAAAACTTGGGAGTTCAGTATAATTAAAAATCATGTAGACCTGCAGTGCTGGGATTCAGTATGTTCTGTTGTAGGGCGCCATGCAACCTCTAAATGTTTGTCTCATGCTGCGTGTAACAATACACTATGAGCATGCACTGCAGTTAGATTAACATGTACTGGTTGCTGTCACAATAGTGTGGTTAAGTAGGTGGACAAGTGTTGACTTCCTGCAGGCATATTTTTTGATTTTCCTACAAAGCCTCTGTATTTTTTGGAGCTAATTTTATTTGGCTCTAAAAAATCAGTTGTTTTTTCATCCCAAAAATACAAAGACGTTATGTTCCAACTGTATAGGGCAATTCTGTTTCAGGTGATAAGAGTTTAGCAGGGTGATGGTTGGATGGATGTGTGCTCAGATGGATGAGAAGTGGATGAGTAGGTGGTAAATAAACAGGCAGATAAATGGTGATGATGAGTGAATGAGTAGACCCCATGTGATATTTGAAAATGCTTTATTACTTATAATAAAACAGGGTTTCTCAGATCAACACCACCACAGTAGTTAATTTTCATTTTGTCCTTTTCCTACTGAAACATCATGATCGGTAGTAGTAGAAATAGTATTTGTGTGCATGTTTTGCGGTCTTTTGTGAGTGGCTGTTGTGTAATTGTGTGTAGATGTCTTTTTTTTTTCTTGTCCAAACCCCATTCCCATCAAATAAAAAAAAACAAACTACAACATGAAAACAAACCTGTTGGCCACATAAAACTTACTGTCAGTCAGGGCAAACATAAAAATTACATTTCCAAAGCCAAGTGATGCTGTGCTTGCTTTGGTTACTTTAGAAAGCAATAGTATGTCAATATTCAGGCACTCTCCTCTCTGCAATAAACATTTATTAATAATCGTCTAGCATTAAAACCAAAACAACTGTTTTCTGCCCATAGAGAAAATACAGTTTTGTCATATACAGGAAAATGTTTTTAGAATCTAATATATTTGAACATAACTCGCTTAAGTTAAATCTAAATCTCAAAATTACAGTTGCAACATCAGTTGCTAGTTTTCAGGGAAGTGTCTCATATATGCAGTAACTGAACATAACCCCCAAAACCTCCTCTGTCCCAGTTGGTCAGAGTCATAAACTCTATTGTTAAGCTGCAGGTGAGAATATGTCACATGCACCTGACTTACTGCAGATGTTTTGACTCCAGCCAGGTATGCCTCGTTGCCACGATTCTCGTAGTGACCTCGTTAACTTTGTTTCAGGTACCCAATCATAGCCAGCCAGCCTCACAGCACCTCCTCCTGAGGCAAAGCAATCGATTAACCCTCAACAACCGTTCGCTACCTTTCAGTGTGGCCTGCCTGGATATAACAGGTCTGGCCTGGACTGCCTGTTCCCCTTGTAACATCATCTTTTGATATTCTGTCACCTTTTCACTTCTCGCTTATACAGGTTGTTGTGTTTATACTTCAGTGAAAATGCATGCTTAATACTAGACTTTGAAACAAAGCAATCTGACATGTAGGCACATTCTGAATGCAGGAGAGGGAACGGCACCTCATAGCAACTTTTTTTCAAGGGTTTGCTGTAGTGTTAATTTTGTTAAGAGAATCCCAAGTTTAACCCTTTTATCCCCTTGAGATGTACCACAATGTGCAATACTTTTTTTGATTTTGAGTTCCCCCCTTTACTGTGCCAAGTGTATGTAGCATAGTCCTCCAGTGTCTCATCCTTGTTAATGGCTTGCGTATTTTACTGTCTGTTGATGTGTGTGTCACATCTGTAAAACAGTCAGGATGTTTGTGAAGAGAAACAAAACCAATGGAGAGTTTGTCCAAACCTCTTTTTCCCAGTTGTCCTTGTGGCCTTCATAAATTTGAGTGTATGAGAGACTAAGTCTTCTTGGTGTGTGCGTGTGCGTGCGTGGGTGTGTGTGTGTCTGCACCATGTGTCATGTGTGTAGTATTTGTGCTTATGTACACCTGGTGTTCAAATGTGGTTGAGTGTGTTTGTGCATTTGAGGATGTGGTTTATGTGTGTAATAGTGTTTTCTCCTCTAATTGTCTGTGAGATTATAAACCCTGATCCATGATGGTTCATGGTGAGACCCACAGAAAAAATAAACCTCATTGCTTGTGGGGACCACTTTTTGTAAAAAAGGAGAAAAACAAAACAAAAAAACAAAAAAAACCAACCAACAGAGATGCACGTGTAAGTAGATATGACAGACTTGATAATGTTTCAGCACTTTCTAATCTTAGGATGGGCTTGGTATATCCCCCCTGTCTCAGACCGATACCTTCCTTAGGGGTAACATTTATTCAAAACAGACAGAGACAATGAGAATGAAAGGGGGGGGGGGGGGGGGTGAATAAGGATGAAAAAGAGAGATGGTTCCATTTAAGTTTTTGCACATCATCTTGCCGTAACGTTGTGTTTATCTGTCTGTGCTCCATCTCGCTTGGCGCCCGGCGCGTTCTTGGGTCCAACGGGCCGAGGTGTTAGGTGATTCCTTGGTTCTTTTCTACGAGGAAAACCTTTTCTCATGGAATGCATCCCTTCTTTTGTTGTTTGTTTAGAGTCTTTTCCACCTTACACCAACCAGGCTGTGTCGTTAACTAGGTTTTGTTTTGTTCACAATTGGAGTTTTAATTTGGCGGGAGCTCAGCACAGCTTGGTTTGGTTGTGTGGTGTGAAAATGGTGCGTACAAACTTTGCTTTGTTTGCATTATCCTTGGGTGCAGGAGCTTTTTCTGTGTTTTTGGTCTCCTTGTAGCACTCAATATATAGTCAGGAGACTTAAAACTTATGTAGAGAATGTGTCATTGTTGAGTTTTTATGACAAGCTTCCTCACTGGAAGAACACTGCTAATGTCTTTTTTTTTATTTGGCTTCTTGCACAACTTGACAAATAAAATGAATGTTGGTGTGTGAGCTTTGACTTTTCGATCAGAAAAAAAGGCATGTGTGCTATTGTTGTCTTGATGTTTGTACTTTCATTTTGCTAAAAGGATGTGTTTTGGCACTTTGTTGTGTTTTAAAAGTGAACAGAATTCGATCAGGATTCCTTTTTTTTTTCATTCTTTTATTTCTTTTTTTGTATGACTTCTTGTCAATGTCCATAGCGCTGGATAACCAACTCAGGCAGAAAGAAAAAACCTTGTAGAGGCCCACTTAACAGTTTAATTTCACCCCAATCAATTTACACTGTGGGCTGTTTGAAATGAGTTATAAAATATGTAAATTTATTACATATAATTTGATATAATTAACAAATGACATTATTGACAAATAACTATGAATTATTATTATTATATTAATGTGTATTATGCTGGAGATGGCTTGGATTGCTCTTCAGTGTACTGAATGTCTTTAGTCTGCCTTTCTGTGCAAGGCAACAAACACTTCAGCAGGCCAGGGACAGGCTGTACATGACCTCTGATCCTACCCACTGCCCACTGCCACGGAGGGGGTGGAGCTTATCTGTCAGCTGTTGCTCAGTTGATTCCTCCCCCTGTCCTGAACACTCAGCCCTGAGGCTAGCAACCGGTCTGTCTAGATGTTTTTCTGCTCACCTGTGACACCAAGTACTGAACTCAAACTTTTGGCCGATGAGATGGTGGCAGAGAACAGGACATCAGCACAGACCTGCACAGACAGTCTGGCCTGCAGGGTGCCGCAGCAGTTCCCAGCCAACATGTTTGTACTATATTGTACTCACCAAGTCCCTGTGTCTCACCATCCCTTTCCTCTATAGCAATGGAGAAACCCTGTTGGTGTATGTATTTGACATCTGTACAAATGCACCTCTTTGAAAAAAATGAAACCTTGACATATCTGAAATAAAGGGGCAACTTGTGTCTTTATTTCCATACTATACCCATGCACTTAACAAACACTTTCACTTTATTATACAAGCTTATCAATTTTTTGCTATGATAGTTTTCCTACATTCATTTGGCTGTTTGGTTAAAGTAAATTACAAAAAACAGCCCCCTCTAGTGTATTCTATAGTGTATGACTATGACACTGTCTGACTGACTGCCAACACAAAAATGGTTGGAAAGGCAAGATAAGTTTCACGTTTCTCTTAAGAAATAAAGAGAATAAACTATATTGGGTTAGGTCATTAGGTCAATCATGTGAAAGACAAACTCTTAATATTCTAGAGATATTGCAGTTTCTAAAGGAATAATCTAAAACTTAATCTAAAAAAATTTTCTAAAAGTAAGCAAATCATACAGATTTTTACTTCTGCTCGCTGATGTTTTATGTCCAGAGTAAACATATAACTTGAAAATAAACTAATCAGATATAAAAACAGGATGTTTATAATAATAATATTAATACAGTAGTTGATTGCTTCATGAAATAACTTAAGTTTTTTCCCTCTTTGTAGATGTCAGTTTATAAGAACCATCAAAAACAGCAGCCACAGAACTGCTGGTGTTTCAATGTCTCACTCAAGTGGAAACAAATGACATCAAAGATTCATTAGTACATCCATTGTCAGCATGACCTTCTTTATGACTTGTTTGGTTATCATCACCACCTTTTGACGTTACAGATGTGGCAGCACTGGCAAGTGCGACAAGGTCTGCGATTATTAGTATAGTACAAGTAAGTGATAGCGTGTCTCAAGCTGTAGTACATAAGGTTAGTAACTTTGTCCCTAAGTGTCCAGAAAAGCTGACATCAAAAACAGTGTTTCTTAACACCTCTAAACATACAGGAGTTTGTAGTGTAGAAAAAGGAAACACAGCGATCATAATCTGATTATTTGACTTCATTACCTTGAATTTCTGACTAGTTTAGTATGAATTACAGGTTGGAGTTTAAATTTTATGTTATTGTATGAGTCAGTGATTGACTTACACGGCCTGTTGCTAAAGATCTTTTCTTAACAGAGCAACTCTTCAATGCAGTAAATGACCCAAATCTTGAGACACAACTGTAAAATATCTGGACTCAATGAATCTATTTTACAGGCACAGTAGAGTAAATTATGTGTATCTCAAATACACCAAAATGTTGTTCATTATATAAACCTCGACTTCATGTTCATTTTCAACCATCCTGACACACCTAAAACACATGTACACACATGCAAAAACACACACCGTGTCAGCCTGCTGATAGGGTGTATGTCGTTATGAGTGTATGAGTTTGAACACTTTACACGTTGGAGCGTCACAGAATGATTCACACCACTGAGGAAATTAGCAGAGTGTTCTGCATGCATTTTATTGCAACACGGTTTCTCCAGTGACAGTTAAAGGGTGATGCCTCTGGATCTTGCATATTGATTTGCACATTCATTCCAACATACTGTGGAGTTTAGCAGAATAATTTCCCAAATGATCTTAGCATAAGTATCAGCCTGCTCCTGCTGAGGGTGTTTACATGTAATGTGCTCCACATAGCTCATATTATTGATACGCAATTAACGTAATAAAATATACAAGTTAAAATAGTTTTTTAGAAATATTAGATCTGAAGTACAGCCTCAGCAGGCTGGCTCTCTTACTATCATTTCCAAAAACTGGGAACAAATACATTTGGTACATTCACCATCATATTAGGATTTCTATAGACATGTAAACACACTCATTGTTGGATTAAGCTGACTGGTGAGCTGTGATGCCTTTGGGAGAATGTTTTATCAAATCAAGGCCTGCAGGAAACTTAACAACACAGATATCCTGAGAGAAACAGGTAGGTGAGTGTGTGTGTGCGTGTGTGTGTGTGTCTTACTATTGCACACTCTGCATGACACATGAACCAGGCATATTATGCAGCTTATGTGTATGGGTTTGAGTGGAAGCATGTACACCTCCGCTAAGTGAACATTTGGCTAGACTGTTGTGTGACACGGATAAAGGTGGTTCTCCTGCTTAGTTCTTTAAGCTTGGCAGCACCCACGTAGGTGCAGGTAGAGCGGAGTCCTCCCAACACATCACGGATGGTATTTTCTACATCTCCCCTGTACGGGACCTCCACTGTCCTCCCCTCAGACGCCCTGAGAGAGATTAAAGAGAGGAGAAGTTAGGAATAAATATAGCTTTGCAAAACTCATTTCCAAAACATACTTAACCTAAAGTATAATCTGTATATTCACCTGTTATATCTGCTTAGAATATGAAAATCTAAACACTCTGTAGCACTTTGTAGCTACTGGATTGCTACAACCACATTTAAGAACCCACAGTTGTGGTATCTCATGATATCCATGTCTCACCTATACTCTGCAACTCCACCAACATATTTCTTCATGGCTGTGTCGGAGCTCATGCCATAGAAGAGTTTGTACTTCTTGCCATTCTTCTCAATGACCTCTCCGGAGCACTGGTCATGGCCTGCAAGCATTCCTCCCATCATCACAAAGTCAGCACCAGCGCCTGAGGAACAGACGCAAAGAAGCCAGGACCTGTTTCATTTCTAGTCGTGCGCATAACAGTAACACAGTGATCTGTAACTTATATGGAAACCACAACAACTGTGGGTTGAGTACTTACCAAAGGCCTTAGCTACATCTCCCGGGCAACTACAGCCACCATCCTTAACAGACAAATGATCCACATCAGTTATATTGGCTCACACCTTGAAGTAAAGCTTCTTCACTGTTTGCTATACTATGCAGCACAGGAAGACTGACAACACCCTCTACTGGCTGCATCCCAGTATTATTATTATTATCAGTATCATGCAGTCTGCTCAGTTAAATTTGGCAAATTAAATTAACATTACTCAAGCTATTATGTCAATCTACATAGTGGATTACTGTAGGTTTACTGTTCATATTTCTTTGTTGGTATACTACTCTTTATGGTTATGGTATATTCATTCTGTAATCTACGTATGAATTACTTTGGTGACTCTTGAGTCCTGTGTTAGTTTTGTATTCTCATGTTGGACTTACAGAGATAATGTGTCCTTTAAGTCCATGGGCTGAATCAGCACACTCTATCACAGCGCTGAGTTGTGGATAGCCCACTCCTGTCTTGATCCTTGTTGTGCACACAGAACCTGTGAGACACAGTTCACAGTGCACGCATTAGAGAAGTCAATCTTCATTTAGCTCCTCCCAGGAATTTGCTTTTACTGGTAATAAAACTATATTCTTCTGTTTCTGCAGCCCCCAGAGAGTTCCAGAGCTCAAACCCAGGAAGTGGAGCTACCTGTACATTAAGTGACTCTGTAGTGTACACTGTAAAATACACATACACCAGTCACTTTAAGAGTGACTCCAAGCAGCTAAACCTTGCTGTCGTTTGAAATTAAAAAGTAGGAAACAGTATGTCTCTGACTTGTGTCTGGCTTGTGTATATTTGTTATCTCTTCACTCAGCTCAATCCCTTTGTGCTGATATAATATGTGGGACCTGTGCAGTTGTGCACTGATTTAAAGGGACCACACTCCTGAGACTATACTATCAGAGACACTCAGCCTGTCATAGCCACCCACCTGGCCCAATGCCCACTTTGATGATGTCAGCTCCGGAGAGGATGAGCTCCTCAACCATCTCCCCTGTTACCACATTACCAGCCTGCAAGGCAAAGGGCATTAGACTTGGCACACGCTTTTAGATACACACATTCGATAAGCCACAAATGCCAGCCAAGGTGGTGTATCGTGTCTCTTACCATGATTGTGTGTTTTGGGAATTTTTCTCTGACTGTCTTGACAAACTCCACGAAGTACTCAGAGTAGCCATTCGCCACATCCAGGCAGATGTACTTAAGGGCAGGGACAGCTTCCAAGATAGCGCACAGCTTCTCCAGATCTGCGTTGCCACTGCCTGAGCTGGCAGCTACATGCTGTGGGGAAGAGTGAAATTTGACTTTTAAGGAGGAGATCCTCATAAACAAAAATGGGTGTAATTACTTTCCTGTTGCTAACAAGAAAAGAGATCTCACCTCTAAGCATTCTGGATGGTTAGCAGCAAAGTTTTTCCACTCATCTACAGAGTAGTGTTTATGAATGGCTGTAAAGAGAGTGTGCTAGAGAAAGACAGAAAGAATGTAAGAGACAATACAGACATGCTTTAGATAATGTTGGCAACTCAGTGTCAGCGGTTGAAGCAAGAAAGACGTCCTCATTTGAATTTTTGTTTAATTGTTTGTGTTATGTGTTCCTATGAGTCGCCACAATTTCCCATCTCCTGTTTAGTTAAAAAAATTTTCAACTGGGTCGCAGTAAACTTCTAACTTCTATGACTTTTGAAATAATGATTACAGAAACTCTAAATTCCTACGTCAACCTGAGATGTAACAAGAAAACAAGCAATATCCCTCAAGTAAGCAGAAGTCTAACTGTTTCTGTGGCAAGAACACATGTAAAACTTTTGTTTGTTTTTTCCCAAGGCTCACCCCTCAGGATCCTGGTTTTTATTTTTGAGATTTTATCTCAAATACTTGCAAAGAGATCTTAGTGGAAGGACAAAGACAAGCACACAAGCACAACTGAAGTATTATATTTACATCTGTTGAGTTGTGTTGACTCACTTTGCTGAGGACCTGTGCCATCTCAAATGTTCCTGTGGTGTCCATGTTGGCGGCGATGATGGGGATACCAGTGTAGGTCTGTTTGGAGTTGCGGAATGTGAAGGTCCTCTGAAGGTCCACCTGAGGGAGTTATTACAATCCAGTGGGTCGCTTAGTCAGCTCTACTGTGATAAGCTACATGAAATAAGCAATGCTCAGTGTGACACAATAGCTGCTTTCACTACAGGAAATAAAGTAATTTGTCCATACTGATGATGCAGGGTTTGTTATCAGATAGATCTGATACATTATAACAAATCTTACTTGAGCAAGTATCTGCTGCCTAATGAGTGAACACAATTTTCCCCTCCTCCAAATTAAATGCTGAACTCTTAGCAATATATCACGCTGTTGCTAAATTCATGCTTAAAGCCATACTTGGTCTCGTATGATTGCTAACTTATGGTGACAAAATTACAGTACATTGATAATAACTATACTAGTAACTATAACGATTTTCTGCTTGTCAGTTGCACAGGGCTTTAGTAATTGATTTAGAGAAAGTAGGCCTATGAACGTGCTTTGAAAACACAATATTTTATATGATGCCAAACATTTGCTAGAGGGAAGCAGGTAAGCTATGTATATTCTCATAAAAAGAGTTATAATACAGAGCCAAGTGTTTAAAACTAATGCCAAGCTTTTAAAATCATTTCCTCTTAGTTCAATCCAGCAGTTTTGTAGTGCTGAATGCTTTTCCTGAGTAGAGGTATGACATTAGGCAAAACCACTTTGCTTGTGCTACAAACTTCACAGCACAATCATTTTCAGAGACACAGGAAATGTGGCTTTAACTCATGATGCCAAGAGAAAGTAGAAAGTGATAAAATAGGAATGGGTTAGGAGAGTGGAGCATCTAGACGTACATATCAATTTTCGTGATGCAGCAAATCAGTGTAGGTCTCTTGTTTCAGCAAACTGACTCAGTGGGATTTTCCAGTCTAATCCCAAGTAAAGCATGACAGAGTATGGCATCATACATTTGTCACCTCCTCTAAAAAACTGTGTGGATGCCTGATAAACTTAGCTTTGGAATGTGGATTTCAGCACCTGTTAAATGCAAAAATAATTCAAACAAGGCAGTCAGAATGAAAACAGATTGATGCTTTTAGAGCACCTGGGCCATTGGATTTGGCTGCAGTCCTGGCATCCTGCAGTGAGTCACCATCATGAGAATATAGATGTAAAATAATTTCAATTACTTTAAGTGCTTTCTTTAGGATGACCAACATAACGTATTGTTTAGTTCAAAAGTCAAGAATGAGGTGACATATTCATCAGATGTGATAAAATAGTAAATTGGTATTTTAATTTTGCAACCACTAGTGTCTGCTCATGTACCCAATGTTTCCAGAGCTGTTATCTGTGACAGTGTATATATAACATTATTCAGAAACCTGTGTGCTATGTGGAGTGAGCTCTGGTTGACAGTGGGACACACAGTACTATTTTTAAACAGCTTTTCTGAGAAGTCTCCTGTGTCTCATGTTGCTTACCACCACTCAGAAGAGTCCCACCTAATCCCACCCTCCACCACAGATCCAGTGCCACCACACCAGTATTGAGATCTTGGGTCTGTACCAGTCTAGTGATAGATCTAGTGACACATACTGCAATTACACTGAGGAAGCTCTAAAGATAAACAACAAGGAGTTGATTCCTTGTCCCAGAGATCCAAATCAGTGGGTGCTAAAAATAGTTTGGCCTGTTTAACCTGCTTAAAAAAGAAATATGTATATTTTATATATTTTTTTAATCTGTGCCTCTCTCCTTTTTCCTTCGTTGCTGTCTTTGTTTGTAGTCATGTGTTCTCTACAGTCACGTTTTCACCTTGTTTTCTGTAACCTTTGAGAAGGTCACTCCACTGTTACATGCTCATTCATGCTAGCTGTTTCGCTCACCAAAGTACAAAGGCAGTGTACACTTAATGGTTTACACAAAACAAGACAATGAAAAGAGACTCGGTATAGAATTACACCAAGCATGCACTTCACTGAGATAACCTTTTAAGATTAGAGAGTTAATGAATGTCATTCATTTAATCATGATGATATGACTGTACCAAACAGGTTCAGAAGGCCTCAGAATGCTGCACCGCCTATTATCCATCTCCATGCATCAATAGTTAATTATCTCTATTGCGTCACTCATCATGAAGGTGTAAGCGTAAGTGTACTTCCTGAACACTAAACAGATTACACTTGTCTTGCGAGGAATCCTTCCGAGATGGTTGATTTATCTACAATTGTAATACTTAGATTACATTATCAAAGTACAAATAATTAAATTCACCAACCTCTGAGCGACTCTTCAGGCTGCTTCTCTTAGGTCTGAAGAGGACATCCTTAAAGTCCAGCTTGAGGTCTGCATCAACTCGAGGCATCTTGGATGCCCAGAAAAGTGATGACCAGGAAGAGGATGATGAGTGTGCAGAGGAGACTCCCCTGATGAAGGCAGCAGCAGCAGCAGCAGCAGTGGTCGCTAGTCCCAAGCCCCAACCACCAAACCCGAACCTCCAGACGGCCAGCGTATTTATAGCAAAAGGGGACCCAGCCCAGCCCCAGCCCCCATGGCTTTATTTGGGCCTGGACTCCCTCTCTCTCAGTCCACCCTTCTCTCTCTCTCTCCACTCTCCTTCAGCAGAGTGGCAGGAGCAGCAGTGGCCAAGCCAGCAGGCACGCCAGGCTCTCCCAGCTGCTGACGCATGTACACAAACTCTTACATACACACACATGGTAGCACTGCAGAGGGTTGTGTGCTGCAGTGCTAAAGAGCACACCTGCTGTCTGGTTAGGGCATTGCTCCCTAAGATGTGGGCTGATTGGACAGAGACAGGGAGGAAGAAGTAAAAAAAGTAGAGAGAGCTGTTGATACAAAGGCAGACAGGCTAAAGCAGTAAGATGTAGTGTCCTGACAAGCTATACCATTAATTGATAATAATTCCCTTAATCTGTATTTGTTCTGATCAGTATTTAATACATAATACTATTCTATTATTATGTCAATTATGCAAGGCAGTGATGTAGGTGAAGCCCTGTGGCCTGTCTCAGGCCTCTGGCTTGATGCTGATGCAGAATTATTATTATTATGTTATTTTCATTTTTGCTAGTATACATATAAATAAACATACAATACGTTTTCAGATGTACAAAATGATGCACAATTCCTGAATTAAAAAAACAAACATTTTAAGCATTAAGCAACACTATGCCAAGAGCAAAGTGAGTCATGTGTAATGACTGCTGTGTAGAGTTTATACACTGGCTGGCTTTGTGAGTCACTGGAGAGCAGTGTTTGGTTTTAAGCAAAAATAAAGTAGTTTTGAGTTTTGAGACAACATACAAACTGAAAACTGTAGTACAAAGTCCGACCAGTAGATGTCAGCATTGTTGTTGAAAACAGTTGCAACATAAAGAGCAGACTGAATGCCACAGTTTAAGACCCTGTTAGCGTTTCCTGGAAACAAGAAGTTTCTTTGTGATATTTATATGTCTATTTGTCACTGCCTTTACAGCAGGGTTACATTGTTTCTGGCTGTGGTTTCTTTGTGTTCAATCTATGCAAGGAAGTAGTTATTCCTGAAAGAATCTAACTGTGAAAAAATGACTTTTTTTCACACAATACTATCATTTCTTACACTGCAGGCTGGTAACACAGAACACAAGCTCTATAAATGTAACTGTAAATCGTATTTATAGACCTATGGAGAAGTTAAAATTGCTGTACTACTCTGACTGCACTTATGACCTAATGATGTCATAATATCATGCCTCATTAGTATGTAACTAATACGTTCAGAATAATCTATAGTTAAAGTGTTAGCAGTTGCTTTAAACTCATTACTCTTTGTGTATGTCACACTAAACTGCACTGATAAGAAAGTGCTGAATAAGGTCAGCCCCTTAAAGGGTTTTAAGGCAGTCAAACTGATAAGAATGAGTTGGCTTTAACCCCGTGTACACCACATTAACCGTGTCAGCTTGCTGCAATCTCAGCTGGAGCCTCAGGTCGGAGTTAAAGGCTGGTGTAGGAATTAGGTGAAAGTGCAACAAGTAGCTATCTCTGTAGCTAAGCCCTGATTATGGCTCGTAATGCAGGAGCTCTATCTGTTGGAACTAATGGGCACTAAATGTCCAGAAACACATTTATCAATGTGATGTCGCACAAGCTGGGTCTTTTTTAGCCATTCTATCTGAGTGGCTCTGGGATGGTGATGATGGTGATGGATCAGTCAGTCCACCGCTTTGGTCCAGATTGAACTGTCTTAACAACTGCAGGTCATGAAATGACAAGATAAGACATTTAGTACATCAGTTTCTGTACCAAGTGAGAAATGGTCTCTGCCTGGTCACCCCCATGCAAAAGTCTGACTCCACTGGATTTGACCTGAAACACTGATCATACCCTAACATTTCCTATAGCACCACCATTATGGGGCAGCAAGCAGTTGTCTACAAATCCCAGGTTCAGTGGTTCGCTTCCCAGTCTCCTGGCTACATGTCGAGGTGTCCTTGGATAAGACATTGAAACCCAGTAGTAGCACCAACATGTACTGTATGGCAGCTGTCCAACAACAATTCAGTGTTATGCATGTTCTCCTTAGGATGAATGTACTTTTGTTGTTTCCTTAGCTTCTCATCCCATGCCAGCTGACCCAGATTTTAAATTGCACATTTCCACAGTATTTATTTGACAATCATCATGGTGAACAGTGCAATACTTATTGATAATGCAAGTTTATTATACAAACACTCTTCAGCATCACATATTCTACTATCCAGTAAAGGGTCTAGTCATGCATCTAGGTAAATTAGTGTGTATGTGTGTGGATATTGAAAACGCTAAATGTTACATTTGAACATTTTCAACAATTAAAATTCTCTGCATAGAGAATATTGTGTAGCCTGCGTTGGCAGCCTATTAACATTCATCCTAAACTATCATGTACACACTCCAAAAACCACACACACAGACCACCTCACTGTGTATTCAGTTACGAGTTAATGATGCCATCAAGACGCGGGCTCTGCCTTAAGAAAACTTATCTCAAACACATTCAGAGAAGCTGTGGCTCCCTTGGCAGTGTGTGTCACTGGGCCAAGCAGATGTGAAAACCACATGGCAGTGGGTGGGTAAAGTTTGTGAGAATCTTTGATGTTTTCATTTTGGCACAAGTTGAAATGATAAGAACTTAAATATTCTATTTGTTTTGAGTGGCTCAGGTAACAAGCATGAAGAAGACTCCATCAGGGAATATGCAGAGCTTTGTGCTGTGGGTTTTGAAGTGATGAACTAGAATTTGCATCTCAGAGATGGCATCAAGTTAAATTTACTGCACTTCTTTCTCGGTAGGACATGTTTTCTGCATGGATTATGCTTAAACATGTGTTAGGGGTAAAAATAACAACAACAAGCTCAAACTCTAGAGAAGTAGGTCAAAAGCCATTCTGGAGTAATAAAGTATGGAAAGCCTTCAAAAACAGTGTAGCATGCAGAGGAACAGATACTTTACTATTGTCATACAAGAACATTTCTACCTGTATTATACTGATAAAATAAATGTGAAAATGATAGCAAAAAAAAATGTATGCTAAAAAATAAGGTCAAAGACCTGTGTTAGTATAGAGACTTGGTGTAGAATAAAAACAGCAGCTGGTAAATGGTAAGTTAAATTTATCATAAACTGCCAGCAGTTGATCCATACTATTATACCACAATTTCTTAGTTGATTATATTATAAAAATGTACATTTGCAACATGTAACTAGTCACTTAAACTATACAAAGAAATGTACTGGAGTAACAGAACATTATTTTAAATAAATGTAATAAAAGTACTTTGTTTGTATTAATTGTACTTACATTCCTTGAGTAAATGTAGTTAGTTACTTACCACCTCTCCCCTAAATTGGTTGGAGTTGGTTACCTAGATAGAAAAAATGCTGAGCTCAAGCTGAATTCTAACTCTTTGCAGCTGGGTTGAGGCATGTAGAGAAAACACTGTCCAAGTTATAAGTTAGCCATAAACATAGCAAATGTTTCCAGGAGATGTACAGAAACATGACTTTTGCTCTTTGCAAGCACAGAATAATTTAACACTGCTGGCCGGAGTAGAGGCCTGTGGAAAATCCCAGTATTTGACAGTAGATGTAAACAAAATATAGTCAATAAATGATAAACAAATAACAAACACACCACAACAACAGTGCAAATTGTTAGACATGGATCTGTGATGAAGTTAAGTGTGGAATGGTATTTCTGAAATAAAAATAATTATGATAAACACATTATTTAAAAGAAATACATTTTTGTTTTAAGTTACTAAATCCTTGTGCAACTTCTCATCTGACAGCTTCACCTGGATGCCAAGCTGATTCTTCCATATTCAGAAGAAGCTTGAAAAAAAAACTGAGAAAGAAATATACATTTTTCCATTTTCTATTAGAACTAGAAACAACAGGGGTTACTTGAATGCTATCCTTCCCCAAAGAATCAACTTGGCATCCAGGTGAAGCTGTCAGATGCTGATATTATTATTAATCCGAGTCTGCAAAGTAAATGCAGTCCAGTAAGAATGACATTTACATATAGTACAGTACTGTTAAGGTTACAGCTGTACAGTCAGGTAGTATTCTGTTACTTCTGTGCAATTACTTTCTAACATTTCTAACCTACCAACATTCTGCATGCCTGACTGGTTAGAAATCACAGCTGTCATCTTCATGTGTCCCCAGCCCACTGTCAGCAGTGTCCTTGGGGTTTGTTTAATGGCAGTGATGCCTAAGCGTGAAAAACAGATAAGAGAAAACAGAGGAGAGCAAGACAGAAGTGTTCTCCTCCAGAAGGTCATGGAAAGACAAGTGTTGAGAGAGGGAGAAAGTCAGACTAATCAATAGCTTCTGTTCTTAATTCTAGCTTCCAGACTTCATAATCACAGTCCAGTGGAGCTTGTCATTTCTCATCAACAAAGAGAGTGCCTTCGTACCACAGACTGAGCAACTTTAAACCTCTTTTCTAAGCCTGACAATGAAGTGGCCACATTGACCTTCAACAGTTCTGTTCCCCTGGAGCTGAGGTTTAAAGTTATGGCAGGTATTTGCTCCATTGTTGAAAGATATCAGGTTTCCTGATTTTATTTGATAACATTGCTCAGTCAAACCAAGAACTTGTCTTATGAAAGACTGTTATCAGGGTATTTTTTTCCCCAGTTAAATCTGGTGTTTAGAGCAAAGGTTTGATCCTCTGAACGTTAGAGAGCCTAACCGGTAACGGGTGGGTTATCCCAATCTTCCCTCTATAGTAGATAGTATGATTTATAGGTAGTTCAGTTTGATTTTTTTCCTTTTGATGCCTTATATATAAATCTTTTCATTAAAGTGTTTAATATTTCACATGGAAAATAAATTGTTTTCCCCTCTAAATTACCACCTTTCTTACATGGTCCCTACTGCTTATCAAGTATTTGAACATTCAATTAAACTTCAGTTTTCACTAGTCAGTGTTGTTTATAATAAGTGTAAGATGCACAAAAAACAAATGTTCGAGAAGTCCACAGGGACAGTTTTTAAAAAACTTTATTAATACTTTCTCTTGTTAAAAGCAGAATATATATATATAAAAAAAAGTTTAATTCCAAGTTATTTTACAGAGCATAGTGGCCTTTGCTTCAGAAAACAGAAACAAATCACTACTTGTATAATGTGAAAAAGTCCTTCCCCTGCAGTGACTGAGCTTAATCAAGTCAACATTAAAGAAATAAAGTTTTCCTTTTTTTTAGCAGAAAAAAAATGTCTGCAAAAGTTTATTATAAAGATGGTGTTGCTGCTACATTAAGGCCGAACTCCCTACAGACACCTGGAAAGCTTCCTTGGTAAAGTGACAATGTCGTGTTTTTATTTTTTATTTTTTTAATTTAAATTAAATACAACTTGAAAATGAAAGCTTTTCAAAAACGAAGCAAATATTGCACAGATTGTTCTCCTAGTACCCTTTAAAGTAGGTTTTCAGAGGAAGCAGCTGCTGCTGGACAAACCATTTTCTTTTTTGTATAAACTATTGTGAGTCTGCATCTGCTGACAAGAACAGTTGGTGCTCTTAATCTCTACTTCTGTTGGCATTGAAATACATATGGAAAGGTGCAAAAGTCTCTGAAACCAGACCTTTTGTTTTTTCGTCAAGACATTTCAAGGCAAGAGGTTGAGGGAGTGTCAGCAAGATACAGTTGAGGTGAGCTAAAGGAACCTCGAAGACCCCTATTTGGCTCTAAGATCACATGAACAAGGCCATGGTGGTCTTACTGCCTGCTGTGTTGCATTAGTATGCAGTGCTGTACCCAAAAGAAATGCTGCTCAGCCCCTAAATGCCTTCTCATTGGCATCAAAAACATGAAACATGAAAAGCAAAAAGGAAACAAAATATTTAAACCACAAAAGTTCAGTTCTTAAAATGTGGGGAAACCTTAAAAATGGAATAAAGACTCAGCCATTGTATACAGTGTTTAGCTATTCTAACACATGATCTGGGGCTAGGAGCCTGATATGGAGCAAAACAAAAATAAATCAAAACCAAATATAAAATTTCTATTATGTATCAGGTCAACTGATGCAATAATTTAATTAAAAAGGACATTAAGAGTCTAGTCTAAACTCATGTTGGGGTAGGAAATAATGGCTATTAAAACAAGCAAGCAATAATACTAAAACCAAACAAAGTGACAGGAAGAAAAAAGGAAGTAACACGCATAGACACACACACAAACACACTGGATTGGAGTGACTTGAATAGATCTTCGATTATGCTCAGGAGTTTCTATACGTTAGTTAGTTCACGGAGTCCAGGCAGAAAACAGGCTGAGGAGAAATCTTCCTTCTTTATGAAACCACAATCTGGGTTGGTGTAGCTTCAGAATGTCCAAAATAGAGTTTGCTGGGTTTAGTGTAGTTGTGGAGTGTGGTGAATTTTATGCTCATACTCCGTGGTGGAGCAAGTGTGAGAGGACAGCATCTCTCTGCGGATGGGGGCAGGGATGCTGCTGCTGCGGTGTTGGTGGTTGTCGGTCAGCGTCAGGTTCAGCAGGCTGGTGCATGTGGGCAGGTAGACATGCTGCACATGGTCCACGTCTGCCCGACACACAGGACACAACTGAGGGAAAGGAAAGAAAAGGAATTTGACATCTAATCAACTACTGAAAAGAAAATTTAAGTCAGAGAACACATGGCCAGAAAAGTGGTCAAAATGGTCCAACCAATATAATACTGTGCAGCATTTAGTAACCCACTATATCCAAGAAATGTCTATAGCTTTTAATTTGAGTTCATAATCAGAAAACAAAGGTAAGAAAGACAGATGCACATTAAGAGACTTACAGCAAACTGGACAGTACAGTCACACAGATCAGCTCTTCCATTCAGGCTTTTAGCTATTGCTCTATTTAGCTGACAGACAGTGTTAAGACTAACAGACAAAGCAGTGAAACTTTCTATGGTCTTAAGTTCCTACTGACTCCTTCACACGTCTATTAGCTGGGTCACATTTCCTAGTTTAGTTAATGGATGGCTGCTATAATCCCTTCATAAGACAGACAAACACGCGCACATACACACCCCATCTGCTTCCACAAAGATGGGCAACATTTAGCTGATTAAGTGAAGGGACAATCTGGTCACCAGAGTGTAAGCAAAGCTTAGGATGAGAAGTTAGAACTTAAGTATAATTAAAGAGCTTTTGGTATAGATGCAAATTCACAGTAGCCTGAAGTCAAGGACCAAACAGAAAACAAAGTAAAACTTATTTGGTTTTCAGGCTCTTTTTTGTCTTAATTCCTCTTTCTGAAGTACTACTTCTAATATAGTGCTGACATCAGCATTTGAGATGTAGTAAATGCCAGAAGCACTGTGACATTCAGTGCATATGATAACCACATTAGTGAAAACCCTTCGGAAGAAAATAAACAATCTCAAAAGTCCAAAGAAACAAGGGTGCAGAAGACTCACCTGAAGCTGATTTGCGCAGGTTTGACAGCATACCATATGGCCACAGGGGCAGAATGCGGCATCTATCTCCTCCTCACAGCACAGCATGCACAACAGAGCCTCTCTGAGCTTCTGCAGCCGCTCCTGTAGGGCTCGGCTCTGCTGGCAGCTGCCACAGTCCAGTCCCTCATCTTGCCCGTTTTCTCTGCTCGGGGAGTGCGAAGGAGAGGAGCGTTCGCCGCTGCCAGGGTGAGAAACCAGGTCTACAACACCGGAGTTGTAGAGTGCGCGGCGGGCATGGTCATACACTTCTTTGGAAGTGCGTCGGATGTCGAAGACATACTTCTTGCCCAGGTTGATGTTTTCGTTGAGGAACAGTGAAGCCAGGTGGCCTTTAAAGTCTCTACTGTACTGCATCATCACTGCATTTGTAACTGTGTCACACCTGTAAATGAAATTAATGTCAGCATTACAGAATGACATTTAATTTTTAAAAAATCATCTACCTTAACTAATGATCTGCCTTACATCTCATGCACTCACTGTTTGGGAGAGTACTGTATGTCGGTTTATTTAACATTCCCCTTGCACCTTTTAGACAACACCTAATGTTCATACTGTTAAGGTGCCACATGCACTAGTGAGACTAACACTGAAAACGTCTTTCTGAGCCAGGATGATGAAGACATGCCTGCAAAAAAATTAAAATCTGCAGACAGAGCTAAAACTCATCCCTAAAACAAAAGGACAGGTCTGTCTTTTGTACCTTTGTACAACTGTGACTGACTGAGAACAATTCCATAGCTCAGCCATTTGAATTGTGCCTGTTCACTGCAAATTTTAGACACATTTCTATGAAAAGAGAAAATGCCATTTCTAATTACTGAAGATCCTCCTGTGGAATCACTACATGTCAAGGACACATTTTATGTAGTTATATGTCTCACTTTGCGCACATTTACAGTATATCATAAAAATGTTTATTTTCAACAGGTACACACTCAGTAAATTTGTACATATGTGGGATAATACATACTCAGTAAGCACAGCAGAAGGTGGTGTAGAACAAGGCTTTACACAACACATTTTAAGTCACGTTCTCCCCTCCACCTTTCCAATAATTAAATCTTCTGTCAATGGCAGTGAACAACAAACTGCTTTCATTAACATAATACAAAAATCAGGTGATGTGTTCAAAACCAGCTGAAATTGGTGCAGTGACAGGCAACTATAGCCTAGACTGCTGAAAAAACACTCATAGCAAAATAACTGAGCAGCAGAGCTTAAAATTAATTTTAAGTGATATCTTTGTTCACCACTTGAAGAGCGCTACACTCCATAGTGGACTAAATGCCTTTAATAATTTAAGTCTATATTGACCTTGTGGAGCAGAGCAGAAGTTATTAGACTTCTAATAAAATGTGACTGCACAGCTACAGTATACGGTCTCAAAGTGCATTTTGCACCACTGATCTGGGACTAAACACTGTATGACCTGTACATTTCTTACCTATAGAAGGCATGGGTCTCAGTGATAGCCCGGTACAGACCACTGGCTGCCCGGTTACTGATCAGCTTGAACAAAAGCACCACAGTGTCATTTGTGTCCTTGGTAACTGTCAGGTAGACAGTTTTTCCTGATTGGGTGGCAATTTGGATGATGGGATAGCTTATTCTAAAAAAAGAAAAAGAAAAAGATACATGCTGAATATGTAAAGGCAGACTTACAGTAGATGTTAACTTGTATTCATGTAGAAACAAATATAACATTACTCTAAAACATACACTGACCTAATTGTACATCTAGGTGGAGCGTACCTGTTGACTAAGCTGAAGTCCTCCTTGCAAACGGCAATGCCCTCAGGGCCCACTCCTATGGCCAAACGTTGACCATTTGCGTCGCGAACCCAGTGCCACTCAACGCCGTAATGCTCCAGAGAAGAGACCAGCTGCAGGGCCTGATACTCCACTGAGCCCTGGCTCAAACCTTCCAGAGACTTATGTCTAGATATGATGCTGCAGGAGGAACAAGATAGGGAAGAAATGGAAAGAAAGACAGACCAGTTTAACTCTAATGCTCAGGTTTAACATGCCACTCTCTGACACAAGCTGCATCATATCCAATATTCCAAGAACACACATTGTGACAGGAGTATTATACAAGCAGAATAAATGCAACAATGTTGAGTATGATGTAAAAATGTTTTTTGCTGACATCTGTACTTGTGAGATCAATGTTTAAAAGAACCAGAACTGAAAACTCATCTTAACCAGTGAAGCCTTCTCATTCTTAAAGACTGTAGCGGGAAATGCATATGACACACAGTCTCTATACCATATTGATTCACAGTTAGGTGATTCTATGTCATTTATAGAGGATAGCTGTTGGGAAAAGCATGCACCTGCATACACAACAGCTGAGTGTAGGTGTAGCAGTTAACACCAGTGCCTCCTGGCCAAATAGAGTACATGCATAAAGAGTTTAATGTAGCAGGTTTGGCAGATGGGGCTTGATAGTGTATAATTTAAGAGGCCGAACATTTGAGGAACAGCGCCATGTGCACAACAAATTGTTCCAGAAGGTAGTACAAAGGCTGTAACTACTAAACGGAGACACTGCAGCACTTTCTGGATACATTCCCAACAGTTGTAAGTGAGAAGCATTGCTGTAGAAAGTGTGGTGTGGAGTCATCTATACAGATTGCTTGGAGTGGGCTTTACCTGTTGATAGTGGCGGTGCTAGGCTCCTCTCCACACAGCTCTGAGTACCAGTACTGAGCTGTGTTTTGGTTGTAGTCCCCAAATTCAGCCTGTGCCAAGAGTGCGCTCAGCTCCTCTGCTTGTTCTGAGCCCATCCGTAGGTGACCATTATGAAGATCCTCCTTCACGTGCATGAAGAAAATGTGTCTGGACAGAACAAAAAAAACTTTGGGTTATAAGTAATATTATGACAGTAATAGATATATTGTTATTGTGGTTTATTAAAATAAAGGCTTTGGTTAAACTGTTAATTTAATTAAACCAAGACACATTTTGCCCTTATTCATTGTACAACTGACTTTCATGTGTAATTGTCAAGAAGTCAGGATGTCTAGAATTTCATCACAGACAACTGGCATTTGCGTGTGCAGCGAAAGGAAGAGCAACTGACATTTGATAAGTACTAACAATGACTTTCTCTTATTTAATCGCTTCCTCAAAAACAGTTTTGGAACTTCCTTTAAGTGTAAATTCACTAGAAGCTAACAAAAGAAGAAATTGTGGGAAAAGAAAAATAATTGCTGGTGTTTTTCTCCACAATACGAAGCACTCAAACTTTTAACCTGGTGCATAAGTTGGCAACTATGCTTAGACGATATCTGCTGGGCCACAAGTAAGTCTGAATGTTCATGCATGGCATCCTGTCAATCTCTGGCTCTGTGGTTCAGTCTAACAGTCAAGCCTCAACAGGTCTACGTAATGAAGATAAGTTACTAAATAATAAATAGCTCAAGTTACCGTTTTGCTTGTAGCATCTTGACATGCTCAAAATAAGCTGAGTTTATTAAGGGACAGGGAAATGGTTCAAAGATTAATGGCCATCAGAAACACAGTTGTTATCGTTTGAACTGAACGATTATAGGAGAACACCAAGTTCTGGTGTGGCCAAGGAAAACAGCTCAATTCTCAAAAAAGAAAAAGCTACGGCAGGTCCTTTCCATTGTGTGGACAACAAGATGTGAGGAGTTCTCTCCTTTTAGCAGCAGGAGACAAAACGTCAAAAGGAGTAACGCCCTTACTGATTCGGGCTTATGTCATTATGCATGTTGAACTACAGTACACTAAACTGATCCGTCTTTGAGATGACCTGTGGCACAATAATCTGAGGATTATACAGGCACCATGCTATTTCAAGTCACCCGCTTCAGTGTGTACAAATCCGCAGGGTAGCTTTCTACAGGCCAATGATGTTGACTAGTTGAGATCTTGCTGTGTGCTTGGTGACATCTCAACTTTGCTATTAGTCAATTGTCTCCTTGCATGTCCCTCTAGGCTGAATTATTTTTGCCCATCACATCCTGATTGTGGTAGACTGAAAGTAGATTGCACTGAAACTGCTTATTATTTGTTAAGGAGAAATCTCCCTAAGGCTAAAACTCTCTTTGAAGCATGGTGCAAAGGGAGACATTTTTCCATTTGCTGAAATCAGGTCACACTATGACTTGAGAATATTTCAAAAGGGTTTAGGAAAACATTGAGTGGAGGGGAAAGGTAGCAATTACTGTTTTTGTTACATTTATAGGAACCCGTTGCATTTTGCTAAAGTACAGTAGGAACTGCATCTTGCCAAGATGTCTCATGGCGACAGGCTGGAGGTGAGGTTTCCTCTGACATCTTATGGGACTAAAAACCAGACTCTTGAGGGAGTCTGTGTGTGTGCATACAAGCACATGTATACATACACACCCCTCATACAACACATTCACAGTTCTTCCAAGGAGTATCAACAGCAGCAAAAGCAGCTGTGAAGCACAAACACGGTCAGTTTACAGAGCCCCTGATAAAGCCAGACCATAACAACTAGCCCCATAGCTGACTAGCCGCAGGCATAACAAACAGTGCTTTGATATGGTGTTAAACATCCCAGTGCTCTATTGTGTCAGGCCCAGCAGGCATCATGTGATGAAGCGCTGCTAGTGAGCTACCTGCCTGACACAAACAATAGGACTGACTTGACTGGGAGTTTACTACTGGGTGCCGAGTAAAGTTTACCATAGGGCAAGCGGCACAGGTTACTCTAGTTCAGGCAGGAACTGGCAAGGGCTTAATATCGAACAGTGAGCAAGGCATGTCTTAAAAGGCATTTTCTGCATAAGTTGCACTCTGTTATTTTGGTGTTGTCACAGTTTAACCTCAGTGTTGTTTTCTGTTAACTACGCATTTATGATGATGTGGACTATGGGACTTCGGGCCACTGTGCTGCTGAGCAACACTGACTGCAGCATTACCACTGTGTGTTTACAAGTGTATGAGCTTTGTTGGGTTCAAGTCGAGCTAAAGTTACAATTATCATTTGAAAGAGAAACGTGCTATACAGCAGAACAGGTTAACATGCCTGCAACTGCAGTCAGGTAACTACAGTTCATCGATAGCTGTTCCAGTCAGCACAATGAGAACCATCAGTTACGGACTCTGCCAAACCACTCTAAAACATGACTAATACACAGCTGCTTCGCATGCAGAGGGAAATTCATTCTCCCACTGAGGCCCCTGTAAAGCTATACTGCTTCTCTGTGTTTTAAGAACCGGCAGCAATGAACACCAACTACATCTTGTAATAATTGAGTTACAACCCAGCCTGGGTATTCTGATGATTGAGTTGAAAATAAATGTAATTCTACACTTGCTTGGCTTCTACATTAAGTGGATTGATTCTCAGACAGCTGTCCTGGTCAGTCTGTACAGCTGGTGTAACACTGCCCCGGCACCTGTCAAGCTCCATCCAACACTCAGGGCATGGAAGAAACAAGAGGTCTTAAATCCACCAACACTGGATCAACACGGTCTTTGAGACTAAGATGGTCTTGATCAAATTCAAAAGGTTAACAAAAACCTTATTAAGCATAGAGGGACAGTTCAAACGGTGCAGTTGTCCTTTGTTTCCAGAGTGAGTAATACTATGTAATACTAATACTATGTCAGGCTTCATCATTCAACAGTCAGCAACTAGACCCCTCCACTGTATGCTTCAGCTTGTCTGAGTCACTATATCTAGGACCAACACATACGCAACAATTCAGACATATCTGGACTTGAGATATGCATCAGTTATGCATCAGATATGCATCATCAGAGTCATCTGTGAAATGAACTTTAAACACTGCAGCCACCATCACATCGTTGACTTGTCCTTTAGACTGGCCCTCTCGAACACCAGACACACTCACACGTACACAATACAAGGAAGTCTGTGCTGAGACCAAAGCGTCTTGGCCTATTTACACTGTATTGCATTGTAAATACCTTATTGCTTTGCCCTTCATAGAGATAAATTATAATCAAAGTCTTAATAGGCTTACTCATTTACAGATCCAACCTCCTGTGAATGCTCACTGAGCACAGGGGAAATAAACATTATTCAAAACAGTGGGTGCAGGGGAGGCAGCGTTCATGTGAGGTGCTCCAAGAATGTTTCAATACTTGATTGGGTGGCTGGAATAATTAAATATTAAAGCAGGATTTAACCCAGAGAAAGAAAATAGGTCACAGTTTACAGTGTTGAGATAAAGGGGGTGAGATAATTTACTTGATTTCTGCTGCCCAGTCTCTGAACTATTACAATTGAACACACCAAAATATTCCAAACCGCAATGTTTAACATATTTTATAAAAAGATTTGAGACATCTTTACAAGTTTATATGTAATATGCTGCTAAACAAGAAGAACAGACCAGGTGCATTTTAAGTAATTCAAGACTCATTATCAAGTCAACTAAACTTTTATTCAGCTTGTTCCACCCATCTCTAAAACCCACCATCTCAGTGCCTTTTTCTCCAGTAAGCAGAATGAGTTGGTTCACCCTACACAAGAACAAAACGTCCCCACAAGCTGAAACCTAACACCTCTGCCTAGAGACTGCAACTCATCCAGCCAATCAACAGGAGAGTTTCAGACCTCATCAGTTGGGCTCTCAACAATGCGGTCTGTAAGCTAGTCGAATAACACAGTGCAATGAGCTGTGAGGTTACTAGCAGTCAGTGAACTATATTAAACTTCAAGACATCAAGGTGTGGGCTGAATGGAAAAAAAAATTTGACTAAAATGCTTATTAAAGTTTAGATGGTGTTGTTTAGCACAAAGTACTAATAACTAACTAATAAGATCAGCTCTTAAAATTACAAATATGCATTTTCTCCAACTCAAATGAAAGTTATAAAAACAAAGCAGCTGTTTGTATTCTTAATGCCTAGGGTTAAAGGCCAGCTCTCTGTACTGGAGGGTAAAACTGATTAAAGCACAGCATAAATCCTAAATTCAGACACCAAACAAACAACAACTACGTTTTTCTTGGGCAAGGGCTAATGTTATCACTTTACACAATACATGCCAGGACTAGGTTACTTGAGTGCACAAGAATTGAATGCGGAAAGAAAGTCAGTGGGAAAGCAAATGGACTAATAACGGATGGTGGGACATACCGGAAAAAAAAAAAACATACCCGTTTTATACATATATTCAGAGAAGTGGTTTCCCATTTCGAAGTCAAACACAAGTGAAGAGACTGTTGAGACATAAATATTAAGATGTAATGTATAAAATAAGTCTTGCTTAAATAAACTGCTTTTGATTAGTGTCGGGTTAAAAATGGGCTTAGGTCCAAATAGTGTGAAGATGTTCACAATAAGGACCTCAGATAAAGCATGTGCTAACAACTGTGCCCTTTGAGGGTATCTGATGTTTGTCTGATCAGAATGCTAAATACGAGGGCTAATGAAGAGGAAACATTCACATATTTAAACCCCCTAGCAAGTGGTGTTTAATGATGCAGATAACATGGACTGTTGTTGAGGCCCCTAGGTCAGTGTCCCTTAACCAATACAAAATGTCTCCTGTACCCAGGCACTAATGGTATAAACGTCATGGAAATACAGAAAAACAACAGTTTCTTGAACAACAAAGTTTCAAGAGTTGTTTCGTTTTCTTTTGACATTAAATAACTAAATGTTTAGACCAAAAACTGGTGAAAGCAAATGTTAGGGTAAAACCATCTCAAACCACTGGAAGGTTTAAGATAAGTTTGGTCTTTGTTCAATACTCCACCTTCAGCTTCCCAAAATAGAAGACCACAGGAGAAGAAGCCATCCTAAGAGCCAATTTAATGCTTTTACAAAAAGTGACCCATTTGCAAAGCAAGCTGGGCAATACCAGATTTATAACAAGGCTTGAGAGAAGCTCAAAGCAATGACATTGAGGGAAAAAGAAAAAAAAAGACTTTTCAAGCTGGGGATGCAGCTGCCAAGGATCAAACTGAACTTAAACCTCAACCTATAACTCAACTAAAGATGTGGCCTGGACTTTGTATTGTAACATCCTAGATTATATAGGTGAAGTATTGCTGACTGAAGAGAATTAGACCAGCTAACTATTATGAGCAACCAGCAACCACTATTCTATTTTTTTAATACCTTGTCCCCAACCCCGCCCCCCCCCCCCCCCCCAACATTTTTCAGCGGCACCCAAATAATCGTGTGCAGCTGCATGTGACCATGAACACTTGAGTGACCTGCTGTGCTTTACGTGGCAGTAGAGTACACAGCAGCTTATATAAGCAGCTCTGTGTGCGTTCAGTCCACTGTATGTTACGTAATAAAGGCCTATAAGAAGGGCGTAGAGACACAGGCCCAAACGGGTTTATACACTGCTAAGATAATATATCACAGCTCATACATACGCTGAGCTACTGGAACATGGTATGCAACTATACAATGTTTTGGGTCTCATCTTGAACATGTCCAGTGATCAATGTTGTCTTGAAAGATAGCAAACAACATGCAAATAAAGAAAAGAAAAAGAACTTTCTGTAGCAAAGCAATGTCCGTTCATTCGCAAAAGTAGATACAGAGATGTTCCCATACATAGAAGAGATCCTGCAGACAAAAAAAGTTCAAAAATGTGCATTAGAGGATGGTTTTGTTTGTGTGGCATGATGAGGTGTGCTTGCTAGCTTGGGAGCATGCCTGTAGTAAGAACAAGATGTGTGGAGGCTGTGGTAGCCTTATTGGGTCAAAGGTGAGAGCACAAGTAATGATTGAAATTTAACTTTATCAGGTCCTCAAAGCACTGATTCACTCAAATAATCAACAGATGAGCTACAAGTTAAATAAGAAAGTTAATAAAATAAAACTTTTAACAACTACTTTTAGTCATGAATATACATGAAAGTGTATTTTCATGACCCTGTGTCGATTCCTGAAAATGCAACTGCTGTGCATCATATTGCCCTCATCTCAAAACATTATGTCATTCTGTCTAAACACTTTAATTATATCACATCTGAGCAGATGGATGACATGAAGGCTGAGCCAAAATTAAACACATAGCTTGACAGCATGGTGGTGTGTGCCATGTGTGAGTATTTATTAGCAGCAACTCCTTATACCCTTGCCTGCCATCTTTATCTCACCTTTTTTCACAATCTCATGCCCCCACCCTACACCAGCCATCTGTTGATAACCCCTGCTAATCTAGTGGAGGTCAGAGCGCAGGCAGCCAAGTATCCACCACACTCATGCTCTCCCCCCGACTGCCTTTTACTTTCTTCTTCAAAGGTTGCCAAATATGGGCCAGACAGAGGTGGTGTGTGAGTCAAATGGGCAGGGAGGGGGTGTAATCAGGGACAGTTTAAATCTATCTATAATAATAATAATACTACTACTACTATCTTTATGTTTAATAGAAAGAGAATGAGAAAGATGAGGACATGGGGCAGTGGGTGAAATGAGGAACAACAGAGTGCTGGAATGCCAAACTCTGGCCAAGACAAATATGGGTCAGTTTAATGAACAGCATGCTGTGTGTGATGTGTGTGTGTGTGTGTGTCTGTGTGTGTGTGTGTGTGGGGGGGGGGGGCAAAGCAGTGAGGCAGAGCTTAAAACACCAAACAGATCTCCCCTCAAGTGAAGTGTGCGCCCACCCCACAACCTTGGATCCAATTCTGCAATATCAAACACTAGCAGCACCAGCTGGAGTGAACACAACATTCATGGCATCACACTAGCTGGTAAAACAGGTTTTTTTGGACAGGTTCCAAAAAACAAAAACAAAGGCAAACTGGGGCTGGAGAGTCAGGATCAAGACTTGTCAAGGGTTCTTACTTTGATCTGGGTTATATTTTATTGTTGTTTTTTCTTTAAATCAAACTTCAGAGAAAATACACAATAGGTGGAGTATAGGTTTTGGCAGCAATTTACATGCAACTCATATCCTGATAGTTTTGATAACTACTATAAAAAACCAAACAAACCAAAAAAAAACTGCTACAACTGTGACTTGATTTCTGTAGAAGATAAAAAAAAACCCACACTAGTCATAGTTTCCAAACAGCATTTGCAAAAATGTCACACTGAGTGTGGCGCTTTTGTCCAGACAAAAATGTCCACCAACAATCCGAAAAAAAGCACAACAAAAGTTATTTTGGGTTGAATGGGGGCAGTGATAGAGGTCCTATAGCTGTCACACTGAGGTCCCTGGGGGCAGGCACAGAGCAAAACAGTCTCAGAGCTGCTCTCACATTTCCTGCCTGCCGCTTCACCAAAACAACCTATAGTAACCCCGGAAGGGCTCGGAGAAGAGGTTACTACAGGGCAGTTTACTGTATTGGAAACTAAGTGATCCGATTACGCTCAGGGAACTCGTTACCGATAGCTTTGTTTTTTGCAGCATGTGCTCCTCGTTGCATGTCACTGGCAGTCATAAGGAAATAAAAAAAAAAAAAAACATATATTGCAAATAACACCAGATTTCGTTTCAAAATGAGCGACTAATGAGAGGTACTTTGTAGACAAGGTGTTAGAATTATATTTCACCACTTATTTTCTATTCCTTCAAATAAAAACTAATAAAAAAAACATTATGACGAGCTCCATGCGGCGGATTAGCACCATCTCAGTACACATACCTTGTCTGATCTTGCAGAATGAGATGGGGCTCCACAAAAAACTTGACCCGCAACCTCAGCCGACAGGGAGTCACGTTATCCATCTGCTGGCAGATCCGATTCCTCAGGTTCAGCCACAGGTTCTCTCCTTTGCTGCCTGTGAACTGCAGCCCGAAGTAGTCCACTTCAATAATGCCCAACTTTCTGCAAACCTGAAATAAAGAATAGACCACATAAGTGGATTTTTGACAAAGCGACACACACACACACAAAACAAAAATCAACTGTGAGGGACAGAGTGTGCGGGTACACAACAAATCATACAGTTCACCAGGACAGTAGATTGAGGAAGAAAATGCACTTTTATCACTGTTCATTTAGATTTCTGCCGCCCTAGTGCAACTCTCACAGCTAAACCCCATCAATATTCAGAAGAAAACTTGGAGGCTGTCCCGGTCGGGTGAAGGGGTTTCCAGCCCCACAGTCCCACGCACCCCACCGCGGCGGCGGCGGACATGGGGTTATTACATAAGAACTGATGAAGCTCTGCAGGGAGCACGGAGACGGAGATAAAACATCATTCACACCCGCGGAAAGTTGGGAATATGCCATGCATAAGAAATAACTTCACATGTTATTAGCTGAAGAAAACAACGTGCAGCTATTAGGGACAGGGAAGAGTTCACATGCTGTTCACGTTGATGAGAGAGGTGAATATTTAAACGATTTGACTTCCCTTCTTAAATCATTTTGTTAAGAAGACAGACGTCCTGACAGTTCCAGATAACTTAGATCGGACTGAAGTTTCAGTTTGACTGGAGCGAGCTGCGTGCTCGCAGAGGCAGGAGAATGAACTCCAGTAACCTTCACACAGCCATCTGCCTGTGAATGAGCCACGCAGGTAGGCGACCGTCGTAGGTTTTAGTAGAATCAAAACTTCCCCATCAAGTCTATCGACTGTGATTCCACATTTAAAGGCTCGCTGTCACAAAGAGATGATGTTGTTCCTGTTGTTTCAGAAACAAAGCCCGCAGACGAACTATTTGTTTCCTCCTCTCGTGTGTGTGTGTGTGTGTGTGTCTGCGCGCAACAATGAAGCAGATGTTGCTTGCGGATGAAGTTCACAGTGAATACAACAGTGAATAAAACATCAAGCAGCGAGTACAGCTAAATAAAACATCTCAGTTTCGTGCAAACGCTAAAAATCAATTAGTCACTTTATTTACAACAATCACCGAGTCACAAAACACCGAGAACAGAGACGAACAACACGTTTAGGTGCAGTAAGTAAAAGATATTTTAAGTTTCGTGTAACAACCAAAACACTGCCCTGCCTGACAATAACCGTGTTTTAGAGGGGTCATCATAATAAAGCGTGATGCGTTTTATTGTGATGATGCTTACCTTATTAAGACAGTCTTCGCCGTTCGCCTTCGCATCAACTTCCACTTCCATCACCACCGAATCCGGACGAGTAACGTGGCAGAGCATTTTGGCAGTGTAATCTGTAGATCTTTGGTGTGCCACTCTTTAAAATAATAAAACAATTCTCGACCCTTCTTCTTAACCCCCTACATAAAGCCCTCGTCACTTTCTTTTTACCCTTTCACTCTGTGTGGCGGAACTGCTGCCACCAGCTGTATCAATGGATTGCCCTGCACAGCGCCGCCTACTTATAGCCGTCCAATGACAACAAGCCTCATACAATCGCAGTTCAACCAATCAAAAGTCGCGTTACATCCGCACGCTGCTTCGGCCTTAGTGCACCTGCGCCCTCTTCTGGCTCGTCTGCGTCACAACTTGCTTTCAACTCACCTGCTCCTAATGAATTCGACATTTCAGCAAACTTCATCAGACACTGGGGTGAGTTTAATGGCTTTTATACGGTCTCCTCCCTTGGTTTGTCTGAATAATATATGTGAATGCAGTACAGAAATAGCTGTGATAACAGGAAAATATTCCGCCTTGCTAGTCTTTAGCTGATGAATTTTTCATCTTAGCGTTTTCAACTTGGTTCCGCGTCCGTCGTATTCCTGCTTGTGCAAAGTATTGAACCAATTTATCATCGCCTGTACTTGAAGAAACGCTGAAATATACATTTTTTAATTAAAGCTATACCTTATCAAAGTGAGCAACAAGGGTGAAGATAAACGCGGCTTCCTTGTCTTTAGTGCGGATATAAAATGGAATAAAATCACAGTGAGGTTGGTTTGAGGACAAGCTTGTGGCATTTTGACACATTTGCTGAAGCTTTTTGGCTTGATGATCACAAGTTGGTTTATTAATATTTCAGTATTCATTCAGACTTATCTCTTCCACAATACAAACTCCTTTATATTATTCAACAACAACGTGTTGTAATTTCCACAGTAGGAGACAGCCTGACACTGCAGAAAACCGCTGCCCTGTACTCATGCTTACACTAGGGAGGCATGGTGTTAAGCCAAGCTTTGTGCTTGTCTGCCAGGGGACATTTCAGAGTAGAGGCAGCGTGCCTCTCCATATCTTTGTACTTTTCCACCACTGCATCCTCTAGCATGGTGACTCAAATACAGCAGATCCCTAAAATAACCTCTGTTACTGTATTGAGGAATTCACATAGACTGGGTGTGAGGTGAGAGTCACACTGCACAGATAAATATGTGTTCAGTTTGCATCTGTTGTGTCTCTTTGGGTATTTTATTTCCAATTCACCTACTGTAGAAGTAATAGCTATAAACACTGACATTAGATTTAAATGAATATTTTTGCAGGCAACTTAGTATGTAATAGGATGGTATTTTGTGTGTGTGGAAATCAAACTGGAAAGTTTAAATGTTCAATGAAAGGCATTTTTTCATCTCATGAGGTAAATGGGATTCCTGGAGTCCTAAAGAGTTCTGTTACGTATCATAGTCTACGTATCAATCCCTCATTCAGTTAGAGACCAGTCCTGTTAGTGAAGCACTGCCCAGGTTAGTGAAGCAGTCGGTGGCAAAGTGGTTTGCACGCATGAAGAAGTATTTACCCAAGTTGTTTTTCATCACAAATATAGTTCAAACATTGACCTCTCAGCAGATTTAGTGAATTGTGTTCTACAGCTCAGGGTAGCCACACTATATTTCTTGTGCTTCTTTCCTCCAGTAGTTTTAGCATTGTACTGGTGCTGTGAGTGTTTAGTGCTAACTTATGAAGCTATGTCAATTAGCCAAACATGAAAACTATTGAGTGGCTTGTTTCGACAATGTGGGAATCAGTGCACAGGGCAAGCACCCCATGTATGTTCAAAAACTAGTAACAAGTGGCATTTGCAACTTAAAGTAACTTTGATTACACTCATTAAAACATCACATCAAAACCTCAGAAACAATAGTGATTTGATTTTGACCAAGCTGCTGCTAATTATAATTAGTGTCAATCTACGAACCTCCAACAGCTTTAATGGTTTGATTCCCGCAAATTGCGGTAAACAAACAGATTGTGGCATGTTTGTCAGCGGTTCAAATAGTGACTGCACAGTTTATTGTAAAATAAAATACAATGCATAACATTAGGTTTTTAATCAAGATTTGAGCACATGTAATCCATACCATAAAATCAGACTTCCACTAGCAGTCAAAGGTTAAGACACAGAGGAATTACGGTGTATTAAACAAAGCTGTCACTGCAAAAGGGCTTTCTAATGATCAGTTATCCTCTTAAATTATTAAAATTGCCATAGCAAACATGACTATTATGTTATAGATTATTATTATAGACCTCTGAACATTTATGTTAATATTTCTTAAAAAAACGGTTGTTTCCAACTATATTTCTTATCAAGTAAATGTTATAAAATTTACCATTCTTTAAAGAATTGCTGTAATTTCTATGTGTGTCCAAATGTTTTACTAATAGTGTATGTTATCATGTAACAGATCACCACTACTGTCAGCATGTCTTATGTAACAGTTCAAAAAGTATTCCTACAAATGCTACTGATTTGGGATCTTTCCAGGAGCTTTCTGTGTGTCATGCCCTTTACACACAAAAATAGACTCATCAGATTTTATCAGCTGTAAAACATTTCAGGGTCTTTTTGTGTGTGTGATGAGGTCAGTCAGTCTGGAGTCAGCAGTAGTTTGTGTTCTTTTCCCCTGAGGTGACGTAAGAAGGCGTACAATGAATGAACTGAGGGACATGCTATCTGAGCAGCACTCATAGCCATAGATGGGAAAGGAGAGGAAGATAGTGAGTGACGTAACAGTCACTGCCAGCATGGCACTGAAGGTACTCTCTGAACAGGCATGCGCATGCAGCCACACATGCAGCCACACATGCGTGATTACATTTTGTAAAAATAAATATTTTGTGTTGATTATCAATACAATAATCACTGCAAAAAGAACTGGAGTTTAAAGAAGGGGAAAAACAAAAATAACATTTCTCTATGAAGACTCCCCTTTTGCACAGTTAGGTCAACTCTCGGGGTAGGGCATCTTTTTTACCATCTGCGCTCTCACACAAACACAGACTGCAGACTCCCGATTCATGAACAAGTATGACATCATGTAATGTGACATCACTTTCCTCTGAGGCAACTTACCGCTCACTCGACTGGAGCATGAACACATAGCAAGGCAGGCATAGGTTTCTGTGTGTGTGTGTTTGTGTGCGTGCGCGTGTGGACACATGACATCACAGCGTCATCACTGCTCATCTCTGTAGTGAAAGCTGTGCCTCCTGAAGCAGAGATTATGTCAGAATGCCATGCTAGCAGAGCCGCTGTTGTTGTTGTGTAGTCTTGGTTAGATTCTTTCATTCCTTTAAATCTATTGCTGCTACGCTGAAAGAAGAGGAGTACTGGGCAGCTGACAGATTAAGCAAAAGGAGTGGACTTGCTTGCCCCACTATGAAGAAGGGCCAGAGGGCAAGTAGCTCCTCTGAGTCTGAAGAGAGTCAACTGCCATGGTCAAGGGAATCCAGGTTGTCATCACATGGATGCTCATCAGCTGAAGATTCATCATCAGATTGTGATGTGGAGGCAAAGAGTGTGATGAAGAGGAGCCAAAGGTTCAATAGTTCTTTTAGCTTTGGAGAAGATCAGCAGCTACAGTCAAAGAATGAGGACAGACGAGACGAACTGTTGCCAAAGAGCTCTAATGGAGTCTCTGTCACAGAATTGGTGGAGGCAGAATTGGCAGCAGAATACGTACAACTGGACAAACAGGACACGTTTCGTGACATCAATGAACCACCAAGGTCCAGTTTATTCAGGCCTCATAAATTATGGCTGGCAGTGACGAGATGTCTTTCCCTGCGATGGCCTCCTTGTCTGTCCATCAATAGACAAAGTAACAGGAAATTAGTCTACCAAGTGGACCATGACCAATCAGAGGACACACAGTCGTCTGTCAGCACTGACTCAACCAATGAGAGATCTTCAAGTACATCTACATCGGATGATAGGGATATGACACTGGTTAAACACGAGGAAGAGGAACACAGAAGCAGATGGGTTAAAAGTGGCCCTCTTGCTCTTCACAGGGTTTCACATTCTTCACCAAGGTTGCCAAGAGCCAGACAAGCTGCAGACTCTTTCCTAGCCTCCATGATCTTGGAAAAAGAAATGTTCCTGAGGATTGAACTGGTAGATTCAGGCGAGGAGAGGGATGACTTACGCTACCGGGCAGAATGGAAGCTGTCAGAGAGAACTAAGGAACTGGCAGAAGGAGTCTGGCTCTCCCGAAGCCTAAAAATGACGTGCTAAGTTCGAGGTTTTGTTGACTTTGATAGGCTAGAATTTATATTAACTATCCTTGCAGCCATCATTCATTTGGCTCTTAAAATAATCCAACCTTAGTTTGTGTGACTGCTCAATAGATTTCAGTAAATAATTGGCAAGATTGGCTTTACGTAATGGCTGTGTGCTGATACAAACTGTGCTGATATAAATTGCAGTGACTGCAGTGGGTAACTAATTAGAAATGCTATTTTCAGAAACACAACATTGCACAGTTCTTGTTAATGTTTATCTCTCTGCCTTGCTGACTCTCTCAGAGAACATTTTATACATGGCTGGTTCCATGTGTGACTGGCTAGGGACATCTAATAGAATGTGTTGTGTTTATGAATAAAAACCTTGTTTGAGATAAGGATTTGTATTTTTTTATGAAAATTTAATATGTAGTAAACACAGGTAAATAATATAAAGAGAATAAATAATGTAGGCACAGATTAAAGTCAAAGCCCAGTTTTCATATTTTCTCTACTACAATATAACAAAAATGTCTGCACAAATTTACATGACAAGTGATGTGACATGCATGCAAGCAGGTTAACCATTTGTACATAACAGAAATATGATTACTGTAGGTGAAAAGTATGACTAGGAATGACTGTGCAATGCAGCCTCTAGTAGTAGCATTACATCTGACTGTGCAGCAACACTTCAGATGTTTTCTCAATTTAACTTCTAAAATCCAAACAGCATATTTATAGTTTTTTGTTTAGTTTGCTCTAACACTTTTTCTATTCTTGTTACTGATTTATGTAATGTAACGGTATGAAAATAGAGCTTATTTTCATTGAGGAGCTGTGAATTGTAGAGGTATGGCAATTGTTGCTTGACAGGTACTGCTTGAGTCAGTGACCCTCATCACTGTAAAGAGAAATGTTAGGGGAAGGAGGAAGTTGTGTGAGGGTGAGAAGGGGAGATGGAGATGGAGGAGAATGAAAACTAAATACTCACTCAATTTAACAATATGGCCTTATTTTATGGGCAGTAAACCGGCAAAAGATAACATCATATTTTTAGGTTGTTCACCTCAAAAATGGCATGTTTTCAGGTTTTTGGTCCATTCATGTGGCTACACGATTCTTTTGAACGTGATATCTAAAGAACACTTGGAGGGAATTCCTTCAAATTTGGCACAAATGTCAACTTGATGTATGTCCCATTCTTTTCAATACTATATTTCAGAAACACCTGGGGAAATCAGGTTTCTCCAACTCTCTAGCTTGATTACAGAAAACAAGTTTTCCATTTACATGACAGTTAAGAAATCAGCTTTTTGTGAAAGCCGACTGTAATCTGGTTACTTGAGTGCATGTAAATGCACTGGCTGGGACAGCATCTGGAGCAGGGATGTCACAGTGCCAGAAATTTGGTAGTAACTGTATCAATGAAATTCGATGACGAAATTTTCATACCACAGAAAAATAAAATATTTTATAGTGGAAATTTTCAAATAAACAATGCAAATAAAAAATTGCTCTGGTGGAACCCTGAAAAGAGACCTCAGTTATCAGGTGTAGCTCAGAGACGCAGGTTAGGTAGTGAAATTAGGAGCAGCACCCAGTTATTTGTTGTCATTTTATTAGCCTAAACAACGTAACTTTAGTCTTTTTGTGACATCCTATAGGTACCAACAGACACTATTGGCCCACAGCAAAAGTTCCACAAGCTGGCCAATCAGAACAGAGTAGGTATGGGTGGAAGGGGGTGGTTAAAGACACATGGGCTCAAACAAGACTTTTTAGTGTCAAAACCAGAGGAGCTGTTGTATAAAGAGGCCTTACAACATGCGTTTGCACTTTGTTACGTTGAAAACCATGTAATCTGTTATCAGTTGAGCCCTACAATGACATATAAACCTTAAATTACACACAGTGTGGGCAATTTAAGCTTTGCCAAATTTGCCATAGTTACTAGGAAATAACTTATAATAATAAATATTTAATTTAAATGTAATATTTAATTTAAAATCATCTTTAATTAGTACCTGGGGAGGAATCAGTCAGCATTTGAGCCATCTGAAAAATTAACTTTTTCTGTAGCCCAATCTACTGAAATGCTGCAACGTTCAATAATTTAAAATGATCTAATCTTGGTGTAGAACTTTTTAGGATAGCAGGACCAATAAAGTAATAAACTCTCAAGATTCTAATGACACCATCATACACTGGCAAGCGTCAACACTGCAAGTTCTCATTTGCATTTGTCGTCAAGAGAGGGACAAAGTATTGAGGATTGAGTTCCTATTTCCTGGTTCATCCTCTCAGTCATACAAGTGTTTTTCAATTGTGCTGGAAGGAACCATCCTCAAAGATAGTTACATAACATGGTGATAGACTGCAAATCCCAGCAGAGGACAAATGTTCCAGTCGCCAAAGGACAAATGTGACTTCATAGAATTTTGTGGTATTAGCAGATCAGCCAGGCAGTAATTGCTTTTTCTCCTTGACCTTTTAGTTATATTGCATTTAAAGAAAACGTAAGGCCACTGCTGCTATACAAATTGACTTCATACCATCAACGTTTATTTAATGTCTTACATACTGTAAATACTGTATTTATCTGGATCTCTGAAATCCTAACTTCTTCAGGTATGTAGAATGTGAAATGATGCCCTCTGTCCCTCTTGACAGACTTAAATTGAAGTAGATGGAATTACATTATATTAAGGAAGTTATTCTATGGGAGCCATAACTGTGACTCTGCAGCTGGAATTGTTACCTCACAGCAATTACATCAGATTTCCAGTACTTTCTGTGTTTTTGTGTTTATTTTTGTGTTTATATTCTGTGGTTTTCTATCAGATACACAAATCAGATGAGTTGTAGATTCTAAGATTTTGCCCATTGTGTGATTAAGATTGTGTTTAAGCTTTTATGAATTATATTTCCTGAGCCCATACAAGGTGTTATTCTGTGGGTTAATTTTTAAAGATTTTGCTGGGTGTGTAGCTGGCAGCGAATTCTCATCTTCAGGTGTGAACCTGCTAAAGTAAAATAATGACAAAATTGGCATAGACAAGTAAAGGGGACACTTGGCAAGTGGACCGCTTGACTCAGGATGATGAATTGGAGTTGGAAGTCAGTGGTGTTTGCGTGTGTATTTTAATGTGTGTGGTGTGTGTCTGAGGAGAACAAAGGAGAATTTGATGGATGATTCCAGCAGAGCATTTGTGATAATGAGCACAATTGTCAGCCCTGGACACACACGCTGTAACCAGCAGGCTTTGCAGATGGCCAGAAGTACCTTGGTGACATCACTGACTGCTTGGGATTGTGTGTGTATGTGTTCTCACACATCATGTACAGTATTACTCACATTGTGGGGACAAGAACCTGTTTACACGTTCAACCTGTGGGGACAGTTTCATTTTCATGGACACAAAATGTCTAGATCGTTGAATTTTTGTGTGATGACTAAGGTTAGTGATGAGCGTGATGAGTAAGAGCTAGGAAAGTAATGAATATGGTTTATATTAGGAAGTCCCCACAAGTTCTAAAAACAAACGTTTTTGTGTTTACATTGTTTGTGTGTACACACACATAAACGTGCATGTAACATCACGTTTTTATTATAGAGCTGATTGACTATATGAAAGATTACTAACATGAGCCACCTCAGTATTTTTCGTGTAGTTACCTGCACACACATAAGCCTACCCGGGCACACTGCAGTCTGCAGTTTTTCTGCTTTACATACATTATGGTGTTGGTTAACATGGGCTGGAACTTCACTGACACTTATGCGATCATGTGCGTCAAAGCCATAATGGACGTTGCTGCTGAGAGAGGAACAGGCATGACTAATTTCTGCTAAAAATAATTGCCATTAATATTGCTCCATCTTCAGAAAATCCAGTAAGCCTGAAGCAACTGGATTTGCTGTGTAGTGAGAAATTTAATTTCCCCTCTTGTGTGTGAGACTTCATCATGGTTTCTTCACCAGCACAAATGAACCCTTTTAAAAGGGTGGAAATACATATCATCACCTAGGCGACAAAAAACGTTTAATTCTCACTTCCAAATAATTTTGTAATAATAAGTTAAATGGAAGATCCTTAAGATGTTCTGACTCTTTGTATTATTGGTTTCCACCTTTAGCAGTCTTAAGAAGATCAAAACAAACTTAATATTTAAATCATACATTCATAATATCTCACATTTTTCTTATGTCATCTCATTGTGCTTATCTGGTTCGTTTATCTTGGAAGGTAAAGGTCACTGATTCAAATTCTACTAATCTTTACATGAACTATTAATACTTTTTTAATTGTCATTATCCTATCCCAACAGCTTGTCAGAAAATGCCACAGCATTTGTGCTTTACTTGAGAAAATATGTGCCACTATTAGGCTGGGAAATACTGAAATCATTAATTATTACTATGCGGGCAAAACAGGAATTAGTATGTAGTAGTAGTAACAGTATGATAAATTTGTTCAGTAATTAGTTTTGTTCTGTATTGTAAGAAATCATACATTCGTAGGTATTTTTAGAATAAAAAACAATGGTGTAATAGAAATGTTGTTTCTTAGTTTAAGGTTTAAAAACTATTTTCTTTGTTTAGCATGAAACTAATTCTTTTTTTTTAGTATAAGGAATGTTGTACTGTTTACACTGCTGTGCCACATTTTGCTGTGGTTTATTAGACAAAATGCCTGGAAAGAGTTTGGAATCTTAGAAGGCCCAATTTCACCAGAACCACTATTGGAAAAATTGGTTTTTCGACTGTGATATTGCACATTTTGAAAGAGAAATACATTACTAGACTTCACCAGAACATGGAAATTTTTATTTAATTGACTTTACATGAACAATTAAAGTTTTGCAGTCAGTACTAATCAGATGAAAATTTGCTGTCATAGCAACCCTTACGTGATGATGGTGTCTGATTTTTCTTTTTTTGTCTTTCTTTGATTTACTTTAATGCAACATAACACTCTGAGCTGACTACAGTCTCTTCTTCTTCATGTGCTTGTATTTCACCTTCAGTTGTCCTCACATAAACCACACTATACTGCAGTGTATCATGACAGCTGGTGGGCCGTGGTATGTTTAAGATTAAAAAGAAGGTCTTTGCAAAATTTCAGATAAAACAGTGCAGACCAGAAACCACTAGACAGTGTTCAGTTTACATAATCAGTATAGAAAAAACTGTACAACAACAAAAGTAAGAAACAAATGTGACAAAGTTTACTATAAATAAGAGTGCACAAATAGAAAATTAAATAAAAATATAGTTACAGTTAGTCACTGGCTATATAGTTCCTGATCACAAAAGAGTATAGCAGTAAAAGACCCTGTAAAGTGTGTTGAAGTACAAGTAGATACAGTTTATAGCTATAATAACCTCCTCAATTGTATAATAATTAATAATAATCATGTTTCCTAAATCAAAGGTACACAGACTAATTCACTGTATCTGAATTGTAGCAGAAGATGCCCATGAAAGATTTGAAAAATGAGGCACAATACTGTATATTTACAAATTTGAATAGTCTTTGCAAAGGAAGGCGAGACATTGACTGGTGACTTGATTAAGCTTTTATGGTGATTTACTGCTTTAGGCTAAATGATATAAAGTGAGTTACAGATTCAGCTCTGTTTCACACCAGATGTTCATGTAAAGTAAGACTACAAGTTCTACAATGATGGCACTCATCGTGATGGAATGATTGATTGATTTCACTTTATGGTCAGGATGCATAACACTCTGTATTGTTATTTTTCAATTTTAAGATTGTTTCTGGTCATTATTAGCCTTTATTAAACAGAGTGACAATAGAAGACAGACAATAAACATGGGGAAAGAGAGGGTATGACACGCAACAAAGGTCCTCAGCCAGATTTGAACTGAGGATATTCTCCATCTCCTAAGAAGTCATTTGGAGCCAATACACGGATTTTTATTACCATTTTTGTTACTGTCTTCATGTCTATGCCTTTACTTGGCACTTCATGCATCTACTTGCTTTTGTGTTCCTGCATCCTTATTGAATTCATGGGTGGCTTGTTTAGACACATTTGTATCCGCTCCACTGTACATATTGTTAACGCCTTAGTGATCAGTGCATAGTTCAGAGTATGTTACATGCACTGCCCAAGGGAGATTCTGACATCCAAGCTGAACACAACACAATAGAACAGCAGCTATAAATAACATAACAATGAAATTAATTCCTTTAGTCAGACATAGGAGGTAATGAAATAATGTTAAGTGCTAATTTATCTAACAGTGCTTCATATAATACAATGATTCTTTAAAATCATTATGAAATATGACTTACTTTAATAACTTCTCACATTTATTACTTATGCCATTTTCATCTGGTTTGATTGTCTTGAATAGTAAAAGTCAATGATTCAAATTCCCATCTTCAGATAAATTAATAATATTTTTTTATTGCCATTGTCCACTGGTATGTCTCAACATGCTAAATACAAGTGGTTGGTTAATATTTTTAGTAAGAGTTGCCAAATGCCTTGTCTTTCTAATTAGGGCATGAAGGATCAAATGAAAGTGGAGAGCTGGAGTGATGGAACATGTGGATGTCCTCTAGTGAAGAGGAAAAAAAATACCAGATCAGGCTAAAAATAACTTTTTACCGCTGGGTTTCCCTCTAATGGCTAACCGAATTTTTTTGACATTGGTGCTGGATGTTGGTGTTGTTTATTCTTGAATTTATTACACCTGGCTTACCACAGAGTCAGGTGGATGTTGAGTCATGTTTCCACTTAACAAGAAAGAAGTCAAGGTGCCATGACGCAACTTCCAGATAACCTCACCTGGATGTCTGATTATTGCAATTAGACATTAAAACTTGATCACGTTTTTCCCGACCAATGATTGACCAAACCTCTTGTCAAAGTAGTACTCTGTATAGGTTGGTGGCTTACTAAGCTAAAAAAGAATATTGATGCATTGATTTTAGTGAAAGAAATGCATGTTTAATTATATGTATGCTACATTTTGGACTGGGACGACATACACTGTAAGTCATCGCTTTTGAAATACAGGACTAGAAATATTAGGAAATATTTATTCGCACACAAGACAGCTTAGCTGCTTACTCCAAGATTATTAGTAACCTAAAGCCTGCCATTAATCTGATTTACTCAATTTGGTTCATAGAATATTGCATTTATTGAGTCACTTTATAGAGAATAAAACTTAATGAATGCTAAACATTTCATTTCATTAAATTCTGTTTGCACAGCACAGTTTTCACAGTGCCACCTGTGAAGGCACACTAATTCAGTTGTCACTTTGATGTTTCCAGTTTCAGCATTTGCAGCACAGTTCCTCAGCATAGTTATCTGTGTATGTTAGTGATAAATGTGGCTGGAATATCACTTTCATGCGCACACATCCTGGTGATGCTTTCTATTTAAACCATGTTCCCCTACCCAAGTGTGCAGTTAAAAATGTCTAGTGTACGTAGTATCTGAAAAATATCTGTATGCCACCAGAATAAACCGCCTGTCACACACCAAGTTGCAGAATGTTAGGTAAATGGCATCGCGAAGCTGAGAAAGAGGAAGGCAAATGAATCTTTTTTTTTTTTGTCATCTATATACACTATAACACATTTAAAAACATATGGATGGTAATTTTAAAGCTTTGCACAAACTTTTAGAAAAGCAGCAGTCTGGTGGTTAGAGAAAGTGAAAATGCACTGTATGAACTACAAAGACAGATTTAAATGTTAAAACAAATGTAAGGCACATTTTATGCTGACTGCAAAAAAATGCATGCGGCAGATTTCACTGACTTATACATAAGTGAAATCTCCAACAGATAGCAGGGTGGTTTATCTCTAAAGGCAGCCATAGTCCAGGCCCAAAGGCTCTAGGGAAAATTAGTCACTAGTGCATATGTTTGTGCATGTGCAAAGTCTGTGTCACAAAGTCATTGTCAGAAGTTGGTCTTCCTGCTATCTCTCCCACTCTGACGTGATTTTCCTCTGTGCCTCTGTCTAGCTTCAATCAGACTAATCAGTTTTCTTGTTAATTGCTTCAGTACCCTGCAGTACTGTCATGTCTCAGTCTGTGAGGTGAATAGTGGGTTTTAAGACCTGATGTGTTTGTTGCTACAAATATTCCAATGTACCAAAGTGTATCCTGATGTGTTGTTTTATTTCGACACAGTAACCCATCTAAAAACAGTTTCTCACATTGGTGTCAAACTTAAGAAAGTATTATTGTATATTTTTATTTGTACCAGTTATACATTTATATTTAAGTAAGTTAAATATAAAAACATCACATCACAAAACTGGTCACCGATGCAGCAGTAAATACTAATTCTTAGATTTACCTCCACACAGTCCATGTGAGCTTAGCCTGCACAGATAAAGTGGTATCAGTGGCTATTGCCCATGCATGTCCATGTTCCATGTCAACAGTGAGTTATGTAACATCTGGGGCGCAGCCATAGTCTCTGATAAATGTTAAATCCTGCTCAACAGAGTATGTTAATGACTTGGCATGCATGTGCAACTCTATCTATCTCCTGATTATAAAAATATGACCTACAAACACAAGCTCATTGATTGTGCAAGAGACTGCCACTAATAAATTAATAAATATAATGTGTTAATGATGTAATTGTCTTGGTAAATTAGATTAAACTATGCCCATTATCTAGCATTCAATAAATAATCAGCAGTAAATTGTAGAAGGTTACATAAAGCCTGTCATGCAAGCCACTCATTGTGAAAGTGATGCATCATTGTTGATGTTGGTGGAGGTCGGTTGTCTTTTACCAGTATCATCTCATTCCATCTCCAGACACAAATCCCTTTAAACTGCTTTGCAAAAGAGGTTTACTGATTTGTAGAAACACATTAACTAAAGCGAGCATAACTGAAGCCATGTGTGGATTATTACACAGTTTAAACTGTGCAACAAACTAATTGCTGCCAGAATAGCTGATTTTTTTTAAATCTAGAGACAGCAGCATTGCAGAAGCCAAACTTTTTATCTCTGACTGTGTTTTAGACAATCCCCTGTTCAATCCTACTTCAAGGACAGCCAGCGTATTTATGCAGGCAATATAAGAGACTGTAAAATAGCCATAGGCCTTGGCAGCTCTGAGAGTCTTATGCATAAGAGTTATGATTTGCAAACAAATAAACCCAATAGGTATTTGTTGTTAAAGTGCACTTGAGAAACTTTTAAATTCAGAGTCAGTGCAGAGTGTGAGCAGGTAACAGGTCAGCGTATTGCCCGAGAACCTTGTCAAATTGCATTAGGTTGTGCCAGCATTAACCTCGACTTCTTTCAGTCACAAGTCTCAAACCAAAGCAGATTCATCACTTAGTTTTCCAGCAGCTGGATTAGGAGCAAGGCATGCATCAGCTCCAACACTGTAAGTTGTAAAGGCACATGGCAAAATCTAAGTTGTGAACCTCTGGCCTGCAGCTAAACAAGACATCACTGTCATATCTTTCCTATTTTATCTATGGTCCCTCTCAAGCCTCTTTTCACATCCCCTAAGCACTTCTCAAGTCTGCTGTCACTCCCTGCTTTGTCATCCATGCCCTTCTCCGTAGATCTTTGGTGTGTAGAATCAATTTAGGATAAGAGTTGGCTGATGGGCATAGAAAGGATGGTCTGACAAGTATAGTTCAAAGCTGACAAGCCGTGACTGGAAACACATTAAAGCTTGCTATACAGTGCTTTCTATGTCACCTTCCCTTAGGACAGCGATGGAGAAATATTCTTGACTGGATAAGCATCAGGGAGAAATGGAGCAGGAATTAGATATGGGTGACATGCAGTGCATAGCCTCCACACTTTAAAAGATATATTTTACATTAATAAGCATTAATCTGAAGCAGATATAGACGTGATTGTTTTGTAAATCAGTGGAAAGGTCGATGCTGAACCAATGAAACAATTCTTTACATCTGAGTCTATTATTGATTAGTTTAGTATTTAAATTAAACGTTTAAGGGATGTGGGATGACATAATGTTATATGTGTTTAACCTAATACTTTGAAAGAAGTACACTGACATTTTCAGTTATATACTAAATAAATGCTGGATAGATAATTAAACTTTACTGTTATGCATACTGCTACCAGACTTCATGAAGAGCGAGTCGACAACTGTTTTGATCCCATAATATTTAATGTGTTTCCAATTAAAGACCTCCTGTATTCAGAATGTTTTGAACAATAAAGCATTAAAATTGCTGTAGATGTCCAAGTCAGCTGTGTTATTTCAGTCTCTTACAGAGAAGAGGAAAAGCCTCATCGTTGTACACTTAAATCAAAAAACATTGCTGCTACAGGATAGGAAAATTATTTTCCTAGAAATTGTCAAGTTCTAGGCATATGTTTCATATGTGTCCCAGAAGATGTATAGAGAATCTAACACTTGAGTCACCTTGTGTTTGGAGGAAGGGGTGGAGTGCTGTTCTGTGCTTTGCCAGTCTGATGCTTTGGCTCAGGTCCAAACTGGCACATTTCCTGGTGACTGTGAAAGCTGCCAAGACTGGCTGCCCGTAGGGGTTTGTGATCTGCAGTGTGGACTTCAACAAAGCACAAGGCCATGTATCAATTTTCTCAAAGCACATCTTCCCTACGGGCTACTATTGTTTGGCATATGACCGCTACAAATTACAGTGAAGTGGCTATGCAGATTCAGTGACAATTAAAGAATGAATAAAAGAAATATAACACTGTTGGCAGCGGACATAGCTAGATTATCAGACTGACAACTTAGACCTGACTGACATATAGGTGCTCTCCAATGAATTACTGATCTGTGTTATTTGCTATTCACCAATGTATGTGGGGATAGGCATCATGACACTGTTTATTACTCATTATAAATCTGTATAGAAAATATATGGATAGAATGTGTAATAATAATATTAGTTAGAGTGCACAAGCAAACTATAGCCATTATACAGTATATATACATTAAATGGAATCTGTTGTATAAGGCTGCTAAAATATTAAGTTGTCTTCTGAATGTAAAAGAATTAGCTGCTCATATGTTTATTTAATACTTTACCACATTCTGTTCCCCAGAGAAAGCATGTTCCCGGCTGTGATCCCTCTGAGAATCACTGGAGCCCACAACCTTCTTAAAAGCATGGGGCACAAAGGCAGGACACAGTCTTGACAGGTCAGTCCATCACAGAACTAACACAGAAACACAACTCATCATATCTTCACACTATAAAAAACCTAATGAAAAAACTAATAATAGGTTTAATATATTTAGTACACAATACAGTAATATTTTTGGTCAAATTCAGTGTGACAGCTGTTGCTGATTTGGAAAGCTCAGTTTTTCTTTTTCTCAACATGTGAACCAAAAAGCTTGAAAGTGAGTTATTCATATTTGTTTAAAGTAATTCTCAAAAGTAATTCACCTTCCACCTACTGTAACCTGTAATGACAGAAAAAGCAACCAAAGCAATAAGCTCTTGTGATCTTTGGATCCACACATTTATGTCATATAATTTCAACATTGGACTGAATCAAATAAATAACTTGTAAATGCCTTCTTATAAACACTTTTATATATAAGATAAATCCTCCAACCTACTAGGATCTTTTCCCTTTAACTGTACTGTCTTTTGAAACTATTATGTCGAATTGTGGAACCATGATATTTAATTTACACATATAAAGAAGAAAATAAACCTGTTTTTCATAAGGCACTCATCCGTATTTTTTAACTAGTAGAACATAGCTAGTATTTATTAATAAGTGTCTTCTAATATTAATGCCCCCACTTAAAAGTGTAACTGCAATTTAGGTTTTTGCTTCAGGTTTATAAATAATTTCAGCTTTAAAAATATTTTTTGAATGAATGAGGTGCAGAAGTGAAAAAAACAACAACACTCTGTTCTAAGAAGCAAGTGATCTACTTCAGTGTCTTTCACTAGCATCAACAAAGCCTCTCCTCTCTCATCTTGTTGAACATACTATGTGGCATACATTTGCTGGACCTTTTCACTGACATTATCGCCATAGAAACATTTTCTTTTTAAAATGTGAATACATGCAGTTGGGTTGGTACACCTACCCCAAATTCCCAAGAAGGAACACAAAGTCCTTTCTGCCAGACATAGAGTAAACTTCACTTTGGATCAGTGAGTCAGAAAGATATTTCTAGGTCAGTGAAACAGAGCAATAGTAGTACACATTTCATATAGTAGTATTGTCATCACCCCTCTCTTAGAGATGGAGAGAGTGTGTAATGCTTTATTTAGCTGGGCTACTGTCAGTTCATTGGAACAGCCTTGTCCTGGTTTCATGTTTTGTTTCTTATTCATGACAACCAACATTGCAGTGGTTAATGTTTAATCCTATACATGAGGAATTCAGAATGAACTCTATTTTTAGCCAGGAGGAAACTGTTAAACAAATGAAATACTGTTTTCAAAATGAACTCATTGTTAAATTTTATTTCCTGTGAGTATTTCTGGGGGTTTAAATGTTGCAGGTCACCACACTTTACATTTATTGTTGCCAAGATCGGCCCCAGTTAGTTTATTTAAATTAGCAGATAAGAGGAAATAATTTCAAAAAAGTAATGTATTACTGTACTTCACTTGGTGTATTAAAACTAAAAAGACTGCAGGATTTAACACTGATGTAGTGAAACAGGTCTAATAGTTGTAATAGGTGATTTATTTTGAAGTATGGGTAAAATACACCAGCAAGCATCTTTTGTCATTGCATATGATGAAGGCCGGCATTCCAGACCTTCCTTGTCATGAAAAATATAAACACCAGGTTTAGATTGTGGAATCATTATTGTTTACGTTGAGTTTAGGCAGAAAGGCAACTCGCTAGGCTTAGGCACAAAAACTAGATGGGGTTTATTAAAAAAAAATTGGGTTTAGGTTAAAAATAAGCACATCCTTACTGTTACAGGATTGTCACTGTTATGGTTACAACAATAAATGTGGTTAATATTGCTGAATGCTCGTGGTTCACACTTTACCACAAGCTGGTCTCCTGTAGAGAATAATACATTAATGATAAACCAGCATTTTATTAGTACAATATTTTAATCTGATTTCTAGTGAAGTAACAGTAACACAAAATACTCCCGTAAAGTACCTAAAAATTACTTGAGTACTCGTTATTTAACACCTCTGATTTTAAGGTTGGCAGTAAAAAGCACAAATCTGTGTGTTGGCTGTTGGGCTCTAAGCAGTTGTGAAATGCAGATGATCTACAATCTGTACTGTCGCTGTCAGCACTGTTCCAGCAGTCGCAGAGAATCAAAGCTACTGATAAGTTATTAGCAAACACATGCCTAGGAGCATAGCTAGTAATGATAGCTAAGCTAACATTAGATTACAGCTGTTGAGGTTAGCATGCTGTACATTTAGTGTTTCATTAATTGATAGGTCGGCTGATTGGCCAGTTTCATCTTTGACATTTCTAATTAATCATCATCAACTGATGTCGGCACTCATGCCAGCCGAATGATTTAAAATGTCTGCAGATACAAAGAATGTACAGCCAGTTTTGAGTTTAATTTTTATGTTCTGTTGAGGTGGTGTGGAATGATATGTATCTTGGTATGTCTTCATGCTAGGGCTTGACGCAGTTGAAAATGTGGTGTTTCGACAGGAAAGGATCCCCCTCTGCTGGTTGTGGCCTGAGAGAGTAATGACTTGAGTACATTTTGAGTTCTGAGGCTCTGTTAATGCCGTGATGCTGTGCAGATCTATTTCTGATCCTTGTTTTGTTTTTAACGTTAAATGTTGTCTTTCCTGGAGCATTGCTGAGGTCTGTGATGCATTGTAGATCCAATTGTTGATCAGTAAAATGGTATGAAACATTGGACTATGTATTGCACAGTTGTGTGTGTCCTTGTATACTTGTGTAAAAAAATAATTCTAACTAACAAACTAATTACCAAATTGACAATATACATCTGAAAACATGTACATGTAAAATTAGAACAAAATATAATATAAACAAGTCACATGCAGGAAATAAAGGAAACTCAGCTGAGCTTATGTATAAAAACAGCTGCTTGTACAGAGATGATACATACATAGTTATACAACTTGAACTTGAGCTCACTGATAGTATGAATGTGTAATACTTCTAGTTTTCTGAAAATTTTGCACTAGATATAAATATATATATACTTGTCACTGCAGGATAAAGGGGGACAAATACTGTAGGTCCACCGTCTTAAAAACTGAAATGAAAAAAGTTCACAAAGTTGTTTAAACCTCTTTTAGGATAAATAAGATTCAATATTCCATAGAAGACTTGTGTATTTATTCTTAGAATTTTTTCACCTTTATTGTAGAAACTTTATTTGGATTTAAAAACTTCGTCATCCATCAAACCACTAGATGGAGACATTGATCTATTTAAATCCAGTGATCTAACATCAACAGTTTTCTCAGTAAAATCGTTCCACTTTCAGTTGAGCGTTTACATTAAGTGTAAATCTGCACAATGTTGGCAAACTGTAATGGCTCAATTTAAGAGAATTATGATTCAGAAATCAAGTTTGATAAGTTAGTCAAAAATAAAATGGGTTAGGTTGCATGTTCTGGGTACTGATAGTCCACCGGGACAATGTAAATGTCACACTGGAATATATTTCTTGAGTGACAGGCGAAAAATGATGAATGAATAAACTCTACTACAAGATGTATTCATGTGTGGGTAAAATCACACTACATACAATTAGAATGACCATGTTTAATAGCACTGCAAAAAATGAGAAGAGGAGAATAGTTTAGATAGTCAATGCAATGCAAAGTGCAATTTATGTGTATGCATTCCTTAATGGCTGTGTGTGTGGGGAACAGACATGCAGGGCTTTTGATTCAGACTGTGGCAGGCCAGTCTCAGTGGACTGCTGACAGACCCTATCTGGCTACAGAAGAGATGGAGAGCCTGAGGGAATTTTTTTTTCATCTCACCCCACTTTTCTGATTCTGATTTCTATCTGATTTCTTTTTGCTTCGTCATATTGCTCACATACTCAGCCAGAGTCTGTTGAATAACATGTCCTCTTCTTTCCTAATATAAGAGCATGCACACACGCATGTGTACAAAGAGACTCACACTCACATTTTTTTCTAATCTCTACTGCTTCGAACACTGGCTTTATTCCATCTGACTGAGGGAATCTTTATACAGCCTCTTTTACAGTCTGTGTGGGTAATAGGAAGGAGTTGACTTTCCTGTGAGCTTTCTAGCAATAGTCACATGCTGCCTGTGGATGTAATGCCTCAATAAGCCAGAGATTTGGGCATCTTATTTCATGCCCCCAACATCCTGCTTTTTCTTTTTTCATTTCCCCTTCCCTAGCATTTTTCTGCTAGCATTTTGATTACAGTACTGTCAGGATTATCCAAGCTTTTCTATGATAACAGTTGGTTTTGCTCTGATGTGAATTAATTTGTATATTAGTACAGTAGGCAGTAATTAGTCTACTGGTGACAGTGGTATGCCACCTGACACTGTCTCCACAAAACCAAAGTTTTTACCGTAGCAGTTTTTATATATTAATGTAGTTTAAAGTTCAACAAACCTTCCTGTGCAATGAAATGCGGAAATTCAAAGTAATAACAGGGTAGCAGTACAGGTCAGTAGCAGAAGCCACCTGTAGCAGTATCACTTTACTTTAAACATTGGATGTGTAGGTGTCTTCAGAATCTTTCTCATAGTTCTGAAAGTGGCCTATAAAATGTTCTTTTCCTGAACAGATTGTGAATAACAAACTGTCCCTACTTCCATGTCACCCAATGGCTCATTTTCAATGGAAATGATGAAGGCTGGTGATTAACATGGGAGCCATATTGCATCCATAATGATTCCTGAGTTTGTGTCTTCTCAAATTGGCCAGTATAAGAACAGATGGCACCACGGGTGGAATCCAGACACACTCACTGTGCCTGTGACAACTTTGAAAAGTGCGTGCATGAGTCACTTTGTCTCTGAACATTGGTGTCTATGAGTGTTGTGTTTCTTTTGCAACATTCACTCCTGCAGGCCAGTGCCCTAAATAAGAATGCATCCTTAGTCATCCAGTGTCGGTCCAGAGTAATAAGAAAAACCAATGTGTTTACATGTTTTTTATTTGTATACCGTAATGACTTGTGGAGTTTATCTTGGGTCTTGTAGACTTGTTTTAATATCTATATCAAATGAAATAAAAACAGGTAGGGAGGTTTCTTTATGTCTGTGTCACTTACTGTACTTGGCAGAAACAAGTACAGGTGTTGCATAAAGTGCCATTCTAGCCTTAAGCTCATATCCACCCCAAGAAGAAGATGAAAGGAAGACATGTTGACATGAGATATGTGAGAAAAGAAGATGACAGGAGCAAAAATGTTTACATCTGAAGAAAGGATATTTTCAGCACCTACCTTTTGATTCTCTTTCAATACCAGACATGCATATGCTATCATATACGCATGTTTACAACTTACGTTTACTGGGCCTATATACTATACCACTCTCACTGGATAATACAATGAACCAAAGACTATCTTAAACTAAATAATCAACTTTAGATAAGAAAGAAGAAACAGACGTGAAGAACAGAGACCTTCTAAAGGAGGAGCTTAATATTCACCTAACCTGTTACGCACAGTGAGTACGTCAAACTCAGGAAAAGTTTGTAATTGAATTTTGTAATTTAATGTGACCTTGTTTCACTGTGTTCAGTAAGTGTTTAAATGGAAGAGCAGTATTTGTTACCCAAATGTGATCTGAATGGTAATGTGTATGTAAATTCTCACATTAGTGTTTTCTTTGAACATTTTTTTTCTATCAAGGTTCTGTCCTTGACTTTTTTTTCATTCATTCACTTTTTCATTTTTTTTTATCATTTTTCACTGGGTCCCTGTAGTTTTTGCAAACCTTCTAGGTGTCTCCCCAGCAAATCCTCATCTCACCTTCTTTGAGCTTGTCTTCACTGTAGTAGTATACAGTACTCTGGGACTATGCACCAGCATAAAACGGCTCTTGTTTTGTGGTGATGTCAAAGAAAGTGTGGCCCAACAGGGGGTGAAAAAAGGAAAATAAAGTGAAATGCCTGAGGTGTAGAGTTGCCTGGCAACAACTTCCCACCTTTGTGTGAGTTGGCCTTCGTCAGATTGCAGTGGAGACATTTAGAAACACTCCAACATATAACTTGGTTTGCACACACTGGTGAGAGGCTGAAACACAATAGTAGTAGAAGAGGAGCTGCTGAAGAATAATGTGCAACCACATGGTGTGACCAACCAGGTTTGGGCATACGGCACAGTCTGGAGAAAATGTCCCGTCTGTTTTCATCCCCCAGAAAAGGCGTAATAAGTTTGACTAACTTTACCTTCGTCCCCTGTGTGTGTGTGTGTGTGTGTGTGTGTGTGTGTGTGTGTGTGTGTGTGTGTGTGTGTGTGTGTGTGTGTGTG
>JAUYWH010000003.1:9475949-9500704 GCA_034779795.1 Ctenopoma multispine | reverse complement strand
ACACACACACACACACACACACACACACACACACACACACACACACACACACACACACACACACACACAGACAGATAGTCACAACTAAGCCCAGCAGCTAACCAGAGGTGTCAGCAAGCAGTCTGACCATTCACAGTAGAAGCCTGTACATTGGGATTAGGAATATACCAATTAGATGTGATAGGGGGGAAGGTCACAACTGTGGCGTGAGCCTAGTAGACTCACTGTGCGTGTTTAGATGATCTAAAAATGTCTTTGCAATTAATTTAACAAGTTCCAACTTTTTGGTATTATGTAGTGTTCCCTAAAAAGATGTTAATCAAAAATCCAGACCCTACCCTGTAAATATCGTAATTCTAACAAATTCCTAGAAATACAAATAAGTTAATACTTCAAATATTTTCTTGTTAAACACATTTGTGATTAAACATTTTAGATTAAACATCTGGCCTCATCTGAAATAATGTTGCTGCTGCTTGAGTCCTGGAGAGATGAAGGTAATTTTTCAGTGAATGCACTGCAGGGGATTTAAATTCAACCTCAATCTACAGCATTACCGTATCATATAAAGAGCTTAAAGCCAGATTTGATAAAAACGCAGGTGGCTAATGGAGCATTTCAGCTCTAAAGCAATCCAAGCACCTGCAATAAAAGTGTTTAAGGCCTTAGAAAATAAATAGCAGAGGCAAGGGAAGAAGACAGCAATGACCTGGGTCCCACATAACCACAGCAACTTCAAAGGAAAACTAATCTAAGTGTGTGACATTCTTGAGAGGTTATTTAAATGACTTTGTTAAAAAAGGTTAACCGCAAAATTCACTAATGCAAATGGTGAAAATGCTCTAGGGTTTTGTATAACTCAGTTGAATGCAAACACGAGGCACAGTGTTGCACACTAGTTACATAATATGAAACATTATGATGACAGACACATCCCGGAACTTGGGGAGCATCTTAGGGCAAAAGCCTTGTGCTTTCAGATGATCTGAGTTATTCCTCCGTGTTTAACCAAAACTGCTCAGTAATGGAGCTCTATTCAACCACCCTTTGCTACTTTTCAGAGAACTGGATTGTTGCTGCATATGCACAGAGTGAGCAGCTGCACTTGTACCTTTCAGCTCTGGGATGTGTAGCCATGTCTGCGTGTCTGTTTTGTTCTGAAGTGAATGAGTTCAAAATATAAATATTGTGAGTAGAAGAGCCTGAAGCAGAGGCAATGGAGGGGAATGTGAGCAAATGTGAATATATTTTACATTATTCCTTCCCACTGCCAGCTGACATTTACCTCAAAACATTTCCAATGCTGCAAGGCATCTGGCCTTTTTAAAATGTGTATGCTCATTCGTACAGTACATGTGTATGTTAGCATGCACTCACACTATCAAAAGACTGGAAGAAACAAGTTTACACCAGCAGAGGTCAGATGCTTAGAAAGGTCAGCAGCAGAGGAGATAAAGGGTATGAATCATATCTAGTCTGTGCGTTTGCAAGGCTTTATTAACTTTAAGCATTACATTCAGGTTAGAGAAAAGGTCGTATGTATCGTGTTTGACAAAAATATTCACTTGGAGTCTGCATCAGCGCAACCAAGACTAAAGTGGAACCGTTTTCTAATGGGAGATGGATAGACAGTAAACAAATACAAGCTGGTGTTTCATAAAGTGTCAGTGTAAATATCTTAAGCTATCACTAGCATGGGATCCAAAATCATTCCACTCTGCTCTTCTATGTTCTACTGCACGTTACCCAGCACTACAGGTAGTTATTATTCATTCTAAAATTATAATAAATGACCATGCTCCAGTCCAAGTGTGTAAGATTCAATAATCTATCCAAAGTTATCTTATGTTTAGTATAGTTCTTTTTTTCACAGTCTTGGCCCAGTATCTTGATAAACAGAGTTTTGACCAACAGTACCTGACATGTACACTGTCAACCAAAGGACCCACTGATCTAAGAGCGAGAGAGAGTGAGTGAGAGAGAGAGCAGGATAGGGGAGGTCTGCATCTTTTCAGAGGCTTCCTAGCTCTTCACAAGCCTGTCAAACTGCCCACCTTGTGCAATCTGCTCAACAAAATGTACTGCCCACGTGAACTCCCTGTGTCCACAGATTCTGTTTTAACTCACTGCACCAGGCTACATTAGGTGATTGTTGTAAGGACGCTGAAAATACCATATACGTTTGTACTGAAAATGCAGTGTAACTAGTGTTTGTGGCATGGGTGATAAATGATGTTACCTAATAAGTGGAAATTGAATTCTTGGGCTAATCAGAATTTTGCAGTTCCAGTCCTGCTTCATTTGCCATTCAAATTAAGCTAAACCCATCCTTTCAAACAAGGATTAAACATGTCGTAATGAATAATGAGAAATTAAATTTCCCACACTCTTCCCTGTGCTCAGAGATAAATAAGGGAGGAAAAGAATCACCGGGCTGCCAAATAAATCAGTGTTCAGTCAATGGGCTCTAAGCACCTGACAACAAATCAAGCTATGGTAGAGTTGGATACAATTTGTTACCTTCACAAAGGCCTTAACCATATGCACATATAGTACAGTAATGCTGTAGTGCTGGAAGCAGATAAAAAAAATTACCTGCTCCCAAAGAGACAAAATGCTTACACCAAAACCTGTGTAGACTGTTAATAGAGGCTAAATAAGGAGGTGAAAGAAGGAGAGGAAGAAAACATAAGGATAAGAGGCATTTTCTAACAGGTTAATTGCTTGCCTTGAAGGGAGCTTTACTCACACAGATAAGGGTAATGTCTTGTTTAACGATGGGTAACATAGTAATGACTGTGCATTAGTTTCTAAATTTGGAAACCTCGCCAATCTGAGCCTCACAACAAGAAAGGCAGTTAAAGTTTCTCCAAGGCCCCAGAGATGGAAATATACAACAAAAACAGTCATAAAAATGAAAGTGCACAAGCGCTCTTCACAGTAGATATCACTGAGACACTGTATTTAAGTTGAAATGCTTAATAAACATTCAAGTGTTAATAAAGATTATTGGGAAGTGAACATGCATTATGCAGAGATCTCTTCTCTACATACAGCATCAAACACAACCTTATGTCTGCAAAACCCACTGCAGGTCCTCTCTAGAATGACCAGTTCATACTTTTATTTATTTATGTAATTCTTCTACATAGAGGAGAGTGAAGAGAGAGATACAGGAGACATAAGAATAGGCTGCTACACATCTAAGCTTCCAGCACTGTGGTAACTCTGCTTCCTCACTTCTGTATTAATACAAGAAGAACAGTATACAGCATCTAATAAATAATAACTAAACTCTGCTACACACACTATGCATGTAATCATTAGATCAGGTTTGAGGTCTTGGCACATCACCTTGTTAGTATCCTCTATAAAGTAAAAACCCAGTCAGCTGTGAAAAGTGGCATGTACTGCAGCACTGGATTTATAAAAATCAAATGAGAGACAGTGATGCACTGTGGGGTTACACAAGCAAAGCAAAGAGAGTGCAGACAGATCATATGGTAAGTCCAATGAAGCCTATGCACATTACTGGATGACAAAAGCATGAACATGTAAAAATGTCTCAAAAGGAGCCTTTTAACATACTTGACCAAGACAAAAATTACCTTTCGGAAACACATTTCTACAACTAATGTAACTTTGCCAGAGGACTTGCATTACAAAATATTATTGCCACAGGTTTTGAGTCTGCTTGTGTGTAAATGTTCTAATATGTCAGTTAAGAATATATCTGTTTATATGTAGTACAGAAACTACAGCATGCTTATCAGGCCCACACAGGTTCTCTTTGATCAGTGTTTCATTAGTGCTCATGTTGGAGGAACAGTCAGAATAGTTAGAAGATCAGTATGTACTTGTTTTTTTCCCATTTAGCAAAGGTGATAAATGATTGATTAGTTGACTTGCTAGGTGTCCTGTTAAACCAGAGTAAAAATCTCAAGCAGGTGTCTTGACATATGTGCCACATGGTTGTTTTATTATTTAAAGTGGAGTTAAAGCCCTTTTGAAGAGGGGAGGAAATTAACGTTGCAATCTGTTGTTACAGTATGGTGGTGATTATTTTTTGCACCCTGAGTGACAATGTGTGGACTTTCTGTAGTATTTATAATATTTGAAAGATTATACAGCTAGAGATAGCAAACAGGATTATGAAAAATTCAACTCACGTATTTACACCTGTTCTGTGGTTCTGAAAGAATATTTTAGCTTGGCATTCTTTTAAAAATGATTACTGTTGTTTACAATGCTGTGCTTCTGTTAATTCTAGACATCACTTTTTATTTCTCACACTTACCTTCTCATTGCACAGTGCTACTCTTCTATTCTGCTCTCACAAAAGAAACATCCAATTTTGTCTCTTTCTTGGACCCATGCCATCCCCAGCCTTTGCCTTTATTTAGCAACCTCATTTCCTACTTGCACAGCTCAACAATAATAGAGGAGCTTCCAGCCATAATATGAAATGTGCGTAGAAATGTAGGTTAAGAGGCAGCCAAGGGAGATAATGCAAGTATTGTGTGAACCTGCAAACGTGGCTCCCTCATGTCCCCAATAGTTGGTCTGCTGTCAACTTGTAGTTGTGAATGTTCTGTGTATGCGTGTGTGCGTTCTCTTGAAATACCATTCTCGTTAGATGTCCTGGTCTTGAGAGGACATTCTAGCTTTTCTTAGCTATTTTGGGGATTTAGATTAGGCGTTAGGGTTAGGATTAAAATTTGTTTTTGTTTAGGGTTAGGATGAAGTTTAGGGTTAGGCATTTAGTTGTTATGGTTATGGTAAGGAACTAGAGGATGCATTACGTCAATTAGCATCCTTGTTGTCATAATGTATTTGACATAATGACTATCTTCAGTGTAGTGAGACAAATGTGTGTATGTGTGCACATATTGTAGCCTCTGTGTGTCTTTTTGTCACTTTTTTCTGTGTAACTAATAGACAGTAAACTAAATAACAGTGATTAGTTGCCGTGATATATTAGTTAGATGTGTTTAAATGTCAGAAGCATTAGCACACATTGCTAATAATGTGTGCAATGGGTCATTTTTTTTGTATGGGATCTCGGAGGCTGAATGGTGTCTTTTAACATATTTATTGTTGTATGTTGTAATTTGTGATTAAAAAATAAAAAAGACTCTTCTATGATTTGCTGATGTTGCTGACACTGAATGAGCGTGAATCAGTGAGGCCTCACACAATGCTTTGACTTGCGTGTTGGTGTGCAGTTGCCTGGTTGCATTTGTTGTTAGTAAAACTTAATTTAATGTGTGTTTTGACTCCCACTCAAATTAGATAATGGATATTGACAGAAAAAGAGAAAACACTTACATGTGCAGTCAGAAATTGTGGTGACCAATTAAATATTTAACAGGATCACAGTAAATGTAAAACTACATGTTACTGCGGTATTCTGAGTATTCCGGGTATTTTGTTATATTCATTTCCCCTCAGTGAGGCCCCTCGTTAGATACTCGTCATTTTGTGCTGCATCTCATTTGATTACAAACCAGTAAAAACTAGTTTCTGTGTGCATGCCAGCTGTAAATACTTGCCAAATAAAGAAAGAAGTGTGTTTGTACACCACTGCACTGCTACATTACCAAGGACAAAGTCATTCTCTGTGCTGGGGCTGTTTCCGTAGTACATGTATTGTTTTCTTCTCTGCTTCGTCTGATAACAAAGTTGCTAACGCATAGTAAAAAAAATACAAAACTACAGTCAGAAATCTGTTAGCTTCAGCTTTCAAAGAAAACATGAGAGGAACATGAAGTGTGTGGTCAACTCCCACACTGCATGTAGTGCACAGTGCAGCCCACACTGTAGCCTCAGCAACACAGACCTTTACATATAGTGCATTAGATGTTTCAGTCTAACACTTGCACAGTATTTCCAAAACAACAGTAATATTTTTACAATTGCAAATTGATTAACTACACTTCTGATACTAAATCAAATAATCTCTCCTGACTGTTAAGAATAGAGATTCAGCTAGTGTGAAACATTTTGAACAACATTTTTTAACACTGTTAAACTCCCATTAGGTTTGTTTATAAAATGTCACCTTATCCAACAAAGAGAGACATAACTGTGCAGTTGCAGTTTAAAACTCAAACCCTAAGGCAAGAGTTTTAAAGTATCAAAATAAAACTGAAAGGATGGAAGTATTTGTGCGGCTAAAAGTATGTTTAAAAAACAGTTAATTGTACGTACAGTAACTTCCTGATTTTCCTTCCTGGATAATCATATTCCTAAATATTCATTCAGACAATACCATGATGTTTGTTCTCCTAATGAATAATACAGAAGGCTAAGCACAGTGTTCCAGCTTCACATACATCTGTGTGGGGTTCTGTGAGTGCATGAACGGAGCAGCTGATGTATTGCAGCCTGCAAAGACGGGACAAGGAACCTCAACTGTCCTCGACAGTGAAGAAGAGAGGACATTAATAGCTATCTTCATGTTTACTTTATCAAAGTGACTCCAAGCTAATAGTCATAACAAGATAATACTCAGGGATATAGATAAATGACCGAATGGTTCCTTAGAACCTCCTAGAGATTACACAGTGATGTTACACCACAACAATTACAATGAGTAAGTATGTTTGCACAAAGGAGTTAATTCAGTGTCCCTGGACTGCATTTCGCATTGTGTATATTGTCATTTAATATGCAAGTAATTGTGATGTGTGTGTGTTTGTGTGTTTGTGTGTGAGAGATAGACAGAGACAGAGAAGCAATTGTGTCGTATTTACAACACGGGGGCTGCCTTTGGCGGAAACCTGAGCACTTGAGAGATATAGCGAGGCGGACAGAATCTAAAAATACCACGGCTGAGTGAGCAGGGTTTAAGAAGAAGAGGCTGTGGCTGTCTGCGCTGTCAAGCCTGCCTCTTGGTGTTCAGCCTGTGCACTGCTGTCTCAGAATGAAATATTGGCCCTTTAAAAGCAAACGGAAACAAATCCATCTGAGACCAGACAGCTAATTTAAAGTGACGGGTAGAACAAGGGGGGGTTTATATCAGATACTGAATGTTTGATTTGTTTGGTGAGTCAGTGTGACGTAAAGTGTATGAAACGGCTATATTGAGATCATGGACGGATTGTTTGAGCATTAATCAAAACAGACAAAAAGATCATTTGTGCTCATGAGGAACGATTGTTAGTTTCATCCATGCTTAACGATGCCACAGTTTTAGTTGGCAGATTAAAAAGTAATTATAATTCTGACCAGACCGGAAGTGTTCAGAATTTTCTGACATCTTCAGTCTTGACATCAAGGTCAAACATGTCCCTGTTCTCCTGTCATCTCTTTCTCTAAGAATGACACATGGATGAAAACAGTTACCCTCTATAAACATCCCGCATCTCACCGTGGCCCCCCCCCCCCCCCCCCCCCCCAACCTGTCTTTTTGTGCACTGCTCTGTCTTTCTCTCCCACATATACCAACAGCCCCCACAGACCATTATATGCTTGCACACACAGGCACTGGATCTAGTCCCAGATCCTTGGCAGGCATTACAGTAAACTGACCAGCAAGTTCAATGATGCTTTCATCCAACAAGACTTCAAACATTAACTTCTCTCTACTGACACAGCTTATTACAGAACCTGACGCTGTATGTGAAGTACACTACAAAGTATAAATGGCTGTCGACCGATGCAGCAACTTCAATTGGCCGTTGATGACTTCTAAAAAGCTGTATTTCCATCTGAAAAGGCATCTGTTAGTGTTACTTGTTATTTACAGTCACTTAAATGGAAATGGCATCTATCAGTGCTCTAAATGCAGCATTCTTTAATACCTAATTCTGAAAGAGCTCTAATTAAGATTAGTGCTTCCTTTTTGCAAAGGAGCCTCGAATGTCCTTGAAATAAAATTAGTTCCTGTTGCAAGTCCCAAATTAGCATTGCCTGTTCAAAAGACGTGGTGACCAAGCTTGTATGAGGAACACTCAACATTACATTTTCACTCTCGGAGCCAAGCTGTGATTTAGTCAAAACTATAGATTTGAATTGCCCTTGGAAGCATGTTTCCTCTCTAATATTCAGCTGTAGACACTTCTTTTAGGTTTGGTCTCTGTGCTTCTATATATAGACACACATTTAAATGCTATGTAAAAGATCATTCACAGTTCTGCTTTAGTCTTCCCACAAGTCAAACTCACGAAGAATAACAAAGTAGATTATGATATTCTGAAAGTTCATTAGCAGATAAATGTTTCTCTGTTAGTTTATTACGTCTATAGATAAAATGGGTTTATAAAATATGTGCGTGCAGGTGCATGATCACCCACACATACGTTAACAGGCATACTGTCACACACACACGCCCCCCCTTACAAGCCAGCCCTGTTTCTGTGGTTTCTGCTTCCTGCATTTTTCGAGCGTGTACCAGACATTTTTTGTTACAACTGAAAACAAATTTATAATATTTAAAATATTTATCTACCTGCACAAATATCCATCTGACCAAAGCAGAACAAGATTTTTTGGATCACGTGCTGTAGAGGTGAGGAGAAAAGCAGCCAACACTTTGTGTACACATATGTTGTTGCCCGCAGAGCTTCTGAGCAGAAGAAACAGTCCGTGAGGATCACAATAGCAGACAAACACAGCAAGTACAATAGAAGTTAAAAATGATGTTTTTCATTTTCTACTATAAAAGAAAATGTGTTGGCTATTGTGATTGTGTCATTTATGCATTGATTTAGTCTTTTTCTTCTGTGTTTTTAGAGGTGGCTGTAGCAGCTGCTCTGTAGTGACATTAAAAAGCATTTGCCCTTGTAATTGAATAAAATAATGTTATTTCATTTGACATCATCTGCTGTGAATAACATAATGCAATTACCTTAGCTCCTATGAATCATCAGCAGATATGTGTCTGTGTGAGCATATATTCTTCATTATACACACAAATGTTGTGACACTTGTGTAAAAGAGTGTTTTGTGAGGTTGTGTGAGCACTTGTGTTTTGGTGTCGGGCCTTTACAACTCTGCATTTGCATTCACACAAATCTGTAGGGGAGTCTATAAAGCTGTAGGAAGCAGTATGTGCAGTAAAGAACTTTGTTGGACTTAATGACTTGTTTTGCTCGTATACTGAAGTCATCAGCACAAACTTAATCCTAAATATGAGCAAGAGCTAAAAATAGCCGTGGGTTGCAGGATTTGGTTGTCTGGTATATGATGATAAAGAAAAGATCAAGTGAAGGAAGTGGGAAGAACGATGGATTAGTAAGAAAAGACGGAATGAGAAGAGAAATGTATAAGACAGGTGGATTTATGTACTGAAAAGTCTGGAAAGATAAGAAAGGTTCATCATTAAACATAGAAAATGATGTTCACCTGCATATTTAAGGAGAATACTGACATTACCAAACCTTTTGTCTTGCTTAGGCTTCGCTTAAAAAGTATTCTGGTTTTCCAATAATGTTGCATTCTGAACATGTTTTTTATTATCTTTAAAATTGAACCATTTGGGAAGCATGTGACTTTGTTGGCAACACTCAAAACTGTGGAGACAGGCAGATGGGCGCACACATTCATAAGGTACATAGAGGGTCTAAATATACACACGGGCTAATAATGGATTGTGAATTAGATTAGAGACAAGTAGATAAAAAGACAGGATGTAGCTCTATCAGTGCTGTCTGTCCGCAATCCCTAATTATAACTAAAGGTACTGCCCTCTTTCTCCCTTACTGCTTCTCTTTCCCCTGTTACTAACCCCACACAATGCTTTACAATTTGAACAAAGCTTCCCTGAGGCCCATAAGCTAAAAGAGCACTCCCTACAAGACATCCACACACACAAACTCGCCAACAGCAAGGGAAGGACTGAGTCACAAGGGAAAGACGAGGGAATGACGGAGAAAAAGAGAGAGTGGGCAGATAAAGGAGATAAATTGGAGTGAGTGAGGAATGACAGAGGCAGTTTTTTTTTTTTTTCAAAGTGTGTTGGCGTGATGATCTTGAGTGACCTTTGGTGGGCCTCACCTCATTGTTGCCTTCTTTGTGTGTGTGTGTCCATTTGCCGTCAGGCCCTTTAGGGCCCAGCTTCAGTGTTCTGCTCTTTGTGAGGGTGCCCAGGAGTACAGTTAACATTCTTCAAGCAGTGTATTGATCTTTGAGTGTGGGGCTGGTGTACATGAAGGAGAGACCTGGGGTGTGAATGCCATACTTCCCAAAAATTAAATATGGTAGACCGGTCATCAAAGATTTAGGACTGGTTTGCTGTCTCTGACTTGAATGAATTCCCAGATCCAGAATTGATCAGGGTTCCTACAGGATAATGTCAGGGTGCCTGAATGCAAGTCGAAGCTAAGAAAAAGCTGGGCGATGCAGCAGGTCAATGTTCCTAAACATGATAGTAAATCTCGACATAAAAAACACCATTTGAAGTGCCCAAGTCAGAGCCCAGACCTCAATCCAAGAGAGATGTGTTATGACCTCAAGAGAGCCTTTCAAACCAGACATCCTAATAGTATGTCTGAGCTGAAGTTCTGTGAGGAAGAATAGCGCAGAATTACTCTATGAGATTAAGTAGATCTGATCTTCGGCTTAAAGAAGCACTTGCTTGAAGTTATTACTGCCAAAGGTGGTTCAAATCTTTTTTTTTAAAACCTATTCCACCACTCACTTTGTATGTTTGATGGTGTGTTCAATAAAGATATGAACGATCAGATTGCTGAAAGTTTTAGACACACACACACACACACAGACACATTTCATATATCCACATGTATTTCAAATGCACAGTGATAATTAAAGTACATTTATTTTAAACCATTTGTGTTTTTTGGCACAGTTTATGGCACTGTAGAGCTAAACATTTTAATAAACAACCTCACATTTTGTGTTGACATCAATTTAACTGGTTCAGCTGGACTAGCTAGTGCTTAGTTACTCAGTTAGCAAGTTTGAGTTTTCTGCTTTTTCTGCTCCATGTTTTCCACAGTATTCATAAAGTCCTCTTCTTGTTATTGTCAGTGGTCACATATTTACTTCTGCCTGAGCTTAATATATCAAGCCTGAACAGTGTGCAGCTCTCAAGGAATGCCTTAGTTAAACGAAATGCTGTAAATCAACTCAATCAGCGATATGGGTCAGACCCTTAAGTGGCCTTGCTCTTGCCACAGCGGTTAGTGTCAGTGAGTGGTCTTATATAATGCTGTACACAGGCTGCAGCAGCGACCAATCACAATGGCCTGTCAAGGCCAGTCACATCAAACAGTCACTGTTCAACATATTATGTCATCCCAATCTTTTGGGATAGATCTTCATCCCAAACCTCCCCTTTAATACTACAGCACGATGAATTCAGGCAGCACGAGATGAGTCTTGGCTATGTGTAGACTGCTTGCTTGAGATTTTAGTGTGGTCCCTATTGTGAAACCTACAGGAGTCAGTGAAGTGAGTCACTGAGGGTCAAATGAATTGCACGATATGTGGATGCTCTAGGCCACTGAGCTTGACATGCTACTTCTCTCTTTCACTGAAAGAAATTTGCGTGAAAGCAAGTTAGGTAATTGAAATGTCTCTTTGCCTTTTTAAACAGATTTCAATGAAATGTTGTGGAATGCAGCTATACAATCTATACAAAAGCTATACAAAAGTCTTTGTACAGTTGTTTGACTACATTTGTAGGAAATGTTCTGTGTAATGTCAGTTTGAGCTGTCCAGGTTTCTTGATGTTTTTCTTATTTCTAACCAACATTTATTGTGTGCATCTGTTACAATGTCTTATAGCATTACCCTTGATCTCATGTACATCACTTGTGTCCACAGTGGCTGCTATTCAGCAAAGTCTACATACAGGTTTTACTTTTAACACCTTTCTTCTCTTGTGTTTATAGTGGAGTTGGATTCAGAGCACCCACAGAGAGTCTCTGGTGCGGATCAGGGAGGGGCCCCAACCCCTCAGGTCAAATTGAAAGAGAGGCAGAAGTTCTTTGAAGAGGCCTTCCAGCAAGATATGGAGCAGTACCTGTCTACTGGCTACCTACAGATCAATGAGAGGAGAGGTGAGGAGGAGCAGTGTGGTTAGACGTTGTTCAGAATTCACAGCCGTGGTCTTTGATGATATTCAAGCAGCTTGACGTTTTGCATTTCTCGTGGTCTGATGCCTGCTGAGGAAAACAGAATATGTCGAGTAGATTACGCCATTTAAATTGATTAATTCCAGTTGTGATACCATCAAGTCAAACCTTAACACTTCAGCTACATATCAAAAGACTGAGCCATAGTAGCTTTCTATTACGAGCATCCAGTGTTGTGTCACAAACAGAGCTGTTACTTGCTACTGTGCCATATAAATGTAGTCTTCCACTGGGACTGAATAGAATTCTGCTGCAGTTTACCCCATGTACTACTCAACCAAAATCTGTGCTAAAATAGCCAAAGAATGTGCTGGAATGAGGGACTGCACGAGAGATTTATTCTTCACTGGAAGATGCAGTGGACTGAACTAACCCGGCATTTATAATGTGATGTTTCTTCTTCTTTTACTCATCTGTCTCCTTCACTTGATCCTCTGGAAATGGTTTATTAGAGAGGATTGTAAAGCAGTAAGGAAGGAGGGGAGATGGAGCAAAAGGGAAGAGACTTAAGGATTGGAAAAGGGAGAGAATATGAGAGACTTATCTTTTCAACGTCACTCGGGAATGGGTTTTTATGAATGCAGTGTTTTATAATGAAATATTCACAGCTCATTATCAAAAGACTAGTCAGAATTGTGCGTAGCCTCCATTCATTCACGGTAAAAAGACAGTGGAGATGTTTACATGCAGACTTCACACTTCAAATGATGTGATTCACAGCACAGAGACACACATGTTGGCTGCTGGGCAAAAATCCACAAGAGAAAAATTGGAATCGAGCAGTCATAATCGCTATAAGTGTGTTTGTAATCAGTTACACAGGAGGTTCATATCATTATTCTGCTGAAACACGTTTAAAAGTGTGACTGCTGAATAACACACAGCACTATGTGACTCATTATCCTTCCACGTTTCTCATTATCTATTATCTATATGTATAGTAGCTACAGCAGGGCGATGCCAGAGAGCAGCAGATGTACTGTACAGCTGGGGACACTGAAAGGAAGGGGAGAGAGACTATGGACTGAAAGGAGCCTGTCAAGGAAAAGAGAGAGGACTATGTATGTCATAAGCCACTGAGCCATCAAAAGGGTTTTGAGTCTTTAAGGGTTTCAGACACAATCCCTCACACACACACACACACACACACTCTCCGTAACCTCACTGCAGGCAAAATCAGCCCTTTTCATACGGCGAACCTCTTTGGCAAGGTCACAGTGAAGCTAAAAGAAAAACATGTTAGAATCAGTCACATGGAAATAATGTTCTCAACACTTTCTGGACCAAGATTTATACAACACAGTCACAGTTTTGGTAACAGTGTTTTTATGTTTATGTTTGTTCACGAGCAGGAAACACATCTCCATTTAGGGCTGAAGACTGAATCACCAACCTCCATACTATGTTTTTATGAGGCTGAAAAGCTGATGTGGTGCTAAATTGCATAGCTGACAGGTAAAATATGGAAATTCACACGAGGAAAAGTTGCATACTGAGAAGTCGTTAGCGAGCACTAGACTCTAGTTCCTCTAAGTTGTGTCGCTGAGAACGCCACTACTTGTCTCCACAGGAAGCGAGAGAGAAAGCAAAAAAAAAAAAAGTGTGTGCAGGAGTGTGTATGTGTGTGTATGTACACATACTGTATAAGTCTAACATACAACATCTCAATTTGTGTGTGTCTAAAATACATTTGTGGAAACTTACATAAACTGGCCAAGTTGAGACATCTCAGTGTGTGTCTACCGTACGTTTGTGTTGGTAATTTGAGGACAGGGAGGCTTTGGAGGCATGTCTCCATGGGAAATAATATTTCCCTTCTTTCTCTCTTTCTTCACTCTTTTATTCTGTTCTCCCTTCTTGTGCCGCCCTCTTCTGCTCTCCTCATTTCCTTGAGGTACGGTAGCCAATGGCATTTTTTCTCACTGCTGTGCACCGACCAATCATCTCCCTCTCTTCTCTCTTGTGCTCGCAACTCTGACCCCCACCCTCCATTCTTTTCATGCCCACAATGCACTGACTGGCTGTTTGTGATGCATGCAGCTCATCATGATGGTGAAAAGACGGCATTGAACCACTGCAAGGTGGTGAATCCAGGACTGTAGTAGTATAGGTGTATAAGAAGAGTTTCCAATTATTTTGTTTTATGCAATAAACTAATCAGATATAACACAAAATATAACATTTTTGTCTGTTCTTTTAAATTTTTGATCACCTTTTAAGTATTTTCTAAATTGACCCATTATACTTGTAATAATAATATGTAAATAAAATCAACTACAACTGCTGCTATATTAAATATAAAGTTACGTTTTCAGTCTGTGTGGTTTGTGACTTCAGTGTGCTGGGTGCATTGAATTGTGTGGCCAAATAATCCTTTTCATTCCATTGTAGACAAATGGAAATTTTGAGCGGTTTTAGAGAGACCCAGTTCAGAAAGTGGGTCGAGGTTAGCATTAACAATCTGTTAAAGCTAATGCCATTATTTCAAATGGTAAAGAGTGCATTCTCTTTCAGGAGGCTCTGAGCAATTAAAATCTCCCTGTTTAGAGGTTAAACTCATATTTTTCAAGAATTCTTTGACCATTCTGGACCAGTACTCTTGGCTGCCATTGCTCCTCCTCTTCATCTCTTCCTAATACAATATCACAGTAAGCGTTGTGGGACAAAGTCAACAGTTCTCAACCAATAATGTGTTTTTGTTTGTGACAGTGGTGGATTTTGTCCCACATCTTATACTGGATATTGCACAGTAAGGGATATTTTCATAATCTAAATATATAATATTAAGATAAACTTTAAAAAATGTGAACCCATCTTTTACTGTTATTGTAGCTGTTGCTTGTTGCATTCACATCCAGCTTCCTACATATAGTGACGCCTGCCAATCCATTATCTGTGGTAATTCTGTGGATCAAAAGGTAACGCAAAATGCTCCATGTACACATGCTTACTCATTTCAAATGTCATCCAGCTTGAATGTGCCAATTTGCTTCTGCTTTAAGAACAACAACAAAAACAAAACAAAGCGCCTCTCTTCCTGGACTCAGCCCCTTGCTGCTGCCTTTAGAATGCTTCAGTTTTATTGTAAGGCTAATATTTTGTCTTTCAATGTTGTATCCAGAGCCAATAGGAAGCATGTCATCCATGGAGGTGAACGTGGACATGCTGGAGCAGATGGATCTGATGGACATGTCTGACCACGAGGCCCTGGATGTGTTTCTGCATTCAGGGGGAGAGGACAATAGTGCTGCTTCACCTGTCATAGGCAAGTGGACAAACACTCCCACAGCAGAACATAACAAAATGCCACATTTATATGAACTACAAAACTGTAATGCACACAATATTTACTGAGCTAAAATAACTTCCCACAGCTAAGACATATCAAAGAGTCTGCTGAAGCAGGAATATGTGACTCAGAATATTGATAGGCGTTGCACCAACACCATCTGTCCACATCTGCTTGATAAACTGCTTGTTACAGTGAATGACCTGCAGCATCTAGCTGACAGCTTGTCCTGTCTAAAAATAATTTGATGCAAGTAAATCTCTGCTCCATTTTATGTCTGAAGGCGATGGAGCTTGGCCAAAATTCTAACAAACTTGAGCAAAATCTATGAAGTAATTAAGAGTCTTTGGATCTCTGAGAACCAAAGACCTCTGCTTTTTTTGCAGCTCTCATCCCGAGATAGCAAATAAATAATGAATAATAATAAATAATGGAATTTATTTTGCATAGACATTTGTAAAGTTGTCATCAATTTCTCCGATCTGGTGGAATAAGAGCATTTTTTTACCTCCTACCCAGCACTCCACCAACCTGTGGCATGTACTATAACTTTACTATTGATGGAAGTCATCCAGGCAACTTTCTTCTTTCAGGTCCCGATGTTGAGTCCTTCACCACAGAGATCAGTCTCCAGGTTCCCACCCAGGCTGAGCTTCGCCACAAGCTTTCTTCCCTTTCATCCACCTGCACTGAATCAGCCAGTCAGGACACAGAGGCTGGAGAGGAGGATGATGATGATGATGAGGAAGAGGAGACTGAGCAAGAAGGGGGTGGCATTGGAGGATCAGAAGGGGGAGGAAGGAGAAGAAGGCCCCCAGTGGTGGTGACCCAGGATGAAGAGGAGGTGCTTCCCGATACCGTGTTGGTGGAAAGGGTGGATCAAGAGGACCGGGCCAACAAAGACTGTGAGGAAAGAAGGCCGAAGGTTTGAGGAGAGCTGGACTGGATTCAAACACAAACACACAGAGCTGCCAAATCAAACTCAGATACACAACAATATTGGCTTCATTCTCAAATTCCTTTCATATTGAAGAAAGACATACGAAATAAAATACACTGATGTTGCACTAACTGCCACATGACCTTGCCTTAAAAAACATAGTTTTCAATTCAAGTTTAATCCTGTAAAATAGGTTTGAGTTACCATTATTACAATAGCATTGAATGGCCTGACATGTACATTAATAATTTGGCATAATTCAGAGAATGTTCTAATATTCTGTGTCGGTGCATGTTAAGACGAGGATTGGCCTGTTACTGAAGGGAACATCAAGAAATATACACCAAAAATCAGTCTTGAGCCCCTTTGAAGTAATGTCCTGTCGTGCACCATGCTACCTAAACTAAAGAGGCCATCACCAGCTCTGCCAGGTTTATATTTTATTTTGAAGACATATTGCAGGTTATAGAAGTATTTACAACTATATTTTTCTTTTAGAATTTGGGTGAGTTGCCTGTGTAAGACAGTAAATGCTGAACAGTTTGCACAGGACACTTGACAAATAAAATGCAGGGGCTGCATTGATTTATTCTTTATGACTTTTTGGATGAGCTGAATGCCCAAAGCATGTTGCTTTAGCTGGTTTATGAGATATACTTCATATGTAAACTAGCAATTACTTAATAATTGTGCCATTGACTTTAATAAACAATGCAAAATAAATGGCAGGCACCTGGTAGTGGGTTATACTACATATTACTGTGTAGCTGACAGACAGGTGGATTTCAGGTACAAGAATATTAATGTTTTAATACACAGACACACACAAACACACACACAGAGTTACCCTTTGCCATTCTTTGATTAGTAATATTTGGGTGAAATTTTCCTTTTGAACAAAGACCAAATCCCTGTTTGGACTGTGTGCTATGCATTGGACACCAGAACGGTTTAACTGTATCCAGATCGTTTTTGTACAGAAATGTCAACATTTGTGCAATGTGACAGCATTACTCCTTCCTTTCTCTTCCCTCGCATACAATTTCTGACTTGTTGGTAATAAATGTTTCTCCCCCAGCATTCCTTAATTTTCATTTAAGCATTTCAGGAACAGGTTATAAAATGAAATGTGGGAAGGATTTATGGTTTAAGCATATTAACAGCCTCTCTGTGCTGACTTTTGATTTACAGTTCTGTCTGAGCACTTTTCAAATGCAACATGGCTAACATGGTAAAAAAGTGGAGAGCGAATTTGAAATTCAGTGATTTTCTTTTGGGGGAGAATGTTTTACCATGAACTGTATATATCCATTACTAGAGTTAGGTATTTTTAAAATTGAGAAATAAGGAAAAGCAATACTAGTGTTGTGCTGAGAGTAAATGATATTTAAGGCTGTGTTGGCGTGGATACGACGTGCACTGTGTATAGTAAATAGTTGGTGTTGATGCGTGACAGTCAATCCAGTGCACTTTAATTAAGGTTATAAAAAAAACAACTACTGGGCCTTGTAATAGTGTGCATGTATGTGTAGCCAGTAATAAGCTCTGTGATAAATGAACATAAAAAAAACTTCTAGTACCCAACACCAGCTGACTATGGAACTTGATAAAGTCATAGTGTGGTAATGTTTGCATCTTTTGTCTACTGATAACCGCTTCTCTCTGCAATGTCGTGACAGTCATATTGTTGTAAATGTGTCAGTTCCCTCAGATTACAACAGAGCGGATAACCTCTTTAGCAATGGCCCTGTACAGTCATAGCAAAAATAATACATCATTCTTTGCAGCATTCTTATTTTCATTATCAGTTTGGTTGGTAAACATTCTCAGTCATCCAGGTGAACTTAGTTACTTCCCTGCATAAGAATGTGAAATCCTAATTATGAACCCGTTAAGACCTTTCTTCTTGAATTCATGAAAGAGGTCAGCACACAAAGAGACACACAAGCTTGCTGGAAAGAAGTGACAGTGAATTGTCGGTAAGTTTTTATTAAACCTTAAGTACAAACTGCAAAAGTAAAAAACAGTCAATATCACCGACATGAGACTCTTTCCAAGTGGAGGGAAAGGCCGAAATGCGGCACTAATAAATTAAGTCACCAGAGACCCCACTGTGAGCAAGTAGTTTATACTGTAGAAAATGGAAGAAACAAACAATAAAACAACTGAAACAAACAAAAAATCCCAGCTGAATAAAATATATTGTAAGGCCATAAAAACTTGACAACCACTTTTTATGTTGAAAACACCCAACTTGGTATTTCATTAAATAGTCCTAAAACAGTTCAGTCTTCTGCGAGGGACAACAACCAACAAACTGGATTATAGGATTTTCCTTGACAGTCACAACTGGCAAGCTCAGTGCAACATGAGTAGCTACTACATTTTTGTTGAATTTTCAGTAATGAAAATGTAAAAACCCATTTTTTTTTCCAACATATCTTTTTTTTCCTTTTCTTTAAAAAAGTAAAGCTAAACAAACAAAACTAGGTTGGGGGGCAATCATTGGCTACTCAATATCTTCTTTCTTAGTGATATAAGCAGCACTTAAAATTTTTATACATGTTTACCAGAGCAACCCTGTAAGCGTCAAACTCACATGGATGAAGAAAGGGAAATGTAAGGCTTTTTCTTCATCAAGCACTTTCCTCTGGAACTTTTCTCTATTCCTTCCTTTCTTTCTTCCTTAACCCCAGAAAAAGGCTCAAGTATTTAAAGAAATTTACAGGATTATGTACAAAAACTGATGTTTTGTTTGTGTTGGACTCTTTCCTTTCTGAAAATCACTCATAATATATCTGGAAAAGGGAAAAATGCAAAAGCCAAAAAACAAATGAACATTAAAAAGAAAAGAAAAAAGAATTGGATTTGATATTTCACATTTTACACTCTTTGACTAGTGGCTCTACTTGAGATAACACATCAACGAAAGTTAAAAAAACAAAACAAAATAATAATAATAATATATAGTAATTAATGTTTACTGATACAGATGAAACAAGAGGACTGGAAGAATGGAATGTTAACACGATTGCACATCTAGAACCAGAAAAGCCTGAAAGCCTTTCTGCCCTGTGGGGTGGGGGCGCAAACCCCCCAGATTTTATAATTGTGTTGTTATACAGTAATTATAACCAACAGCACCAATAAAATGGATCTCCTCGCTAAATATCAGGCACGATTTTCACTTGCTAGCGAAGGAGGGATCCCTCCATACTACCAGGAAGTGAGGTGAGCGGTGACCTTTCACAGGTCAAGCAGCTGTATCTCTGCCCCCTCTCACATCCACCAACGAACAGAAACATCCACAATGACAAAAAATACACAGAACACAACTTCTTGCAAAAAACTAGAAAAAAGGAAACAAAAATTCAAAGTAGAACTGGAAAAAAAAACAGCGAAGCAACAATAAACCAACATCTGTCTTTCAAGTTTTTACCTCGCATCGCCAACCCCCGTATACCAAAAAAACTAAACTGATCAACGCATAAAAATTTTTAAATTTACTCTTCTCCTCAAACCAAGGATAGAGAGAAACTTTGGGTAACTACTTGATGTCATTTTCATTTCAGAAAACAAGGGAGGAAAAAAAAAAGAAGTCTCTTTTCATTCGTCCCGTGTTCACAGTTGAGTGACGAGTGATGAGAAGGGATGGGTTTCAGTGGGTTCAGTCTCAGGGATGAGAGGAGGGCAGGAAGGACTGATGCAAGAAGAAGGTAACAACTGTAACCCACTTCAGTTAAAGGAGGATGGAGGTAAAGGTTATTACAGGGCCCATCAAGTCTCCTGTGAACGTTACTCTTAATGCTTGTAATGTTGTTAAGGGAGGTACACTAAAATCATTCAGGATAAAAACAAATTCTTCTTTCACACTAGTGCAAAAAAGACATCTTGCTTTTTCTTTTTTTCCATTATTACAAACAAGCCTGTCATACTAAGGGGGGAGGTGAATATTCTTGGAGGGGGGACTGAGGTCAGGTGAGGGTTTTTTTCAAAGCTCAAAAACAATCTCTTAAATATTGGGTGATGGGAGGATGGATTGATAGTGATCCTGCTTAATGTAAAAACAAGGGAGCTCATGAGGGCTTAGGGAGGGGTGGAGTTGGACATCGGCACAGCGCACAGGGTGGTGATGTCAAAACGTCCTCCTCAGGACACAGCCGTGGCCTTGGGGATGTGGCTGGAGGACAAGCGTGCCAGGGACACCTCCACGGTGGCGCGCTTCCGGGGGCCTCGTTTGGCGGGCGATGCTTTTGTGGGGGTTAATCCATGACAGGGGTCCCCCCCTCCTCCACTGACGACGACGACTCCACCGCCACCGCCACCGCCACCGCCACCGCCACCGCCATTCTTTAACATGGCCCGGCCACACACCTGGTTCACCAAACTGTTGATTTGCTCCTGAATGGGGACGACACAGAAAAATATACATACATTGGAAATGATGTATGTATCATGATGAATAATCTAATAATGTTTAAATAGTGTGCAGTGTAAACCTAGATGATGTCTCCCCCATCTGGACAGAGAGAAAACTGAACCACAGCCGACACAGCAGCAGCTCACCTCATCATATCGATACATCATCTTAAGGCCTCTGCAGGACTTGTGCTTCTCCACATAGCGCAGGGCACACTCCAGACAGAAGACCACGTTCTCTGTCTCCTGAACCACCTGCACGGCCAGAAACCAAATCACACATTACAGAAGGAACCAGACACTCAAGTGAAAGTTCTTTTCACTGAGATACTGTATCTTAACCTGAAATCATTTGTCTTCTGCTACTGTTTTACACCGGCAAGTTAGTTTCCTTACATTAAAATTAAATCCAGCTTGAAAAATTTTTTTTGTAAAATTTCACCAAACTTAGTTATTTTTAAATTATTAAGACCATTAAAAATGCAGTCTTGCTAATTTGCAATCTGTAATGACTTCAAACTTTGTTGAAGGATGGATGGTATAGCAGACCATGTTTGGTCAATATGATGGAAAGTAAAATGTATCCAAAATGGCAGTATAGAAGTATGGAAAATAAGTGTATGCTAAATCCCTGTGCTCTACGCTCTCACCATGGACAGATAGCATAGATGCTGACAGATCTGGCAGCGTCTCTCTGAGGACTCCAGTGCTAGCCATTTTCCACGGGGTTTCTTGCGTCCATCGCCAGGTGCCAGGCTGCCATCGTGAGTGCCATATCGAGCAGAGGAAAGCAAACCTGCCGTGTAAAGTTCCTGTCGTTGGCGCATCTCTATGTTCCTGTTGGAGAAACCGAGAAACTTAGCAAGTTAGAATCAGAATTTACACAGAATTACGTAACTGGATGTTTTTTTATTATTGCTCTGCAGATAGTGGGACTTCCTGTAATAAAGATGTGGAAATGACATTATACAATGTCACTACACAAGTTTATAATCGGAATAGTGTTGCACTCTTCTTTGCACAGTGTATACATATATGTGTGAATGCAGATGTGCGACTAACACTACCTGAGGTCTTTGAGTAGGGTGGAGATGGTGCTGAGGAGAAAGCCATTGTCCCTTTTGGACTCGGCTGTAGCGATCTGGTACAGTAGCTTCTCCATGGAGAAAGGTTTGGCTATGCGACGACATTTCAGGTCCTGTGAAAAAAATAAAAGAAATCAAAAGATTAAAAAAAGTTTACTCACATTAAATTACTTAGGGTATTCTGTTATATATTTAAATTTGGTTTTGCATTTTGTTCAATCCCAAAGCAGCTTTGACCCTAAAATAAAAGTAAATATTTTGTCTCCACATACGAATATTGATATACTGTGTAAGTAAGTGAAATAAGAGTGAGAGCAGTGAAGGACATTTTCTTCTCTTCTATTACAGATATGAGGTCCAGTGGTTCAAAGGCTTGGTAATTATCACCAAAAAGGAATCTAAATACACCTTCAGGGAAGACTAAAAGCTGCTCATTAGTCATAATTCAACAGGCTGATTAATGAAAGAATCAAGTTCTAGGTCCTAAGTCAATTTATCTAATTCACTTTCAATCCACTCTACATAAATCTAAAGAGCTTTGACTGCCACTGTCCACAGGGAGCCAGTGTTGTGAGGAATTACAACGCAGGAGCAAAATAAAACAAACAGCAGTCACATAAAAGCTGTAATATTAATTCACAAGAGACAATTATTAATTGACGTTTAATAAGAGACGTTATTAATTCAACATGGTCCTTGGTATTTCTCTGCCCACTATGCTGACCTTTGAAGCCTGGTAACCCAGATTCATCCAGTGTGGCGTGGCAAAGTGCACCGTCTCTGACACACTGTAGCCACAGCACACTTTAGAGACAAAGGCACCGGGGAAGCAGACCACAAACTGGCCGCTCCGCTGGACCGTACGGTAAACCTTGATGCCCTCACGGCACAGCACCTCTGGAGAGATCTGGAGAAGAAGAAGAGAAAAGCTTCACTACTGTGTACTGCGTGGCTCCAGAACGTAAGCCTCATGAAAAAGTGAAAATACTGCTTCCTTTAACATGTAATACATGACACACAAAGATGGATGGATTGTAGATAATATAATCATTTACATAACAAGTGAGAAAACACTTACCATGATGTTCTTCTCCAACATCTCTAGTCCTGGGGTGCCATTGGCCTGAAGCAGTGTATGGACCACCTTGTCCAGCTTAGCCTTCTCCTCAGCAGGGACAGAATACCTGTAGGAAGATCATGCACAAACAACACCAGTGTTTATCCATCCAGTGGGTTCTTCTAGTTTGTTTGACACATTTAAATATTAAAACAATAATTTGGGGCACAGTTTTGTGAATTTGCACACACAAAGCCAGTGATAATGAGGACAGAGACTATAGTGCATACTTACCAAATGCAATCAGCACCAGTGTGTAAGTAATCAATATATGGAAGGCGATTTTGGTCTCGAGACCAGCATGAGGTAGAAAAGACCATGCCAATGTTTAGCCAGGGAATGGTCACCCCTAGGGAGACAGATTTATAGAGAGAGAAACAAGAGCATACATTATTACTAACTGAAAAGTACATAGAATTCATTGACATAAGATGTAATGAGATGTAGCTAAAAAGTCATTTCTGCCTAAATTATTATTTCTGGAGCAACGTTTAACTAAATTTGTCTTTGAGCCATTGATCTAAAACAACTTTAGGCTGTAGAGAACTTTTACACATGGTCTTACCAGGCACAGCACCCAGATGCCTCAAAATGGATCCAGAGTTATTGGGAAGGACAGTGAGGTTCCATCCATGTCTGAGGTAAAGACAAGAGGAAAAGATCAATTTGAGTCTTGCAACACAGGAAGAATACAGGTTAAATATTCTGTCCATGCTTTAAAGTGAGGGTGATGTGAGGTCTACTTACTTTGAAAATGGCTCTGACTTTCCTGTGGGGAAACCACTGCCATGTGTACTCGTGTCCACCTTCCCACAATGCACGGCCACATGGGTTTCTCTCTGCTCCACAATCCTCCAGTACTCTTGCTGATCAGTGGAATAAAGCAAGGCAAGGGTCAAGAAAGTGTACAAAGTGAACAAACACTGCAAGTTGTAATGTGCTTTTTAATGTTTTTCCTATAACAATGTTTACATTAATATTTAATCAGCAAGTCAAATATTTCATCTGACACTTGCTAAATGACTAACTGTAAATTTTACATGAAACCACTGGAAGCTATTGTGAGCTGTGCAGCAATCAAAACATTAGCATGCTAACCTCAACCTCAGCAGCCCCTGGTTCCTTGTTAAAGCACATTGTCATGGTGTTCCGAGCTATCCTGAAGAAGTTAGTCAAAGACACCGATTTACCCTGCAACAAAGACACATAAAACATGATGAGTCACAGCACACCAAAGTAGACTGAAGGCAACAAAAAAAACTCTTGACTTCATGCCACATATGTATGGCCTTGTGTACAGATATGATGAGTAATGAAAAGACAAATGGACAAATCTGGCTCCAGGCCTGGAGATGTATGAACCCTGCTGAAAGATGACCTCGCAAATTCTTCATCCTCTCAGTGCCAGCCTGTCTTTCTTTTCTCTTTTCTTCCTTTCACCTGTCCTGTGAGGATGGTGACAGCCATTCATATCTCACTAGGCTGAGAAGCACTTCTATAACTCCAGTCCTTTAGACTGTACTGGCTCAAGTCTGTCCACAATATCCCAGTTCTTTGGAGGGAGGTAATGTAGAGGGATTTAGTTAACAAAGGAACTGGAGGAGAACAAATAGGAACCAGATTTGAAATAGTAGAGTGCAGTTTATTATTTATTATAATTATAGAAATCATTGCTGCTTCACCTCATCCAGATAATGTGGCAAATTCATGTACACACTGCAACATTTTTATACAGCGGGGGAAATAAGTATTTGACACATCAGCATTTTTATCAGTAAGGGGATTTCTAAGTGGGCTATTGATG
>JAUYWH010000003.1:9423727-9450631 GCA_034779795.1 Ctenopoma multispine | reverse complement strand
TGTGTGTGTGTGTGTGTGTGTGTGTGTGTGTGTGTGTGTGTGTGTGTGTGTGTGTGTGTGTGTGCGCGCGTGTGTGTTAGGGTACACTATGTTCCCAAACACATTGAACTACAGAATTCTTATTGGTACCATGCTGCAGTAGGAAAGTAAGTTAAAGTCAGACTGATTGCTCTGACTGAATGAAAATTAGAGAGCCAGAGAAACGCAGGGAGGGAAAAGAGGAAGCTGAGATCCAATAGCAGAAGAAAAAGCAAAGAGATTACAGCAGGTCCCCATTCATCCCTTCTTAATCCACCTTTCATTCATCCCTTCCTCCCTCCATCCCTTCCTGCTACCCCCCAGACATCTAGCCTTCAAAGGGCTGCTCTAATGTCTAATATTACACATGCCACCATAGATGCTACAGCATTGATTATCTCAGAGAGAGAGTGAGAAAACTCAGCCACAAATCCTGGGAAAGGAAGAAGAAACAAGAAAAAATTGAGGATAACAGACCAGGAGTTATTTTATTCTAACAAATAAAACTGAAGTAAGAACTAGAATTACTACATTGCGGTTGTATGACTTCACTAACCAGTGGTGTTGTAGTGTGCACACGTCTGTCCAGATTCATACTGTAATAAGTCATTATATTTGAGGTCACAGTGACCTTGACCTTTGACCATCATAATCTAAATCTGTTCTTCCTCGACCCCAAGAGACAATTTGCGCCAAATCTGAAGACATTGCACACACATTGGATGACCATGAGGTGACTGACCTTGACATATCTAATCAGTTCATCATTGTGTAGTAAGTGACATTTGTGCCAAAATTTGAAGGAGTTCATTCCAAGCATTCTTTAGATACCATGTTCACATGAATTTGGAGGCTATATGGACAAACAATCTGAAAACATAATGTTTTCGGTACTAGCTACCACCAGCTCAGAGGCATAAAATCAGAGAGGTGGTGACGACGGAGAGAAATAAAAGCTACAGCTAGTTGTTTCAGTGTGTTTCATACAACCAATGCTGGACCACTGTGTGCTCACAGCTGCGGACAGTTGACACATATCATACACATGCACACAGACTCTGTCAATCAAAGACAGTGTGACTTCTGGCTCTCTCTTTCAGGCGCCATCTTATCAACACCTTCCCAGTGATGATCGTTTCCATGGTAACTGCTGCGATGGCAGGACTTTTCCATGTGGTCATCTTAATTTATACTGCAAGGGTGTTGGCAAGAACCCAGCTTCCTGAAATGTCATAGAACAAACCTACCAGCTGCAGGGATGCTCATCAGTTACTTGCCCTTGTCACTGACCTCTGTCAGTGGTGGGAAGCCAAAATCTTACAAAAAGTTCTCTTTTACACTCAGCCAATAGCTCAATGATGCTCAGTGCAGAAGAGAATGATAAATAGAAACTGCCAACCCTAACTGGCTACTTAAACCAGTTTACAATCATCCAAGGCACACTGGCAGAGTGCACAGTGCAGGCAACTAGATGACTAAGCACAAGTGTTTGTTTGTGTGCATATAGCTGACAACATCTGATTTATTAAACTGCATATAAACTCATTTGTGCATAAAACACTTACAATAGATGCAAAGGAAAATACTTTAAATGCCAATTAGGCAGAACTGATTGTTGGAAAAAACAGTCTCCTATGCATGTTTGATTTACTGAATGAGCTGTTGGCTCAGCATAGCAGCATCTTTCAATTCTTTAAATATATTAAATATTGATGAATGAAGTCCAATTTGTGCAAGTGTAAGTCATATATAACTTACAAAAGCAGAGTGGATAAAAACAGAAACACTGTTAAGATTTTACAGCATGTAATGGACATTTCAATTGCTTGAACTTGACATTTGACTTGACATAAATTTGTTTTTAGCATTTGTCTTAAACAGTGAAATCTAAATTGAAAGATGACAAAGACCAGATACCTCTGATTTTTCTGATTCTAAAGCCCTTCTAAAGAGCTGAAGCCTGACACTTGCTGTTACGCCATCTTGTCAGTTATTTCATGAACATTTAAAGCCAGGTTCTAATTTAAGCTGAAAGTTTTTATTTATTTACCAAATGCAGCTTCAGAACTAATCGTTTAATGAATTTGTGGATAGAATGACACACTGAATAACTGAGCAGCTTAACGTAGGGGGCCTTTAATGACATGCACGTCTGTGGTCTAAAGGTCTATACTATACACGGTGTCGCTTGTAGATGATGCCTGGATCATTTTATGTGTGGCAGTCACTGTGTGGTTTGGTTTCAGACCTTTCCTGCACCATTGCAACCTGATATTTGGAAAAGGCTGGCAAGTGGAACATAAGCTGATAGTTGCTATGTAGTTTTGCACATATGTGTCTGACTGACTTTAAAAGCAATCTGAACTCTTAATACAGTAAAGTTCTTTAGACGCAAGTAGCCACGTGCCAAAAATGCACTCTTAATTGGAAAATAATTGGACACTAATGCCAAAACTCAACATAACACACTGGAAAGCAAATTAGAGTGAAAAAGAAAGAAAGCAACACATTCAGCAAGAAATAAAAAAAAGCAAGCTTTCGTAAAGAAGGAAGATGGCACACCAGGCCAGAAAAACGTAATTAAAACAACTAAACACAGTAATCACCAAGATACTTCAGACATTCAAAATCTGGCTACTATTTTTCAGTTTTTGGCAGAAACATGGCACATCTGAATCAAGCTTGAGATTGGCCATAGTGTGTCAAAGGCTTGATAGATACTGGTATGAGGCTGAGCTCGAGTAAGACTTTGTGTTCCCTCCCAATGGTGAAGGGTACTGTGTTTTGGAGAAAAGCACTGATCCAGAGTCTGTACCTTAGGGGCTATATTAATTGGCTCCAGATGGCCCACATGGACCTGATAAAAGACTAGAGATGCATGCCTGTGTGTCCATTTTGTCCACATTAGAACAGCTTATATGTACATGTTTATGCAGCTAAGAGTGAAAAGATGATAAATGTTTATATGAAAGGATTAAGGTCAGAAATGTGTATATACAGTATGTATTCAATGTCTCTGACTACTTATTTGTCTATTTTTATTTCCGTGTGCGTGCGTGTGTGTGTGCGTGCGTGTGTGTGTGTGGGAGTCTGTTCAGATCAAATCAATCAGCAGATAGCTGCGTGAAAAGAAACTGTGTATGCAATTTTTTAAGCCAGTAAGATCTTTAAGTCTTCCAAATGTAGTGCTGAAAGCAAGGATTGCATTGTAATTGGCAACATCTGTTTTAAAGAGACAGAACTCCAGTGCCATTGCAGATGCTAAACCAAATTTCCAATATTGCATTTAACTAAAAGCTAACTGTTAGCATTTAGTTTCAAACCTAACAAGTTAAAGAGCCGTGTATCTGTATGTAAAGGACACCATTTGACTGTAAAATTTACACTGTATGAAGAAACTATTAGGGCTGAAAATGCATAATGAAATAATCAACTTTCAAAACCTATTTAACTAGTTTCCCCAACAAAAACCTTAAATTGGCATGATGTGTGTTCAGTGTAAACAGTCATATGTGCGAGCACTGGCCTGCTGACCTAGTAATCTTAACACATGCCCTACTATAGACACCAATCACATATAGACACATCATTACTTACTATACTGGACATGGACAGGTCCTAACAACTATGATAGTGATGCGCATACTCAAGTGTATATTTTATTGCTATATTGTTGAGTGTTAAAATAGTTTTGCATTGACATCAAGATACTGTATATGCACAAGAGTGATTATTAGTAGTTATTCAAAAGGATAAGATGGTGTGTGTCTCTTCACCCCGTCCAGCCGCTGATATACATTTAAGATAAAATATATAACAGGGCCTCCATGCATATTTGAATATAACCTTGGCTTTTCACTCAGAGAGAGCCGAGATGGTCTGATAGGCAAACATGGAGGAAAAAAAAAAAGACGTCTTGACAATAAGTCAAGCTTTGGGTTATCTCTGAATATATAAATGCTACATTAGGTCAGATAGAAGTCACCCTACAGTGGTCCCCTTTGTCAACTTAAAAATCCTAATGTACAAAAGTTGCACTGCATTCAAACTAAATGCCACTAAAATAATTTTAGAACCTTAAAGTTTCACATAAATATGAGTTTGTACATTTGTGGTGTATTAAATTATTTGTCCATTTTTGTTTGTTCTGTTCATTCTCTTGCATAGCCAGAAAGAAAAGATTAAATACCACATTTATGTAGCAGTCAAGGTCCACTGCTCAGGGCTATTTGCCAAACCCCCCTATGCCTTCAAGGCATGTGAAACTTAAACCCTGTGACCTCTGACCTTGCAGTCTACCTTAAATCACCCATGGGAACGTCTGACCATGGCTAGGTCAGGTCAGTAAACATCTATTTGTGCTTAGTAATCAGTCTAATAAATCCTGAGTCCCATATGTAGGTCTTAAGTGGACTCACTTGAGGCCTTGTGTCTACCTCAGACCGAAGCTCAGGGATAAATCATGTACAACAGCTCAGATAAAATGTAAATAAGTAGTTACATTGAATAGTACACATTTTTTTGTTCTACCATTTGTAATTTCTTAGGTTATTTTCAGAATGTGTTGTTGAAACAACTAACAAGCAGACAGATGTGGAAAAAATTGAGGTATAACGCACATAAACACAATTACATCTGCTAACTGAACAATGTCTGATCTGTGTGTTTTAAATTTATCATAGATTCTCAGGTTGAGATGACAGGACTGACCCTTACTTACTGCAACACTTTCAGAACTTTATAAACACATGCAGACACAAAATATAACAAGGTCATGCATCTGACAGAGCGGGGTCAATTGTGTTATTCTTTTTGAATCATACTATTCTATGTAGTAGTTGTCTGAGTCATCTTAACACGTTGGCTTAGAGTAGACATTCTTGGATCTAAAAAAAACATACATGTTATAAAAAGACTTTAGGCAGTTCCTATTGCACCAGATACTGAATATGAGTGTGCGCCAAATCCCTTGAAGAAGATTTTGTTGTACTATGCCATAAAAAGCACCATGCAACCAGTCGTAACAAGTTTAATCTGTGCTCCAATCACAATGCTAGTGCCTGTATTTGAAAGTGATTATGGAAGCGAGTTTGTGCATTGAGTGACATTGTGCACTGTGGTGGATGGTTAATACTCCTTCACCCTCCCATGTCAGCCTAGCTGAAGAATTTCATAAAGCCACAGCCAGGCAGTGACAATGAAAGAGATTTTGAAGATTGACACGCTGACATACAGGCGTGAGTCACTGGCAAACTTACAGTGACTGGAAAACAAAGAGGGACACCATGTAAACTGTACTGGAATAAGCACAGACACAGCATTTAGTGGTATCCCAAGTCGTCAGACCTAGCATTTGGCTGCAAAACTAGAAAAGCCATTATAATGACATCTGTCCCTGCACATGTGGTATGTGAATAGCAGTTGTATTATTGTAAAATATTGGGACACATTAGTGCAGGTGGATCTGTTTGTGAAATGTATGTGTATGAGTATGTGAGTTCTACACTTTAATTAATTTAACCATTAGAGTACAGCTAGATGTTGCCCTGCATATAGGCTCTCCCACAATAAAATCTAAAGCAAATCAATAGACACATTCTGGCCCTCTATTATCAAACACTCTGAGTGTGTCTGTGCGTGCGTGCGTGTGTGTGTGTGTGTGTATGTAGGTCTGCACACACATGCATGTAATCCCTCAAATGAAAATGGTGATTATGCATTACTGACAAGTCTCATTGGTTACGCTAGACAAGACAAGTGTGTGTTTATGTGCGTGTGTCTGCATGTGTACACACTTGGCATTCATTAAGTCGAAACAAAACAAGCGGCAGCAGCTGAGAGTGTGAGTGTGTGTCTTGGCTGGGACAACAGAGAGAAAAGATTCAAAGAGAGCCAAAAGTGGGGTTCAGTAAAGAAGGGGAGAAAAAAAAAGAAAAAAAGGGACAGAAAAGCAAGAGAACGCAGAAATTAAGTTAAGAAGGCTGTCTAAGAGGGGCACTCAACTTCTGATCCACATTCATACACTCTACCCACACGTTTGCACTGCTTAATATGCTTCTATTCACTTTTTCATACTCTCTCACACAGACAGACACACACACACGCACACACACACAGATTAAGTAGCTGTGCTGCCAGGGCCACACCATGAAAACCTCTAAGCATTAATTAGATGAGCTGGAGTAAGATGCATCTTGAACTAATTCTTCTGGTTCTGGTTTCATCCAAAATTCCAAAAACCTTAAATCACATCAGATTAAGTGCTCGAGACTTGGTGTCTACAAAATGACTAGCAGATTAATGATGTTTAACATAATTTAAAAACCGCTATACATTGTCTAGATTATCCACTATGTATACAATCTAGCTTAAAAAAATTCCTGTTAATTAGAACACAAACCACAGTTGTTGTGGAGTTGTATCTGGACTGTACTGGAGTAGTAATACAAAATTAAAATAAAAACGAATGTCAGCTGAATTACATCCTTCACTGGTATTAAGATTTACAGGTTGCTGACTCAGTGAAGCCACTTAACGTAACAGCAGAATGTTTTATGACTGAAAACAAAACCTGCTACAAGGGCAGCTTAAAAGTATTCTGGTCAACTGCAGAAAAAAAGAAAGAAAAAAAAAATCACATGTAAAAATGATTTGCTGTACTCAGTCAAGACAATATCTTTGAGGTAAAGAAGGCATTCTCCTTACACCTCAGTGTACAATAAATCGAAATAAACCTAAAGCAAATGTGGGAAAAGAACAGAGGTGCAGACATTAACTAGGTCAGTAAACCACAACAGTGAAGACGAGACTGTGCTAGGTTGTGAATCTAAGTGTGTGTGCGTGCGTGTGTGCGTGTATGTGTGCCGGGCCCAACCTTGGCAGGGGAACCCCATTTGGAGAATATGGTCATGCTGGTAGGACAGGGCTACAATGAGTTGGCATGTTTGAGGAAACATACTGCCAGTCTCTGCACTGATCTCAGGAGCATGGGAAGGCAAACACACAGTTGATCTCAAAGACTTCTAATGGCAGGCACTTCCTGCCAAAAATCACTCGCACCTGTCCTTCTGTCTTTGCCTCCCTTCCTCTCTCTCACTCTGCTGCTCCTCCCAATTTTTCCCTCTCTGTCTCCACTCCATCCCTTCATCCCCTTCTCCACAGTGTGAAACTTTTTCTTCACGCAAAATTGGAACCAGCTATGCCACCACTCCTTCTGTTTTGGATAGTGCCAGGTGTAAAAGCTCTTGGCATCTTCTCAGTTAGTCCTGTTCAGAAACAGTGCGGGGCACCTATGCCAGGGGCACTGGAGTCATCTTTCACACATAAAGCACAAAATAAGGGTTTTAAGAGTGAATGAGACATTGCCAAGTACTGGCTACGCTTGGGTTTCATTAGCATCAGATAGATAGCCTTTCTTCATTCAGTCCTGCTGTGTCTATGTGTGTTTGTGTGAACTAATGAAACCACTGAGCAGGCCACCCTCTAACTAAACTCAACACAGAGCACCATAGGCTCTCATAGAAAGAAAATTAAAGTATGACTGTGTCCTTGTTACACTTGTGTCCCCTTCTATGCTTTCCTTCCTTTGCTGGTAGAAGTATTTATGCTTTGCTATACTACAACCTCCAGGGTCACTTAGTTTCAATTCAGTGCTTCTGTTTTCAGACAGGCAGCCCAAATTCCTATTCTTCTCTCATTGTACGATCCTGTCTGTCGGTCTCACTTCAACTATTACAGAGATTTCTTCTTTCAAATACATGCAACAAAAGCTTTGTTTCCTTCTTATACACTTATCTTTGTTTTATAGTCAAGGATATACAGTTTCTATAAATTACAAGATCAATCTTTCAAGTGTCTAGAAGAATGTCTGGAAAAACCTTAATTTCTTATCAGTTGATTCAGTGGCCTTTCTGTTTCAAAGCCAGGTAGATGAAAGCTCATAATGAGCTAGCTCAGATTTGGAAGTTACAGTATCAAATGACAGCTAGGACTTAGGCAGGTGCATGACATGATGTGAATGGAGCCTGTATGGGCCACTCATTACAGAAGGACATCTGCTGCTGTCCAGCCCTGAGACTCCACCCCTAGCTTTTCACTGATGCTTTGATGCCCTGTCAGTGTGTGCGTGCGTGCGTGCGTGCGTGCGAGAAAGACCAGCGGCAGAACAAAACAACGCACACAGGCATGCACCCATGGTCACACCTGCCACCTACAGTAGTTGGCAGCTGAAACATAAAATATAAGGGAAAAAAGGTTCAAGGATGCTGCTTTGCAACGCACAAATATAAAATGTATGTAATGTGAATTGTGCCTCCGTGCACTGTGTCAGGTGCACACACCTAACACAGTGTGCGTTAGATAAACACAAGTGCGCGCGCACACACACACACACACACACACACACACACACAAGCGGACACACGCACAAGCGCACACGCACACACACACACCAGCCATTTTAATCTAGTATTTGTAAATTACATTTTCCAGCTTGTGATTTCTAAATCTGTCTTATATTGAGTACATTAGAAGCATCAAATTTTCCAAAAATCCTTTGAGACATTTTCCAATAATATTCTTCTAGGAGAAAGCAGTGTTTTGTACCAGGGAGTCTAACAATCCCCACTTTTCATAAAATAATTTTCAGTAATTTACTCATTATATAAATACATTCAGAAAAAATATATGCTGGTTGAACATAAGGAGCTCATTGTTCTTTGGAATAACTTCAGACATTTAGAAATAAAGGCAACATTCCTTTAAGTGGCTAATTAAAAATAAGTTTTTTTAAAGCGTGGTCTTTGATTATCATCTTGTATTACAAAACTAAAGGGGAACAAGAATGATAAAGAGACTACAAAGATAAAGTTTATCAATCAATGCGATGAACAAATAGCACTGAAACATTATGAATTGACCTCACTAAGGATTTTGTTACAAAGGTTAAAGGGGGATTTAGAGAATAAATTAGTGACAAAAAAGAAAGAATGTGTGAAGAAGTGTGTGTATGTATGTAAAACACTATGGAGAACCTGGAAGCAGCTGGAGTCATGTGGCATCTTCTTAACACTCAGCTCAGGGACCTCATCACAAATAAACTGCACTTACAGTCTGTAACGTGCAAAGTTTCTCATCACACTCACTGCCTCTTACATTCACACTCATAGTATCAGCATCAGCAGCAACCTTTAGCACGAAATAACATATGCAGACAGCAACAGGATAACAATTCAACACCAGTGTGAGATTTGGGGCTCTATAAAATCACTAACAAACAGAATCAGAGACCTTACACACACAAACTCACCTCTTTTTTGTGGGACTGTCCTCACAGTACTTGTTGCTGCCATCCAGGCCCTTAGAGCGCAATGACCCATCTTCTCTGTGGCTGCCCTTTGAACCCAAGCCGTTCCCATTTGTTAGGGAACCTGAAAACACAAATGTCCGAAATGGTTAGAGTTATAATTTTACAGGACTGACTGTCCATATATATCTGTATATATATCTATATATCTTCTGTGGTGCTTTGCCATTGAGTCTTTACTTGATATAATTTAAAATATAACTTGAGTCTTTAGGGCATAAACAATGTTTCGATCAGACAGTGTTAATAAAGCTTTCAGTTTTTGTCTTTAATTTTTTGTGGTGGAGAGGCGGTGTAAACACATGTATATTGATAAGATCCTGGCACTTCTGCTTTATCCGACTGCGTACAGTGTACCAAATACAGAAAGAGATACAGAAAGAACTCAATTAAACTGAAGAATCTGGGCTGTACACTAAGATCCTGAACTTAAAACAGCTAAAGTCATGAAATACTGACACGCTGTAAGTGGCGTACCAATAAACCAACACATGATTGGGGTTTGATTTGATTTTAAACAGTAAGTTACTTCCCTGTCCACATTTTCCCTTGTCAAATGCAACTTCTGTAATTGATGTGTGCTCTTTCACATATAATAAAAAAAAGACATTCTTAGTAAGCTCAAGCCCTAATTTAATATTTAGCAAGCAAGTCATACAAACAAAATAAGCCCCTAGACAGATTTTTAGATCAAAAGCAACAACAGGCACAGAGAATTCAAATTAGGTCAAACAAGAGGAGTTAAAGTCAATGTTAATTAAAAAAGACAACCAAATTAAACATCAGAAGCCTTGATTTTCCCATGAACAATTCTTGGAATATGTCATACAGGCCCGTCTTTTTCAACAGTAGTGCGTGCAGGAGCAAACTTATCAGGGAAACAACTGGTGAAGTTCAAAGCTTTTGAGAGTTATTAAAAATAAGACTGGAGGAGCTGCCAAGGAGACTGTGCCCCGCTGAATACAGAGGGACAGTCACATGTTTAAAATGGAGCTACTGCTGCCAGCTGAAATATCACTTTGCAGAGCAGAAAGCTAAAGATTTGTATCAGTGAGTGAGCAATACAGCAATCAAGATTAGACACCGACAGCAATTCATCGCCAGTTTTGACCCGTTTTGACAAGTATTCATGCCTGACTGGACTTTGGTATGGCAGGTTGTTAAATTATTCACGTTCATTTTGCAAAAACCAATGATGACTCACTGACTGTTCAAGCTCCTAGAGGTTTGTTTAACCAATAGTGCTGCTTTCGTAAACTCTTTCATTCACCAACACGTTCTCATTGGTATGCATCTCTCTCGCTCAGCAGCTCTTTCGTGTATTGCCTTCCCATCACACCCAATGAAATTCTGTTTGACTGCTTTAGAGGGATGTGTCACTCACCCTACTCCACAAACTCCTAATAGCGGGTGTCAAAAGAAAAATCAATTAAGACAAAAACGACACTGTGGCACAGGTTACGATTACTGGCAACTTGAATGATGTTCTGTTAGCGAGGGCGCTACTGTCAAACAAGCCCAGGCATTGTATCATCTGAAAAAGAAGGGACGGGGAGGAGAGTAGCAAGATCAAATGACAGTCTAGGAGACAGGATAAAAATAAGCAATTGTAGAGCAGGTAAAAGGAGTTTTCAAACATGTTATTTAATTCTGATTTATAAATGTGCTTTGGGCTGAATGAGTGCAGACACATAAAGACACACTTTATAATTATTGTGTAGATACCACCCACACACAAATCGAACAGGTCAGTACCTGAAAGCGGAGGTACAGTCATCAGACACACATAATTGCGGTCAGAAAGTTAACAAGTGCCGGCATTATGACTAAGGCCAATGTATTTCTGGCAATGCTTTTTGCTGCCGTTGGAGAGCCTAGGTCTATATGCCAGGGGTGAATCACTACCTTATAACATTTGGGTTGTCACGAAAGGCTTAGATCTCTATGTCTTTAATCAATGAAGAGTTTCACTTAAAATCCTTTGAAGTTTCCCGTTTCATGTTAAAGTATTTCACAACAACAAAAAATATACTTGTATACCGAGAAAAACAAAGTCGTCAAATAATAATAATCTGCATTTAAGAAAAGCTTCTTTTTTTTCCTTTGACATTTTTTAGTTCTTAATATGTGACTACATATAAAATGGTTAATAGAAAAAGGAGATTAAAATGACAACTTTTAAACTGCAAATGGTAGATTCATGCATTTTAATCTAAGTATTGGACTATTTTGCTCTGCCATCGATACTGGCACCGGAGCAAAAATAGCTCATTAACTTTAATTGTGCTCAGAAAATGACTGACACATGATGTCCCCACAGAATGCAGACAACCCCACCCCACCGAGCCATTCTCTTCTCCCCCCTATTCTTGGTGCTATAACAAGAGGCTGTGGAGTTGGGGGTGAGGAGGGCCATGCCAGTGTGCTGTTCCTATGGGGAGGTTGTAATCAGATTTATGCATGCTTAACTAAGCCCATCGTTATGTTCACCTCAAAGTCTCAAGAGAGCTGGAGGGAGTGAGCAGAGGTACATAGCGTAACATGGCATATCACAGGGCTGAGAAGAGCCTATTAGAGAGAACCGCGGTAATGAGTAGTACTATAGCAAACTATCTGTGTCATAGGAAAAGACAATAATCAATGGCGGAGTGTGCCCTTATAGGTTCTAATTACACTTAGAAACACAGGATTAATATGTAAATGGCATACCTAATCGACAGGGAACTCTATAAGATCTGTAAACATAGCCAAGTTAAAATGCTTACATGATTTTAGATTAAAAGATACATGTAGTAGTAATCTGTCCTTTTCACTTTCCTGTCATTATTGTTCAATAATTCTGTCAAATCTGCAGCTAAAACATGTAGAATCTCTTTCCCTTTCCACCAAAATTTTATTTCATGCCCTTTGTTCACGTAATCCACTGTGCCTGTATACAATTAAAATAGTTGAATAATATATAAAGAAACAAAGGAAAGAAGTTCTATTTTTGGCAAACGTCCAATAGTATCTATTCCCAGAATTTTTCAGAGTAAAAACAAATACTAAAATTGACTGCCTGTCAAGAGGACTTTTAAATAGTCCCAAATTGGACCTCACAACACTGCATGGCACTTACCACAAGCCAGAACAAAAGTTTACAACAATGTGCAGTTCAGAAACATGCCATCTGCTTTGTGCAGTTCAAGGTTGTAAATCTGAAGCATCAAAAGGCAAAGATGGAATTCTGTAATGACTTGAGCTGTTGCAGAAAAAGGGGCATGTGAGGACAGAACAGATGCACTCCTTCCTTCGCTTGGTTCAATACCTGAACTCTTTTTTTATTCAGCTTGTTCATCTGCGTTTATCTCTACCTTCTTTTCTTTCTGTCGGCTGGCATTCTGTCATCCACCCTTCTTTGCAAGGTGATGCTATCACCAGAAAGCGAATAGGGCCAGAACAGCTTGCCATGCAAGGAGTTTGCAGCATGGGAAATACTGACAGACAGAGTATCAGCAGAGTGAGTGTTGAAGGAAAGGAGACTACATGCATAAACACAAGAAGAAAGGAAGGTCCCGTGCAGACAGACAGGAAGAAAAAGAGGAGACAGACAGAAATAGGCAAACCCTCTCTTCAGTCCCTCCTGGTTTTTGGCCTGTAGCCAGCTCCTCCATCAATAGCACTCAGGAAAAGGGAGAGGGAGGAAAGGAAAATATGGGAGGGAAGAGGAGAGGTAGAGATGAGTATATCAGAAGTAGATGGTGAGGTAATGAGCTACAGGAAGATGCAGCTTCAACAACTCATAGAACTGGAGAGGAAGGGTAAGAAATATGACAGAAGGAAGGAAAGGGAGGGTGGCAATAGAGAAAGAATGAAAAGAGAGGGAGGGGGGTTTGCGTGACAGATACTGTAGATAGTTAAGACAGATGGGCTAGAGGACAGGAAGGACAAAGCAAAAAAGAGGGAGATCGTGAGAAAAAGGGAGCTTGAGACGGATGGGAGGAAGAGGAGTGAGGGAGGGGTGGAGATACATAATCGAGGAGATTGAGCAGCAGGAGGGAGAGAGGAGAGAGGAGCTTGCAGAGAAGGCAGTAACCAGAGTCCTATTGATGTGTAATGAAACCCTGCATCGAGAGACAACCGGAAGGACAACCGGATAGAGAGAGATGCGGAGGGTGGATGAAAAGAGGAGGAAGTGGAACGATGCTGTGATGGAGTGGGAGTCGGGTGCATGGGTGAAAGAGCGGAAGCTGGGATGCAGAAGGGCAAAATGTCATTTGCTAAATAATGCAGGGAACAAGCGCATGAGGCTGGAAGTGTGATGGACATAGAGATGGATGTGGCTGCAAACAGCAAGCGGTAAAGTCGCTGGAGAGATAGCATGATTACCAGTTATGGGCAAGGAGAAGCTGGATGGGTGCGTGCACACGCAGACACACACGCGCATGCCTGACTGACTGACTGCCACACCCCCTACTAAAACAGATAGCCACTGCTGCCATGCAGTGATGGAGAGAGGCAGAGGCTGAAGAGGGATGAAAGTATGTGTGGAGGGATGAAGTGCTTCTTTTCTTATGCTTACAGCCTATGAAACCTATGGCCCAAACTGGTGGACACTTAGCCAGGGATTCAGTTGACTAAGTAGTATTAGTCTTTTAATTAAAAATGATCCACAGAACATTAGTGGGCACAAATTATCATAACAAATAATATCTTAGGCAAAAATGGCAAACACTCTCCAGGAAAAGCTTGTTAACTGTGGATTTTTTTCAGATTTTCTTTGTCTCTGGTAATAAACTGATATGTCAAACATATTTTGATATGTTAATTCACTGTTTACTGATACTATGTTGACCAAATTATTAACTAAATAATGAACAGAATAATTCATGACAAAGAAATATTAAATTTGTATAGAAATCTACTTATATAATATTTGATTACCAGGTGATCCAAAATGGCTGATAGTTTTGTAATAATGCTTGTGTGAGACTGAAAACCTGGCACATGTCTGGGCCCCAGCTTAAGCCCAGACTCTCTAACCTACAGTCCTCTCAAACAGCAGGGGCTGCCCATTCTGGATGTAGCACACGCCGAGTGTGATCCTCCAAAATGGCTGACAGTTTCACCACAACATCTAAGCAAGAGGGGAAACTGTGTTGCTCGTACAGGCTCCAAAGCCTTGCTAACCCACAGTGGTCTAAAACAGCAGGGCCCATCTATTCAGCTGTGCTCCCTTTTGTGTCAGCGTGGGCTGCTGTCGTTATCCCTGGTGCGATGGGCCGCCGACGCTTTCTAATGAGTCATTTTTATTCAGGCGATAAGGTCAGCTACCCGTGGCGGCTTAAAAGGCCCTGAGGAGCTCTGGAGTGGCAACTATGAGATGCCAGACAGACAAACAGAGATTCACCAGCTACATGGAGGGGAGGGGGAAGAAGATATAAAGGTGTGAAAAAATATAATAAAGAAGAAATAGGGAAAGCAGTAGAAACAGGAAATAAAAAAGGTATGACAAGCTACATATCAAAATAAATTCCCCTTCTATGTGTCTGCCTGTCTCCCATTTTGGCTAAGTGGATGACTAGCCAGTTGTCTTTGCTGGGCGTGAACTTTCAGACGCGCTTTTTTCCTTCTGTTTCCTCTCTTTCGATGTCTGGGTTGTGTTAATGTCAGCTGAGAATAGCTTCTGAGGCATGTGTGAAGTTCAAATCTCCGCTATTGGCTGGCTGAAGGCTGTTTTTGTGCAGGAACACCAGTGTCAAACAAAGACGTGGTGGCAGCTTAGTTCAAAACAAGCTGTTTGCCCCCCCCTCCGTGTGCGCTCACTCTGCTTGTGTTGTTCCAGGAATTTGCGCAGCACCACAGCAAAAATCCCTCAACTGTTACTGTAGCAGACTTCCACCTGGAATTGGATTTCTGTCTAACTAAGCAGCTTCAAGTATTAATTCATGTTGGGGTTTCCATTAGTCCAAATTTTAATGAGTCTGGACCCCAGAGAGAGTGTAAATGTCCAACCTGGAAAAGATTAACAACACTTCTCCACACATTTTCTTATGTGTGGCACTGTGGGAGACCTCATCAGAGTCTCTGTTTGAAGTGTAAACAACAATTGAAAACAAGTGGGAAATACTTTGAGTTCAAGGGTTCCTTTGAGGATGTGACACTGAACCAGCAAAGACAAACTACAGTTTGCTGCCCAGTGACCCACAACAAAAGGCAAATGAGAGTCCTTGATCATTCGCTCTCATTGAACTTCCTCCATTTTAACCAAATCACATTGCACAGTCAGAGGAAACTTTCATAGTTTTCACTGGCAAACACACTAACGAGACAGTCGGCTGCAAATAAAGGAACAAGAACTAGACTGAGACACTAACCTCAACAAAGCCAGACAAAATTGGCAACTAACATTTACTCCACAAAATGCTAGTATAGCAACTTCTTTCTGAAATGACTTTGACAAAGAGGATATTTATTTATTGCAGGCATTCATTTCACTCTTTTCAAAATGTTTTCAAAGTCCTTACTTCAGCTAAATAACGCCTTTCATGTATGGCATTGGGTGACAAATGTACATATTTTATGACCTATCCTAGGACACGCAGGTGGTGGTAGATGTCATTGTGGTGCAGATCCCTTACACAGACATGGACATGGACTCACCGTTAGAGTTTGTGGTTCCGTCACCATCCAGCTGCCGTTTCTGTGCACTCCTAAACTCCTTTAGGGAGAGGTAAAGCACCTTCCGCATCATCCGCTCCTCCGACCACGGGATCCCATCACTGTCATCCTGTGAAAACACCAGAGAGAGAAAAAAAGTGTCACTACATATTATAAATATATAGAAAATTCTCCAATTTCTCTCTATATTATGACTTTAGCATGACGTAACATTAGGATATCACAACACTGGCTTGCAGCTAGACACAATAAAACATATTAGCATAACAATGCACAAAGGACTGCATCTCCACACAATGCTGTGATAGCTGGAGTCTTCTGGTGATGAATAGGTAGGAAGCAAATGAAAAAAGCATTATGGGACTGTGAGTGCATGTGTCGCTAATCTCTCCCAGCGAGAGTGAGACAGAAGACGTTACTGTCAAAGAGGCCATCAGAAGACACAGACAGACACGCACACACAGCCTATTCCCAAGCCATGGACGTTTTTTTACCCAGTCAGTTTCAATCTGTGGCACGAACGCATGATGGCAAAATGTATTGCACATCAAAGCCTCAGTTTATTCAAAACACTTTTCATAGTTTTAACAGTTGACTAAAGAAATGTTCACTGCAACAAGCATTGTTAACAAGATCTTTAGTGAGTGTCCAATAGCAGTAACCACCCTTCTCTCCCCCATCTCTCCCCTACACTCATTGCTCTGGCAGCTGTTTGATGTCGAACAACACTAATGACTAAAGGAAATGAGATTAGGACTTGCGCAACAACAAAGACATATTAATAAAATAATGGAAACTGGAAATAGCTTTTCTCTAGGCAAGCAATGGGGCTAGTGGATAACAGCTGTAAGGTTGGTGAAAAAATACTTTCCATCTTCGTGCAAAAAGCTAATGTACAGTATGCAAATGAACTGACTTAAATATGCATTTCTGATCCTGTCTGAGTCAAACGTAACATAAGAGGCAGACGTGATCCTCCAGTTGATTCAGATCATTTTGAGTTGGACATCACAGTGACATCAGTGTTGAGCTAGCTCCATTTAAAATGTCAACCTTACACATTTTTTAAAAAACACTTTATTGCTGCTTTGTGAAGAGCCACAGCATGGAATAAAAAAAAACACTAAACAAAAAAAAAAAAAAAGAAATCAGAGGACTGTGGTTGGTGCAACACAGAAACCGAGTCTATGTGTTTTTCCTATCTGAATGTGTGAAACAGAGAAAGTTAATCTGGTCCTTATATTATGCATCATTCCCCCACCAATGAAAACATGCTACTGAAATGACTGCGGATCCCATGTAATGATTCACACAGAATCAAACATGCAAACAGATGTTGTGATTGATAAAATGTGCTTCTGATCAGCGCAAACAAACCACTGCTAATTATAACAGCATCATAACAAGGTGTTTGTACGGCCTGAACTGACTAAGAAATTTGGTAAGTTGCAGTTTGTAGTTCTTCTTCAACAGAGTTTAGTATCTCTGTGCAACTGAAAACCTCCTGTAATGAAAAGAAAACTGGTGACCTCATTCACTCATCCAATTCATTTCATAACTCTTAATATTTTTTGACAGAAATTGACAAGCCTGAAGATTTTGTTTGTGTATCACACATGCTTTTGTGGTTTGAGTCTTTACAGCAGATAAAAAGTATTGTTCTTATTTCCCAGGTCTGCTCAGGGGCCTTAAGGATGAGGCTTCAGCAGAACTAAAGGAAGGTTGGTGGGGGGAGCAAGATTAAAAGCTGGATGTCTGCACATGATGGAGCTGATGGGTGACAGCCATGTCTTCCTACATACAGACTGACACACACACACACACACACACACACACACACACACACACAGAAGCAGACCGTTCTGGCTACTGAAGCTTTGTAGCGTGTGACAGAGGTTGATCAGGTGTGTTTTGGGGGTAAAGTGTGACCCTTTATTACAGTGTCACATGCGCACGCATGCACACACTAAAGAAATGCGTTCCATTATGCCATTTTCTCCTGTAGTTAATGTCATCTAAGCTATCCTGCGTGTGCAAAAGCCTGTCAGGTAAGCACCAATTACCCAGACAGTTCTGGCACCCTTTCCCTTGTGCCACACCACGGCACAAGGCCAAATGTACAATCACACACACACACAGTATTAGAAATGTTGCAACGCTCTCACATAGAAAACTTCGATGGTTTATCCATCCAGCTCTGCCTGACACACAAAACTAAACAGACAGCTGTTCTTAGAAGGGAAATAAAAAGCTATATTTTTCTTCTCTCCAAAAAGTGACCTTAAAGTTCTTCTGGATTTCTTTTTTTCCTCACTTTCCCTCTGGGTTCCTCACAGTTGTTGGCGGCATGCCACAGATATTTCCTGCACTGTGTACACATAGCAACAAGGTTTGGGGGAGAAAAAAAAAAGTGGAAAAAATGCTGACTTTTCATCAGCTGGCAGAAAAAGTGTGAGAGTTAAAGCTCCGCTCTTTTACAGCTGCTGTAACGTTCATATCTCAGAAGGTTGCTATAATGGGTCTTCGCAAGCTTTGCTCACCTGCAGGTTAACTTTTGCTAGACCTGAGAGGTTTTTGTACAATGTTATCCTGTGCTTTCACTGGATTTTCAGTCACAAAATCCACCTCCTAGCTTTGTGAGTGTTCTGGGGTGTAAAATAGAAAGGTGATGGACAGCAATATCATCCAAAATCCCCCTAAAGATATTCACAGTCTGCGTGCCAGAGGCTAAGTGTAGCATGACAGAGGAAGGGAAACATCTACTCAAATAAGCAATAAAACCAAATTGTGTTACATTTTTGATTCACATTGCAGTGCATGTATTTATGTGAGTTGTGTGTTTCTGAGGTATTGCCAGAGCTCTTTAGAGACAGCTTTCAGAGAGATGCCAGCCATGCACAACCTGGCACTGACACACACATCTAGCTCCCATCAGGCTAGTGGAATCCCACTAATGAGCGCAGGGACCTTTTCTGTGCACGTGCGTGCATGTAACCGAGTGAGGCATCACAGTATGCTGTGTGGCTAGTCACCCAGAAACCCCACACCCGTATTCAATGGAATACACAGGTAATTGGAATACATATAGTAGGTGTGTGGTTCTGCAACCTGCAAAACACTGTCATATTGTCATACGGACACAGACAAATGCGCGCAATAAAACAGACAGTGCTAGAATGTATAGCAGTGTAACACCTTTATCCGCTGAGCTTATTAAAACACTTAACCAAAAAGAAATTCACTTAAAAATAAATTTAAAAAGTAAAGAAATAAAGTGAGAAATAAGAATTCAGTAAATTTGAGGAATGATATATAAAAGAGGATGAAGATAAACACGCTGCTGTCTCTGTTTAACTAACTGGATGAGAAGTGGAGCTGGTTCCATCCTATCCTTATTCAAATATTCGACTTTGAAGAGCAGGCAAATACAATAACCCTGATGAGGAAACAAGTGGACTTTTTTGACTTCCTGGATCCTACATGTTGTGCTCTTGGCTCTTAACAAGATGGGGGCAATTACTTTGCTACATAGGGCCATGCAGGTTTGGACAGCTTTTTTCCCCTCAATCAATGAAATCATCAAATAAAAAAAATATTCAAAAAAACTGCATTTTGTATTTTACTCAGGTTATCTTTGTGTAATATTAAAATGTGTTTCATGATCAGAATCAAGTGTTGCAAATATGCAAAAATGCTAAATCATGAAGAGGCCAATACTTTTTCACAGCACTGTATATTCACACACACGGGAATCTGCACACATATACAATTTTGTGAATGTGTATGTGCTAGCTGTTCTAAAAATAGCTCTGTGCTGCTGCCGACTGTGTGGATGTCATGGCAGAGGAATGTGGGCCACGTGCCAGCTGCGATCTGCTCTACAAAACTGGCCCAAAATCTGTTATTCTAACACATATTTCCCCTTAGAGGAGGGATGGAGAAATGGATGGATGGAGATGAAATGTTATTTTAACAAAGCCTGGCTTATTGTATTCAGTAGTCAGAGTAACCTCTACCCAACTACTACCCTCTCTTGTTTTTTCTCCTCCTCCTTCCACATCCTGATGTTTCTCACATGGGTTGCAGATGGCTGGCTGCAAGGAAACAACTGCTCAAGATTCACAAGCAGTGCAGATAAGAGTGATAACAATCATTTAATTGCCAAATACATCACTGCAACCTTTCTTGGAGCCATGACCAATCATTTGTGGGTCAGAAACATTTAAGGCATCTTGATTATGGCCCTATGGAGAAACAAACACAACTGCAAAGTATTAAAGAAAGCCTTGACACTGCAGTAAGAGGCCCAAAGTATGCCTGCCACAACAAGGCAATGTTGAGAGTGAAAAATGTAAATGCAAGCAAGACTATCTAAGCGGCATGTTTGAAAAAAAGTGATTCATTAGAAAACTCTGACTTTTAATAAAGAAATGTCCTCATTGTCCTGTTTGATAGCAGGGTGTATACAACACTTTCAATAGATAGGATCTGTGAGAGAGACTGTTCAGACAAGGACAATACTTCTCCAACAGAATAACATTCTTAAAACTGAAATGCTTAGACACCAATCAAACAAGACAACTGATGCAGTTTCAAGTCTCACTAAGGCTCATAAAAACAGATATCCCCTCAAAGGGGTGGGAAACAAAACACTGCGTTAAGGGTAAAAAAATGTCTAGATGTCATTTTCATTTGTATTTTAAAAAAAATAAATGTTAACCTGAAAGAGAACAGCAAAGTATCAGTTGTGTTAAATGTGATTAAATATGGAATAGAGAGAACATCGAGACACATCGACATGATGGGAGACATCAGGGAATAGTAGAGGGCTACTAGGCTACTAGTAGCCCTCTACTAGTAGCAGAAACTTTATGTCAATATTGTTAATTACCAACAGTACTTTTGGTGATTAACAATATTGACATAAAGTTTCTATCACAAATATGCTGATAGCTGTGATTGTCACCACCTCATCCATAATAAGAAGATTCAGCTCAACAAAACAAAAATCTAAACTGTTCCATAAATAAATTTATAAATAATAATATAAAATAATTATGTGCACAGTAATATTTAGAGTTTAGTGACTCTTTAAGTCTGTTTTGCTTCTGATTCGAGGACTTTGAGTAAAAGTAAGAGTCAGGATTACAAATACAACCAATAAGTACAGGTGACAGAGAAACAACACATGAAAGACAAAGAAAATATATTTATTTAGGAAATTATGTATTTTTTCATTTAATGAAAGTTTAAATATATCTATGAAATGTCTTTGCTTTGACTACATTTTTATTTTGTCTAAATTGAAGCATGTTGCTGAATTAGATCATTAAAAACAAACATAATTTAGTAGTGAAGAGTGAAGTGAAAAGTGAAAACTTAAAAAACATCCTTTATTAAAAACATTGACGTGACAGTATTTTAATATTACATACTGTTTTCACTGTGATTTTAGATTGCATGCTATTTTGAGAAAAAGCAGATACATTTTCTGTATATGAGTTTTGTTATCTAATACTTTAAAGCTTAATATCTAAGAACCATATATTACATTTCAGATAGAACCTTATAATTCAAATTTTGGTGATTTCTACAAGGTATTAAGTTGTTGTAGCACCATCTTATGATGATGTTAACAATGTGAAAGCCATCAGAAGTTGTTTTGCACATGATTCAGCTTAGTTACCTCTTCCCAATATAACTACAACTCCTCTTGCTTTTATCAGATGTAAAAATGAAATAAATCATATCTTTCATAATTGTTATAACTGTTATTTAAGATGAAGATGGAAGTCCAGCTGGGGTTCTACACCACACCGCGACAGAGGTGGGGAGACCACATGAATTGAGCACAAGGTCCAGTTTTTGCACACTGACACGTCATCCTGGGAGTGGGACGGTCTCTGGAAATGGTCACGGTGTGAGGTAGGGAATTAAATCTACGGGAGCCTAGTCGAGCACAGCTCAATCAACATTGGTGGTGCGGGATCCATTTATAACTTTTCAATTCTGGTGGCGTCATTATGACATAAAAGGCAAATGCATTAAAATGCAGACTGTGACATCATCTGTGATAAATGATAAAAGCAAAGCAGTGAGCAGATAAATTTTAGTTCCTTAACAAATAAAAAAAAAGCAAAAAAAAAAAAGAAAAGAAAGAAAACTCTGACAGGGAACTTCAACACTGACAGTTTTACATCTGTAATTAAAAATAACTATTTTCAAGCCTATTTCCTCATTATGGTGTAAATGATAGCTCATACTTCCCAAACGCACCAGGCACTGAGTAACATGTGACAAATGCTTTTTAGCTGTTCTAATGGAAGTACTTGCTAAAACTAGGCCAACATCTTTAACTAGCACATGTTTGCTTGCAAATCTCACATTCCAATCCTAACTACATCCTGATCCCCATGCCCCTTATAGCTTCAAGTAGACCGGATGCTTAGCTCAGCTTGGAGCTTCAGAGAATAGGCAAATGAAAAAGGGTTTGTTGGGTTGCCGGGGACAAGAGGCCCTATATAATCACCTCATTACACCACAAGCTCAGTGCATTGGAATGTATGTGCGTCTGTGCAGACACAAGGCCTTCCCTTTAAACTAGCTGTACTGGGATAGCCCCAAAAGCTACAGAGAATTTCCATCTGTAGGAGACGAGGGGTCTGGTGGAACCGTCTTTAAGCCATAGTTTTTCCAGAAATGAACACAACTTCCTCAAGCAACAATAACATTAACATAACTATAAAAATCATGATAAAGATGCAATATCACCTGGAACCACACAAATGCTTTCTGCTCTGAAAAATGTCCATTTTAAAAAAGTGCACGTGCAAGAAATGGGTTTGTGACCACTTTCCATTTTCCCTCTGTATCTACATATGAAACAGATAAATGGTTCTCCTTCAGAACAATGTCTTCTGTCTGCAGCCTAACTGTGAGTGTCTCTCTCCTGCTGAGCTCAGGGTCACACAGACACACACACACACCTTTCACAGTTTCTCCACTGTCAATCATATCAACTGTCTGCCTGAATTTGAAGGTAAACAAGTAACAGACTGGCAGTGCCATTCAAACCTATCAAGCATAAAATGCTGCAAGCCTGGTAAAAGTAGAGCGCAGAGTGGAGTGAAGCAAAGAGCTTTTAAATACAGATTGTGACTGAGTTTATATTGACTGAGACAGATAGGAGTGTATGAGCAGAAAAGGCACAGCTGGCTGCATAATTTAAATTGACTGTCTTGCCCACCCACACTAGCTACATGACCAACCGACCCCCTGTTCTAACCTTTAACCCCAAACACACACAAAAGAAGCCTTTCAACAGTGTCCCAACCCCCACAAACTAGCATATTCTTCACGTTACAAAGTTGTAACCCACATATTTTTTATTGTTTTCTAGGTTTAATATTAATTAATTAATGAAAACAAATGCAATGCAATGGTTTGCAGTCAGACTGCAGGACATAAGCCATCTGACTTTACCACTCCCACATGAATGCAGTATTCTACTGGCAACTTAAAATATTTTCACTGCAAACATCCCAGGTCCTCATCATAACCAACTTGGGCTATCTGTTCACCAAATTCCAAACAAAATCATCCATTTATTAACTTCGAGAGCTGTGTTATTAAACCATTAATTTGTGGTATTGAACACAAAAAAAGTAATAGAAGGAAATGAAACCCATAATCTGTACCACAGTTTTTAAATAATATTACTGGAACACTGCAGAGTTGACAGATTATCTAACAGACTGTGGAAGGAGTTTCTTAAGGTTTTCTTCCAGTCTCACTGCACCAGAAGAGTGTTACAGTAAAACACCAAGGCTCAAAGCAAGCATTTCCATTTAGTGCAACAAAGTCAAGGAATGATGGTGGAATTGTTGATGAGGGAATTTTAAGCATCTTTCACAAAGTGAAATGTTAAAGTAACAGTGTGGTATCGGCTTCACAGCCTTGTTGCCATGGTTTTTAAAGCTCAGCTGAGGAACATTTTTCATATTCTGAAGTTGCATTTGTCAGGCTGAGAGGCTATGTCACGTCTGGTCTTACGAAAGACTAAAATACAGGTTCTATGGTAGAATTTTGTGTTAAAGTATAAAGCAAAACCTGTGTGTGTGTGAGCTCTCTGACTTGAAAGATTACATAACAAATGGCTCCCATTCAATAATAACAGCCTCGTTCAACACACTTTCTCTACAGCTCTGTCACAATATCATTTTCACTTTGGCTAGTTGATCAGACTGGAACCTGTGCATTTCATTACCAGCCAGCAAGCAAACACATTCACCTCGAGTTATGAGCCTCTGAACTGTGTGTAACATCAGTACCCAAGTTCACAAGAGTATATATACAGTCAGAAGAAAAAGTAATGACATTAACAGTATTCAACAATAGAGTAAGTAAGCTGTGTTAAAGTACACAACATGAAAGAAATATCTGCCAAGTTAGTTTTCTGTATTCATTTAGGTACAGGATGCATAAATAAAACTGCCTAAGGCTCGGGTACTTGTAACACAGTTATTTAAAAATACATTTCCTGTTTTTACAAGCAAGGTCACAGCTTGTCTTCTCTTTTCACAAAGTGTCAATAAACTGTTATTTACAACAGTGAGTTTAATATACACAGTCAAAAGTTTGGACACACACAGGAAATACCATGTTTTCATAAAAAACATTCATGTCATCAGCTGTGTTATCATTGCAAGAGGGTTTCTAATGATTGCTTCTCCAAACATAAACATGTTAGTAGACAGTGACGATACTTATGTCTGCTGATGATAGGATAGTATTTATTAATATATTATTAGAAACTGTTGTTTCCAGCTACCGTACAACAGTCATTTATAATATTAACAATGTATATGCTGCATTTATGATCGCTGCTGCTTTTCTTTCAAAAAAATTATCATTTCTATGTGTGTCCTAAAGAATGATGATACAGGACAAACCTGTCAATATAAACAATAAGATGTTTCTACTGACCTACCCAACACAACATGCTGAATTCTTAAGTGTGTATATGCAAAGTTTGCATCCATACACACAATATGTTTCAAAGTACTTTATATATACAGTACCAGTGTATAGACATATCGTGCCACTTAACTAAAGCCCTCCCATTTCTAAAAACACAAGAAGGGGACAGGAAAGCAGAAACAGGAAACAGAGTAACCTCATTAGCCTCATGTTGTCTGACAGGAACAGCCTGCAGGCTACCAGGCTTGTACGACTATACAAAGAACCGGCCTCTGGTCAGTTTAATGCAGCATACGTCGGCTACGAGGGGAAGATGCCATTTGTACGAAGCAAACTGGTATCAGCCTAAGGGGGACTTCAAGAAAGCCTCCTTGTTTGTCTGGAATAGCTAGACTCAGACTGACTGTAGGATTACATCTGGAATCCAGTTAGGTAAGTCTGTAAACAATCAGACAGGAAGACGCATAGAAGCACCATCACACACGTGCACACGGGCACATTTACACACCAACAACTCATAGCCTGAGGCTTTAACCTCTCCCTTGCAGAATTTTGCACAAGCACAGACGGGCTGCTTTACTAGAAAGGCTCATTAATTCCCCTTTCCACAACCAGGACATAAAAAGATATTGAGCATGTGAAAAAGACTGCCACTTGCCCCCACAAGTGAAGATGTGGAGTATGTACTAAAAGAGAGAAATTAGATCAACCTATATGAGCACATTCGTGAAGAAGCCACTTCAAATGCATCTCCTATCTCCGAGTATCTGAACCCTGCTTGTATTTCTGTTAACATTTAACAAACACGGGGGAAAAGAAAAACTCTCGTATCTCGTGCCCTCCTCACATTGCTTCCATCCAAAGGAAAATCTGTCTCAGTACAATCGTTTTTTGATACAGTGAAAGGTGGCGTCTTTTGATGTGAGTGTGATTACGTCTGTAATCGATAACTTTGTTTGTGCTGCTGCTGCTGCACTATAGTAGTAGTCTTGGCCAAGCCTGGGAATTAATTGCACATCATTTTTGTAGTCACAAAAAGTTCTCACACAGAGCACACACTACTTCTCCTAATCTGATCTACCTGCCTGCACTAGAACAATTTACAAAAGCAGCCATTATAACTGCCTTTGTTAATTTGTCAGACTTTTCTCAACTACAATACAGGAAAACTGCATCTTGAAACAAGTTTGACATTTTATCCAATGATGATGCAACATACCGCAAACTATGTCTCATAAATTAAATTAAAAGCCAGTAACTAACTGTTTTTCTTTTTTGTTATGTCTGGTGTTAGTCTAATCAGTGCTACATCCTTATTCACTCGGTCTGACACAATCATAGACATTTAAGTGTTGGGTGTGTGTTCAACAGTTCCACCTAACCTCTTTGGTGATGTTTACCTTGAACTACTCTGAACATCCCACTGCAAAATGCTTAAACCTGCCTTCCTCCTTCACAACAGAGTGAAATGACAGCAGCAGCAGCAGCAGAGTGGAACCACATGTCTATCTGAAGTTCTTAGGAAAGATGTAAAATAAAGGCGGAGAGGCGAGGAGAGGCTCCTCTGTGCGGCCTGGTGCTGGTTCGTATTGGTTGGCATCACCCCCTTTGCATCTGGTGGCAATATTATCCTGCCTGTTGGCAAACGGCTGGTGGGGGCTTGCAGGCAACAACTATGCAGGCTGGAGGTGGAGCAGTGCTCCGAGTGTGTGTCCTGAGATGCCCTCTGTTGGCCCTGATGCATGTGCACACTTGTGGATAAATCATTTGAGGGTTAGCCTGACTTTGTGTATGCAACTGTGCACATATGCTGTGTGTGTGTGTGTGTGTGTGTGTGTGTGTGTGTGTGTGTGTGTGTGTGTGTGTGTGTGTGTGTGTGTGTG
>JAUYWH010000003.1:9376503-9423627 GCA_034779795.1 Ctenopoma multispine | reverse complement strand
TGTGTGTGTGTGTGTGTGTGTGTGTGTGTGTGTGTGTGTGTGTGTGTGTGTGTGTGTGTGTGTGTGTGTCTGCGCATATTTTCATTTCCTTGTGGTGAAATTCTGTTTAAATATTATTCCTGTGAGGACATTCTGGTCTTGTGAGGACATTTTAGCTGATCCTACAAAGCATTTTCAGGGTTAGTGTTAGAAAGGTTTGGCATTAAGTTGAGATGGTTAGGGTTAAGGTAAGAGCCTGGGAGTGAATGAGTGAGTGATTGTATGTGTGTGCTTACAAGCAGCTGCTTGCAAGAGGATTCAGACCAAAAAAAACAACACGGCAAAATATGGCTTGTGCTCCAAAACCACATTCGTAACAAAGTGCAAAACAGATGCATGACGATGAACTTGAAATGGAACATACCATCTCCCAAAAAGTCAGACTCTCGTGCTGTGCTTCCAGTTTTTAATAACTAAACAGACCTTACATTTGACTCAAGGTACTGTCTGGTTTAGCATTAACACAACTCTTCCTGGAAACACACACTGATGATGTATTTCACCTTTACATCCAACATCAGAAATACAATCAAGATAATGCTACTAAACAAATCTATGCTAGGAGAGACCCATTTTCCACTAGTTGACTGGACTAATGACAGCAACAACAGAGTAGCTTGTACAGACCATGTAAGGTCAAGTCTCTCTCTGGATGACAATCTCACTAACAAGCATGTCACAAACACAGCACTCTTTCTACACTGTACACCCACATAGATACACAAGACCATCTCAGAAGGACTTAAAGGCTCACGCTACACAAGTGCTCGAGTGGATCATTACAGGCAGACTATGTACAGTTATGTACACATAGACTGCTCCCTTCTTCTGCCTGCTACTTCCAACAAGCAAGTCAGTGCCATCAGCGTGTGTGCGTGTGCGCATGTCTGAAAGTGTATGTGCATCTACAGTCGTGGGTTGCTAATTACATGCCTTCAAATGTAGCTTATGTGAATCAAAGAAATTGCCAGGAAACTGTACCTCCTACTTGTCACCCTTTTCAACTGCAACAAACAGGAATACAACACCCACCCTCAAGATTTACCTCATTCACCAAGAGAGCAGAATCTCCAGGAGAATCCTACAAACCATGCTAACTCAGGTTGAAGTGTTTATTGAAAATGTACGCAGCAACTTAAGTATTTCTGATGACTTATTAATATGTAATATTTCAACTAACTTCCCTTGGCAAGTGAAACCATTCAAATAAAGCAATAATTAGGTAACATAACTATTACTTCATATACAGCACAATTATTTTGCACTGTCCCATTGCTGAATGGAGGAAAAATTAATCAAACTGTTGTGAACAAGCCACAAATATCAACTTGTGTGACAAGTTAATTATCCAATTTAACAAAGCAAATAATTCCCCTCTGGCTTTGGGTCTACTGAACTATTTCCTTATGGAAATGAGACTCCATGTGTACACAGAGGCTTGCATTACATGGTGGGAGCTTGCGTCAGCAGAGTTATTCACCATAAGAGCTATGTGGATGCTCTGGGGTGGGTCAATAGTTTAGGCCTGTTATTACTTTGTTGCCTCTCCTGGTCATTGAGATAATTCATGATCAAAGGGAAGAGAGGAGGGGAAGAGAGTGTGTGCTATAATGCTTTTTTGTTTCATGTGGCTCGCTGTGTGCTTCTCATGCCATCTTAAAAAATCTGCTATGCATGTGATATCTTAGAATGACACTACATTCAACTAAATGCATGTGCACACCCACACACACACCAAGATCCACTGTTATAATCCCAGAACCACATGTGCTGCCATTAAGTGTAAGGTCACATTAAGCTTATGTCCCACATGACACACTTCTATAGCACTAAAGAGGTTTTCTTCTGGATACACACACACAAACACTTCACCATGTCACCATCCAGAAACATGACCAAGGATTTTGTTCGACAAAATGGCTGCTTTATGGCCTCTGCAATCTCTGTTACATTACTTATGCCGTCTCAGTTGTAGGCCTTATGAAAAAGACAGCTGTGACTGGTGTGTAACATTTCTAATGAGTAGCAATATTCAGTAAAAGTAGGCTAAAGTGAATAGGAATTTTTTCAATACTTCGACTTTCTTAAAATTTATAATCAAAGTTTGATGAAATTGTGAACTACAATGAATCTGTAATGTGCTCACTCACATTCACACACACCAAGTATTTTTTTATTTACTGCACCACTGACAAAGCTAGTCCGCAAGCAAAGTGCTAGACAAGCACTCTGTAATAAATCTATAACTGTTCACAGGGGAGTGGAAAAAGCAACCTTTACAGAGCAACCTCTTATTCATACACCCTCTCACTGTTTGACTGTCTTTACTGCAGTCCAGATGCATTTTGTTTATTTACTCCGACACCATGGCCCAATTTAGCCTGAATGAGGGAAATTAAATCATGCCTTGTGAAATCACTACACTTCCCAGCCCTCATTTTGTCCATTAAATTGTCATTGTTGGCCAGCTATTTATGAGACAGAGCGAAACAAATGTAATACTCAAGAAGCGTAGCAGGAAGCCAGAGGACATGGCGGAAATTGTGGCACACTAGGTTGATATGTAGTGGGCTACCTGGGCCAAATGAGAAATCATTAACCAAAACATTTAATGAGATGGATCAGAGTTTTAAGCACTTAAATGGGGTCACATGTGTATTTTGTGAATATGCGGAACAACACTGAAGCTTTAAAATGGCCTAGGGTGGAAAATGTCACAGAACAAATCTAAATGGCCTATTCTATAGTATAATGGTTAATGTACATATTCGAAAATACAGATAAACATACTTGCATAGAAACCACCTAATGTTTTGTTGAAGGCCACATGCAGTTAAACCTCTACATTGACATGGATCTTTCAACACAGAAGTCCAGATAAAGGTCAAGGGTTGTGGGGCAAGCAGGTGGCCAGAAGGGGTCAAAGTTGACCTCCCGGAAGACACATCAGTGGGCGGGCCTAAGCCACCCTGCTCAAAGGACCCGTCAATCACAGTCCCTACTTACCATGCGTCAATCTCTGCAGGCCCCAGGGATCTAGCTAGCTATTGCTCTCCAGCATCTTTACCCCCAACCAGAGCTAGATAAGAGCCTCTTTACATGACAAAGTGCTGTGCCAGACCCAGGCAGAGAAAAGAAAAAGGTCCCTTTCAGTTGTCGATGGGGAGCAAATCCTCTGCCAACAAGAGGTTATGGTCACATGGTTTTAATTTAAAACTGAAAGGTGAAATGGGAACGTTGGATTCCCTAGTCTAACATCATATCAAGTACTATTCTGCACCAGCTTGATCCCAAATGAAAGTAAATCTGGCATGGGGTTGTTGTCCTGGATCACTGCTTCTAATCTTGAAAGCCTTGAAAATAAGGTCCTAAAAGAGCTTTTCTTTCTTTAGTTTGCGGTCAGTCAAAATATAAAAACACTTTTAAAGTTAGGCTTTGTCATTGTAGTAGCACACTCGAAACCAACTGAACACTAAACAACTCTGCTACTCCACAGCATGTGTTACAACTTTAGCTTCCAGCTGCAAGCTCAGTCACCTTATTTTGAACCTCGCCCTCACTAATGATGTGCAAATGTGTGCTGTTGTTGTTGCTGAGAAAAGGGAATAGAAGCAAACCATCTCCCTTTTGTGTTCAAATGAGCTTGAATTCAGAGAGATGTTTTAGCAGGAGAAAGACAATGTTTTTGAAAGGAAGAACCAAGATGTGAAAAAAGGGGAAGCTTGATTTCCATGGTTTACAAAAACAAGGAGTCTGTTATTATGAATAAATTTTGGGAAGTAAGTATATATATATATATATATACACACACACAGACACACATACATAGAGGAAAAAGGATTTGGGGTTTGGGGAAACTCCCGGCTCAAGCCATCTGCCTGCGTGAAAGCAATTGGGAGTCAGAGTTTCTGCCAGCAAAGAGAAAAGAGGAAAAGAAGGGGTGCCACAGGGGAGTCAGTAAGAGGAAGAAATGGAGGGCGGACAGGTAGGCATTGTGTCTCGAGTTCCCCTTTCCATTTGTTCACCATGGTTTCCTTTTTGGCCTCGAGGGGGGATGGTAACTTAGGAGGGTGTTAAAAATGTCTTGCTGCTTAGAGGCCGTCATCTGTGGGCAGAGGGAAGTTCTGTATGCAATCTCTTTAAGGGTGAATGAATTAAATCAACTGGCATCTGTACAGGACAACAGAGCCCAATACATTTGCAGTTGAAAGCATGTTGCCCCAAGCTTCATATGCCACATCAATGCCAGCAAAACAATGGTGTTATGTCTGTTGTCTATAGTCATATATATATATATATATATATATATATAATCTCAGGATGACTTTGATCATATCAATATGTACAATATGTACAAAGAATGAAAATGAGCTAAATTCATCTACACAAGACCTTCACACCAAAACAATTTACAATGCAAGGAAAATAATTCTTTAAAATTTTAGTTATTGAAACTGTAATTGCTGAGTTACTGATGCACGATGGGGTGCATTTTATTTGAGACTAGGTGAAGGTATGGTGACAGGTCGTCCCATAGGCCCGCTGATATTTCTCCTTGGGGAAGTTGATTTTAAACAACCCCCTTCCCCCCACTCTTCATATTTTCAAATGCGCACAAATCTTCATCCATCACTGACAGTGAGGCAAAATAAACAATCATACTGTAGATCAATCACTGTCTGTTTAATGCCACACAGCGTTGAGGCTGAGAGGTGGGGAGGTTTAACACGGTGGTGCAGTGGCATGTGTGCTCATATACGTTCACAATGTGCAAGATGCATATTGTTTGTGACTATGTGAGCACAATCACACACAATCAGAGGAATCCAGAACAGAATGGAGACACTATGGAATGAATATGAATAAGAGCTCTGTGGATGAAGAATTTAATCGAACAACCAGCAAAAGCACACTGGAGCCCCTATTAGCAAAGGATAAAGAGGAGTTCATAAGGTCAGCTGTACACTAATCAAGATTCTCTTTTGCACATCTTGATCCTAACAAATTGAGTTTAAATTTCTATCTACCACATGTTAAGGGGACAGATACATGTTACACACCCCTCTAAACTATCCTCAGCAAAGACATGCTTGGCATTCATTTACAGCCAGAGGTGAAACAAACACTAAACACAACTGTGAATATGGCCACAAGAAGCGCATCAGGGCCTGTGCTGATATCAGTGCTTCCAGGACTGATCCTGTCTTAAATCTAAAGCTTAGATCTGGGCTCTCTATCACTGTGTCTGCTTAAGAACCAAAGTCTACTGTCTGTCATCACCTGGCCTTCCCTCCTCTCTTCTAACACTTCATAAAGACCATTCATCCCACCATCCTTTCATCCATCTATACCAGGGGCCTCGTTAATCCTCCTCTCCATCCTGACCCTGTACCACTCTACTGGACTGGGACAAACTTCAAAGGGGGAGAGAGAGAGATTGGGTGGGTGGGCAGCTGTGTTGTGCTTGGCCTACACCACAAAGCCTTTAGAGGACAAGCCCCCCCACACCCCACACACGCTGCTACTCTTCAACATCCTCACTAGTCTCTCCACAGTTAATCTCTACAGAAAGTGAGTAACTGCATGATAAAACCCAAACCAATTTACCACAAGTCTTGCATAGTGCAGACCAAAATAGTATACAGTACTAAGTAAAGTACTAAGTAAGTAAAGTACCTTTACTACAATTTCCAGTTAAATTAACAATTTTTTAAAAATCTCTTACTTTGTCAGTCCAAAATCCAAAAAATATTAAATTTTTCATCATAGAAGACTAAGAAAACCACAAACCAGGGAATATTTAACCTGTTTTTTTTTTTCAATATTTACATGTAATCTCACACACACACACAGAAATTGTAATAATACAGTAGATTATCGACAGTCAGAGCTCTCAAATAACACAGACATTTTGCCACAGGAAGATGCACTATTTAACCAACCAGGATAGAATTACACTGGTGAACTCCAACAGCCATTAACTGGACCAGTACACAGTGTGCTAAGTTAATGCCCAGCCCCATATGGGCTCAACTGTGATTTGGGAGGGGCACTAACAGAGGAGGAGGCTTTGACAGACATGTCTCAGCTAAAAGTGACAGATTGTGTCGGAAATAGACTCACACACATGCATCAAATAACACACACACACACACAGATGATGACAGCTAAGGGAGTCTGACATGCCTGCCACCGCCACTGGTGGATGTATGTTTATTTTATTAAACTGCCACAGACTGAGCGGGGGGTGGGGGGAGGAAAAAAAAACCCCAAAAATGTTGGTGTGCATGCTGTGAGCTCTAAATGCACATATACCCTTAAATGCATCCACTTATCTAAAACATTTCATTTTGTGTGCAAATCTGCACTCAGCAGGAAGGTGTTTCAGACTGCGACCTACTGTGTCCAGGGGCAAACACAAAAAAATGTTACCGTGTAACAAAGGGATAAAACATGAAAATAATGGGAACGCTACATGGCGCACAACTCGCACATGACAGCTGTAGTTCTTACGTGCTTGGTAAGTATCAGCTGTTTCGCAGCATGGTCTGGAAACGCCTTAATGCTAACACTGATAAAGAATTTTCCTCAGACAGCTTCTGAACAGGAATGCAGTTTGAATGCTAGAAACTGACCATGAGACCTCACAAGATAACAGCCTTATGTAGAAATGAGCCATTCCTGTATCACCTGTTCATCTTGCGAAACCTCATTTATGACACAGACCCGCAGTATCGACCATAACTGCCTCACTTATCACTAGACAGGCTGGTAACTGACACTCAGCCATGTATGGCACACCCTGCCTTGATACTAGCCAGCCCTGCTCTTCTTGTTACTGATGTTGGCTCCTTTCCTGGCAGGATTCTACATAAGGGTAAAGAGTGTACATGTGCCTGTGTCTCACAGCAAGATGGCTCTTAATTGACTCATGTACTCTAATAAAATGCTCAAACTCTAACCCACCCAGAGGAATGCACCTGTCGCAAGAAATCAGCAGATAAGGAGAGAGAACAACGTGGGGCTTTGAAGGCCCCGTGCCACAGCTCCAAAGACACACAGATGCAAAGCAAAAAAACAGCAAAAGTGTGTGAGGAGAAGGACAGACAGTTGCAGCTGATGTGGCTCTGTATGTGAAAAGTATGTCGGTATAAGACCGTGCTCCTTTTGAGCTGTGGTGAATGAAAGTAAATGTGTGTCGGCCTTTGTAAGCTGTGTGTGGGTCAGCTGTTGCTCTTGGCTGCTTTACTCGCCTGGTGGCTTCATGGCACAGTGACACCCTGTCCTCATGTCCCCATTTCTCTTTAACTTACAAATACAGTGCGCAATATAATAGCCCATTCACTCTGACGACCGTAGAAACACACGTTACGAGAGTCGAGGCTCCTTTTAACGACATGCTGAGTCAAAAAAATGTTACGCTGCTGGCTGAAATCATTAAGTGCTCTTCCCCCACCCCCCCATCTACCACTAGCACATTGCCAAGAAATAAAGTGCAGTCACTTTAAGTACCTTTAATTGCCCAATGTAGCATTTAAGCTTGTGTTTTTTCATGTCTTGAGCCTAGTTGCGTGATTTACAGAGCTCTCATAAAATGTGCCATTTAATTTAAGCTGATGTTCTGTTAGCAACTGTTCACAATCATTCCCTGTTTTACCTCAGTGAGAAGCCTTCAACAGTTTTATTTCAGCTCTGTACTTTATGACTATGCATTTGAAAAAAAAATAAGAAAAGAGAGTAGAGACTGAATAAGAGAGTGGCACAAAAGTAAAGCAAAATAAATAAGACACAAACCTGAATTTAGATTTTGTGATGCTTAAAAAAATGTTCTAAAGACATTAGAAACATGGAACCAAATCAACGTTTTTTTTTATTTTTGCCTTACCTCTATTACTTTTTTATTTTTGTTAGACTAATTGTCAATTTACATGAAATTTGTAAGTGTAAGTGAAGAGAAAAAGTTTTAGTGTGGTGGATTGGGCTATAATGGGTGAGTAAAAGCAAAGCCTTATTCTGGACTAGACTAGAATTATTATTATTATTATTATTACCATCATCATCATTTTAGGAAATCCTGGAGAGATGCTCGTTTCTGCATTCTAATCAGTGTCTAGCAGAAACTTTATACTCAGAAATTCACACAGATGTTTTGACTGACCCTTTTTCACAAAGACCCTCTACACACAGAGTCAAATATCATCAGTGATAAAACATTACCTCTGATAATTTACAACTCATTACAGATGCTGTTTGAATGTGGCTCAATCAGCCAAGTGTTAAAAACTGCAACACAAGGGGCATTCTCTAAGTCCAGACATGGCAGCCAGAGATTCTTTGGCTAAATAACAAATGCTTGTTCAATTACTGTCACCTGCCAGAAAAATGTCGTAAATATTGCTATAGGCAGGCAATGCTGGCTGGGGAACAGCCTGAAGCTTTTGGGTCAAACAGGCTTCAGGCCCTCACAGAGTCTGGTTGTTTCACCTCACCCCTGCCAACCATGAAACAAGCCCTTTACTCAGCTTTTCTTCTCTCCACAATGAAAACACCACATACTACCACCCTACCTAGTAAGGGTAAGAATGCATGACAGCAATGACCACGTTAATGTCGATTGAAAATGCAACAATAAATATCTGTCTTTTGCCAACACCTTGCTATTACTTCTGTCCCGTGGGTTCGGGAGCCACAGGGGACTCCAGCTGCACAACGTTTCCTGTCCTGCAAATAAATGGTTCAAATACACATACAGTCTGACACTCAACGTCTGCCAGCCTGGCGCCTGCTGCCAGAGTAGGAGCAAGGTAGCAGAGGAGATGGAAGCAGGGGAGATAGACAAACATAACATCCTGGAGGTGCCGCCACAAAGGACTCCTAAAGTGAGGTCATCTTTTTTTCCTTCTGGTTGTCATTTCTAACCATAGCTCACTCGGCCCCACCTTCCCTCAATGCTGTCTTTCTATTCCAACTCAGCACACCAAGATAACGGAAGCTAAATATAAGCTAAGACAATTCCTGATATGGCCCGCTTTAAAAAGAAACCAGCTTCTCTCTCTCAAAGCTGAAAATACTACTACCACCACTACCCATACGGGGGGCCTCTGCTGCTTAATCAGATTTGGGAAAGCTGGAGAGGATGAATAAGCTGTGAAGCCAAAGCAACCAACCATTTTGGTTTCAATAAACCTCTTTCGCTTTTGAAAATTTTAGCCTTGGGTTCTTAATAAATGAAGTGTCGAGCAGCCACTGGTGGTATTTCCTGTGTGGCGTAAAAAGATATATTTAGCAAATTCAGAAATTAACCGTCTTTGGAGCAAGCTCTTGCATGTGGGTTTTTAAAGGTCATGCCAACTGCATGGCCAAATAGGGAGTGCAATAGAATTTGTGGAGTGTTTCCATAATTCCCTTATAATGTATTTGACACACACCTTTCTTTACATGTATTTGACATGCAATCTTAACTTCAGACTGATATTCATTATATTGTTGTAATTATACACTCATATTGCTCAATAAAGAAAAAGCAATGAGCGCTTGTAGAGAGACCATGCACTCTTGCACATACTTTATGTATATAAACTGTACACTAAAATAAAGAGGTCAGGCCTTCAAGCAGGTAACGTTGCCACTATGTTTCATTAAGCATGCTGTGATTCCCTTGGCCATGCTATGTTTACCCAATTTAAACAGGAAATGACATTGTGTTAGGGTTACCAGGGAGAAGAGGGTGGAGTGGTGAGAGAGAAAGGGAGAGACCACAGGGGGAAAGAGAGAGATGAGATTAAGAATGGAGGGAATGGTCTACCATGAAGAGAGGGATTGATAAAGTGAATTAGCACACAGCAGAGGTGCATAGAAAAGAACCCCAGCATGGTATTACCTCAGCTGTAACAGCAAAGAGGGGAAGGTGGGTTACACAGAAGAGAAAAAGTGAACAGAGAGACAGAACGATGAAGAAAACAGCATGCAGGAAGCATGCACACAAGCCTAATCACATTAACACTGACTTGAGGAAGGAGGGAGCAGAGTGCTGTAAGACAAACCCATATTGGAAATCAAGTCTCGTTCTGCGAGTAAAAGGTCAGTGTGGTCACAGTGTGCATGTGTGTGCGTCTGTGTACTTAGCAGGTCGAGGCCACTGGAGAGCCCAAGGTCTGCAAAGTAGGAAAGAGGGCAATAGTACATTACTGAAAGGACGAGAGAGAAAGAGACTGCTGCTGGTGTGTGCGTACAAGGTCCTGTCTTTCTATTTGTACTGTGCAGCAGCAGAGACAGTGACTCCACTGGGAGTCAACACCCACCCATATGGGAGTGTGTGCGCGCATAGGTTTGAGGTTACAACATGCTAGCTAAGCAGCACTCGTAAAGTGGCCTCAGAGAGATATTTATATCTTTATCAACTTCCCCAAAATATCATCTCCATTTGCAATTAGGGAAAAAAGGGACATAAAATTCAGATACACAGTCACAGCTTGAGTGGGCTTCTCATTGCTCTGGCAGACATTACATCATGAGGCGGGGTTTAAGACTGATCTGGGAACGATTCTCACATTTGCGTCCGGCCCTCATCCAAATCCAAAATTCCCATCCTTCCACTTCAGCATAAACAACAACCCACATGAATTACATGTGATGTTGCGTAAATGAAGGCGAGATGGAGAATGGTGTAATTATACACAAATTTTGCCTGCATGGGAAGACAAACTTCATTGAGTTGATTAGGATATTTAAGACAGCAAAAGGGCAGAAAAAAGGAAGTGAGGGAAAGAGAGGAATGGTGAGAAAGAAGCAGAGACAGAGATGTGTGGGAGTGTAGTCACAAACTGACTGGCAGTCCTGCTGAGGGCTAGCAGGAGGTACGCACACACACACACGCACACACACACACGCACAGACGCACGCACACACGCACACTTGCACACATGCAGAGTGGGCCAAGGCATCTGTGCTGGAGACCTGTGTGAGTCACGCTGGCGAGATGACGAGCAGACAGAGAAGAAGACAGAGCGGAATTAGGCCAGAGCAAGTGAGAAGTGATCTTGATGTGCAGCCAGTAAATCACAACATAGCTGAGCAAGAACATAACTTGTCAGACAGATACAGTCACTGAAACATTCATGCAAACATGCACACGCAGAGAGTGTAACAGCAGAAGGTGAGCTAGAAACACATGAAACCGGCTTCTTTCCCTCTTCCTGATTACATTTTACTTGCAATTCGGGTAGTACAGCTGATCGTATCTGTATCCACACATGCAGCCAAAAAGACAGAAACGGACATAAACACACAGAAACCCTCATAGAGGGTGGCCGCTGTGAAATTCTGTACTGTGTTAGTTGATTTCATGAGCTCTTTGGTAACATTATAAACAGTCTTATGTTATGTGGTACGAAATGTGTTGCAGCTGAAAATTTAGGAAACAGTTTGCAGTTCTCTGCAAGTCAGGCATATCAGTTTCTATTCTGCTACACAGTCAAACAGCCATGTGTCCATTTCAGATAATAAACAGAACAAAAATCTTTCCTCATGCCACCATTTTCAATGACCACCCAATCTTTTGAGAGAAAGAAAAAGATGCCCGTTTCTCGAGGACACCCCAAATTGCCGTAGAACGCAAAGTTAGGGGAATCCAAACATTTTACATTCCAAAGCCAACAAAAAGCTTTGAAATAATCTTCCCTCCCTGCACTCAAAGCTCCCCTGCCTGCTATAAATCCATATAAGAGCATCAGTGCTTCCGTTTCGTAGTGTAAACTGCATTCCAGCGCTGCCCTCAGAGTGTCCCCACTTTAAAAACACGGACAAGACACTATGGCTCCGGCTGTGATCATCCATCTCAATTTACATTAACTCCCCACTATGAAATCAGTGTAAAGATATTTTTTCTTCTTACAATGACCCAGTGGGAATGGTGTAAGCATTCATCAGAAATCTGCAAATCTCCCCTGTTGTGCCTCTCCGGCCTGCTAAAACAGATTTTCAATTGCTACTAGAAAATATCATCCGCTGCAGACGTGTAGAAACAAATGTCCACACTGTCTTTTACACACACAAACACACACACACAATTTCCTCATCCAAACTCTTTGACCCTTTGTCTAATCATGGACCATGTGCAGGGGCTGCGGGGAAGGTTTATGCAGTAGGGTCAAAGCACGCTCAAAGACAGACCTAAATAACTGGAGAAGCATTAGTCAGGTGAGCGATGTGCAAGTACTTTGGGGCTGCGGGGGGGTTTGACAGAAGACGAGTGAATAAGGAAGGCAAAGAGAGCTCTAGCAAAAGAGAGGCCAGCTCACTAGTTTAACTCGAAGCTGTCTGCATATTGTCATAAAAGCATTTCATATGACCTCCCAACCACATTAAACCTCCTCAATTTATAGGCCACTCGTTTTACTGGGTCTCCAGAATGTCTCCAGCCAAATGGGCTGTTAATGAAACATGGATGAAACAGGGGAGCCCGGTGGAGCCCTATGGAATGTATGCAGCGTCACTGGTGAGTAAGATGAGGCTGTGCTTTGATATGGCTGAGAGAAACACCAGTCGTGGAAGTGGAGAGGTGGGGAGTGAGGTCAGATTTGTGTCAGCAGACGAATGAAATTGTGAACATAGACCACAGTCTGAATATCCTGACTCAGAGCTGCCTGCTCGCCTCTCTCCAATCATTTGCATCACTGTCTAAATAAAGCTTTGTCACGTAACCCATTTGAAATCTTTCCAACAGTGATTAATAATTGGTGGCATCGCTTTCTTTAAGTCTGACACTATTTTAAATGTGACACAAGTGGTGTAAGACAAGCTACAAGAGACAGAAGCCCTCTGAACCGCAAATTAGATTTTGATATTCACCACAGACTGAGCTGTAACAATCTGTTTAATATCACCAAGAATCCTTGGCTGTGTTTCATCCTTTCAGTGCATTTCTAGCCTGTTTTGTCCATTCTGCTGCGCCCACCAGTCTTCTTCTGGCCATAATTACCATCGGTGTTTAGCTAGGAAACTGCACACTCAAGAGGACGGATCAAACCACAATGACAAACCACTGAGCTAATAATATTGAAAACAGAAAACACATTTAAACCAAAGCCAGAGTTTCATGTTTATCTCCAAAAAACTTTCTGTCTGGCCATATCACAGCAGTTACCATTACGTCATCAGCCTGTGCCCAGCGTCTGGGAAATACCTTCAGGGGTTTCCTCGTGTTTGTCTCAGGAAAATGACGCCACTACAACAACCACAACAAAGTCTGACGTCTTCATCACCGACAAGTGGCGCATGAGCTGCTGCTCACATGCAGGAAATCACTTGAGTCAAATGCTGAGCTGAGTCAAATCCGTTTCACTGACGTGGTGCAGTGACCCACTCCAGTTATACAAAAGAAAAACTCACACAGCAAAAATGACTTACAGTGATGCAAGGCTGGGAGGGGGGAGGGAGAAAGAGGAAGGTGAATCCCCTGAATCACTCTTTCATGTCAGTGTCATTATTTAATGAAACCCAGAGGAGGTTTCTCATGAGGAAATGTTTGTGTGCAGCAGGAAGGCAAAGTGTGCTGCAATCAGCAAAACGAGGCCAGAAAAGACCAGTTTGAAGTGAGAAGAGGGGGGACAAAAAAACTTTTGTTAATAGCAGCCGTGTGGGCATGTTGTCATAAAGCTTTGAGAATTGGAGTTGACAGATTTTCATGGAGAACAAAAAAATGTTCCATTGGTCAAGCACACTGCTGCCAGCATTTCAAAACTGCTCCTACTGCTACAAACACACGGTGCTGCAGTGTGTGTAAGCAGAGATGTTGTGCCAGAGTCTCGGAACCGACATCAACATTTCAACACGGAAGAGCACTTTTAGGGTCTCGGACAATGAGCTCTCAAGTGCCACTTTACCCCAGCCTTGATATCAGAGTATTGTTCACAGATTTCAAAAAACACGTCAAAACAACTGTATTTATGCGTGTTTTAGTGTGTGTATCCTTATCTCAGCTTAGCATTAGGAACCAGTTCAAAATGATTTACGATGCATTTCGCTTGCCCTAAAAGCTTAACATCCATTTACTCAGTGTACATGCACTCCTTTCTCTTTTTGCCCTAGACAAAGGGTCACTGAAAACAATCAATCATGGTGTGTCAAAGAAGAAAAATGTTCACATTCATCTCTGTAAAAATAATCAATCTTAATCTATTGTGTCCCTTTCATTTCACACTGACAGAGGGAGTGGGAGGGAAGCTAAATCAATAGGGGAGAAATGTGTTGTGGCGACAATGATGTAACATTAGGTGTGCGTCTGTCTACGCAGAGATATTCAAGTTTTCTCTCACATTCCTGAGATTCCTGAGGTTAAGCACTGGGTTTGACCTGAGAAGCCTGAAAGTGGAGAGACAGAAAAAATTTTTTCACAAGACAATAAACAAAAATTAACAATCGAGAAATGCTTTCTCATACTTTGGTAGTGTAACACTGAGCAACATTTCGAGGTTAGGTACAAACTCCACACGCCCTCTTGATTTGGGGGCAAGGAGGGTTGAGTCTGGCTCTGTAAAACCACAACTCCCGGGAGGCTGTGGGGATTTAATGACCACAGAGGCAGTCTGGGAGTCTGAAACTAGCGCTGTCTCTAACCAGAACAAATGAGAGCAGGAAAGACCATAGGGGAGTGTCTGCGTGTGTGTGTGTTTTAGTGTGTGCGAACTTGCACAGAGAAGTATTCCTGTACTGGAGACAGGTTGACTACAAGTGTCTCCACACGGCGGAAGAAGAGCTAGAGCGTAGCCGCCCTAAACATCCGTTATTTACGGAACAGCCATTGATCTTCCCTTTCTCCCTCTCTCTCCTCTGGCTTCACACCTGCTCCCTCTCTCACACACACCTCCTCCTCTCCATCTCCCTTTGCCCACTACTAATTCTGCCCCCCCTCCTTTCTTTCTTCCTTCCCTCTTTCCTTGCCAAGCTATGTCAGTCAGAATCTCGACCACCGGGCAAAAAACACTCTATATACTGTAAGTCTAGTTTTTTTTCTTCCTCCATCCCTGTGTAAGTGGTGGGTTTGTGTGGTGTGAAGCTGATTTCAGACTAGCCTTGACAGTGTTTTACTGAGAGCCACACAAACTGTACACACAGCATGAAAAGGGCCCTTGGATCTTTCTCTTCCCCTCTTCCACTTCCCAAGATTGTTTTCCCACACAGTCAATTCCCTTGTGTTTCTGCAGAACGATGTGAATCGCAGGAGACCTGTGTTTCTTTGCCATACAATCATGAAGTGGGAGACTCAGGAATGTTGACGACTGTCAGGGTTTCCCCCGGTTTGCGATCGCTCACTATTGGGGATTTTTTTCCCACTAAAGCTTTGGACTGTGGGGGAGATGGTATCCCGTCAGAAAGATCCTGGAATTATCTGTGTGAGCACTCAGTACAGTGAGGACTCAGTGGAGAGAGGACGGTACACTGAAACCATTGTAAGCCGGCCAGCCACCCACACACGGGGTGCTAGGCTAGCTGGAGGGACAGGAGCTGTGCACCAAATCCACACCACACCAGCACAAAAGTATGCACTACTTAAGTATACCGCTTTGACAAGTACTGCACTAATGTATATAAACTACTATTTGGGAATGTAGCTGGAAATTAAGTTTAAAGAGAAAGTAACACGATTTTCTAAGATTTATCACTTTATGTTTTGTTTGCTGAAATGTTTCTTGGGAGGCCTCTCCACATTTAGTTAGGATTTTTTTCCCCAGCTGTGAAATGAGCCTATTCTTTGCCTTTGTGCATTGCATCCTGGGACAATAGTGTTAATGAACAACAGCGGAACATTTAGGCTAATAAAGTTTTAATTAATTCTTTGAGAACTCATAATCGTGTTCCCTTTTTTCTCTTTAAGTACACAACACACAAAAAACCTTCTTAAAACTACAATGTATTACAGAAGTGAGACGCGGCTTAAGACTTGGGAAGAAAACAGAGCTATTATCAAATTCAGCAAAGTAGTCAAAGTAAGATGCCATACGCTTTTAGCTGGGTGATGTATTTTGTCTGTGTAAACAAGCATTTTATCACATTAGCGCCTACACACACGCTCCAGCTTCTCTTGTACGACTCTGAGCCTTGCATTGTATCAGCACAGATCAACACAATGGAGGAGTATGTGTGATTGTGTGGCTTAGCATCATCTCAGCTTTGCTCATCACAATGGAGGCGTTTGTGTTAGTACATTTACGTGTGTATTAACTGCACTCCCTCTTGCTCCGCCACCTCCAATTGCCACCTAGGTCACATACACCACTTTCCCAGTAAAGTGAATATTCCTATGTTGTTGGAAGGCCTGTACAGTAAGAGCAAATATTGCCTGTCGTTTCAAATTGTTACTCCCCTCCTTGTTTACACCTACGCGCACCATCAGTCACTCTGTCTCACAAACACACATATGCAAGTTCTCTGAAATTACTATCTACAAGACGTAATGATGTGGTTTGCTCAATAGACGCATAATTTTTTGTTATCTACGAATAAGTGAGATCAAAGACGGTAGTACCATACCGGAACAAAAGTCTGTTACAACCACCTGCCTGAAAACAGTGGAACTATACAGCACTGTATAGTTAAAAACACATTTTGTGAAGCTAATTTACTGGTAAACAACTGGTCAATTTATGCTGTATCTTGGCCCAAAATCTAAACTGTAGCACCAGAGAGCTGAGTGGACCAAACATAAGAGGCTGCGTTTTGGAAATCTTGTATTGACGTAACAAAGACTTTCCCCTTTCTAAGCTCTTGATGTTTATTGGTGATGGAGGCTTTTCTTGCCACTCGTGTCATAATGAAACTCATCTGAAATCAGGTACTCTTCCTGTCACCCCAGCCGAGTAGGAGGAGAAGGAGCAGGGGAAAGTGCAAAGATGATTAAGATTTAAAAATTATCTGAAAATGTTTTCGCAAGAGCATCTGACTGAAGCCAAAGATACAGTAGTTTATCCTGTTTATAAACATTTCAAAGGAAGCCAAACTGAACATTTCTGCTAGTCTATGGACATCATACTACACCCGCACTGATGTGTAAAGTAACTATTTTTACCATAGTTCCCAACGTTACGATTCAAAGCACTTTGTATGACCAAACCGCAGCAAGCTGAGGAGGCCCCTGAACTATCCCTGGGGAAACCCTGTGCATGTTTGCGTGCCAGGCATCTCTCCCGCTGGTTTGAATAATTAACTTGGGGCCTGTTTATACTCTGAGCTTATTCAGAGTTGCTGGACCGTTGACTCAACCTTTTTAATTCCACCAGGTTTTGGCTGAAAATGGGGAGACAGTGCTGGCTCTTATGGAACGACACTTGAAAACACTACACACTTTCTCCTCGACAGGGTGTGAAAGTTTGTGGTTTGTGGCGACCAAATCATTTCAGAAAAAAAAACAAAAGACAAGATGATGCACAGCTTCTCTGATCTGTTCCCAGTTACCCAAAACATGGGGATTTTTACTAATTGTGTACATGCTTTTTGAGTATGACTAAAGGCTGTAGGCACAGAGCATGGTACATATTGTATTTGATGAGAGATTTGTATAGAGGGGCGTGAACGTAATGGAAAAACCTCAGTTATGAAAACAGTCACAACTTAAAAGGAACCCTTACGTTTTTCTTCGTTTTTACCTTATATACACTACCAGTCAAAAGTTTAAACACACCTACAAGTGACCATGAAAGAAAAGCAGATTTCACAACACGCCGTGTGCAAATTGATTCTACACAGAATGAATGTGTGGACATTGTTCATATTGTAAATGACTATTGTAGCTGAGAACAATTGTTTTTTAAAAGGAATATTTACATAAAAATACAGATGCCTAAATTCAGCAAACATTAGTACTGTCTTCCAATAGCATGTTATGTTTGCTAATGCTAATGTATTAATTTAAAATCATAACCGATCATTAGAAAACCATGTGCAATGATGGTAGCACAACTGAAGACATGTATCTGTCATGAAAAACATGGTCATTCCTATGTGGGTCCAAACTTTTGACTGGTAGTGTATGTATCAAAATCTTACTAGTGTTGACTAGATGTTTGCCAGGCGACCTACACTAAGGGTTTCAGGGTAGCCAAAAGTGAGATACTGCATACAAAACTGAAAACAATAACTTATATAACTCACACACACACACTTAACTTCAAACAATGTAAGTTAAGACAGCTGCCAAACATATATTTAAAATTTTCCTGACCTGAAATTATTTACATGACAGGGGACCCAAAGAGCCTCAGCATAATGCCTGTGTTTCTAAATCAATGTTTTATTGACGTCGACCAGTAGCGAGCAGCAGTTTTTATTCTATTTGGCAGGCCATTGATTTGAGCATGTGCTAATCTCTTCACTCATCTATATTCATTTTGAGGTTTAAGGCATCTGAAAGAGACTGGGGGACAAAGGTTTGTGGCCACAGGTACGCGCAGACACCCACTCAAAGCACCAAGCTTAAAATGTTCAGAATTGCTTGAGGGAATACTTCATATGCATAGACTGTTAACCTTTAACAGCATGTTGTTAGCATGTAGCATTATGGTGTGCGTGTGTGTTAAGTGCTTTCAAAGTATTTGAATCATATCTTTAAGGCTATACGCAGATATAATTTTGGAGTATGTTTGCTTGGAGTATATTTGTTTATGTATATATTTCACACTTTGTTTTGCCTTTATTAAGAAAGCTAAACAAAAAAGCAGCTCTAGTAAAGCGTGCAGCATACCCAAGGACATAGTTCTGCAGCCATTACGAAGCGATCGCCAGCTCTGGTTTCACTTCCCATTACCCATTCAGAGCCATGACAATACCCAGGGGGTAGACAGCTAGTCTACCCAGGGGGTAGACAGCTAGCTCTGGCTTTTTCCTCCTCTGCCAAGGCCCACACGTTAGTCAGTTGTCTTTATATACACAGCGCACCAACTCTTCCAGAAGGCCCATCCATGCCTTGTAGGCTGATTATATTTTTTATTAAATGTCTCACTAAAATAGTTGTTCCATCTACTTTACCATATTATAACGGAAGAGTGTGAAAAGTGTGAAAAAGGGTAGAAAATTAAGTAATAGTATAACATTACTTAATATTATCGCACAGCCACGGTCTTTGTCTTGCCTTGTATCACTGTCCCAAGAGCTAAATCAGTTTTACCTAACCCCTACCCTGAGTCCCTGGCCTTCTTCCTGCAGTGCCAGTCCCAGATTACCCCTCAATCCCATTTTATTTCACTGGCTCAGACAGTCCACCAATCAGATGTCAGGATAGGGAAGAATATGATAGTGGATTGGCTCATGGGGGGGATAGGGGTGGAGCAGCTCAGCCATCCCCTAACAACAGCAGCGTGCTGTGAAATGAGTGAATGAGCACGAGAGATAGAGAATTCATTTGTTTCCCCTCTCTAGTATTTAGTTCTTCCTCTTCCTTGCTGCTTTTTTTTGCATGTCTCTAGTGCCAGTGTGTCTGTCTTTTTCTGCATCTATCGTGCGCACTTACTGTTTGTCAAAAATAGTGCTTTCCTCGTCCAGTGTCTTCTCCCCCCTTGCGCCCTCGGCTGTCAGTCTACATGTGACTGCTGACTCTGTTGCTTGAAGCGACACAGAACAGTTCTGCCGGGGCTTATGCCATCACATCCAGATACGCACACACGCACTCCTGCCCGATGCTGTAGGAACCAGGGGAGGTCAGACTGGTTTCTGACAGAAGGAAACATATTACCCACGGTGCTACACAAATGCCACACACACACACACAACCACACACGTGCGTATAGGCACACACACACACACACACACACACACACTCACAAGCGGCTCAGCTTGGGTTGAACAGGGTCTCTTCACTGACCTAGTTCTTTCCTGTCACTCAGAGCCAAACACTGGGTACACTCACACTTAACATAAACTGTGCAACACAGCTTGCATTAAAGGGTGATGGCATGATGTGAATGTTTAGGTTCAAGAGTGGGGCTCCTAACCTCACAGTGCCCGACCCCTCCACCCCCCTTTTTCCTGTGGTAAAGAGGCAGTAACAAAAAGAGGCCCCCTTCTGTAGAATAGAGGTGTTAACAGGCAGCTACAGCCTCAAGCAGCCATCTTGTCCGTTTGCGTGTGTGACAATAACAGAACGTAAAAATTAGAAACAGAAAGACATCTGGAGAGCAAGTGTTGTTCTTGCACAGGCACCTTTTAAACTTTCAGTTATCCAAAGATCACATCTTTACTTCCATCTTATGATCTTTTAATGACAGAGATGATTTTTTTATCTCAGCTGTGTACAGCTCCATGCATCACCACTCAGACTGCTTTCAACAAAAAAAAAATGTCCTTGACATGCTTTTACTTAAATCAGTTTTTTTTATGCAAAAAAAATGACTATAAAAGAATGTTGCGCTGCCAATGCGCCTTCTCCTTATGTGGAATGATATCAAGCACAAAGTAGTTTGAGCATTTACAACTCCTGTCAGAGCTGCTTGTTTGCAAGTTTTTACTAACAACTTAAATCCAACTCTATTCTTTATGTTGTAAATAGCTTTTCAACACTTAGAGTTCAGTTGTAAGTCAGCTGCCTTTCACTCAAGATAAGCAGCTACTGGATTACAGGCTATGAGGACAGAAGCAGGCAAAAAAAACTAGCACAAAACTTCACACCTGTCATCACCAAAGACACTCAAAGGACAGTGGGGTACTTTATTTTTTCTTAGTCCTGGAACGACACACATCTTTACAGTTGTCTCAAATTACAACATGGTTTAAAATTAAGAAATATCTCTGTGGACCTTCTGCATTAGAGGATAGTTAAGCACAGTGTTTAAGGTGATTTCCAGACAGAATTTGATATACATGAAGTCTCTCACTAAATCAATCAATGTCATGTAACATTACCATGCGCCTGTGGTGGGTTTTTTCCCCCCATTGGTGCTGTGTTCATGCATTTACAGCTGGATGATTACAACTGTGACTTAACACCTGCACCTAACAGGTGAATAGAGAGGAACAGAGGTGCTTCCCAGCCACACAAAGACCTTATCACAGAGCTCCAACCACTGCACACACACAACCAAGACACAGGAAGCCCACAGAGGGGGAAGCATGTGCCCATTATCAGGGGGTCTCATGAGCCCCCTGCTCTTTCAGCTCTGACAATAGCTGCATTGATAACACCTACCAGCTAGAGAGATACGAAAGGAAAGGAGACGGGACAAAGAGAAAATAAATGAAAAGGGCATTGCATCCCGACAATGAATATCCACTGTCTTGCTGATCAGTCAATTTCCCCATAAGAAAAGTATGTTTTAAACATGGCAACAACTTTTTCCCTATCATGAGACAATAAATACTCAATTCCTGAAAAAGCTGAGCTAAAGTGAGATTTAAAAAGCAATGGAAGCAGTGGAGGTACAACTCAGTAACCTTGCACTGGTTATCACTCAGTTAGCCATTCAATCAGTGAGACAGTAAGCTGCTGATAGATCAGGTTGGGCATGCTCAGAATAAACTCCACCAGTCACCTTTGTAAATCAACAAGTGAGAAGATATTCACACAACACCCTTGTTTATGGAAATCATATGCAAATTTGCTGTGAAACATTAAATGCATTTATAAGCACTCGACTTATCCAGTTCTCCCATGATCTTTTTCAGTGCTAAAAAAATGATTTTTTTAGGACAAGCTTTTTATTAACAAGAGGAGAGAATGATCAACTTCACTAGCTTGGAGATTTTTGCACTTTAGACGTGTCCACTCACTCCTTAGTACAGGTGTAGGAGATGGAATCGAGCTAAATGTGGGTGGCATTAAAATTACTGCTTGAAAATAGAGTTCTCTACATAGCAGGAGAGGTTAGAGGAAAGAGAACGGGCTAAACACAGTTTGCAAGCATGGGCACAGCTAGGAATTCTGGTTCTCGTGTTAATTGTCAAATATCAGCTCACCACAGGCTTACAATAACAAATCTAATAATAATCTAATCCACAACATCTTATAGGGTCCCTGTGTAGCTCTGGTGCCCCTAAATTGATAAGGGATCCCCCCCATATGGTGCCATGCCTGTGACACAAGTGAAGGAGCAATCAGTGGGATTTACCATATGCTACACAGGCAATAGCAAGACAAGTTAGAGACAAAAATTGAGAGTTGAGTGAGTGTTTAATTGCATGGTTTGTATCTCAGCATGACTGACAGAAGTTAAGTGTCATGCTATAATTCCCATCAAATGTGCTGAGCGTGCACGACTGTACATTCATCGGAACAGACAGACATAAGACAAACTGAGACAAAGAACAAGCAGGTTTGCGTGCATCCAGCAGGAGGGAAATGCAGCGACAGTTAGCATACCGGCATCTTAATTTCCCATGCTAGCACATTGGCCACTAGCTTCACTTAAGATAATGTCATGAAGCTAAACTGCTTTGTTGAATCCCATAGACAGTCATTTAGGGTCAACAAGTCTGACCCGAGTAAAAAACAAAACTGCAATAACCTCTACAACCACTTGTATTTCCAATAAGGATACCACAATATCTCTGTTAACCTTAAAAACAAGCTCTTGAGTGGTCATGTTAAACTACACTAATTCAATGCAGTGATGTACCAAACAATTTTCTTGCTCCAGTTCCAACAACACTGATCAGGAGAAATGGCATGTCACATAAGCCGAAGTCGACACAGAGATTAAAAATTCAATATAGGCCAAGTCACTCTATATCACAAACGTCATATTTCAGACATGCTAATCAAATTCACAAGCGTGACCTCTGGGGTATATTAAATGTGTATATAACATGTGTCATCTCTCAAATGTTTTGCAGCAGAGATATCCATCTACACTGGTAAATACAGCGTAAAGGCGAGCCAGCAGCAGTCAAAGTAGCTACAACAAATTCGCTCTCCATAAAAATGAGCAGTGGATAGATTTCAGCATGCAGCTTTGCCAGAACCACAGGAGGGAGACTAAATGATTATGTTACAACAACACCGCCCCAGCTCTCAGAAAACAACAATCGGGGTCTAGGTGGGATATTGCGGCCGAGTAAAATTAAAGGGGAGTGGGAGCAAGACAGACAGAGGGAGGGAGAGTGGGAGACAGATTTTATAGAGGGAGATCATCAGGCGCTGCGTGACTGTGCTGCTGAGCCAGCAGAGTCGAGCAACTAGCAAGTATCCTGCCCCGAAATTCATACATCTTCTTCATGAGTTGACAGAAGGAGGAGACACGAAAGAGATAAGCCCCTTCTATGTCCAAGTAGCTATGACAGACTGATCCTGTGGAGAATAAGACCTGTCAATCACACTCTAGGTCTTTTCAAGAAGCCAAAGTTTTAACCCCATATGACAATGCTTCCTCTCAACATATAGTTTTTCCACCACTGGGGAGGAAAGACAAACTATGGCTGTTGTGGTCTGGAAAGGGTTAACCGGCAGCAGTCTGAGCCTAATGCAGACTGTCAGGAAGATAAGATTACCAGTTAGTGTGGTGGTTAATGGGAGCCACCACAGCCCTACACTGACAGTTGACAGGAAAGCAGGCACAGGGGCTGACCACAGCCACACAAATGCCCCTTACAGACTATCGCAGCGACAAGGGTTCAACCTGCATCTGTGGTCACTGAAAGAGTCAAAGTACACCAACTGGCTTCACATGAACGAAAGTTAAAATCTTCTGTGATTCGACTGACGACGAGACTTCACTGTTATTTAAATAACATTTATGTGAGTTTCTGACTTGACAAGGCATGTCAGTCTCTTAACCACAGCAACCAGAAACAAACATGTTGCGCAAGTTCACACATCACAAGATCTAGCTCGACGTTCTGTTCACATTAACTGGTTACCTTAACACTAAATAATTATGAGTTAGTAGTTCATGTTAATTTCTCACATTACACCCTTGAAAACATCAGCAATATCTACATTTTAGTATAACCATGGCACACCACATCAGAGTTTAACAGACCAAAAGAGATTGTTAGATTTGTTCACACATCACTTAGGGAAGCCATGAGTGTTAAAGAAACAAAACAAAAGTGGCAACAGCTCAATTTTTGATTACAGACAATACAGAAATCTACCATGCAAAGACTCCAATTGCCAAACCAATAGCGAACACATAAGCGCTGTGCTAAATGTCGACTCAATTTACACTGCAGCAAAACTGCCCATTTACTTCTCACCTAGACCCCATAGTGCTACATCTAAAGCCTGTTTTCTCTGTATCCTGCTTTGTCCAACATCTTAAACCGTTTTAAAGCCTCTGTTTGCTTGTGTCTGTGAGTGTTGCTGTATGTTAACATTGTAGCCAGAGAACGCTATGAAACAAAGCCAAGGCTTAGGCGAGGGAGTTCCTCTGCTCAGGAACTCGTAGTGCAGGCCCAGGAGTCTATTCCCTGATACAAAAACTGGCACCAAAAAAAAAAAAAGAAAAAAAAGAAGAGGCAATGAAGAAATGATTTTCACCTCACAGCTTGGGACAATATTTTGAGGACAGCACTTTAAGATTAGAGTTTAGATTAGTTTGATAACTTCATTACTGGATATATTCTGTCTGACTCAACCTTTCAAATATATTTATCAATGATAAAAAAAAAAAAAAAACAGACCGAGTTAAATAGTTTCTCTCACTACTCTATATCCCTTATCAGTGGTTTCTCGTGCAATTTAAAAACCCTCTGAGTCAAAACTCTAGTTCATCAGATAGTATGAATGTATGTTGTCGGTTGTGCTTGATGTTCCTAGTTGCACCTTTTCCTGGAAGAACTTGCCATTTCTTTCATGATAAAAGTTTTTATCCTATATAATTATTACAGCTCTCTCTTTGATAGATGATCAAAGACAATTCTCCCATCTCCACAGATAGTTGATCTCAGGCGATTGTGTTGAGATAAACCAGATCATGCACACACACAAAAAAAATTCTATTTCTGCTTTAGTGGCATGTAGATAGTTTTAGTTTTGTGATATTTCTCTCAGATTTCTCTGAGATTGCTGCTGCCAACCCAAAACTACGTTGCTCTAAGCTCTCTACACTGCTAGATACTTATAAGGGCAAGCAGGAAAATATGTTTATGATAAAGAGTTAACTTGCGCTTAAGTTTCAAGTTTGGTGCCAAATAACATGCACAAGACATTCTGACTCACAAGTGTGCCACATAAACATGCAGGTCACAGCTGCCGTTTTTTAATAATCCATTTGCTCATGAATATGACGTAATAAATTTATGTGTCACTTCTTGACCTCAGGAATGAAAAGTAGAATTAAAAATAACTGTCACATATGACTGAATGGTATGAGTAATATGAAATTCCAGTCCTGATTTCAGTGATTGAATGATGAGGCCGCTTGTTCAAAATGAAAAAGACTGTCGACAAGGGTGAAATAACTGATCTACTGTCAGGAAGTCGGCCGACAACATTAATTGTGAAAGTTTACTAGTTTCTTATGACTGTTGCAATTTACGGAATACATCTTACAAAAACTAGGGGATATAAGAAAACCAGATGACTAAATAGGAAACAGAATTAGCAAAAATGCATTTATTTAAGATTTATTTCAGTCTTAAGTCTTTACATTTCTATAAAATGTAAAAAAAAAATAACACACACAGCAAACCAACTTATATAGAGAAAATTTCCCTTAACAACTGCATTTTCTCAGTTTCACAGTACACACTTGATTTCTCTGACTCACATGATTGCACGACAGATCTAGCAACTTCCCCAGAATGCAGCCAGGAACCAGACGGTCCAACAACAATATAACTTTGCCCTTTATCTGCTGCTTTACTACACCCTCATGAGCTGAAACAAAAAAGGAAGATATGTTTGACTTGCTCAGAAAACTTGTCAACATGTCAGTGTCTACAGAAACCTGTGGGTGGGAGGTATAAGTGCCCCCCAGTCTCTCACGCATCACACACAGACAACGGAGGCATAGAGGAGAGAGCAAAGTGGCTGGGGGGGTGGGGGGGGGTTAATACTTTCTCATCACCATGGTAACTTCCTCCTCGTTGACTTACAAATTGTATCTGCACAGAGTTTGTTTCGATCTTCTCTTAAGTGCTAACCAACACCTGCATTACTCATTTTAAATGTGTGAAAGTGAGTGTGCATGTACGACAGTCGGGGTTGAATTCGACCAGTGCTGACCTCATTTCCTGTCCACATTCTCAAGCAGTTACATCTGAATACAGCAAAGGCTTGTGTCAGGCTTCGGGGTGTGCATGTGCTTTTCAGGAGCTCAGTTTTGTACGGAGAGTCATTACAACAAATCAGTAGACAGGCCTCCCCTTTACTGCCATTACTGTGGATATTCCACTTGCGATGGTGCCTAATTTGATTATTTCTATCCTCTTGGATTTCTTCTCCTTGACGATCACAGGTTGTGATTTCCTGGGCTGGCCCTCTCTCCCCCCTCCAGGCTTTGTGATGTTTGATCCAGGGCCAGGGGAGGGCGGCCAGACATTCGACCCAGACTCTGGCGCCCTTCCCTCAGTGTACCATGCACTCTAGCTCCCTGCTGTGAGGCCTGGAGGAAATCATGTAGCCAGGAGAATTGTAAAAGCCCTCATCTATTGAGCAGAGGTTAAAAACAGGGGGAACAATACCTTTGACTCACACTGTGCTGCTCTCTGTGGAAAAACTTAAAAAGCACCTTTTGCTTAAAAAAAAAATCAATAGGCAAAAAAAAGAAAAGTAAAATCTATATTCCTGTACGGACTCTTGTCAATTCACACTGCCTTTCATTTACAGGAACAAAATAAAAACAACCTTAAGGAAATCCCATATTGAAGTGCTTCCACATAAGATTGGGATGAACAGAAGCAAGGTATTACTGGAAATATAAACAATCTGCAATAAATAAAATGATTGGTAACAGCACAATGCAAACATTTAACACAGAAAATGAGTCCAATGACTCATCTGAATCTGATTTTTGAATACGATGTGTTCTGCTCTGTGGTGGACACGGGTTAATTCACTCACAGTTGCGTAATATCACATCATTGAGGATTCCAAAGTTGCCTTTGGTCGACTACGTCTGAACAAGCCAGATGGAGGAAAACAAAATGCCAACTAAGTGGAAGGCAGAGAGCACAGCTGAACACCTGAACAACCTAATCATGTTGTTTAGCAGTCTGATCTTTCAAGCAAATAATTATCACATACAGACACTTGGTAAAATTAAAACTGAGTGTCAAAACAAGGAAAAAAATCCCGCTGAAAATGCAACGGTTCCTCCTCTGCTACCGCCAGGCAATTCTGCAGGAAGGCAAAGAGAAAACACCCTCACTTCTCTTCTCCTGTCTCCAGTCTCCTATCCCACAGTAAAGCTCCTAACGCTTCTCTCCGCGCTTTGTAGCTGCACTAAGTAATAGAGTGAAGGAGTTGAGAGGGTAGAGGTGAAAGATGGACGGAAACAAATAGGGAATAATGCACTCTGTATTCTATTAAAAAGCAAAAAGAGGGGAAATAATGTGTTTCTCAGTTTAAGGATAGGGAGAGATGCAAACAAAATGTGCACAAGCTGACCTGTAAATCAAATAAACTATTTGTTTTACCTCTTATGGCCCTCATCCATCAACGGGAGCAGCACAGGACCTTGCCCCAACAACGTTTCAGCATTAAAACTGCTCATCCACTCCACTAAATACTGTTTAGTGGAGTCACCATCTCTTGGCTCCTACTCAGAAAAACAAGAGCTTGACAACTGCTATCACACCTTTAATAACCAATAAGCTTTGTATTAAACCTCCTTCCACCATGCCACCTTCACCACGTCTAACTTTTTTAAAGCATTCACAGAGGTTGGAAAGTAGAGATTAGGCAGCAACAGTGGTCACCCTGCCACTTTGCTCCACTGGCTCATTACTCCCTGGTTAGGGGGATGTTGAGGGGGCTGCCATCCTGAATTAAGGCCTCCATTGCAAGAGGGCAAATGCTTGGTGAAAAGGGTTGCATTCAAGAGCTCTTTAACAGAAGGGAGGTCACCGTTCCACAACTAGCCATGCATGTTTGAGAGGCACAAATGACTGCTGTAAAAAAAAAAGAGGCATAATGATAGTCCAATATAAAAAAGTTATCACTGGAAAAATACCCTCGTGAGAATAAATGAGAGAGCGATTCATTGGCCAAGGTAGAGCTCTGCCAAAGAGAATCTGAATAGAGTGGCCAGTGGCTTGTTGGCAGGAATAAACAAACCGCTCCATCATAAAAGAATGATTCATAGATTACTGTGCTTGGTAGAAAGCTTGTGAGACCATAACACATACAAACGGTAAAACCTAAAAAGGATTCCCAGACTGAAATCTGATGACGATTCACAGTCTGTTATCTTCACGGGAAATATGTTAAGTCAGGAGATAGCTTTTTGAAAAGCTTCAGGATTTCCTATTCTTAGCATCACAATCAGGACGTTTTGTGATGATCCATACAGAGTCTTACTAACATATGTTTGACAATGAAACTGTGTATTTCTGGCAGAAAGAAAGGGAGTAAAGGAGGATCGATAGTGACTGAGCCTCCGCTCTGTTGCTTCATCCCTCGAGGCTTAATTCACTAGATGCGTAAAGACGATGGTGTCACAATAGGGGATCAGATGGGATTGACCACAGGATGAAAATGTAAGGAGTGTTTATTAAACTGATGTAGCTGAGATAAAGTGTGGGGAAAGGGTGAGCGGAAATTGGTCAAGAGGTTGACTGAGAGATGTACATTACGATCATTAAAAGGTAATACCAGCCTAAGCTACAATAGCCGAGTGATTCAAAATGGGTGAAAAAAAGCCTAATGCCTCCTATTTCAGCTTCAAAAAGCTTAAAGGGAAGCCCAGGGTAAAGCTGAAGGTTTAATGAGAATGGAACACCTGAAGATTGGTAAATTATATACACAAAATAATCTAATCTAAATTTAAATTTATAAAATTTAATCTAAAAATGTTTTGAGAAAAACATGGTAAATTGCTCAGTTGTTTTCTTTTCATTCCACTATGGTTGAATGTCATTCATGGGCCCCCATGCAAGCCTGCAAGGCCAAACCAAAGACAAAGGTAAAGTGTTGATTCAGCTTCACAGGGAATCTAAACAGATAAGCTGCAGCAACCACTTACACACATACACACGCACGTGCATGAGTGAGCATGCGTGTCCACACACACACTGAGCCTCTGAGGGCCTGACCAGCTGTCCTGCTCCCCCATCTCCATCCAAGCCCCCAAGAGCAGGAGGATATAAATCACTCGGCAGAATGAAGACACGCACAAAAAGAATGGTTTATGTGACACACACACTAACACACACACACCCGCACCTGAATTGGCTGTCCACAAGTGCACTGTGTCCAACTATTGGAGCATATGCTATAAAACACACCCACACAAGCCTATGCACACACGGACAATGCCAGAAACACACACAGCATGTAAGAAGAACAGTGACGCCCCGTTTTATGTCACTGCTCCCGTAAACCTACGCTGCTAATATTCACAAGACGTCTTGGAAGAATGGCCATAAAACCGGTTATGTCACCTGCTGACTTCAGGTGTACACCTAAAGACCTTGGACTGCGCATGTGAGCGTGTGCTGGTGCCAGCTATGAGCTGGAGATTGTGCTCCATGCCAACAGCTGATAAGACAAAAGGTCATATTGCATAACAGGAGTTTGTGCTGCGTTTGTGACATAATGCTGAAAGAAAACAGACGCAAGAGAGGAAGAGGGAGGTAAACTGGGGGATAGTCTGTATTTATGTCATAGAAAAGACCTGAGTGGTGATGCATTTGGCTGCTGAATGTCCACTGCCTGTCCAAACTGAAGCTGGCAGCTCACCTGTAACGTTGCATTAAACTCTCGCTGTTCCAAGTAGCGAGAGTTCCCTTCTTCTCATTTCGGCACAAACCTAACAAATACATAAATAAAAATTGCGGAATTAATAAAAAAGGCTGGGTTTGCTAACTTCACTCCCAGAAATATTTTTGGCACCTCTTGTCCAGTCAGCAGGTCCTGTAAGAGGAGTGATGAGGCCAAAGGGATGTGATGCTGGGCCTGCAGTGTGAGAAGAGCTGCTTCCTTCATTCTTTCATTTAAAAAAAAATACTGTATCCAAGTACAAACAAATTTCACTCCACCAGAAGTGTAACTGTTACTTAAACACAAAGCAAAACAAAGCTGCACAACATAATTTAGTACTGATGGTGTGACACATATGCACATATTGAGTGACACACACACACACACTTAGTTTGGTTCAGTTATTTTTCAATTGTGTGCAAATTGCTGGCAACCTTCATGAGGATGTTTTAGATTCTTGGCAGTTACTTGTATACTGATACAGTTTGGCAATGTAATCAAAGTAGCCTTGCTTTGATTTTTCTCCACTCATGGGGAAAAGAAGAAACGAAACAGGGAGACATTACTTCTAAATTAAACAGTGTCCTCTGTTGCATTTTGTTTAAGCTTGTCACAGCTACTTCAAATGTGAAACACTCATTACTTTACGCTCTGGTGTGATGGGGATTCATTCATAAAAAAAATGTCCTGTGTAAAATGACAACGAAAAAAAAAATGAACAAGCACATATGCAAAGCACTTCTCTTTTACCGTAGTAACTTACAGATGACTGATGAAGCATAACCATAGTGGACGTTGTCAAATAAACAGGAAGTAAAACATTGCTTTTGCCACACTACACTTTGGTTTGCCCTGGTAGCCACAGTGACAGCCAGGTTGTAAAGTGAACTCTGCCATGTTGCACATGTGAGGAGAAGGGAGCTTATGAAAGAAGAATCTGCATTGAAACATAAGGTTAAATGAAGCGCATTGAGACTTCGGCACAGTAAAAAAAACAACAACCCAGTGACACTCTTCATGGTCCTACATGAGGCCCACATTTCATTTTGGGCAGCCCAAGAACGAGAGAGCGAGAGAGAGACGGAGAGAGGGAGATAAAGAGAGGAAGAGGAGGGGGAGAGTCTGTGCCTTTACACTCCTCATTCTGCCCCCACTCTCTATTTTTGTTTCCTCTTTTTGTGCACACTCAACGCACACACTCGCAGTGCAATGGATTTTCTACTTGGCCCTCATCAGTTGTGTGCCTGATGAAACAAACACTGACAGCCTCTTTACATTTGTAAAGGCCCCTGCAGCAGCTGTGCTTGTCCCACAAACACACACCATGCGTGCACACAAACACACTCACACACCACACAACCTTTGAATCTGAGGCCTAGCCCAGCTGGGGCCTACAGGAAGAGTCGACTCTGCACAAAATGGCCCTGGCTGTACTGAACTACACTCTGTCGTGCTCTCCTGCTATTCTCACTTACACGCAGTGTGTGTCATGTTTCGTTAAGCAGAACAACACTGCCGCACATTAGCGCTCGCTACCTCAGTCATTACGCAGCACCTAGCTCTCAACCATCGGCTTGAAAGGCAGCAATAAATTAAAAACATAAACCTGCTAAAACATTTTTTTTATTTGAATTTGAACACGCAGAGGACGTGTGTACTGGTGCTCCTGCACTGTCAATCAAGCTGACATTAGTGATGAAGCATCTTTGGAGGAAAAACACTGACTGGCTTTTCTTCTGGGTTCTGTTCACAGACGTCTATCAGTGCTAGTGGAAAATGATAATTGCCTTGCCTTGTTTGCTTTTATTAAGGACTCATCCCCCTTTTTCAATCATTTTATGACTGATGAATTTTAATATCATTCACAGATAGTGGGTGTTTGTTGGGAACAGAGGGTGGGGGTGGAGGGGTTACAACTCACACTCATGTTTCAGGGGAAATGGTTAAGCCAAGCATGTATAATTGTCTTACGCTAATTAAGGTGGGGGGAGGGGGGCATCAGCATGGGCCAAGAGTCCTGTCTCAAAGCCTGGAGGGGTGGGGCTTGGGGATCTGGACTACTCCAGGTTGCTCTAGAAATGCACGTTTTGGTCCAGGCCACACTTCACGCATCAACCGCAGCTGCCGACAATACATGACAGATGTGACACACATGCGCACACACACACACAGAATAAACGTGCACCCTGCAGTTGAACACACCACTTCCCCAGGCCTAATGCTCTGACCTCCGTTCTAATTATACAACCAAGTTATGAATAGATCAAATTAAAAAAAAGCTCATCCAATTTTAGAGAATGTTGTTCGCCGTCATAGTCTGGCTTAGTTTTTAGAAGGGACTTTTGTCTCAGTTAGTCATGATTTCTATGGCACATCCTGTTTCCTCAATTCAGAGGAAGAATTACAATAACTTGACAGGATCAAAAACGTTGCCGTCTTTGCAAGATTTTGGTCAACAAATGGAAAATGAAGTTCATTATGTTAATAAATGCTACTTACTGTAAGTGAAACTACTTGTGTATGATCAGAATAAGATAAAACTCTCTGTCTTGGATTTAAAATGTTAAAGCTGATGGTGGTCACTAAGAAGATATACACAGGAAACTAGGATGCAGTTTACCATGATAGATTTACTTCAGTCTTCTTTGGGATGACTCACATTTAAGTTGCTTTCCAACAAATAAATGTTGATGCCAATACATTTGAGAACAATATTTGCTGGCAAAGCTGTGGTGTTGAAAAATTTTAACGGAACTGTTTTCCCCTTGGAGAAAATGCACAGGTCTAAATAGCATCCTATTTAACAGTAGGATTTTAGATAATATAATCATACCATACAAGTGTCTGGTGCAAACCAAAAGCAGGGATTTAAAAGTCCAATGACAATGCTTTTCCGGAGCTGTTGTTTCTCACTCTTACATTAAAGAAAAAACATGTTAAACACATGGAAACAAACCGCTTTGCAGTCGCTCTAGCTGTTAACGTGCTCCTGCGAACCTGTTGCTCGCGTTGGTCACACTGGTCTTTAGCTAAATCTAATTTGAGCACAAAATACGTGTGAGGAATTATTCTGTTCGGTTTATTCAGCGTGCAGGGGGAGACACACTTTGTAGAGACACTCCACATGTTGTTTAGATGGGACGGGATGGGATTGGGGGGTGTAGCTCTGCAGACAATGATTTACCTCATGTCGCGCAAACGTAACAATCTGCACGCTGAGCGAGCGACTTTAATTCACAGCACAAATTTTAAAATACTTCAAAGAAGTGCAACAAACTTTAAAGCTCGGGCACAGAGGCCCGGCGTGTGGCGTTCACGGACAACGACACACGGTAACTTAGTCAAACCATATATGAGCCAGTCTCACCATATACGATTAAAGATGCGAACACAAACAACAGACCAAAGCCTGAACCGAGGCAACAATGTAAGTCCTGGTGAGGCTGAAATGTTTTATTTCACATCCCTATTCTCCACAAATGCACCAGGGTTAGTTGCAGAAATAAAATGGTTGCTTCTTGGTATCGCTTCATACATGAGCCTCTGCAATGCGACTGCACACAGCCTCTTTTAAAAAACACTGGATCATTACGAGACTGAGCTCCGTCATCTCAACCGTGTAATGTGCTGTTTAATGCCAAATCGGAGGACGAGAACCCAAACGCAAACCCAAACCCCCCTGTAGTACTGCAAATAACAAAATAATAATGAAAAAGGAGTTATAACTCAGCGGGGATGCTGCAATATCTGCTCGTTCACAGAGGTCACACGGAGACCTGCGAAATTACCGGGACTCTCGCGGACTTAACACATGTTGTAGAGCTAACAGCAAAGAAACCCGCATAACAACAAACCCGAGTGTCCCCCCCCTCCCCGCACACACACACACACGCCGTTTCAAGTGGTGAAAATTGAGCGAATATGCTGAATTGCGTGACCCCCTTTTCCTCCAGCTCTCCCTCACGCTTTATGGAGGAAATTAAATAGCCACAACAGTCCGCGAAACATGTCGGTTTGCCAACACTACAGTAACAAAAAACAAAAAAAAAACGACACAACAGACCCAGACACTACGCTGGACCTAAACTCTACACGAGAAAGCGTTTGCACGTACACTCACGAGGTAAGAGCTCAGTTTAAAGCGAGGATAAAATGCTCAGCATGGGACGAAATGGAAGCTGAAATAGCTGAGCCATGGCCGACAGGCTCGTCTTCACGGCTCTGAATAGGAAGAAACGGGGCGCAAACAAAAGCCATTTTCCTCATAACACTTCGCCAAGTCGTTTAATTTAAGACCGTATAAAGCGTTTACGATTGGTCAGAAAACGTTGTGTATCTCAATATCACGCGTTGAAACGAGTCAAATGTGCATGTATGAGCGAAGCGACCCCGCAAAGCAGCCGATGTTCAAATAGCGTAAAACATGTCTGGTGTCGAAGAAACGCTGCAAACACAGACGCCGAACAAGCACCGGTGCTTCTTAAAACCCAAACACGTAATTGTTAACAGGCCCAGGTAACTTCCAACTGTTACCTTGGAAAAGCATATCTGACCCAAAACAGTAGGCCTGAAAACGAGCTGCGTGCTGGTAACCTTCACAGTCCGTGATGAAAGTTTATGCATTTTCATCGAGACGAGCAAAGGCAAACTTGAATAGAGCGACTGCTTTTGTAAGCATTTGAGGCAGAGACGTGTTTGTACTTACGTATTTCTTCTGAATGATATTCCTCTTAGGTCTTTCCTTGCTCATTATGCAATCCCCAAAAAAGAAATGTTTGGCTATAGAGAGAATGGCCACATGAATTTCTTTCTTTGACTCTCGCCTCTCCCGGAGCACCACCAAATGACGATTTAAATCCCCGGCTCTGTAGGAAAAGCTTGTTGGCTTTGCACAATCCTCCTTCAGGTGTTTCCCTTCAGCTATTCGGATGTAAATTCCAAAATTCAAGGGTCGACGACGAACAGGGACGGACTGAACCCAAACTCACTCGTGGATAACATAGTCAAAACAAATGCACAACAATAAGTTCCATTCGCCAGATCAGCTCGGCTTCTCGTCTCTGCGCACTCACTCCCGGCTCCGGTCAAATACATGAATATACTTGAGCTGAGGTCGACAAGTTACATCTTGTTTGAGGTGACGACACGATGAGAAATTAATAAATAAAAATTAAAGACAAGGTGTCACGTCTTTTTTTCCTTTTTTTTTGGCTGGAGCCTGCGGTCGACGAGAGAGCTCCCCAGCGGCACTGATCTACTGAATGTGAGCAGCTCCTTTCTTCCCCAGCCTCAGCCTATCACGGCCTCCTCCATTCAGCGGCAACTTCAAAATCCCGAACGACGCGAGACTGATACCAGAACACACGCAAACACTCATATCTAAGTGTTGTTTTTTTCAAATTGATTCATAACGTGTTGGTGACAGATGCAGTGGTGATCTTCCACTTCCTCAAAATGTTAAGGCTTGATGTTTCTACGGGTACATGGGGAGTCCCAAGTTAGTTTATACATAAATGCTGGCTGTAGTTTAAATAATGTGTTTTCATAATGTTACTATATCACAGAGATATAATGTTTCTATATACAGTATATTCAACCCAACTGTTCATATCTCATCACCATCTTATGAGGGGATTTATGATATAAGTGGCTGATGCATTTCAGTCAAGCGCAATGAAGACTTCTCAGAAGAAGAAGCTATGGGCAACAGAAAAAGTGGGGGTTCCTAAATCTTTATGTAAATGACAGCCCCAACCCCCAGCTTGCACCATCCTCACAACCTTCAGCCATGTGGTTAAACATTAGAGGCACCGATTTTCCCTCTTTGTAGTGTTCTGCTTGAGCTGAATCTTTCAGCTGAGACATTGCAGATTTTGGTTACATCGTTTAGTTAGTTATAATGTATTGTGGAAAGTCTCATCTTTAGGTTATATAGCAAAGAGAGCGGAGGAAGTTGTTTTTATATATGTGGCCTTTATATAAATAACAGGCCAAGTAAAAGCTCTTGTGTGGAAAGACCTTTTGCGGGATGTGTGTGCACATCACTCTAAAAAATATGCAATCTCTTACTTGTTAATCTGAATTTCTCACAGTGGTCCCTCGGCTCATCCGCACATTTCCAAACTGTTTTACTCCCACTGATCGGAGTGAAACTGTCTCAAAATGTTCTCACCCATGTCATACAAGAAATACATTCCTCTGGCTTATTTACTATTACATGAGTGCATAAAATAACCACTGCCACTGTCTGATTTTCTGAGATTTACATATAGAAAGCTCATGTATATTTGTTCAGGTAATATTCATGCTTTTCTGTTATCCACTCTGCCATGGCTGTTAGCTAACTGGATGTCCTCGTCCCCCTCACTAGAAGTGGGATCGCTGTGTCATTACTCTAATAAACTGAGTGGGTCGATTGCTCTGCATGAACCCCAGAGGTAGCTAAGAGTAATGTGTGTGACTCATGAGCACATCATTTCTTCTCCCACACTTTGGCCCTTCCATCACTTACCTCTGTGTCATCAGCCCATTAAAACTTGTTGCAGAACTTTTGTGGTTTTGTGTACCTTTCTGCAAATTGAGGCTTTCTGATGCTAACTGCTGAGGAGAGGTTTGCATCTTGTGTTATGGACTATATACTATTCGTCTTGTTCATATGGTAGATTGTGACACCTTCACCCTTGCTCTGTGGAGGTTGCTGGTGATGTCACTGACTATTGTTTTGGGGGTTTTCTTCACAGCTCCTACAAAGCTTCTGTTATCAGCTTGTTTTGCTTGACTGACCCATTTTGTGAGTTGCTCAGAACATCGGTGGTTTCGTCTTTGTCAAGACATTCTAAATTGTTGTACTGACTATAACCAATATTTGTTCAATGCCCCTGATTGTTTTTTCCCTATGTTTCTCAGATTCAAAAAGATTTACTTTTTCTCCATAGACGTCTCTCTCGATTGTTGAACCACAACTACCAAGAATAGTAATTTAAAGCTATTTTTTATTTTAAAATGAATGTCTTAGGACACTTTGGTAATAAGACGAATCTAGAATTGCAATATTTTTGATGCAGACTGTATACTGGACCTACCAATCACAACAGTCTAGGAAGTGACCCGTTAAAAGCTGTGGCCTAAACCAAGACATTACTCGGAAGCTCACTACAAAGCTCACTTGGTTAAAGCTCTAAACAGTAATTACATGAGAAAAAAGTTACAGTGATGTGTAGAAAACTCTGTGTTTGGACTGTGTAAGCAAATTTTAGGGCACTTCTAACTCACATTATCCGGTATCATAATGCTGTTTTTAAAATTTAGGGCACAAAGATGTGCTTTCTGTAAAACTGTTTAAGACTTGGTGACTGATTTTCCAATGTTTAGTACACTTTCATCTGAGCATGCTTTCTTTTTTTATTAATTTGAGAGTGCTGAGCTCCCTCAAGCGTCCCTGGCCTGCAGGACCTGGATTGGATCCATTCAGAGGTTATTTCAAATTTCAAACTCACATTATCTGCATGTCATTGCACTGTGAAAGGAAAATGTTGAAAGGAGCTTCAGCATATCACTGAACTCCTCAAAGCTGTGTTATAAGATATCACCAGCCTCTGTGCAATCATGTTGATTTCATTATCATTCATGTAATGAGGAAGAGCTATTGATTCCTTTTCTGTGTTTGATGTAGATTTAGCATAAGACGCCAAATGATCAAAGCAGTGAACTTACCCATGAATGCATGAACAAAGACACCAAATCAATAACTTACAGGTCAATAACTCTAAGCAAGGCTTGCGGATGACAAGATATTTATGTAGCCACCCATTAAGTTACGATCTATTTAATATATAAACAGAATTCTATGATGTCTTGTCCTCTGACTGTGTCAAGAGGCAGGCTTTTGAGTCAGGGCTGTGGAACACACTCCCTTTAGCCTCCATCACCGTGGACTCTCGAGGGGTTTACCAGGGTCTTCTGCCCTGCTGGTGCTGACATTTAGACCCACATGAATCAATGAGACAGGCTGTGGAGGGATGTCTGAATTTCACAGCAGCCCTCCTCGCAGTTCATATTTAGCCCACACCACGTACAGGCTAAAGGCTTGCAGGGTCTTGGAGGCATTTTTAGTTGTGCTTACAGAAAACTTGCTCACCGCTTCAATTTTTTTTGACTAACTTCTATTAAAGGAAAATGAATTATATAGCTGTGATGATGCTGTGAAGTAAGTGCATGCCAGCTCTGTTTCTTGGTCAAGTGCAAGAAAGGATCCAAACAGCTGATTTGTTTTTATTCATAATTTATTCAGGTAAACGCACAAGAGACTGAGATTGTGTTTGTTTAATTTGTTTTGTCTGTTCTTGAAAGGACAGCAGGTTTCAGAAATGTTTGGACCGATCTGCACTTGTATAAAATGGCTGAGACATTTACACCAATGGATTTAAGTGTGTGTGTGTGTGTCTGTGTGTGTGTGTGTGTGTGTGTGTGTGTGTCTGTCTGTCTGTCTGTGTGTGTGTGTGTGTGTGTGTGTGTGTGGGTGTGTGTGGGTGTGTGTGTGTGTCTATAGATGTATGTGTGAGATGGAGAAGGCCAGGGATTGATTAGAGCTTTCAGTCTCAATGTGGTTAATTGCCCAGTGAGGCTTAGCAGACGGTGCTGGCTAGATTGATGTCTGATAGCCAACAAGAGGGGGAGATGTGGTGTGTTTGTGAGAGATGTAGGGTGGGATGATTTACTCTGTAGTTGGTAGTAGAGAAGGGCAACAACTCCCAAATTAATGTTGAACTATTTAATATTTAAAAATTGTACACAAGGAGGTTCCTGAAAGTGAAAGGAAAACTCAAGTTATTGTAATTACATCTGATGAAAATAAAACAGGAAGTAAATACTTACTTACTAATACTTAGCCACGTCAGCCATGTCATGCTGTTTGTACAGCAAGAGGAAGAAGTTCAGGTGTTTAAATGTTAACATAGCAATGGGATAAAGTAAGATCTCAAATGAAGAAGAATGGCACACGCTCTCAGGCATTTACATGCAGAATTGTTGGACACCACTGCTGATTTTTTCTGCATTTATTGTCTACTGTGTTCATAAAATTATGTTTATCGTGCAATAAGAGGAATAGGGAGGTACATGTTCGTGGAGATGGCTGAAATTACCTTGCTGAGCATGATACTATGGTACAGCCACATACAAGCAAGCAATAGAGTTGGCTGGGGTGATGGGGTGGATGAAGCAGCAATAAAATTGTGGCTTATACAGTTCTCTCCTTTTCATGCTGGTGGTTAAAACTCTGAGAGTAATATGAGCACCAGGGATATTACTTTATAATGCATATAAAGGATGGTGAGGAAAGGGAAGGTTATTTTATGCTGCAAGATTACGTATCTAGGCAAGCTAAAGTTTGTGCCATTCTTACAAACACCTACAACACAATTCAAAATTAAATTTTAATATGAAGCTTTATATTAAAGTTGTTTATAGTAGTTTATTGGTTACACAGTGTTTAGCGATTGCATTTGTATTTTGGATTCATCTCATGATGCAGTCGTCACTTAGTCTGAGAGTTTTTGCAGTGTTATGTCGGTGCCCTGGTGCAGATCATAGTAGACCTGAAAGGGGTCATGGTGGCTTTAATTCACTCAGCTGAAATTTGAATCTTATAACTACTGTCATTAAAGCGAGGTTAACCTTCTTTACACCCACCCCCACCTCTGCCTTTGTACTGCTGAGGGACTTGTTGAGATCACAAACACGATTTATGTTTTTGAAAACTCCCATATACACACGCATGCACACTCCTCCCTTCCTGAAGGGACTTGAGAATCCCCACTCTACTACCATGGATAATTGGACACCTTCAGCATCAGAAATCCCCTGCTGAAACAACATGGGCACCAGCGGTGTAGATTCATATCAGCTTTGTCAAATATAAGCACAACGGTGAGGATGAGACAGAGACAGACATAGGCTCGGTTGAACCTTAACTACAAGTTAAATTTGAAAGATACACAAAACCCCTTTGGCAGTGATTCTTTCTGATTCAATTCACATGTTGAAAATCTCACTTCCTGAGCCGTGGTGTGGTAGGGTAGGATCAACGGGAGGCATATCCATGCCCTCAGGCTCCAGGGTGAAGTTGTCCTCAGGGCACATAACCAGAATCAACATGCTCTTCACTGCGCCCTAAGTTGACCCATCTGGAAGCTAAATGCAAAACTGTCTGAAGATCAGGGTCAAGGGATGACTTGCCCTTATTTCTACCCCCAAGGCTGTTGTTGTATTTCACTAATGAGGCAAGTCTCCTGGAGCTCACCTGGCAACTGCAAATACGCATACGCCTGGTAAACTACAGGGTTTATGACAAAAGATGTTAAATGGTCTGGAATAGTTCATGTAAGTTTTAAAAATACTTAAACATTCTCCATACTAGTCAGGTGGCTTAAAGGCATAACATTAGAATTTGTCCTTGTCTTTATGAGCTCCCTTAGCAGTATCAGTACAGTGATGCAAATGAGATTCAAAAAGTCATAAATCCACATTTAGTATTAACATTAAGTAAAAACATTAAGATCCATAATTTTATTTTAAATTATGCCTCTGTACAGTTTCACATATCCAGTGTTATGTCACCATGTTGCTCTCATTCATTAGCTTTTTTTGCCATCCGTGTTTAGTCATTCATTCTTCTGTAAGTCCTGTTTCCCCATTCAATTTGACATCATTCAACACACATTCCACTTTTTCTCCTCAAACCAGCCTGGACTGGAGTATGGTGTGGATGAGTAGGTATGCATGAATCACTCATGAGGAACCAGCAGCGATGTAGCGTTGCCAGGTTCCTTGTGTATATCTAGCCACACAGAGAGTAATAGCGTTCAGCCACAAAGGTTCTATAGCCTAGGACTGACTGGCTGACTCATGTGGGTCAAGACCTGCCACAGGTGGGGGATCCAAGGCTGAATAACCTCCCCCCTGACGGTAGACCGCCACAGACTCTGCTTCCCTTTTCACCCATCCAGGACACCTGCACTGGACACAAAAGCCATCCCTCTCCAATTCTTTGAGGGCATGAGCAGCTAGAGGAAAATGACGTGGGGAAGAACGAAGCAAGGGAAAGAGAAACAGCGTTGGATTGGTCTCAGTGGGGGCTGCCTCAATCGTAGCCATGCGGAAACAAAGTAACACAAACTCAAGCCACAGCAGGGGAACAGCTGGAGCACACAGGGGCGGCTGTCTGGGTGGTCTGAGAGGAAGAGAGAAAGAAAGGATGTGAGCTTGGAGGGGGTTTTGGTTAGGAGAGAGATGCTGAAAATAGACACCATTACAGAGAGGTAGGTACAGAGAAGGAAAACAAGATGGGTGAAAACAGATTAAGGAAAGCAGCTACTTGTGAGTTTCCCCTTTATCTCTGCAATTATGGCAAATCAATATGCATCAATATCTAATTATTTGAAAAAGCCCTTTCCCCAGTAGCCCTATTGGAGCCTCAAGAGTAACTCAAAGACAAAAACAAAAGACAGTGTATTATAAATCACTGTCAGATGTCTTGAAGATTGTGTGATAATTATGATAACTGGCGTTTGTACGTTTTGATTTACAAGAACAATTACTTTTCCTACTGACCACATGCTGCAGAAAACCTAACAACTGTATAATCATTGTCACAATGTCTTTCTGCCTTTCACAGGGACTGTTTTAAATCCATTTCTAATCTAGCTGCTGTTATCAAAACAGTTTAATTAATCTTTCAGCATTAACAAAGTTAGAGTGTTTGGTTATAGGAGAGCATTTGATAACGCCCTCACAAAAGACAAGCATTCAGTTGCACACAGAGAGCCAATATCCTTTTGCTTTTTCATAGGAGGCTTATCACACCAACATGGTTTGCATGATAAAAAAGAAGGTAAGTCATGCGGGAGGTCCTGCAAATTTGCATATCCCCTGGGTGCACAGTGTAATTTAGCTACATGTGTCCCTTCTCTAATAGGCTGGAGTTGGCTCAACGCGAGGCTTGTGTTTTTAGAAGCGACCTTGCTTGATTGTCTATTCGGATTCGCAGCTCTGTTGTGATTTGCAATTGAAAGGCCCGTAATTGTACTTGAAGTAACTGAATAACTGTAGGTTGTTGTTTTTTTTTTAAAAGAGGGTGTGAGGGACAATGAGGGAGAAAAGGTGTTTTTTGTATTCGAGTTTATCATCACTGAGTGTCATGTACTTCATGGGATATTGTTCACATAGCAGCACCTCTCCTTCTATTCAGCGTTCACTAATATCTGCGTGAAGTCATCCTGATTGCTTGCATGTGCTAACCTCACCAATTCGGCCTGTATCACATTCCACTGAATTCATAATGTTACTAATGTGCCTCCATGATTCCCATGGTAATACATAATATATCTGACTCAAACAAATGGAAATGTATTCATGACATGCTTTCGCTTTTTCTGCACTAAGTTCGACATTGTCCTTTCGAATCCACGGAGACTCAGTCAACATTAGTAGAGCTGACACATAACCAACCAGAAGCCACCATAAATTCACGACTTGTGTTGTTCCTGGTCATAGTTTGTTGCTCGTCTCCTAAATTTGACTACCATAATTTGCTTCTCAAATGCGCTGCTGTGTAATCCCTGTATAGGAAAATGCATTTACCACTGATGCAAGGAGTCTCCTGTGTGTTAATCCCAACTTGTTATCCATGACATCAAACCCAATTTATCCAGATTTAATATCAATTCTCAGCTCAATGGAGAGGAAAAGCACCAGAATATAAATTAATGTCATTTTTTTTAACCATTATTAATAATTACCCAGCCACTCCTGCAAAATACTAGCCACTTTTCTCTCCCTGATATTAAACAAGATTAGGATAGCTAAAAGGTTAATGAGATTCCCTTCTTTTGAACAAACTGTGCCTTATTTCTCCTTTTCGGTGGAAGCCATAAACATCTTCCCTGTAATAACAAATGGTGATTATGCCAATGATATTAATTATCATTACTTTCAATTACTACACCCAGCCAGGCCCTGTCGGTTATGAGGGCAGCTCCCTGTGGAGGAGCCGCCACCCGCCGCCGTACATTCATTAGCTGAGCCGAGTGATTGTGTGACTCTGTCTCTCTCCTTCTTCTTCTCTGTCTTTCTCATTTTTTTCTCCTCCCTTTGTGTTTCATCCATTTTTCCCCTGTCCTCTCTTCTCTCTTAGTCAGTGTCAGTGAGAACAAGGAACTATCAATGAGGTGAGGTGGAAGTTAATTGTGGAGAGATCTAAGATGAGTTGTGAGGGAATCCTTGACACAGATTCCTCACTTCCCAACCTCCTTCTCTTTGCCCTATTCTCCTCCTCCTTCTTTTTTCTTCTCCTCTCTCTCTCCCATCTTGTTTCTTTGCATTAGCTCTTGTCACCAGACCTTACTTAATATCATTGCTTTGTCTCTCTCCGTCCACTCTCCCTCACACATGACATGAAACATCCATTTCCGCTCCATGAAATATAGAGAGGGCCCTCATGAATTGTTTACAGGTTAGCAGCATGCATGCCAATGGCAGCAGGGGGACAGGCTCAGGTTTTAAGACAGGCTACACTGAGGAAAGGATTGGCCCCAAAAAATACTGTATGTTCCTATACCTGTTGGTTCTGATTATTATAGCCTGCAGTATATTTCCATGGAGTTTGGGAGTTTAAACATGTTGCCAGTCCCGTGGAGAGCTTGAACCTAAAGGTTTAGTTAGGCTATAATGAGCACAAAAAATAATAAATAGCAAAACTATTCTGCGTAACTCGCTGATGTTACAATTCAGTCTGCTAGATGTGACTTTGTCCTGTTGTAGGGATGGTAAAAAAAAATCTCATAACAAGAAGTGCTATAACTATACAGCAGTCTGTAGAGTTTCAACAATTGATCGCTGAGACTGTGCACTAGCCACTCCTGCAACCCTAAAACATTCACCTGTCCCAGAGGAATCAAGGAGAGAGTAGGAGTAAGTGGGCTGGTTGCTGTAATGTGAGCTGTCAGATGACTCAGGATATTTATTCGGTTGTTCTCACTGGACAAAACATGGCCTGTTGAGTTGGTTAATTTCCTTCTGATGAGCTTGTAGATCACGTCAGCATTGCACCACAGGGATATGAAGGATGGATGTGGAAGCATCAGTTAAGATGTGCTTCTGTGAGGGTTTTATCAGATGTGGCTTTTTTTTTCCTTAGGCTTAATAGCTTGTGATTGATAGTGATGAACTTGAGAACGAGGGGTGTGCACTTCAAATGGACAGATAGAGCATTTTAAGGGCTTGCTGACTAAAGTGCTTTACTGCAGCTCGTGCACTTGTGTCTGCTCGGGAGCCACACCAATTGAGAGATTCTGTGGATATATTATTAATCTGATCCCTGTGCCATTGCTGTATAGTGCTGAAGAGTGGGCCCAGCAGAGAGGATACTGCTGTGGTGGCGTCATCTTCTAATCTGTCTCTTTCTCAGCCTCTATCCTCACTCCTGTCTTTGTCACTCAACCTCTTTCTCCCTCTGTCGGCATAAAGGAGCCAGAGGCAGTAGAAGGGAGGAAGAGATGATCAGATCAATAGTCCTCTCAGGAAATAGGCTTTGTCACTCTGACTCTCTGTCTTTCTCCTTCTGTCTCTGCCTGTCTTTTGGACAGCCAGCTTGTCTGACCACATCATTGAAGCATGTGACCAATTTCACAAGCAAGCCAGATAGCAGCCATGCTCCGCATGTCACAGAATGTGTGACAACCTCAACATGTACTTCCTATATAATGGGTGTGGGGGGGGCGGTAAAATTGACAGAGATAAAGAAAGTTAGAGTTGTGGCAGAGAAAAGAGAAGACAGTGCATGGCTGTTTTCAATGTCATGACTAAGTCATTTTTAAGCTAGATTGTACTAGCTGCCTAACAAAAGATCTATTGCTTTCAGCTGGTGATGACTGATGAACCTGAGTTTCTCAGTTTGTGGAAATAACGTTTCCATTTGTATTCTGCACAGAAAACAATGACACTAAAAAAAAAACATATGCAAGATGTAAAAGAAAAATTACACAGCTGCAGATGTTGGATTAGTAAATATAGTGATGCAGACTTTTACGTTTCCCATCAAGATGGCTGTGTTTGCAGTTCAAAGAGAACATTTAAAAGAAAATGAAAAGGCATTAAAGAATAAAACGGGACAGACAAGCTGGCCTGAAATCAAATCTGAAAAAAATCAACTACAACAACAGCTAATCAACACCATGTTGGAATGATCATGTTTTTTTTATTTTCACAGTGGTACACTTTCTTAAACACAGCTCACTCGATGCAACCATTGTTTGATTAAAATCATTTCTCCTGCCAAAGTGTCTGATGTCATAAAGCAGCCAGTGAATTCTCTCTCTGTTCTGAATCTATCACTTCTCGCTGGCTGTGGAGCCGTTTCCACATTCCAAAGTAGGTAATAATTTACTGTCAAGAACTGTTCTATGTTTTGACTGTGAAGGCGATGAAGCCGTAACCACAAACTGCGTGTCAGCTGGAACACCACGTGGATGTCAGGGTCGGTAATGGCTCATAAACTGTATTAGTATTATATTAGGGAAGCACATCGTTTGTCAGATGTTTGTGGTGTAGGGTCATTGGAAAATGGCCAGAATGATTAAAGCAAACCAGTGTTACAGATTATTTCCCACATGAGGTAGTTTCACCACTGGGTGGGTGCGGATGTATGTGTGTGTGTGTAAATAGAGTAGTGAAAGAAGAGAAAGAGATTGCGTATGACAACAGGAAAGGTGGGTGGTGTGGAAGATACGGTTTATGTGTGTCTCTGTGCGCAGATAGGGAAGTTTCCACTCAAACGAGTAACTGGAACTACTGTGAGTGCAGGGTGGTGGTGGGCCCAGCTCTCTCGCTCTCTGTAACACACACACACTCACTGTCTTCAGGACCTAGCTTCCCCACGGAGGGGTGTGACTGTGGTTTTGACCACTGTCCAATCAGACGTGACCTAGCAATGACAATCAGCCAACCAGCACGCCCAGATCCTACTGGTCTGCCAAGGGGGCGTCACATGATGGGACCAACTGTCACCACACATGGTCTCTCTGTCTCTCAAATCTGTCCATTTGTGTCTGAGAAACAATCCATCCGTTTATCCTTGTTATTTGGGGGAGTAATGTCTCTGTTTGTTTGGTTTTTGGATTTCAGTGAAACCTGCCTTTCCAGTTAAGCTGTAGACATCAATATGATCCAAATCATCTTTTATATTTTGCATCCTGTATGCACATTTGTGTGTGTGTCTGTGTGTGTGTATGTTCACAATATTAAGGACACATGTTGTGCTTGCTGCACAAGCTCCCTGATGGCATCAAATCTTGCCAGATCTCTCCTGTCTTCTGCGCCTTCCTCTTTTTTCCCAACAGCCTGTTGGTTTTTTTTAAGATAAAAGTAAGAGGACTTCCCACATTCTTATTCAAAATTAAAAACATAGTGTTACTCACAAAACATTTTCCACAGGTGCACAAACATTGTCACATTCTTTGTTGCAGCCTACAATGACCTGGCTGATGACTTGTTTTTTTGTATCTACAGCACCTGGTCATTTTCAGCTTCATTTGATTTTCAATACAGTGATTATACTCTGGATATTCACACTACATTAACTTTCCAAGGAATGGCAAACTTTTGTGTTTGTTTTGGACATGAAGAAAAGGACATTTTGGCTTCAGTTGGATCCCCTCAGATAAAATATTGCTATTCAAGGTTAACCTGAATCTCTTTTGTTCCAAATCACACACAACCAGCTGCAACAATGAGGTCCTCTGATAGTTTTAAAAAAAAACATATAATCTCTTCTGATCTTTGTTTGAATGACTTACCAAACATGAAGAGGGAGAGAACACATGAGAAAATGCATGTCTCCAATGAATTTATAGGTCTTTACACTCTTTGCACAGTGTCAGTCACGTTTCTCTGATAACAATGTTTAATCTCCAATGTTATATATACTTAAAGGGTTGGTTTGCTTAAGGTTCACTTACAACTGAGGCTTTAGGTAAAAAAATAAAAAGATCTGTCTCTCTGTGTCTCTCTCTATGTGTTCCTCTGGAAATGATTAGGGCTGTTGGGGCAGCCTGGAACCATTACTGATGTACACTGATGAAGTCCCATTTGTTTGAAGTGCAAGCTCTCATGCATGTGTGTGTGTGTGTGTGTGTGTGTGTGTGTGTGTGTGTGTGTGTGTGTGTGTGTGTGTGTGTGTGTGTGTG
>JAUYWH010000003.1:9355080-9376403 GCA_034779795.1 Ctenopoma multispine | reverse complement strand
GTGTGTGTGTGTGTGTGTGTGTGTGTGTGTGTGTGTGTGTGTGTGTGTGTGTGTGTGTGTGTGTGTGTGTGTATTTATGTGAGCAAGCCTGCACACATCTGTCCATCCCTGTGTGTGAAATCTCCCTCTCCTTTCCTTTCTCCTTCAGCCAAGCCCACACCACTGAAAACTCATTGCAGAGAGGAACTGGAAATAAACTTGTGAGGAAACCCGATCTCTTTGAAGTGTCAGGCTCACAGTTCAAACCGTTGCCAGTCATCAAATGTATGTCATCAACCCTCAATTTAAGTATAAAATGTTTCCTTTGGCAGCCAACACGTTTCACCATTGTTGCGTGGCTCTCATGCTTTGACAAGATAACACAACAGCTTTTTCCTGTCCCAGACATTATTTTACTCGCAGAACATGAGTCTAGAAGATCCAAGTGAAGAGCTGCATATATGTCTATACACATGCTTTAGGCTTGTGGACAAATAATAAGAATCTGGAAAATATTGATGTGATTCACTGCAATTGTTCTTTCAAACAAAGAGCCATATAGTGTAAATCTGTGGGTAACATCTAAAACTAACTCCATAAGTGTAGTTGTGTACGTCGTCATTTGCCCTTGAACTGTATGTAACTGAGATTATGTGGATTGAGGTCTTATCTTGCATACTTTTGTATGTTTTAACTTGTAGTTTAGTCCTTAAAATATCATGAAAATAAAAAAAACACAATGTTTGATAATATATTGATGATTTTATCAAGGTTATGTGATTATATTTCTTGTCTGTTTTCACTGGATGCCTGGCATCTTCACAGAATGTGTAAGGTCACAGTCCATGCCCAGTAAACTGTCCTCTTTGTACCTTTCTGCAGCTGTCCTGGGCTTCAGAGCAAGTTCTAAATCTACCAACATGTCTAGTGTTTTGTCTTGCTCTTCCTTCTCTCTGGTTCTGTCAGAGGTTTCTTCTGTTAAAGATTTTTTCTTCTTCTCCACTGTCATCTATTGCTTGCATAGAAATTATTTGTTAAGTTCAAGATGATTCTGTAAGGTCTTCACCCCATTTAATGCACCCCAAGATGATTTTGTTGTGATTTAGCACTATGTACATAAGTCAAATTGAACTTTAGAAACATCATGGGTGAATATGTTACCTTCAGAAATATGCTGCTCCTGTTGTCAATATTCTTGCTAAGAGTAACTAACTGCTTGTTGTAGCTTCATATTTACTTTGTAAAAGTGTTTTTCTCATTTTATCTTTACAAGGAATGAAATAACCAAAATTTCCAATCATTGTTGAAATCCAATTTCCCAAAATGTAAAATTAGACGCTTTAACGTTTCTGCCATTTTGCACAGCAGCCTGTTAGTTTTTGGATAGTTTTTTTTCCATTTTTGCAGCCATTTGCTTTCAATCACTCCACAGCATTATGGAAACGGCTGAGAGTTGAAACTTGAAACTTGCTTGACGATAAACAAGCTTTCACCTAAATTGTTGTCAGTTGTGTTATTGTGAGGTTAAGCAGTTCTGCATAGGGGCATGCTGGAAACTGCCTGTATTCAAGTACGCTCTAGTACATTAAGATCTACAACAAACAGAACAGAACTAGGTTTGTATTGGAGAGTACTTATCTGACACTATCACTAATAAATGTTATGTTATTTCTGTTGTTTCACTGTCTCGGTTTAAGTCTTTCTCAGGGAATTTTAGACTTACAGTTCAGTTCAGTTCACTGTCACAAGTTTTTAAATGTCATGCTCAAAGACTTGTTCTTCTCCAAAAACTATTTAATTCTTCGTGACCAGGTTAATTATTTTATATTATTTCATATTAAATGAGAAGAGTAGGGGGAAAAAACTCTGAATAACGATAGTGATGGTATTCTCATTGTTGTCCTGTCCTCTCCTAACAAAGCCAGAAAGGAAGAGAGTGCGGGTGAGGCTGAGCAAAGGGTTACTTAAAGGAGACCTAAGGATGTCCTCACTAATGGAGGATGCACTCACCAGTGCACAATACTGTACACTTCTATTTAGATTCAAATTACTCCATTTGAGTTTCAGTGTGTGTGTGTGTGTGTGTGTGTGTGTGAAGGGAGGGCCATGGAAACTCCCCTTTGTAGTGTTTATTGTCGACAATGAGGTTGAACCCCTCTTAAAATTCAAGACAAAAGCAAAGAGGTGCTAAGGGGCAGGAAACAGCTCCCCACTTCTCTTGCATTTCCTTTAGCACACACCTACGAACACACAGAAACACACACTCTGCTAATTACATGTGCCACTACTATGTATGCAGTGCTCTAATTGTGGGACCAAGTGGCTGTGGCTATAAATAGAACTTATTATGAAAGGAACAAGTCAGTGTCAATTACTGAGTCTGTGACTGCTTTAGGTTAAAGCTCCACATGAATATTTTATCATGTGTGTAATCTCTTCTATATTCTTTGGTTCTTTTTGAATCTAAAGTCACTTTTAACATTTAACAAGTGCAACCTTTTCAGGCTATGTTTAAAAATGTACTTGAAATATGTTTAAGGCACAAAAGTACATGGTCAGTTTTGTGAAAGAATGCAAAACTATAAAGAAGAGTTGTGCTGAACAAACCATGCATATTAAAAGCATTCCCATGTTAAACAGAGATGGAGGGATACAAATAAAATGTTAGTCAAATGATGGGGATCAGAGGAGATTATTTTAATGGTTATTTTTTATATCTACAGCACCTGATTATTTTCTTTATTGCCAGAACTCATAAATAGGAAATATGCCATTTATTTATGTTTATTTGTTTCCAGTTTGTGGATTCAGTTACGTAAGATGCAAAGGTGCAAATAAGGCAGTTTTGCTGTTTGATTTCCTACTAAAACAAAATTAAAATGAAAAAGGTTAAGACTAAGTTTAAAAATAACATAAAAACTATAAAGAGATAAACCCAGCAGTGATGCCGAGCTTTCCCTTTCTCTCTATAAAAATAAAAGCTAATGAAGAATTCTAAGTTTTGACAGAGTCATGCTGAGCTGCTCGTCTCCAGCAGACTGCACCAGACTGGTATATTATCACTGTGTAGTGGCGGCGAGCCTGGTAAGCTCCTAATGATAGTTTTGCCCTTCGCCACAGACTAAATCAAGACTTACTGGGTAAACCAACTCAGTGTGACCACTTAACCCTCGTCTGCCCCAGTGCCGCCAACACTAAAATTTCTCTGTATTTATATGCAAATCTGAGGGGACCACCTGACCACCATGCATCCAGGCACCTTTTACTGCAGCCATGTAGACAGACACAGAACGTCTCCTCTAAAAATAGCTTCCAGAGATTCAGTTTTCTGAGGTAAAATAGTCTCATTAATATTCACAATAACAACTGACATTTTATTATATCAGACTAAAAGGTTTGTGAATGTAGCTTTCTGCTTCTCTCACACTCTCACTCCTCAGATTGTTTTAATGCCCTTCTCTCTGCTGATTCACTTTTTTTTTCTGCGAACTCTGCTACTTCTACGCTCCACATCACTTTTGGTATTTTCCGTTGCACCTACAAAACATATAGGGAAAAAAAATCATTTAGAAGGTTTTTGGATCAGTTTCCTCATTTGTCATTCCAGCATGTCAGGACTGCAGAGATTGCTCCAGGAAGTCTGAGGTCTCCATCTAGATTAGCCTTAAAGTGTTTTGAAACATCCATCTATGACGCCTGGTGACGCATCAAACTCAGGGCTTCAATTTGTCACCATAATGTGCAACTGTCAACACTTCACAATACTATAAAAGAGACACCAAAGTGGCTTGCCCCTTAACTTTGGGGCTTTAAGAGAGGCATTAGAGCAGGCTGGGGAATAGAGAGTGTGTGTGTGTGTGTATCTGTGTGCATACGGCGCCTCAGGGTTCCAGGTGTGTTCACCTGTATACCATTCACATCGCTCCAAGTAGAACAGAGCAGATGCAAGGCACTCAAGATGTCTAGAGATCAAGTTACACTTCACTGTCTTTGTTCCTCATCATTCATGCAAACACACATCCACGCACAGAAAAGTGCATGAAGTATGCAGGAGGTCCGTGATCCATGAAATGGGGAGTAAGGGCTTGAGGCCAGTGTGAAAGCTCTGTAGGGGGAAGGGAGTGGCATGATTGATGGCAGGCAACAGGAAGTTGTGCAGATAGTGTTACAGGTAGCCGTGGGACGTGAGCAGGCATATGGCATACAACACAGGTGAAGAAATTAAAACAAATCCTTTTCATGTGCATTTGTACAGCATATGAAGCATATGAAAAGCAAAGAGAATCAAAAACTGAAGGTCACACAAAGAAAAAGGAAATGAGAACAAAATACCAAATGGATGTGAAGAGTGTAGACAGGCTTTGGTGAGAGCTGAAGAGAAGCGTGAAGGGCGGAGTGGGAGAGAACATGACTGGATGTGTGCCAACTGTGGCCATGGTAGCTAAAGCCTTTCATAGAGGCATAAAACCTAAAAGGATGAAAAATGTGATGGAAAAGCTGAGCATTTGGTTTGAATCATGTTCTGCTGACATATGTTAAGTTTGCATGAAAGTTCGAGCCTCTCACACCTCGCTGGCGCATCAATCTAATCGCGTCTGTGGTTTAAGGTTTCAGTTTTCTCGAGCCTGAGTGTGTTTTTAACTTATTTAAAAAAGCAGAACTGGTTGCGGTAATTGGATTTCCTCTGAAACGTTATTGGTGCCTTTAGATGCAACTCCAACAATTCAAGTTATGTCCTAACGCTTGTAAATCGGGTTTACAAGAACTTTTGTAGAGTGTTTAAAAAGGGATTACATCAAAAGTGTCTAAAAATCAGGAAAAAGCAACTACAAGAACAAATCAAGAACAAAAAAAAGAAGGGTTGAGATGGGGGAGTGGTCCATGTGTAAATGTGACCTAAGTATAAACATTATATTTTCCAAGACCGCAATTTCCTGTTTTCCCAGGCGATTAGAGTGAAGTGTAAGCCTGGAGGAGTCACAGCACGGTCATGCTTCCTCCTGCACTATAAAGGAGCTGGAAGAGGAGAGCTGAGGAAGGCTGAGCTGCTCTGAGCTGAGCCAAAATTTACATATGTGCGTTGCTGGTGAGTGGATCCTGACCACAATGTTTCCTTTAACTCCCTCCTCACATGTTTGTTATGCAGCTGAACGGGCCTCAGTATTTCTGAATGTGCAAGCTGTTGGTATGTAAAGAATATTCTGTATGTTTCACAAACTCCTGCAGTCAACGTGTAGCGATACATGCATTGCACCTGCTAGAATGTTGGATGACTTCAAGGGAGTAATTGTGCAACATTACTTTTGAAAATACTAAAAGGTGAAACTAACAATTTTACATATCAACGTCCCTTTACAGCCATTGTGTGACACAGTCATGTCAGTGGTAAGGTGCATTATGGATGATGTAGTTGTCAGGTTTTGACAAAGAAGAAGAATGAGTAGACTAAATCTTTTTTATGCTGCACTGATAAGGATTCTATTTCCATTAAAACATCCATTGTGAGTATGACAATCTCATAGAGGTGCAATGCTACATCAGTGGAGTACTTTTTTTTTAATCTCTGTATTTTTGTGTACTTGAATCGCTGTACTTAGTATACAGCATGTGCCTATAAAGCTTCATTCCCACTTAAGCTCTAAAAGGTTCTCCATATGGGTTCATGTTCAATTAAATCAGCACCCACACCCTCCTGCATCAACTGCCTTCTCTTCGAGTTGTCATGGTGACGTAAACTTTACCAAAGTCAGTCTGATCCCTTTTGGAAGTCAAATCATTATTCACGCATGTTGGTAAAAACTGCAGCACTCCCACTAAAAGTGTTCATTTGTTATTCAAATGAAATGTGATTTTCTTTTCCCACTTTGACCGTGGCACTTCGCGAGCACCTTGCAGCACCAGCTGATGATTTCGAAGATGTTTCACTTAAGATCTGATTGGATAACAGAGCTCCAGTCATCATGTTTCCCACAGCAGGTTGCTTAGTCATCTGTATTTCCCGTTTCTGGTGAAAAGTGTAGGCCGATTGCATGAAAATGGGAGTTTAAATTTGACAAAGTTCAAAGGCCTGGATCGATATTTATGCATATCTACAGCACTAGAAACTGTTTGACCAATTCTTGTAAATCATTGCGAGACTGATATTGTCACATGAGCTAATTTCCCCAAATTATTCTCTGAATTAATATCTAAATAACCACAACCACAAACAAAGAGTCTCTTTTGGTAGTTCCATCTGCTTCTAATAAACCAACTGAAACGTTTCAGTTGGCTCAAAATCAGCCATTACTCACCAATTAGACAAAAGAAAAAAGGTTTTACAGTGAACTGGACTTTGTATCACAAAATCACACATTCTGACATGAAGAATTTTCCTCTATTCTTCTCCATTCAGAAAGAACAAAATGTGTCTTGCACGCTTGTAGGCGACATCTGGCATCCAACAAAATATACACCTGAATCTGTGGGATAACCTGACTGGCAAACCAGCCCACTGGCTGAGTCAGTAGGCTCTGACTAAGCGTGTGGTTTTTACACCGTGAATGTGTCACTCCTGTTTCCTTTCAGTAGCTACAATATGCTGTGAGAACAACAAAATGAGACGTTGGAAAAGGAAACTTTAGTCATTAAGTGTGTTGGGCATGAGGCTCGATGAATGTTTTCGCATCCAATTTACAGTAATAACTGACTACTTGGTAAAGGCAGTAAATGACTGCGCGCTATCGCTGTCTGGACTTTAATATCAGCATTTCTTGTCAAGATGAAAGAACACTTGGAAGTCCTCAGAGATGCCGTTATCTGATCTGTGCCTTTATTAGAGTTTCTCTCCCGCATCCCAGTGTCTTTTTGCCCCTCTTAATCTCTCCCATTTCATCTGTCTCCCTCCTTTCTCTCTATCTTTTCGTCTGCCTCTCTCTGAAACTTCCTCTTTTATTCTCTCTCTCATTCACTCCTTTTCATCCACTGATCACGTCTTTCATTTACTGTGTCTTAGTTCATTTTCGCTTCAGCTAAAGTCTAAGATTTTTATGTATAGGTCTTTTGCTTTCTTACAACTTCTCTAAAAACCTGGAAAGAGAACTGTGGATGTAAACAAAGAGAAAAGAGAGAAAAAGAGAGAAAGTGAAAGCAGAGCTGTGAGGTTGCCTCGAAAGAGTGTGCCATGTTTCGCCCTTCACATCTCCCTCCCTTCTTCTGTCTATCCCCTCAACCCTTGTCCCTCCTCCCTGTCTTGCCTCCCTGGTGTTTATTGCTGCTGTGTGTGTGTGTGTGTGTGTGTATATGTGTGTGTCCATGCAAAAGAGATGGAAAGCCTGAAAGTTGGACTCATGACAAGTGACCCCCTTCTTCTCTCCCAACAGAAACCATCAAGAAAAGCAGACAGTGCTGCACACACAAAAAGAGAAAAGAGAAAAGAAAGGAGTGGAGAGTGGAGAAATAGCAGGGAAGGAGGGCAAGCCCAGCTGTAAGGAGCACAATGCGAACGAGAGCTTGGCAGAGGCTCAAAGCTGCTCCGAACGAGTGCCTCTAACTAACCCCCCCGAACTCCTCCAACCTTCCCTGACAAATTAAAAGCGTTTGGTGCTGTAAAGCATGGGGGAGAGGTAGTGGGAACAAGAAAGAAGATGGGGCAGGGAGAGGGGACACTGGAAGGATTAGGAATTAATGCGTTTTCTGCACCGTCTTAATCCTGATGATTACACCAAAATAAATACAACGCAGTTGTATTTCTTTTTTAAGTTTTCTATTTGATGTTAGTGACAGATGCCAGGGGCAAAGGTGGTAAAATCATGTCTCCCGTCTGAAAGGACCCATGTTCTTTTTTGCGAGCATGTGCCAAAAAGTGTTTCTAATTATTTCATTGTTTAAATACAGTATGTTGCTTTTTAGTGCAAGCTTAGAAAGAAAAAATTGCAATTAAAGAGCAAACCAAAAGGAAAGAGGTGTGCGTGAGTGTTATGTATTTAAAGCTAAATATCAAGACACAGAGGATCAACGAATAACAGTGAATCACACATTGGATACTTCACACACCCACAGTCAAACAGATAGAGACTTGCAAATACACACATACGCACCTACAAGAGTCACGCAAAGCTGCATGGACAGGAGGAAGCCCCAAGTGAAGTGAACCACAGACAGCCCAACCCCAGCCTGATATCACCGCTTCCATCTTCAAACCTGTAACCATAAAACATGAAAACCATACCGCATTCACAGAGGAAGGCATTGATCTTGTTAATGGCATTCCACATTTGGAGCCTATCCGTCGCTGTCAGTACTTATGATACACTTCCTTTAAGAAACACATGTGGGCAAACATCTGTGGGGCAATTTTTAGCTGCACTTTCACTATCCTGTAGCAGCTGCAGCTGCGTTCTCCTGATACTGCATTGAATACAGAGAAGTTAGATTTCGTGTCTCCTAGAGGGCAGAGATAGCAAATAATACTCTGAAGACTTTTAAAAAAACAAAATTAACTAATTAAGTTGTTTGGAAGCCACAGCATTTGCAAAATTCTGTAAGAGGTGTTGAAAAAATCAACTCTATTATTCTTAAACCATAAATGTCATAGGTTTTCATTTGGATTGCTGAGAACAAGGTTGTTGTTTTTTTAAACATATTTTGTAGTTGGCTTCATTTGTCTTTACTGAATTTGACTAATTGGATAACACATGAATAATAAGATTTGCCTAAACTTGGTTAGCGTGCTGCTTTATAATTTACTGGCTGAATCTGCAACAGATTCACGTGGACATGTGCTTTAGGCTCTGACTGCATTAGATGTTTATTCAGCAGTGGTAACACTGAGATTGAGATGGCTCAGCATGTCTGGAGTTTCTAGGAATTTGAAAATAGGCCACTAGAACACGACGTCCACCCCTCAAACATCTGAGAAAGAGGCCCACCTCAGCCGTTTCCTCCCCTTTTTTTCTACCCTAGTGTGAGAGGAAATACCCTGCCCCAGTGAGACGGCTTCACATTCCTCCATTACAGATGACAAGCTGCCCCCCCCCCCACCACCACCTCGCCTACTGCACCACCAGGGATCTAAACCCAGGCCTGCTGACTCTGTCACCTGGTGTTTCAAATGTCTCACGTTTCACTGAGGGAAAATCCTCCTTTGGCAAGGCATCAAATTCAACTCCCATCCCACAAAATCTGCAAACACACACACACACCATAGCGAAAAAACCTGATTACCCAAGTGTTGTTCTGTCCCCGTTCTCTTGTTGAAATCTTTCCAAAACCCATGTGAGACACAGTGATTAATTGCAGCTTGTGTCCATCTCACATTGCTCCAATTTGGCCAGTCACTCCAGTGAGACACAGCAGCTCTCTGTGTGTCCCGTCCAGCTTCTTTTTTTTTTTTGTCTGCCCAAATCACATGTTGAAGGGTATTGGTTTGATGTTTTTCTGTGTTTTGTCTGTAAGACTGTGGTACAACTGAGCTAGGGATCTACAGTCCAATCAATCAACACTGTCATGTTTAGTCTGTTCTTGTCTTTCACCACAGTAGGGACTGACAGTTTTATATGGCTATTTCGTGACCTCACGCGAGTACAATTAGTGTAAAGCTTGCACAACAACCACAAACTGCAATTAATCAACATGTCTAAGAAACAACATCTAGTGGAATGCATGTGTCAAAATGTGGTGGTGAAAATGTTCTCAACTTCCCACGTAATTTTAATGCAAATATAAAATATAATATGCCAATGAAATAAGACATTAAATATACTTTCAATGTGCCTGTTTTTAAAATGTATTTTTCAAATTAGGTTCCATCCACACGGTGGGTTTCCGTATTGTTTTCTTGAAGCTTGGCGCTAAAATATGAATTTCTCCTTCCATTTTGTGTTGGCAAACAACAAATCTGTGCACACCCACCATCTCTGATGTGTACCTGAAAGGACATTGTGACAGTCATGGCTATGCTTTCCACTTGAATTTCGCAGGTTAAGCCTTTGATCTGTTGCATTCAAATGTCTGTGATCACATTTGGTGTCTCACATCACACATTTACAGGTGTTCTCAGTAGCATCTTCTGTTTTTATCAGCAGAAGGAAGCATGCGTATGAAATGTTAGTAACCGACAGGCTGTCTGAAGGTTGTCAGTCATCAGTAGTTTTAATGATGTTTCTCTTATCCAGGTGATGACACAGGATTTGCATTTTAAGTGATATAGACTAGTGAACTATTTAATTTAATTTAACTTAGCATCACGATAGGCTACATTAATTCAATAAAATTGCTATGGTCTAGGACAGTAAATCTCTACCAGCTCAGTTTGAAATGATCAATAAAACAGCTACGAGTCTATTATCATAACAGAGTTAACGACAGTTCCCATTTTTTGTTGCTGTAGCTTCAGTGCTATGAATTTAAACCTGACTCACAACCTTAACCACATGTCATACTCTTTACCTCCCATCATCGCCATTTCTCTCTGCTGTATACAATGCAATAAGTAAAAAATGGCATAAAATTTCTCATCCATCTTTTGTGCCAGGAGGAGTGGAACTCTTAGGTTGCCTGAGGATACATCCATTCATTAAGCCCCTCCACCCCAGAGCAGGAATTGGACCATAGGCTCCCAAGTGCATCACCATGTCACCTTGAACAAATCCAGATGATTAAGTGACAAGCACTCCCACGTGAGGACGGTTTATTTCCCAGGAAACCCCAACACTTCCCCTCCTATCCAATTTTCAAGATGCAAATCTAGAAATGTTTTGCTGTGAAAAAAAAAACATGCGTCTCTCTCTCTCTCTCTCTCTCTCCATCTTTCTTTCCCCTGCCATGTAAGCAGTGCTAATTGCCTTTCATAATTAGCCCAGTGACAATAATTGTTGAACTGATAAAGTTGAGTGCTGTGTGTGTGTGTGTGTGTGTGTGTGTGTGTGTGTGTGTGTGTGTGTGTGTGTGTGTTACAGCTTTCCTCATTCTTCGTCCTGATAAAGTGGGTCATTAATGAAATGCCCCATATTTAGATGACACAAGGACCATTCCTACACACATTTCCTGGCTACTTTTCACATTATTCCTCTGCTTCTCTGCTTTTATTTAAAATTTTTGTGTGTATGCACACACTGAGAGAACAAAAGTGCAAGGAAGGAGAGTTTTTCTTCATAAGACGCATGCCGCCAATGGAGCCCCTGCAACCTCACAGACAGAAGCTGGCATGTAAATTTGGGGAAAGCACGACAAGCAAGAGTTTTAATTAGCCTGGTTAAGTAGGCGCTCACGAAGCCGCCGGGGCTCACCAGGGGGATTACGACAGATTTATTTAGCCAAGGCTGCAGGAGACACTGCGATATGATATATTCCAACAACAACAATAGCTCTGTAATCACGCTCCAACCCCAGAACCCCAGCTAATCTATTCCCACGTCTCGAAAACGAGCACTCATTTTATTCCCTCTCATCTAGAAGTCAAGAGTTTTGTTTTTTCTTTCCCCTCTCTCTCTCTCTTCTTCTCCGTCCCCTCCTTCCTCTCTTTTGCGTTCAACCCTTGTGGGCAATTTAGTGAGGCACTCAGACATGCTAACACAATCAACAATCAGGTCGTTTGCTTTCTCTAATAGGCACTCTGGTTTTCAGTAAAAGAAGCCGTATTGTTTATTTGATTGTGTTCACCGGGGGAGAGTCCGCTGGGGAAGTATTTGTTACACGTGGAAGGCGGAGGTGGGGTTGTACCAGCAAAGCATTGTTGCCTTTGTTTTGGAGAGAGACTACTACAGGAAGTCAGAGCACTGAGGAACAATGCATAACCATAAAAAAGTTACTTTAAATTTAAATCAGTATATTGAGAGCTCAGAGTCAGTACGGGAGCCTTGTTGAGTGCACACTTTTGCTCTGACTTGAAAAACAAACGACTTTTCAGTTATCTATTCTCATTTTATAAAAACCTGCCTGCTGAAATACATATGAAGTTATTACAGAACATTCAAAAAACTATGTAAATCCCAGAACGTCCGTAATGGCAACAGCTTAATCTTAGCCTTGATTTAAGCATGAAGTGCATCTAAAACAGGATTGTGTTGTTGATGCACTCAATTAAAGTGTAATTTGCATTGAAGAAGAAGAAAATGCTGTGTTCTGCACAAAACATAAACAGGTAGACAGCAAAAGACCAAGAAATAACAGTTGAAATGTTATTGATATCTCTGTGGTGAAGCCAAACCACTGAAGAATCAAACAGAAAGCCAACAATGTGTACAAGATCTAACTTGGATGAATGATATAATCTTGCAAAAACAGCTCATGAGGGAATTTGACAGACCTCTTGTTTTTCTTCTCAGGTTTTTGATATGTTGTCACCTGTCCAAGTACCCATCAAAAGCATATGGGACCACACACACACATCTAAACCACACACACACACGCACACACACACACACACACACAGAGAAAAGAATCGTGAGGGAAGAGGCACGCACAGTAATTATTGACAACAGATAACACCTGTTTCCATTCCGCATGGGTGGAGCACTCAGAAAACCCAAATGAGACATGCTGTTTATCCTGAAAGACTTTAGAAGACCAGGAAACACACACAACTAATAGCAACCTGCATCCAGGCTGTAGTACAGCGTATGGTTCCTGTTTAGTTCTGTGCAAGCATTTCAACTGGGATATTAGACATTAGCGAAGTGGTGCAGCCAGACAATGATGTCAGGAGACTGGAGGCAGAAACATTTGATTCGTAAATGTTATTGTGACATGGCAAAGCAGCAATTACTTCTTCCTTCCGCGACAGATCTGGCAACTTCTGACATGAACAATTTGCCTAATGAATCAGTGGAAAAGTAAATAAACAGTTATAACAGCGTAATATGGCTTGTCTCCACATAAAAGCCAATCATGGATCGGTAGCTACACAACATTTCATACAGAGGAGATTTTAAGAAGAGAGAAGCACCTATTATACCAATCTGTAATAATTTCACCTGTTACCAATTAACCTGAAGCATTAAAGCCCACACATGATCCAAAACCCTCTAGAACTGTCATGGGCAGTTTGTCAGGTTAAACTAGGAAGGGACATTAGTCTGCATGTGTTTCGTACCCCCGTGCAGGAAGCAAGAGAAACTATTTTGTGCACATGTGTAGCATGAGTGGTTTTTACTGGAATGGCTTTGCCACCAAGGTTGTTGTTCTCTTCCATTGCTAAACACATCATTGCATTAATAATATACGATTTAAGGTTTAAATAGCACATCCTGTCCACTGACTGCTCATCAAAGGTGACTAAAATCACAGCATGGTAGAAGTAACACACTCCAAAGCAGTGAAAATTCATTTCAGGTAAAGTTTATGCCCCTTTAAAAGTCACCATATTCACACACACACAGAGTCACAAACACACATAAACACACGTACTTGGATGGCAGACCACAACAGAGACATGCTCCTGGGAGAATAGTGAAGCTCTGCAGGCAGACCTCACCCCCTTCAAACAAGCCACAAAGGAAAACATGAGCTTAACGTAAACAGGAGGCAGACAGAGGAGGGGTGGGACCACAATTTAACTACACTGTAACACACTCAATATGTGTATTTGTGTTTGTATGGGTGTGGCTGTCCATCCTTATCCTTCTGTTGTACATTCCCACTTACTGCACCTGAGGGTTAATGTGACTCCATGAATATATATATAATGGGTATTTATGTATGTGTGTGTGTGTGTGTGTGTGTGTGTGTGTGTGTGTGTGTGTGTGTGTCAGCCTCCATATGACAATCTGTGTGTGTGTGTGTGTGTGTGTGTGTGTGTGTGTGTGTGTGTGTGTGTGTGTGTGTGTGAGTGACTCAGCTTACCACAATCCCACTCACACACATGCACACACCACCCTCCCACATAGCTGATGATAGAGCTCCTTTAATAGAGAACGTGTGTGTGTGTGTGTGTGTGTGTGTGTGTCACCCGAGAATTCAAATGAACAAAAATGAGACAACGTGAGACAGAAAGAGAGAGTTCGGCTGCTGAGGAACATGGTCACCTCTCTGTCTCACTGTCCTCAACAGTGATTCAGCTGGTGGTGATGATGTCAGCAGAAAAACGTGACTCTGGTAACTCTGGTTCAGCACACCCCCACATGTCCTGATGCCTCATTTCCTCACAGGCCTTGTTTCATCACAGCTGCCGTTTTTTTTCTACCTGCCAAAATTAGCATTTTGTGCAATTCTAACACCCCATATGATGAATTACCTGGCAGCTGGACATGGTTTAACTATGCGAAGCACTTTCACGATCTAAGCATTTCATTACCACCACAGTTGCATATTAATATGCTGTACATTTTGGCTTGAATATAATGCACCGAAGCGATTTATCAAAATGATGAAGCTGGAGATAAACAGCTGTTGTGTTTATGGAAATCCTGACAGAATTCCTAAATATATTTAGAACAAGGCTTTATTTTTGGCTATTTGTGGAAATCGAGTAGGAAGCAGCTGAAAATGCGTATTTGACAAGACAAAAAATGGGACAGACTGAATGTACTCAGAGGAAAAGTTACAAATTAGCCTCCTGTGAGGATTCTGACATGGATTCCCATAAATGAAAGGCCACGACAATTAGCATGAACCTCCCATCCCAGCTCAGCCGTCTGCCAAACCAAGCTGAACTGGAAGAGGAGCGGGCTCTGTTCTCACTGTTTTACCATTCTCCCTTTTCTTTTTAATTAACACCTCAGTTACTCAGGGTGTTTGGGTTTCCTCAGAGGGAGCATCCAGGAGCTTGTTTTATCTCCTGGAAGATCGTCACACCTGTTCAGTCAGCAGGTGTTCCAGTCATCTCTGCTAAAGAGGAAAAAAAAGACAAAATTCCAGAAATAGGAAAAGTGTAGGAATCTGAGTCGGAGTCTGGTTTAATCTGCTGATTTTTTTAACCTTCTAAACCTTGATTTTGTCCTAAATTCATTGTTCTCCAAGCAGTTTTTACCCACATTTTAGATTTTTTTTTCCTTCTCTGTCTAAAAGAAGGCAACAAAAAAAGTCAACACCATTGTCAGGTACATTAGCTATTCAGTTATTCTCTTTTTTCTCCCTTGCAGAATGCTTGAGTGTCTGCATTTGAATATCGACCAGGACTGTCACACAGCTTTCAGGTGAGCACAGAAGCAGAAATATACAACCCAATAACAGTCCTTGGCAGCTGCTGTATTTTTCTTTTGTTTTCCAAACTAGATACGAACACATATCCTTTCCAGCGTTAACTCTCACACGGTATTATTTCACGTCAATGGACTTGTATTGTGTTCATTAATCAACCCCACTTGACAGTTATTTGATCCAAATTTGATTTGCAGCTGTTGGTTTTGATCGCTGCCGTATTGGGAATGATTTGAAGGCATTACAGCCTCTCTTGAATCCATAATGAATTTATTGCACCTTTATGGAATTTTGCAGTGACAGGATTTGTGTGCTTTAATATTCTCTCTGCACAGTCATATGCTGGGGACGAGAGTGGTGCAGTAGTAAAAACCTTGAATTTCTTCTTTTAAAATATTTATTTTTTCCGCGAACTACCCAAATATCTGCTATATTGTTTTCCTCTATCTCTAAGGGTCTATCCAGCTCTATCTCCTTAATCATGTGAAATGTCTCTCACTGTTCGGGCACACCCTCCTCCCTCTCCCAATTAGACATATGAAATCATCTTTGGTGTATCAATTGGTGACTTTTACACCCATTAATTTGCCATAATTATTTCATTTCAGATTGATCTGAGTGCGCTATCGCAGATGGTGTGCGCAGTGAAGCCCCATTCCCTCTGCTGATCAAAGGGAGTCATTTTAATTGGAGCCTTTTCAACACTAATTGTTCTCTCTGTTGTAAATCAGTGTCTGTTAGTCTCCCCAGGTCTTTGTTAGCAAATTGTCTTGGCAGTTTCCTTGTTTCATCTTGGATTGAGTTTTACTGCGTTGCATAACTGTGTGATTGACTGAAATGATTGTGATATGCAATCAGTGAATTTGAAGGTTTACTCCCACTGCCTGCCTGTCATTTTAGATACAGTCTGAAGGATAATGAAGGTGATTTTCTATTTTTTTTTTCACTTTCCATACACTAAAACCAACAATAAATTTTCTCATGGTTAATGTCTGGCAATTTTGAACCTGATTTATCTTCTTTGTCTGTTGCCATAGTCCTCCATTGTTTTCCAAAAATGATTAAAAACACATCAGTGAGACAGATCACTGCACTGGGTGACACGTTTGAGCTTTACAAAAGTGTGACCTTAGAATTTTTTTAAAAAGGAGCTCAGAACAACCATCACTTTTACAGCAGCTGACGTAAAAAATGATTTTTAAGAAACACAAAATAAATCATTTTCACAATGCAAACTGCTGAAAATAGTAGTCTGGTCATAAAAGACTATGACCAGATCCTGTAAGTACAACATTACAACAAGTGATAATATCATTAACAGCCACATTGATGTGTCACATATCAAGTCACAAATGGGAAGGTATATCTATGTTTTCACAAGTAGTCTTCAGTGCTAAGTCTTTAAATAAAATCTGTCCCCTTGTGTGTCCCCAGACCACAAAGTGTTTTGTAAGTACTACAGCTTCAAGCCAGGGAGTAGCCTTCTGCTTCTTGTGCAAAGCTCCGGCTAACAAAAACAGCACCTGCTTTTTAATGTCCATCAGTAGCCCATTAACTCATGTCTGGTGGAGCAGACTCTTTAAACTGACCAGAATGTGGCCGGCTGAAAGCCTCTCCACTACCAGCCCTGTTGACGTATGGAGATAAATGGACTGTGGCCTTCATTGTCCCACTGGCACTCTTGCATTCAGTTTCATTGGTCTTTGTGACAGGTCAATGCAAGAGACATGCAAATGAGACAGAACATTCATAGGGCAGGGAACCAAAGATATTTTCATTGTTATCATTCATCAACCATGCTATGCTAATTTCTTATGTTTCTGTTTTTACATCTAAAAAAAACCATTTTCCTTTTAGTCTGCTCAACTATCGCCTCTTTAGGAGAAAAAGGTTTGAGTCATGTGTCTTAGATAAATGATCTGTGACCTTTCCTAAAGAGAACGAGTGAAGTTTTCAGGTTTGGGATTAGGTTGGTGGTTTGATCGCCGCTGGGCCAAAGACAGGAAGTGTAAGCTGAGACATATCAGGCCCTCATTTAGATCTAATCCGACAGCTTTTCATGCATGACCGCAATAAGAGCTTGACACTTCGTACGCACTTGGCCACAGTGCACAGATCATTAAAGCAGAAATAATCCTTGAGTCTAACTTTTGAGCCTGCAAGACAAAAGTAAAAACCCACCACTTCAGTACAGCTGTTCAACCGTACATTTGTCAGCTCTTCAGTATGTCTGTGTTCACACCAACTTTGCATGCATGTATACATGTGTGTTAGCACAGTGTTACAGCAGGGGAAAGTTTTTAGAAATCCCAGTAGGCTAGTTGGTATTTCAGTTACTACGAGAGATCAAATCAGCGAAATCTAATAGGCCTTCACTCCCAGAGGAATATTGAACAGGACTCAACAGATTAAGACCTGTTGAGTGACGGGAGCTTAAACTACAGTGCCATCACACCCCCGGGTTTCACTGGATAAGTGTTGCAAAATGATAGCAGACAGTGAGGAAGACGAACGTGACAGAAGTAGTAGTACTAGCAGTAGTAGTAGTTGGCTTCTTTTGCTCTATGATGTTTATTTGTTTCTTTATGGCTTTTTTTTCCTCTTTATATTTCAGTTTGTAGTCAAGCTTTAAGTATGGCTCTCACCTCTTCCATTTCTTTATGATGAAATAGCTTCAGATATATTTCCATGTAACTGTAAATGCACAAAATATCTATACAAAGAATTCAAACCTCTTGGAAGTTTTTATCTTTAATTGATTTAATTAAATTGAATTTCATGTCAAAGTGAAAACAGATCTAAAGTACAAAGTAATCTAATTTAAATAAAAACCTAATCTTCTTTAATTAGATAGCAGAAAATAAATTACTCACATAAATCATCACTGGTGCAGCCAATTTGAAGTGATACCTATATTTAAAGGGAGATCACCTGTGTAGTGAGTGAGTATCTTGGCCAAAAACTACACTATGAACACAAAAGAACTCTACAAGCAGTTCAACAACAAGGTTAGTGACGAGCACAAGTTAGGCAATATAAAAATAAAAGCGATACAAATAAATCAGCCTTGCAGGCCGCCCTGAGAACACAGACCATGCAAGAAAGGGACTAGTGAGCGAGGCCACGAGACACCTAACACCAAGACACGATGACTCCGCTGAAGTTACAAGCTCATGCAGCTAAGCTGGGAGAGGCTGTGCATACAGCAGCTGTTGCCCGGGTTCTCTATTTTGTCAAAGTTTTTTTTTCTGTATACAATAGTATACAAAAGTGGCACAAAAATTCCAGCGCATCTCTTCATTCTTGAAATTGCCAAGCTGTCTGCACACAGCACATTAATTGTTGCAGGCGACACACGTTCACCCACAGAGGAGTTTGCGCAGATCTCCACAGATCCTCCAGGCCTTACTTTAATGAGCTCTTCACTTTTTCACCATGATGTAGACATTTGTGGATTTTAGTAAAATGTCACAACACTTATCGATTGCTGTGAAATCTGCAAGACACATTCATGCCCGCTTCTAAATGGATAATGATCCCTGTGCTTTTGATTTTGTGTCATTATCAGGTCTACAGTTTTATTTGCACAGTACTTTAGTTTATGACCAACTACATTCCTCAACTGTGTTTTGCATTTTAGTGCTTTTTACTGAATATTGACATGCTACACACTGAACATAAATGAAAAAAAAAAGAAAAGAACAACATGTTTGCATTGTCACTATGATTAAGCCATCCCCTTTAAACTCAAAATACTAATCAACTATATAAAAGGTGTGCCACAAATAAAATGCTAATGATCTTAACTTCTTAATTTTTTTATCTGGTTGGAACCCTTTCCATTAGTCAATTCCAATTAAATTCAGATTGAGCAATATCAGGATCCAAATCATATTTTATAGTTCCAGGAGGATATTTCTGACATGCAGCTCTGGCTTTGGATGCACATATAGCTCCACACTGTGATGCCGTCATTGAAACCAGCAAGAAAAAATATTTATTTCCATGCCCCATAGTCTGGCCCCATATTCCCCAATCCCATTATCAAAAATTGAGATAATGTTTTATTCATCTTTAGATTTAGTATTTAGGTTGATATATCAAGGTAAATCTTTTGCGATGTCTTAGGTTAATTTCCTTTCATTTGCAGAGGCACCCGGCATTCACATGCTGGTCACTTTGTTTCACAGACTGAAAAAAAAGTAGACAAATGCCTTTTAGCTAAGAAGCAGCAGATTCCTGTCTTACCCCCTACAGTGGTCTAGTTTCCCCTTAGGGCTTAGAACCCTACATGGTCAGGTCTCTCTTACTTTAGCTACATCAATCAGTCCGGGCTTGCTGTGTTGCTATAGAATGTGTAAGCACTCAGATATCGACCGTGTGAAACACAGACACACTGTGCCAGAGAAAAGATGAAGTAGAGCCAGTGTGTGTGTGTGTGTGTGTGTGTGTGTGTGTGTGTGTGTGTGTGTGTGTGTGTGTGTGTGTGTGTGTGTGTGTGTGTACACTAGCGGGTGGATACTGTGGACCAGATATTCCCTAGCATAGGCATTTTCCTAACACACACACTGAACTGTATTTCAAGCCATGAATGCTGCATGTTTCATACCAGCATGTTACAGGAAACGAGTCAATGATCATGCCATACATCGAAGCCAATTGACCTTTCCTGACTTTACATCAAAGGCTGCATTGACTCTTGTAAATTATTCCACATGTGGTCCGAGTTTTCCTTTAACAAGCAACTGTAAATATATTGATTTGGACAGCAGTGTATAACCATTTGTTAAGAAATAAATCATCACATGTAAACACTTACACTAGAAATGCTCATGTAAGAAGCTTGAAGGTTCTAAACTGAATGCAAGTAATAAAAGAACATATTTATTACATAGCATATTTTGAAAAAAAATAATGGGAAAAAGGAATTCCAACACAAAAGCTTTTAGGATTCAGCAGGAAAAGTGCGAGGACAGATTTTTGTCTCTGTTTTGTGTTTGACAGCTTTGAAAATCTCTCCTTAAATGGATTGGAGCAGAAACACCATCTTGAGAAACCGGGTTCTGTGTTTTGGCTTCATCAAATAGCAGCAAATGCCAAGATGTATGGATGAGAGGCCTTGTACAGGTGCCAATGCCTTAAATGGTTAAGTGCCCCCAAGTGCCAGTTTGCCTGGCACCCAGACAACTGGCACAGTGAGGTGGTCCCCTGAATTACACTGTCAGTGAGGAAAAGCACAATCGCTTGACACAGAGACCATTTCCATTGAAATGAATGCTTTCATTTTGACAGTACGAGCAGGAGAGCTTTTGTTTTTATGGCCTTAATAAATCTGGCTGTGGCACGTTCTGCCAAAGTAAGAGTTGTCAAAATGTAAACAAAGGGTAGACCATACTAAAATGTGTACAAACTGTTTTACTACATTTACAAAGATGGCTACGTCAAATCAGTTTCATATCATATTTAGCATTATTATGTGGCAGTTTATTAAGCACACTTAAAGGGTTACAATTCATTAATCTCTCTGGTCTGGCTGCTATTTGTGGGCTTTTCAATGAATTATGTTTGTTCACACATAGACAAACACATATATACAGTACATACTTTTAACCTACATTTAACCTAGATTCCTGGGAGTTCACCTTGACAGCAGGTTGGACTCCAAATGCAACACAGAGGCTTTCTAAAGGAAGGGACAGACTCTCCTTTAGGATGCTTAAGTCCTTTTAGTCCTTATGTGTGCAACAAGATGTTGCAGCTCTTTCACCAGTCTGTTGTATATTCTGTGCTGCTGTGACACCAAGAAACTGAACAAACTGATCTGTAAGGCTGGCTCTGTGCTCGGGACTTCACTGGAAACCTTGGAGCAGGTGGTGGAAAGCAGGATGCTGAACAAACTGTTGAACATTATGGAGAACAGCTCGTATCCTCTCCACAGCCTGCTGGTCAAACAACGAAGCAGTTTTACTCATACACTTATACAAGTCCTGCCAAGAGCCATCACTCCGTACAGTGACTGTATTATTATATTATCCAGCAGTCGATCCATTCAATTACACAACATTCATACTAGTCTGTCTTTCCTTTACTGCATGTAACCACTGAATGGTTCCTGTCAAAAATACTAATAAATTCATAAATCTGATACTGGTCCACTTCAAACCCACTAACACACTGAGACAGAGACTTGTCCATCCCAAAGACAGGATACCTAAACAGAAGAAGAG
>JAUYWH010000003.1:9334459-9354980 GCA_034779795.1 Ctenopoma multispine | reverse complement strand
AAGAAAGAAGTCCAGTTGCCATGACTCAATCTTCAGACAACTTTACCTGGATGACTGAGAATCTTCACAGACATAAATCTCATAAAAGTCTTTTAGATTTGCCTCAGCTCATACTTTACTATTGTTTTTCTGAGCAATTTGCTGCTGCTCTGAATTGGTGTCTGCACATTGTACTGCCTGAAACATTAAAAGCTTCAATTTATTCAGTTCAGGTTACCTATAAACTCAGTTTGTCTACTCTACTCTTTCACAACATGCTACAGGCTGTTAAATTACATTTACACAAAGCAAATTATTTTTCAGTCGGGCCAAAAAACCCAATCAGCCCTTACTTATGGAATTGTCAGGTCACCTCTCAGAGAGGAACCCGAGCCTCACTGAGGCTTTAACCCTTCAGGTGAAGTGTCTGGTGGACAGGAAGTAACCGGAGATGAATTGGAGATGAATACATAAAAGCTACAGTTGTCCACTCCCCATTTGGTTTAAAAAGGGGTGATAAACTCAGATGAATGTGAGGATGTAAATCGATTAATGAAGACATGATTTTCAGCTTTGACAAAGTGTAAAAAAAATTTCTTCTTATTAGCCTAAATTTGAATTTCTGAAAGACAGAAGTTCTCATGTGGTTCTCATTAGCAGAGGTACCTTAGAAGGGAAGTTGCCCTCTTCCATGTCTTCCTTATCACAGATGGCCAGTCGTGCATCATTAGGCCTTCAAAGCCTGGATTCCTAGCTTAGCTAAACCAACCACAGCACTCCAGCCCACAGCTGGACCCTGGAGTATGTGCATGAATGTGTGTGTGTGTGTGTGTGCGTGTGTGTGTGTAGGGTGAGTGTGTGTGTATAATCCACAGGTGCACAGGCCTGTTCCAGACGGAAAAGAGAGCATTAGCCCGGGGCCATGGACGCAGAGAGAGAGGCAGAAAAAGAGGCAGGACGAGGCTGTTTCAAATGCAAATGTCCTGCCCTGTTCCTCACAAAACTTTCTCCAGTGGCACAGCTTGTAAAATATAGCACCCTATGGCTTCATTCAAAAGATACACCCACTAATCAGGGGCTGTAGAACCACATGGCCCCCTAAAACCACTCAACCATATCATGAAGAAAAGTGAGCTCTTTTTCAATGGTACTAGTGAATGAATACACTGAAGCGTATTAGCTCAGCAGTTAAGGTTTATTTACTGTTTTACCCATTCGTCTGCAGATACATACATAATGAATTATTAGTCTTATATTAACATTTAGTTTTTATGACACATGACAGTGGATCTCCGTTGGTAGGTAAAATTAAACCTCAGGAATCATACAACAATTAGCAGTAATGATTAGAAAGAATACAACATGTTTCCAGTTTCCACAGTGAAGTACTTAAACATGTATGACCGGTTGCTGTAGACTGGACATCATTTAAGCATAAAACGATGGACAGTTAATAAAAGTCTGAACACAGCTAACTGGAAGATAAATAAACCTAGCTGCAGTACATTGTGTTCTAACAAAGTAAAGTTATTAGTGTTGCTTGTATTCACGTTTTTACGCTCTTGAGAGAAAAATCACCCTTTTCCTGATGATCTGTCCTCTTTCAAAACTTAAACGTAAATTAAATTTGTCTGCATAGTGTATGTGTTCAGTTGTCCTATCATCACTCACACACTAGTGCGACTTCTCAACATTTAGCACTCTGTAGGAAGTCTTAGGAATGTTTATACATCTGCTTGGCCGTCGTAGCAGCCTGATGACCCACAGGCTCTTTGAGAACTGCCTTTGTTTTTAGGGCTTTCTCGACATGACATTCACTGATGCCAAAAATTTGAAATAATTTTATACTAGACATGACCCTTGCTTGTACTCACACGCATGCACATATATGGAGACATTTGGTTTGATGTGTCATTCCAAGTATTTCATTTTGACAATGCTGAATTTCTCAGCTTGATTCACACTTAAATACAAGTGCATGTGTATGTGTCCTTCTCTGGAAGCAACATGCAAATCTTCTTTGGCCCTGATCCAAGTGATGACCACTACAGTTCAGCAGATCAGTCTTTGTCTCAGCCCATGTTGACTCCCATAGAAACACAACTCGGTTTCCAAAGTCAGGTCAGTCAGCTCACATTAATAGAAATGTTCCACAGAGTGAGGCCAAGCAGGGACGAATGGTTAAATGGTAGCTATCTATTACACAAGAATGAGAGTATCTGAGTGACACAGTATATTGTACAATGACAGTGCACCACTACTGTCAGTGAAAGAATCCTTCTCTCATTTTAGAGAAATCAAATAATGGACATGATAGTTGTGAGTCTTTCCTTAAATAAGAAGTATGCCTCACACTGGATTCATTTTTCAAAGCACAAACTGCTTATAGATACTCAGCGGTCAGGGTGTTTCAATGATAAATATTTGCATAACACACACAGGTAAGTTTAAAAAAGGATAGAAAGGCACTTTTGTTGGTTGAGTGGAGGAAACTACGGAGCATATTGAATTCTATGTAGGAGGTGTAGGAAGGCTGGAGGTTGGTGACTGTGAGTTATAGACTAAAGAGATGGCATTTTAGTCTGTGACAAATGAAGAGGAGTGACTGCGCAGTCTGACTAAAGAGCAAGGGGCTATGTTAAGAGTGGTTATAATATGGCATGCACGGATGTCTCTTCAGGTTTGATCTTGAAAAGCCTGTGTCTGAATTTCATGTTACAGCCTGTGTTTGTTTTCTGCTTCGTGTATACCTTTTTGATTTCCGGAGATTTCAAAAGCTTTGGTAAATGATAATTGTTGCAACAATGTTTGTGCACATGAGAAATAAGAGAATTGGTTATGCATAAAATAAAAAAAAATATTTATGGAGGTATTATTTTAATCAAAATGACTTGAATATTATTAGCATTGACCTCAATCTTGATCACTTCAATTAGACACCTGCAGCAGACAACATACTGTATATTTGTCTGACAACGGATGTCAACCATCTACATGTTTGACCTTTGCAGAGCCTGTCTTTAATGAGGCACTAATTAAGAGTCCCATTAGGATCAGTGAGCTGGCAATTCATAGGTACTTAAATACAAAGATTTAGGTCTCTGGTGGAGCACTGACACACTCAGCAGTTATCGTGGGAGGCAAAATGTCAGCTCATAATGACAGATAAAAGGCTCTGTCTGCCAGTGGAATTGGATTGAAAACTGAATCAGTGTCTTAAAGCATAAGGTCTTTTTCACAGCAGACATTTTGACTTGTCATAGTTAAAAAAGCACAGGTGTTACTAAGAACATGGCATATGTTATAAGTATGTAAGTATGCAAGTATGTGTAAGTGGAATTCAGTCATCATTCATTTTATTATTTAATCTAATATCTCTGCTACCTGTGCTAATCATTTCCAGTTAGATTTAGTCTAAGACTAACAATAACATTAACATGTACAAGCTATTCAGGAAAGCTTATCACATTATTTGAAATGCTTGTTCATTATGTGTTAGTTTAAAGATTTGAGGAAGAGGAAGGAAACTCTATATGGAGGAAGTGTGATAAAATGAATGTGTTCAGAGGGTTTTGTGTGTGTTTGCACATTTTCTGTCTGCATGCTTCCTGAATGGCTGCGTACATCTGTGTATGTGATATTGACTTTTCTTAGGCTCACTGACCTCTTCCTGGATAAGCCGTGGTATCCTCTCATCCAAACACTGGGTCAAACATTGACATTTTATTCTTATGGGTGACAAGAAAAATCTGCACAGAGAAGTTCTACCAATCGAACACAGAATAAGTTTTGTTCTCCAGCCAATCATTAGCAGATAAAGCCCCTCTTTCTTGCCCTTTAATCAAACAGGCAATGGCTTGACATGGCTGGTTAGCTCCTCAATAGAGTGCTTATTGTGCTTGCATTGAAAGGCACTATAGAGGGCTTGTCTGCGAGCAAATCATGGGATCACTGGATGTGCATTCCTCCTTCCCTCCCGCATCTCAACCTCATCCTTTCCTTCCATCTTCCATCCCCTTTGAAAATCATCATGTTGTAAAGATGCATATTTATCATTGTAAATAGTAAAAAACATTATTCAAGTACTACCAGAGACAAGTAAGAGCAAGCTTTTATCCACTACAGCCATATCTCCTGCCTTGAATGTTCTTTTGAGACTAACACAGTTTGTAGACCTTCACACAGGTCAAACAAGTTTGATTTCTTTCCTTTTAGAGTAATGCACTCCCATAAAGCCTTTTGTGTTTCAGCCTCTAGCTCAGGTACGTGAGACGGCCCTATTCTCCTTGCACCACTCTTCTCCATCAAATAGGGTTGAGAACAATAGATTTCAAGGCAAAAGTCCTTCATGCTTGCTGTCTAATTTTTGGTAAACCCTCAGGGGCTATGGCTTTTGAGTACTTGACTCTTTGTCATTTTTTTTTTCTGTTTATAAGGCTTCTCCAGAGGCAGATATTGCTCGGCTTAATTCAGACGCAACTGCAAATTAAGAGGCAGAATATTGTGGGGCAAAGCCCGGCATCATGGAGGAAGAATGAGGACCAGAGGGGAGAGGAGACGCAGATGAGAGACACAAGGAAAACATGCGATAAAGTAAGAAGCAAAAAGCAAAAGCACATACAACTGAGATATTATTTAAAGGCGCAAACGAAAGAGGTGGAATGTGTGAGAAGGTATGCAGTGCTAAAGAGCTCCAAGAGGGGTTTAAACGAAATGCTTCTCTCTATGGTGCATGTTTGAGAAGTAGTGACGGTTGAGAAACAAGACATTGTGGTTTCCCTGATCTAAATATAAGTTTGTGGTGGGACCCACTAACTGCTGTGTGTCTCTATCAAGTGTGTGTTTTTATCTGTGCCTGACACTCAATAGTAGCCAAAATGTCACATTGACATATAAACCATGAACAAGTAGTGAAACTTTTTTTTACCAGTCAATATCTATTTGTAATGTTATGTTTAAACACTACGAATTAACTCAAACACTTCATTTGAATTTATTGCAGATTAAGGTTGGCAAAGGAAAAGATAAAGACATACTATTTGTGTTCTTTTATTAATATAATAAATATGTTCTATCTATGAATATGCGACAAATTAAATTTAATAAGGAAGAAATCAACTGAAATGATTCCTTGGAAGTGAACAGCAAATATTTTAATGATTCTTTCCTTATTCGTCATGATTTGTATGTTTTGTTTTGTTTATTAATTGATAACGTTCATAAGTTCTCATTGTTCTTTGTGAATCATAGTAAAAAACATAATAATGTATAATTATTTTGATTGTTGTTCTGTGAGTGTGATTGAGAAAGTTCTTAAAGTCACTTGCAAGTCCTTCTAGTAAATAAACAAAATAGACGACAAACAAAACATCAATTTTTTACTTATTTACTGTGACCCCCATCAGCCCTAGTGAGAAACAGTAAAACCAGTTCTTCCCCTCTTCTGTTGCCCCGGTCTTCCTGTGTGTGTTTCTGTTTCCAGTTTAGTTTTTCTGAGCTGATGAGGTTTGTGTTTGTGCGATGCATCATTTGGTACCTGGATGGGGCTCACAAATCTCATAACCACCCCGCAACTTTGTAGTTGTAACTGAACTGTTCCAGATTGTTATCTGTCTGAGGCAGAGAAAAACAAGTTTTGAAGTAGAAGAGGATATCCGGCTGCAACTGTCCCAACCCGCATGCCAGACAATCAGTATTTTAAAAAATGTGCAGGTTTTATCATACTGACAAACATAAAGTTTATCGTCCTGTCGCTCCCTTCATTTTTATTTTTCTGTATTTCTCCTTCTGTCTCTTCCAATGCTTCTGTCTCTGAGTCACGTAGTGGAAAAGTTCAAAAGCTCAGTGTTGCAGTTTTGCACCTCTGGATGAAGAAAGTGAAGAAAGTGACAAGGTCATAAAAGCAACACATACACAATGTAATTCACCTAAGGACATTTTTATCCGATGCTCACACTATTTATTAAAATGTTTAGCTTGGAACAGAGAGGAGTGGTTTAAGCTTATTTAAGGGCAACTGCGTTTAACAGAAAACATCTGCTGCTGCTGTTTCGGAGAGTCATCTGTGTGGCTATAGCTGTGAGATTCAAGTACACTTTTTGTTTTTCTATCAGTTCTGAACAAGTTCATCAGTTTCCTTTGTGTAAGTTTTTTTTTCTTCAGCAACCTGGGAGAGTTAGGATTTAAATAGTACATTTCATCTGCAGGTTACACCACACAGTATGATGTAGTTGATTGACAGTTTCTCCAATTCAAACTGTACTCTCATTACTTTTTTTTTTCAAATTGTGCATCTTTTAAAATCTGATTTATGAAGATGTGCATGCTTTGTATACATAGCAGCTGTTACTGTCAAGCTGTGCTGATTATTTAATTGTTATGTATACTGCAGCAAAGATAATGCACCGACAAGGTAATTGAAATGTTATCCCAATCTTATCTGAGATGATTACTTAAACACTACATTTCTAATGCATGTTGAATTAGGCAATTACATGTGTTTAACGAGAGCTGGTGAGTGAGAGAGAGAGAGTGAGGAGGGGGAAGAATTAGCAGACAATGGAATGAGAATATTAAGTGTTTCAGCCAGTGAGTGTGGGGTCAAGGATCACAGAGTGCTTATAGGCATATTAACCACTTGGTTATGATAAATTATGACTGCGTTGCTATGGCGACTAGTACACTCATAGCCTACATCAAGCAGAAAAAAAACAGGCCCTTAATGAAGCAGGGCAGCGAGACTAATGCATATCATGTTCTGTTCTTGCATTAGAATAAAAAAAACTATTTTTTTTTTTAAATTCCGGAAACTTACACATAAAGACACAGTTAGACAGAAGTCTTGTAGAAGCATGAAGATTGTGTTTGTCCTTGTACTTTGTAAAGAAAATATGTTTTGCATTCATATGAAAACATTTCTTTCATGGCAAATATTTCCGCATAGTTTTTTTCCTGACAAGAAAAGAAATATTTGAGAAGAAAACAATCAAGGAAACAAGGGCTTTGTGTGTGCGCATGTGTGTGCATGTGTGTGTATGCCCATAACATGATGGATTCCCCACTGTCTGCCACATTACAATGATTTGCCACTTACTTGACAATTAGATGCTAGCAGCTGGATGCTGATTTTTTGGGAAGCAGTGGGTGCTTGTCGCCTTAGTCACGTCACATCCCCCGTGAGCTCATTAAGGATATGTGAAATGCCTGGCTGATTGGCTTAAAATACTTGAGATGGACAGCCAGGTCTGTGCTAAGGAGACAGGGAAAGACAGAACGACATCCAAGCAGAGAGAGTCTGGGTATACAGTGAGGAGAGAGTGAAAACATACTTGACTTTTAACCTCCCACACTGCCACAAAGGTTTTTCCTTAATTGCTGTTGTGAACTTTTTTATAACTGCATGTAAGTGTGTATATGTGCACGGGTGCATTTGTACACCAACATGTCAGAATGTTTAATGTATGCCGACATCAACCCATCGTCAACCCATTCGTGCACATCTGTGTAAACATATACACAGGCAAACACACGGACATGTCCATGCACACATTTCTCATGTGCTTTATAATTAGCTGATTGAGCTCTAACTGCATTAACATTGGGAAGTCTTCTGCAAACTAATCAATTTCTAGCATCGGACTTAGTGTTCAGCTCTGGCTCTCGATGGCAGAATAAGCCGCAATACTTTAGGGACAAAGCACATGGCTGGCCTGCTGTGGGAGGGAGGGAGTGTAAAGTATGATTAGAAAGCTTGATGCTTTGGCCTATTTGCATGCAATCTCTGTTTTTCAGCATGTTGGTACATCTGTATGTGTGCTGCTTTGCGTGCGTGTACCTGGTTGCTTTCCTTTATTAGCCACACATCCTGCTGCTGCCTGTTAAGACTGGCATTTTTACAGTCTCATTTGACTCAAACTCTGCCTAATACGTACTGGCCAACAACCGCCCAGTCATTTCCTCTGTCGAGCTCCCCCCAGTTTTTTTTTCTTTCTTTTTTTTTTTTGCATTTTTTAAATTTATGCAAGTAGCCTGACTTTAGAGAAAGCACTGCCAGTGTGTTTCTGCCACCAGTTTTGTCCTGACTGTAATGAACAAGTATCACATGGATTGCAATATTGCAATTAGCTTCTGTGTAGACATTCATGGTCCTCAGACAATGAAGTCTGGTGTTTGTGCTAACCACATAATTTTTCCTCTAGCAAAACCAAGAGGCTGATATTTTTTGTTTCAGCGAAAGCAGAAATGGTCGGCTAGGTTGCCATTAAATTTGGTGCCCAAGAATTTGATCTTAATTGAAATGATAAACTAGCAGGTCAAAGTTTTTATTTATCTTGAAAAAATAGCATTTAATTCTGCCAGCACTAAGTTGTTAGGGCTGTTGTCTGAAATAAGCCTTGTAGCCCTCAGGCTACCCTGTCATACATATGAGAGAGAGGCATGGATTGAAAGATGGAAGTAGGTAAAGCATGAGGGGAAAAGACAAATACCAGATTGGTTTATTGAAAGATGTTACGACTGACAGGCCTGAAGATGAATAAAGGGCATGGTCCTCAAGTGTTGATTGCACATCTAAAGGTAGTGTGGACACCAGGAAGCCTCCTCCAGCCGTCCTCCAGCACAATCCAGCCACTGGGCCCCAACACAAAAGCTGCTGCAAGTCAAGCATGAAAGCAGGGGAGGGGGAGCCGAAAAGAAATTAAGGGTGTGTTGGAGAGAAAATAGCAGGGGGCATGAACTGCCAGCTGTTGTGTTCAGTGCTGCACTTCTCCAGGAGTTGAGTGCCAAAAAATCCATTTTGGACAGGATCACAAGCCCAAGATTTACTTCAGGTGCTGTGTGTGTTGATGCATCATTCATGAACCACTGACAATGTTCTTATTTGTGTATCACCCACAATAAAACTAAATTGCAACATGTTTTCACTTAAACCTCTTTGACATGAGCTTTGCTGATGCTTAACCGATGACCTGAAGAGATTTTTTATTTTCCTTTCTGCTCTCTTTCAGGTAGATGACAGCACAAAGTATTGACCCTAGATCCTGGCTGGGAGTTATTGTCGTTTTTAAGCACGTTTTAGCAGGATAGATGCATTTTGTCACCGTCATTTGAAGCTGAGTCTGAGAGAATGTAGCATTTTCTTGAAAGAAACCTTCATTATTACACAGAAACTAATCAGCAGTTTTTGTTTGACCCATGGCACAATTCTTGCGCAGTATTCTGTTTACTTGGGGAGAGGCTTTATTGAGTCAACACAAAATGTTTGGCACCATAAAATGTTGCTTTCCATGTTGCTTTGAGCAAGGGTGGGTCATAATAACTACACTACACTTTTGTTCAGGGCTGCCCTCTTTCTCACACTCTTGACTTTTGATTTATGCTATATGCCTTTCCTGCATGAAAATTACTGCTGGTGTGTACAACTGTTAATTTCAGTTCTCCAGATAATCCTCTAAACCAGTTTGAACAAATGTAATAGCTCATTAGAATACATGTTACTATTCAAGATTACTCAACCCCTTCTCTTCAAAAGTTCAGCCTCTACTTATTATGTTTATGTATGACTATGTTTTATTGTTTCTTTTTTTTTTCTCCACAATGACAGCACATCTGATTACAACATGAGAGGGAGTGAAAAAGCAACAAGCCAAATCAGCCCCCTGAAGTGATATGTATTGGCTGGGGAGATGTATTTTTCCAGGGCTCTCTTGTGCTGTAATCAAAGGGAGTGGCGCTCTGACTGCGACTCCCATCACCAGAGGCTAATGGCTAATCAAAAAGGAAGGTTGCCAACTCTCAATGGCTTTCTCTAGCTGTCCTGCGCTCTTTCGTTCTTTTCTTTCTTTATTCAAAAGATCCAAACTACACAATTAATGTGCATGCTCTTTCCTAATTGGATATGTTTTATTGTCAAATTGGTCGGCAATATAATCCCATTAAAGTGTCAGAATCATAACTGACCTGATAACACAACGCATTGTATCTTTTTTCCTCATCATATGGCAGATTTCTTGCATTGCGCGACACTCGTGCTTTGCAGCTCAGGAGGTGAAACTTTTGCTCAACCCCTTTGTCTCTGGGCTTTGTGAAGAACCTCAGTTCAAGGGTCAAAGTTCAAAAGCTCCCTGACCCAAGGATCTTTTGAAATGCCACATCCCATCAGTCCTCTGAAACATTCGGAGGAGGATTTGTATGATTAATCAAAAGGCCTTTCCCCCTCCAGTGTCCCAAGGCAGGCATTGTCCCACCATGATCACTTCAACAGACACAGAGTCAAGCCAACACAGCAAATTAAACTCATACCTCTGTAACAACTGTAGGTTAACTGTTGTTATTAAGCAAAGTATTAAAAGAGAAAAAATACCAACAGTACCACCTACGCCCAGTGGTGTTATTAAAGGTGTCTAGTTAGTGTATAGATATTTTAAATAGCACAGTATCAGCAGAGACATTCAGAAACAGTTAGTTTGTTCTCCTGTGGTCATTCAGCTGGTGTGAGGAAACCAAAAATGATGAAAGTGGCATTAGTTACTTTTAAGTTACTTTTAAAAAAAACTCAATGACACAATGTTGATTTGAACTCTTTTACCAATACAGTGTGCCGGGAAAGCCAGACTTGTCAATAAAGTTATAATTAAACGTAATGAATTATACAGAAAATCCTGCTAAAAATGTCAGAATCTCTTGTGATGATACCAAATGCAGGCTGTGCTGCTTGCATGCCACTCATCAACATCTAAAGTGTTCACAGTCTGGCTAATTTCAAACTAACCTGTGGGAATTATAGGTTAACAGTTAGAGAGTGTATTACTGCTGGAACTTATTTTGTGTCCCAGTTGCAAGACAGCCTGGATTCTAGCTAAATTGGGTCTTTTACTGTCACGTTGTTTGTATTTTAATGCCTTCCACCCAACAAATACTTCTGTGGCAATATATTTTAATGGTCTAGCCTTGCTCCAGGCCATAGAGTTTGGATGAAATTGGAGGGAGTCTGATCCAGACTAGAGTTATATTTAGTGAGGGAAACAAGTCACTATTCTGTGTCTTAGCAAATCAAATTATAAAAATCTACAGAACCAAAGAAAAAGCCAAATTAATAAGGTCAAAAAAAGTTATCCTTCAGTATGTTTCTGTCCCACCACATGACATTCTGCGTAGAGAAATAATAACACTGGTCTATCTTCATCCACCTTAATAAGCTGCTCCATGATTGTACAGTGTACACTGCACCTTTTAATTAAATTCTGTGACAAGCGCTGGTCATCATTGCTGCGTGACACGTGAATTCTTTAAATTATCTGTGATTCAGGTTTTAGACAGAGTCTGTCTTCCACACATAGACAGACACAGATATACACAGTGGCCACTGAAGGCCTGACGTTGGGCACCGTATTGTGGTGAACACGTTTCAGAACACTCCCTGCTGGTATGAGTCTATACAGTGCCGCGCGCCTGTCGGCCAACCTCTGGCTGCCATCTGCATCCCATTAGAGTCACAAGAAGGCCGAGTTACAGAATGCATGAAAAAAAAAATCACAGTGTTCCCCTCAAAGTCATGTTGTATTATTTAATTACAGAGCACACTCCATAAACTTCATGTTATTAACACGGTGGGAGCGCATAAAAGTATATTGGATAAAGCGACACCAAAGCTCAATCAGTCATTGGTTTCTGCAAACAGGGAATTCAGGCCAATGGGTGTCAGTCATTCTCTGTAATACTCTTTGATGTGTTTGCATGTTATTTATCTGTATATCACTTTTGTTTTATATCATTTTGTTATAACCCTAAGTCCACATACTGTTAAAAGTATGAAATATTTTTGCCAAGACGTATGATACAATGATTCAATCATGAGAAAAAGGAATTCATTATTTCACAAAGGAAATTAAGTATTCCCCTGTAGTTTTAATTTTTAACATCTTTCCTTGGCTAAGGTAGCCAAAAATAAATGCCATGGAGCATTCTTATACAACTGAGGAAAATACACCAGGTTTCCATTGCAAGCTTTTTGGCTATTTGCATTTTTAAAGATCTTTTCATCTGTGCAGGAAACTCTATGCCAACAGTCAAATGACTGCAGAGGAGATTAGAGGTCACGGGTTTTGAGGCCACACTGAATGACCTCAATCACGGCTAAAGCAGACATTTCAAAATAGCTAAAACTATCCAGATGATGACCTTTGACCTCAACTATGAGCCCACCAACTCCTGTGCAGAGAGGACATTGCCTCTGGCTCTAGGAGAGAAACACCTCTGTTACGGCCTGAGATTGGAGCGAGGATAAGACTTAGGGACCAAACATTTATACACAAACACACACACACACACACACACACACACACACACATACACATACATAAACACAAACACTGTCTTCATCCCTCACTCCCCCTTCTCTGCCTCTCCCCCCTTCTTCCTTCTCCTTCCTAACAAGCAATAAAGCTTTTGTGCTTCACTGGCTCCTGCAGGCTGCTCAATTGAGGAAGTTGCCTGTCTCCAGCACTTTATGTTGTTTAGATTTGCAGAAAAATAAAACATAACCTGCCACCTGCCTGCTCGTACTCTGAGATGCAGACCAAACACGACAATTAGCCAGCACAGAACTGCAATAAAATGCCATTATGAGGTGTCTGTGAGAATGTGTGTGTGTTAGGGAAGAGGTAGAGAGAAAACACTACACACTTGAGATATATAAGCTTATTTCCACTCCAAATGAATTCATAGCATGTGGGAAAACACAATGGCCTGACCTGAATAAATATTGGACGAGCTGTGTACCCGTCCAAAAATGGAAATCAGCTGATTGATTTAAGGATAGCACTGCGCATATTTTCAGAAATTGCTTTTACCACTGCCACTGAAAGTCATATAAGATAATGTAATGGCTCTGTAATGTAAATATAATGACACTAATCCGAATGTGCTAGGCAGCTTGAAATCTCGTCAAGCAGGTGTGCGGTGGCTCCTAAATATGTAATATTGTTAAATCAAATTAGAACACCACTGTCTGACCAGAACAGAAACATGAGCATGCAGCTCACACTGAAAGATATTCATCAAGCACAGTTAGAGGAAAGCAGATTAATTTGCACCAAAATTATCTAGCAGATTGTTTCAGTGATAATTTCCATTTCTCTGTGAGTTATTCTCCCACTGCATGCTTGGCAGCAGAACAGTACAGAGTATAACATACCTCCTTTGTGAAACTAAACACATTTCTGTCATTTTCTTTGGCATAGTGCGCCTAGTACGTGACATTTCAACCTCTATGCCAACCCCTGTGGCAGGCAGTACAGTGACTTCTCAACAGCGGGACATTTAGCCTTTGATGGAGGCTGTCTGGTTCTGAGTGGCACAGTTGGCCCAGATTTGTTTAATGCACAGAATCAGCTTTTATGTGTGTGTGTTTTAGAGATTGCATCTCAGGCATTTAAAAAAAAAACAATGCACACACAAAAATTGCAGCATTCTTATTATGAATTATTTCTTCTTATTATTTATACTGTTTCAAAGTTGCTTCATATTTATTGAGGAAGAAAGTTTTCTTTGCTACCAAACATGCTCAGATAGACAGAAAGCTTAATGTCAATTTTTAGCGCATAATGAAAATAATTACATTACTAATCTATTGACAGTCAGACAGTTGATTTCAATGAAAATGCAGCATTTTCACACCATTGCCTGTACTGCTGTTGATATTTGTTGGTTGCAGAGACTTAAAAGTTTTAAACATATTGCCGTAAAACATCCCACAAAGTGTGCATAAACATGTTCACCTCTTCAGCGCTGGTCATATGCTATGTGCTCTCTGTTCTGCAGGATGTCTTTGAGGTGAACTGACTGCCTCACCGTCACTGCCCACACACATTTGTGTGTCATTTATAATGTGCATAAAACTACATATACACACTTCAAGCACAGAGACACATTCACAAACAGTCTTGTGGATCCTTTTTGTGAACGTTTGTGTTGAACAGATGGGAGTTAATTGTGCTGCCAAGTTGACTGTCATTCAGAGAAATTTGTCAGATTAAAATGTCACTTCAGAGCAGATTTCGGAAACCACCGACATGCAGCGGTGACAAGTGCTGCTCTCACATTGAGCAGATGTGTTGTAAGAAACATGAATGTGAGTGTGAACTGTTGACCTAAAACACTGCACATAATAACAAAATGATAATATTGTCAGTTTTTATATATGCATGTCTCTAGTGTGTGTCAGCGTGTAGTGAGTTAGTAAAACTTGTTTAGATGCCATCAGTGCAGGAAGACAGATAGTGCTCTAAATTGTATTTGGTGGATGAATTAAAGTAAATCATCTACTGTTTTTCTATTATAAATTATAACTTTCCCAGACTTCTTCCATACTTAAGTCACAGTTTCATTAAATAATGAAGGTTATTTAACAAGTGGAGAAGTAGTTATAAGCCAGCTTATTTATTTATTTACTACTGTTTCGGGTCTGCTTCTCTACAGCTGTCAGTTCTTTTATGTATGCTGTGTGGTCACACAGCTGGCAGTCAGCTGAGGTGTCCCCGTGTCCGTGTGAGGGTCAGCCCTTGTTTCTCAAAGCATAGTGTTAAGCCACAGGAATGTTCAGAGTCTTTTCTGCATCCAACAGCCGCCATCAGCTGCTCAGCCCTTTGAAAGAAAAATGAATAAATAACGCACAATGACAAGGTGAAAACATGTTGCTCCTTATTTTTTTTAAATGTATTAAAAATCAAAACCTGAATCTGTCATTTGTAAATGTCTTCAAACCTGTAGCACAGTAATATATGGTCAGGCACATCCCATTTGACTTAATGTTTCTTGAAATGTGTCTACAACTTGACTGAAATGAATTGATGGGACGTAGTGTAGAAGGGCACAGACCACTACGTATAACACCTCACGCTTCACACTGCATGTGAGGACAAAAACAAATTTTGAAGTCCAATGAACCTTCTGTAAAATTCACTTGTAAAATTCTATAATGGTGAGAAATAGATCAAGACAAGGGTTTAAAACAATCTAAACTTATGCTCTGAGTAATCCCAGGAGCACAGTGGTCTTTGGACCAGGAGGTGATCAACAACTCAGTGGTCACATACAAAGATCTTCACAAGGACAACCAACTCATCAGGTCTTTATGGTACAGTTGCAGGGCATTAGTCTGCCATCACCACACTGCAGAATGGTGGCAGCAGCATGGGGGGACAGTTGCAGTTGGTAGGATTCCAGGGTTGGTGGTTTGCTTCCCCCCAGTGCCTGGACACATGTTGAAGTGTTCCTGGGCAAAACACTGAACCCTGAATCCTTGATGCCTTAAGGGGGCTGCCTGTCAACAAGAACGTCCCCAAGGGGATTAATAGAGTATCAATTATAATTATTATGTTAAGGGGGTGGAGTTGTCCAGGGTGTACCCCACCTCTCACCCAATGACAGCTGAGATGGCTCCAGCACCCCCGCGATAGGCGGTTAGGATAATGGAGGGATGGATGTCAAGGGGGCGATTCTTAGCAGCACAGAGAATGATAAGAGTTCAGAAAAAGATCAAGCTCGTATACAGAGGTTCTGAGCTGACATTAGTTTTCTTTTTTCTGTAAAATTTCATTTGCTATTTGGCATAATACAGTATATATTTAATTTGACTGCATTTCATGAGCAGCAAGAAAACAACACTGAAACAGTTTTCCATAATTCAACACATGCAACATAGGAAATCTGATTCTCTCCTGCTAACCTCTCAATTCCTTGTTAGTACATCATTAATACCAACATAAACGCTCATAATTACAAACATGCAAACATGGTTTTACAGGCTCACACCTGTGTCAATAGACTGTCAGTTTATTTAGCTTTAGCTCTGGCCTAAAGGTTTAGCTGCTTCCATGTCTGCAACAGAGCTGTATGCCTCAAGGGTTCAAGTTGAATAAAGATTACATGTGTCATTATATTAAGTAGCAGCAGCACTTGTTCTGCACAGGGTAATATAGGGTGACATACATTTTACATGAGTTCTCCCGATCAGCTACTGCTGCAAGGTTTCTCACTTCATTTAAAGAACTGACAGAATTAATTAGGTAAATGTCTGAGAGGTTAATCATTTTCCCCAGACTATTTTTTCTGTCTAAGTTTTTTTTTCTTCTCTCCGTATTGGCTCACAGGCTTTGTCTTAACACACTCCTTTTCCTCTTCTAATTTATTTTGGTTTGTATTTAATTCTTGCTTCATTGCTACATATCTTAAATTACATCAATTTGCATTTAAAAGTCAAGTAGATGACTTTGTTTGATTTCTTAGACCTAACTCTCCCGTCTTCTCCCTCTTAGACACACGTGCTGATTAGAGGGTGGTCTGCAAAGCCTGAGGTTAAGTTGATTAATTAACATTGATTAATATAGATTAATTAGCTGTAGCAACGCTTTGATCTATGAAATCACCTCCATATGTGTAGTCAGTTATGTCTTTAGCACCAGCATAGTTTGTATATATAGACAGGAGACAGCATGTTGGCAGCATGTGGTATGCACTGTGATGAACTCTTTTAACTTGGCAGTAGAAAAGACATACGTAGAGATAAACGAGTAAAAAGCTGATCTGTAAATCACAGGAAATAATAGAAGACTATTTAATTGGATTTAATTGGACATATGTGATTGTACATGTGCACAATCTGATATCAAATAAATAGTGAACAGATATTTGCCTCTTCATCTGGTTAGGTTATGGTTGAAATAATAAAAAAAAAAGATCAGTTCTCATCACTCTATTCCAACAACAAAACATACTGACATTACTAATACTAATTACTTCTTCCATGACAATAGCAGCTGAGAACAGAAGCTGCCCAAAAGTGTCATTGTGGTCAGGCAGTTGAATTTTTATTTGTCTGAGCTCAACTTTCAGCAATTATCATGCAGTTATTCTCCCAGAAAAAGTTGTATCTGGTCATAGTATGTAGCTGACAAGGAATAGTTCAACGTTAAATTGGAGGAGAGTCATTCTTCTTCTGATAAAAATGACTAAACACTTTTCCTTTATCTGAAAGAAAGATGTTTTTCATGGTGAAAACATATGCTAAAAAGCAATTATTAGAATATTATTATAGTCATTAATTTAAACTTGCACAAAGCACCAAACAAAAGAAAAGTGACCCAGCTCAACCAATCCTTGTGACTTCCATCCTTCCATCCTTCCCCACAGCAGAGAGGGTCTTCCACTGCTTGGCATCATTAAAAATCAATATGGCTGCTTATAGTCTGAACTGTGTGTGAATTGGAGAGGGGGTACGCCGACAATTCCCCAGTGCTAAGCCCTCTGAGTCACATGTGGTTTGTCAAGCTTTGTCAGAGGACAAAAAGGGAGAGCAAGGCAGGGAACGAAGAAGAGAGTGAAGGTGTGTGCGCCTCCTTCCCTGCCTTGCCTACATATATGTGTGTGTGTACACAGTGTAAGGGTGAGAGTGCTGAGAATGAGTGGGGAGACATAGCTGCCGGGGTCTCCATGGCAATGATGCTAGTTAGCTAGCTAGTGCTCGGGGGCCCTGGAGAAAAGTGACAATACAAGGGACTTAGCAGCAGCCGCAGCTCAGCAGCCGTACTGCATTAATGAGATTTTTCACACTTATTATACACACACTCCCAGCTAGTGCCATAGCTAGTGTTGTGTGCTCATTGTGTGCACACACAGGCCCCGTTTCCATGAGCGCGTGTGTGTGTTTGACAACAAAATTAGGAGTGGTCCACAATTGTTTATGAGCAAGGAAACAAATAAATGCATGCAAATACATATGAAGTCCAGTACGGAAGTAAACTCCAGGCTGTTAGTATCAGCCCCTATGCTTTTTATTTAACTCTTTAGCTTTATCTCCAGTCGTACACTTTTGTCCTTCTTCTATTTCTTTTTTAAGTGAAGACATGCAGTAAAAACACGAATCTGAGATACTGAGGTATATTCCACAAACATTTGCACAAACGGACATATTGGAAGTATTAGGACAGTTAAATCCTATCATTTTATATCTTTGATAGACTAATGTTTGATAGTTAATGTGTAATGTATGAAGACTGTTTGGTTCACCAGAATGGTTAACCAAGTTATTATTATTTGAAAATTACATAATTTTAAGTGACAAATAACAGTAAATATGAATCATCCTTGACTGTGGCCTGTTTGGCACGTGTTCGTGTGGTTGTGGAGTCGTCTGTGGAGTTTGCTATGAATTCTTGTTATTGCACCAGAGAAGTTTGAATTCTTCGGCATTTGCTAAGAAACAATCTGCCTCTTATTCTATCCACATATGTTATCGTTTTTAAAATAAATTCTTTACAAATAACAAAAGTCAGTACAGTTTGGCTAAATTGTATTTCCTGTTTATGTCAGTGAACAATGAGGGAGAGCAGATGTTCTGCTACACCCAACAATATCAACAGTGGTTTGCAGTGTGAAGTTATAAATATTATTTTCATCATGTTTAAAAATATCTCAGCCTCTATATTTAAGGTAAATGTTCTGTAGATGATATTGACGTATATCTTACTGCATTGTATGCAGTAAGAGCAACTGAATATATGACACCTAACTGCTGCTAGAAAGACAGGGAGAAACTCTCTGGGAGAGAAAAACAATTGTGTGCAAAGGAAATGAGAATCTCATTCTACAAAGAACATGTTCCTCTGCTGCCTGGCTGCAGACTCACAGATTAAAGCAGCTGTCATTTGATCAAATATTTGCATTTTCCTTCCCTTTTTTATTGTGTGTTTTTCCAATCATGTGTGTGTTCATGCACGCACACATACATTGAAACGATTGCGTACACGGTGAGCACACGCAGTTACATTAAAAAATGAAGGAAGGAAAGCAAACACACACACACACACACACACTCACAAGCTCTCTCTGTGCCAATATGTTTTCAGTGGAGGATCTCTCTTGATGCTGTGAGCAGGGGGTAATGGCACATGCCCCCTCAAGGGTAGCAAAGGGCAGGGGCCAGAGTGCAAAGGGCACTGTCTTATCACCGTGGCAACATCATTGTCAGGGGGAAATTTCCCACCAGTGTGAGGTTACTAAATCCAATTAGGGATGCACTATCACTTATAAAGTTACATTTCAAATCCTTGACAGTTCTGTGAAATTAAATACTTTTCTTCTACTTAATAGTTTCGCAGCTAGCCCAGTGAAAACATTGATACTGCTTACAATATGTCTGTTTTGTATGTTGTTGTTTTCTGTATTCATGTATGTTATGGTCTGCATAAAGACACTTGTGGACAATTGTTGACAAGAAAGAAGGACACTTAAGTTTTGTGAGATTAAAACATCTGATGTTTTACTGTGTGATAAACTGTGTGATTTTTTGTATATTTCTTAAAACACATATTATAAAATAATGTCTATATAATTTGCCACTGGCTCTCCAGATTTCTATCATGTGGTGTTTACAAATGGTATTTAAATACATTTTAACTTGTGTGTAAATAGACTGAAAAGCTTAAATGCAAAAAAAAAAAAATGTTGATTAAAATCGAAAATGAGTTTGTTGATTTCAGATATTTGTGTGCACCAACTGTCACTGAGTTTAGTTTATGTAAACAAACAGAGAAAAAAATGATTTAGTCATCATGTGTTATCATTAGCAATGACAACTCTCATCAGCCTTTGCTCTGTATATACAAAAACAGTAAAACCAGGCATAATTGCATTGAAACAATTGTTTTTACAACATGTAACAGTCAAAAATATTAGATCCTAAAACAGATGCTAAAATGTTGTTACTGACTGTGACCCTGCGAGATGGCATCAGTTTGCAGACTTTTATAAGAATCTGTAATATATTAATTTCATAATAACAAGGTAATGTGGCTGCTCCTGCAGCAGCAGTTTGTGTTTACAACCCATATAATTGTTTGTGTGCCTGCATGTGCATGTCTCACCTCCTCCTCACCCTGTTCCGCAGAGAGAAGAACAGATGGACACAGTGGGGGTGGGGGTGAGGGGGGAGTGAGTCTAGAGAGGCACAGAGAAACAAAAGAGAGGAGGAAGGAGTTTTCTATCTAGTCTCCTTACCACAGTCACACAAGACACCAAGCTGTGCTGCAGACATGTCAGACTAACAGGTGATACAAAGGTTTGTTCGAGGGAGCATTTGGGACTACGCAGATCGCGACCTGGGTGACAAAGGTGACATTGTGTTTGAGAATTGACACTGAGAAGGTGGTGGCACGGATTTTCCAAGTTGCCAAGGCTTTAAGAAATGCTTTGTTTATTATTACATTTACTTTGTCATGCATTTAGTACTTTGCTAAGAGCTACTTTGTGTTCTGCATCTGCAGAATGTGGAAGTGGCTTAGAAAACTTTTGGTGTCAGAAGTGACTGCTATATATAATTAGTGTTAAGAAGTTCTGCATATAGAAAAGACTCACAACATGCATGTTGTAAACCTTCTACAAATGACTTCAAAGTGAAAGATAAGAATATGATATATATATATATATATATATATATATATATATATATATATATATATATATAAAAATATGATTGTGTGTGGGGTTT
>JAUYWH010000003.1:9186818-9313874 GCA_034779795.1 Ctenopoma multispine | reverse complement strand
TGTGTGTGTGTGTGTGTGTGTGTGTGTGTACGTGTGTGTGTACGTGTGTGTGTACGTGTGTGTGTACGTGTGTGTGTGTGTACGTGTGTGTGTGTGTACGTGCGTGTGTGTGTGTGTGTACGTGTGTGTGTGTGTACGTGTGTGTACGAGCGCCCGCCCACATAGCAGCTTGCATAAGTGTGTCTGTACATATAGTTTAAATAGTGAGCTCCTGAGTCACAGCTGATGTGCCAGAGTGAGATGGACAAGTGTTGCTGGAGTTGACTCAATCAACCCTGAGGTCTCTTCACTTTTAGTTTTGGCTGTTCAGTTTCAGTGGGGTGGTGGCGCAGTGACCCGGTGATGTGGTGACAGAGATAACAAATATACTTTAGGTTTGTGTTTTGAGGCATTGTCAGTTTCGTGTTTGTCCCACAGAGACAGGAGTGGTCCCTCTGTATCCACCAGTGGTTGTTTGTGGGTGGGACTGACAAGCCAGGAGCTGCGTGGTTAGTACAGCGTCATCACATCACCCCCCTGCAGAGGTGACTCACTGTCACACAACGTCACACGTTTCCCTTTTTGGATCACACAAAACTCACCCCTCTCACTGCGTCATTTTGTTTTTAGATTTAGCGATAGTGAAAATAGTTATTTGTTGCAGTTAGGATCCCTGTAGAAGTTAGTTGTTTGGATCCATAAGTCTCAAAATCTATCCTTCAGGTGCAATCGGTGCTGTGAATACCTAAAAGAGAAAGTACTGCACGGCCATTTCAGTTAGGCATTCAAATGTTTGTGTGTCTGTTTTCTGAATAGTTAAGTGAGGTGCATGTTATGTACCTGGTTTTCATTGGTTAGTATCAGTTTCTCAGAGGAAACTGTTCTATTGATAATCTTATCAGGGATAACACTGGAGGTGTCTGGTAGACTGTCGTGGAGCCTCAGCCAGGAGCTGGTTTCACTCACGTAAAGCTCTTATTGAAGGCAGAGATGGTGTGTAGGGGTGTTGGGGTCAGGTTAGGTTTTTTCCCACTCCCCTTGCCCTTACGTTGATTTATCTACATACATTGATCAAATTGTTTTTATTTTCTAAAACAAATGTGCTATATTTTCTCAGTTTGACTTGTGATGAAGTCTGCAGATTATGTAGCATACTTTATAGTGTTTTTCTTTAGGTGAGTTGTCTCTGATATGCACAGCGTTGCACAGAGACAAAGCCAATGTTGGCAACAGACAGAAGTCAGTTACCTTCCATTTTCTGCAGTTTGTCAGAGTCAAGAGTCTCCCGACGTGTTTTGACCTGTTGGCATCACTTTGCCCTGACAGGCGAGGAGGACAGGTGATGTCACGTTAGCACCGATGTATTCTTAGGTTTGAGTATTGAGCTCCATGATTAATCATCCCGTGTTCAGACTTGCTCATCCCCGAAGGCCAAGTTCTGCCTGTGAAAACAGATTGTTCAGAGTTATGACTAACTACAGCACCACAAGAACATTCAGAGCAGAGACTGAACTTACTGATATGCAGATATTGTAATTATGTAAGTCCGTTGTCTTATAGTATTAATCACAGGTAATTAATGTCTAGATTTCACTATCCTAAATGTTAAGCACATCTACCGAACAAAGACAAACCTGTTAGTCAACTTTCTTGTGTCGTCTTTGGTCGTAGGTTGCAAAGTTTAGCGAGTGACAGAATTTGGGCAGGTTTTCCAAAATAATGCAGTGCATGTTTGATGTTTTTAGGAGGTTGCATCTTTATCATTATTCATTTTATTGAGAATAAACCTCACTGTACTCACTGGTTGAACTTGCGTTTGCAACATTGCAACTTCCTGGAAGGACTGAATTTTATTAGCTGCAATACTAGTTAGGTGCCATGCTCTGTAATTGCAGGTTGCCTGCATTGCCTACAGCAAATCTGGCAGCAAACTACATAACCTCTTTCCATCCCCCTAGTCTCCTAACACGACTTCTCTTAAATTCAAATGTGATCGTCTAATTGCAGAGCAAGTTAATGTATCCCCTGCTATTCTTCTCTCCTCTCAGCCAAGATACTGCAACTATTTTCTGCTACTCTGTCAGCAGTTTTCCTATCCCTCCCTTTCCCCCCTCCGATCATCTTCACTCTCTTCTCCTCTGTTGTCAGCTTCCCTTTACTGCAAACTGATGAATACAACAAACAGTCCCTTAATCTACAAATTACCACTGCGATTCAGACATCAATGCTACTGCAGTTGTCTGCTGTCTTGATTTATTGAGCTGTGCTTTTGTGCCTCGGTTGTATCTCTCCTCCACAGGTCCGCACTTGTCTATGAGTCAGATGATGACCCTAATGTGACCCTCAGCTTGACTGGGAAAGCTGTAGCACAATTGTTCAAGTCTGTGTTCTTGTGCGTTACTGGTGGGTGGGAGGTGGAGTTGTGTTCCACTGTCATTTATATACGCTGAGACAGTTTACTCATCCACGTGTAGATTGTACAGAAACTGTACTGTACTTGAAACTGTTTCCTGTTGTTTTCTCGGTCAGAGCAACTGAAATTTTATTTTTGCAGTGATGCAAGCCACAGGGTTTCCCAGATAAAGTGGTTAGCAACATAGTTCTTAATCACTTTTGTCTGCTGTCAATTTAGTTAGCAGATCATGGCCAATATAATCAAAGTCAAGAAAAGAATAGGCGTTTTAGGAAATATCCTCATTCCCTATCTTGGCTAGAATTAGATAAGACGATTTGAAGTTACAGCCAGCTGAAAATAGGAATACAGCTAATACGGCTCTGTTGAATGGTAAAGAAAATCTAAGTAACAGCTAAAGTTTGGTAAATTAATTTTTATTATGTAATTAATGTTCCCAAAGAGTTCAGTTGCTCGCCTCAACCGTGACACAACAGTCTTTAATATACATTAAATGTACTTCATAAGGTGCACATTAGTGAATAATGGTGATTGGCTGTGCGATCAAAAAAACGCTTCCTGTGGTTTTTAAATGGCTGTAAGCCATATTTTGTCAATATGCAAATGTTTAAAAAAAAAATTATTTTGACGGTGTTTAAACCCGTTTTGCAGATGTGTGCAGTTCATTTAGTTTGTTTATTGCTTAGAAACAGCTTCCTCCGTAAGTCATGACACCGCTGTGACAGAGCTTGGCAGACTTCCACCCTTTTTAGTTTTATGTGCCACTCAGATGTTTGAGATAAATGCAGGAGGTCAGACCTCGCTGTTTCCTCTTCCTGTTTGGTTGTCTCTTTAATGTCCTTTTTCTTTTTCTGCTCTTCTTTCAGTATGGGGCAGAGTTCCGTCGGTTCTCAGTGGACCGAGTCAAGCCCGGCAAATTTGAAGAGTTCTACAAACTCATCCTTCATATCCATCGCATTGCAAATATGGAGGTGATGATCGGCTATGCTGACATCCACGGTGACCTGCTGCCAATTAACAATGACGACAACTTCTGCAAGGCAGTGTCCACAGCGCACCCACTGCTTAGGATCTTCATACAGAGACAAGGTAGGTTGTCTGATATGGAATCAGGACATCATGCAGTAGCCTATTTATTTACATATATTTAAAAGCAGGAATGGAGCTTAAAACTTGAAGTGCATAGTCTCCACATATACATAAACATAATCTTAAACGTTGTCTCTTAAATATGGTTGTTCAAATAAATATTGGATAATACTGGTTTTTAAATATCATGCAAATGGTAAACCTATAAAACAGTCATCTACTGCATTAATTGCATGTTGGGCTGCAATTATTGTGCTGACTCAAATCAAGTCTCCCCACAGAATGTTTCCTTATCCAATTATGTCTTTCTTCCCGCTATTGGAACCCAAGGCCTTTTTGTTTACTTCATGCAAGTATTTCTGTGTGTGTCTGTGTGTGTTTCCTGCCCTCTTATTGGCTGGATCAGTCTCAGTCTGTCTAACTGGCTAAGTCCTGTGACTTATCCAGAGGAAGAGCTTGTAGGCAGATGAACACACACACAAACATATATGCACATGCACATGCACATACACATACACATACACATAGGCTGGTGTCTCGACAGCCCCATAGAAATCAGGTCATTGAGCAAAGCCTGTATCCCAGCATACCAGACATAACTGAGAAACAAAAGATCTGCACGAAAAGAGACTCCTTACTGAGCTCCCTCCGTTTGTGTCTCTCCCTACATTTCTCTCTCATTGATCCCAACTCTGGAGTGGATCTTGACTGCTTGCCAACCATCCAGTGAGCATACAAATGAATCTATCACCATTCACATCTATTCATACCCTCAATCCTTCTTGGAATGTCCCCCGCTCAGTTGTGTAATGAACACGTACACTCTAGGGTATTGTTTTAAATGTCGTCCAGTGGTTCAAATACAAAAGCTAGCCACGGTGCGGCAAATTATCTCATCGCAGGTTTCCAAAACAAAATTGGTTTCTATATTAAAAGGCCCCAGCGGACTTGTCTATTGTGTGATTTGAGATGGCCGAATCTGAATAAAACCATTGCACGTTGCTGATAAAACAGTTAGCTGTTTTGTGTGTCTTTAGATAGCAAACCTTGTAAGGTTTTTTTAAATGTTTCCTCTGCACAATCTCTTATAAAGGCTTCGATTTCCTTTGTCCATGACAGCCTGAACACTTGCTGCACTTCTTAAAGTGCTGTGTGAAATACAAATTCTGTTTCTTCTGCCCTCATTATTCATGTTGTCATAATTAATTTGTAGTTAGTGTCCTGGAGGCTCAGACACACCAATCTTTGCTTTTGTAGTAACATGTTAGACTTTACGCATTCTTTTACTGTCCTCCACCACATCAACACACATTAACATCCAGGTGGGACGTCTCTCTTCCTTGGAATAGGGTGTATAAGAAGCAGACATTTCTCATGACCTTTGTCTCTTTTCTCTTTATCGCATTCTCACTTTTTGCCACTCACCAGAACACCTAATACAGGAGAAACCTCATAAAAATGCCAGGGTGACCCTTGTTGAAAGGCAGACCATGTTGTTCTTTGGAAAGAGACTTATTTAGTGTTGTGGTATAAACACAATACTGACATAGTGATGTGGTTGAGGGGAATGTGCACTGTTGTTGCTGATGTTGAAGCTGTCTAAGCATCCTAAGCCTCACTGCAGGCTATTGTTAGTTGCTAGACAAAGAGGTGTGTGTATGATTGTGTTAGTACTTCATGTCTCAGAGGAGAGCTGCCCTGCACTGGTACATGCAAAAGAAACTATGTGTGTGAGACAATGTCTGTATCAGTCAGTACCATCCTGTTAGCACAGGTCATCAGTGAGCGAGCTTTCTGTGTCCCTACTCTGTTCCTGTCAGCTGACCACCCCAGATGAAAGAAAAGGTTTCTCACACACATTTAAAGACACGGTGACTCACCATTCAGTCACTGTAGGGACATTCTGGGTAATCTAAACTGCACTGTTCTTTCATATGGCCACAAGTAGAAAGAGAAAAAAGACTTAATTGGATTTCACCCTGACAACAGCACCCAAAGTTTATATATTATTATTTCTCTTTCTTATCTTGGAGGCAAGATAATTAAAAGATTTCAAAAAATAAGTTGTTACAATGTGTGAAACGTGCATTTGTTTCAAAGAAGGATGCCAAGTGAGACACATCACGGATACATTGAACAATAATGGCTTTTAAAGATTTTTGTCAGTTAATGATCAAACACAAAAAGATATAGAAGGTGAAAGAGAGAAAGTAAAAACACCTACACGGTTGAAGGAGACTGGGAGACTGTTGGAGGGCAAGAAAGAAAATGTACTGAAAATAAAGTGACACATCGAGGGTGTGTACAAAGACCAGTATTATGCTTTACTGAGTCGGACTCTCTGCTACTTTAGATCTGTGTATTTTATTTTTTTCTTAGTAAAAAAGACCCTCATTTACACCCTGATAACTCAAGTTTGCCAACATAGGTTTCTGTGTCTGGAGCAACTGTGTGGTAATACAACGTTAATCCTGAATCCTCCCCATAAGGAAAGATGGCAACCTTTTAACTGTGACCCTCAGTTAAATAATAGAGCCTTACACTTTGTGATTTATTCCCCACAATACACAGTAATTGTTCAGTGTAGATGATTGTGTAGTACAGTGTTTAAGTTATATGTGTTACTCATTTCATTTCTCACTTTTATAATAGTAAAAGCTATACATTTTCATATTTGGAGATATTGAAGTTCAGAAAGTTGTTTGATCCACATAATTTGTCACAGTACACACAAAAGTATAATTTGTGTTTTTATATTATTTCAAAATGTAAAGGACCTGAACAGACCCATGAAACGTAAATAATTGCGTAAATTAACCTTTCACCAACATCCAATCAATTCATCATTGATCCCAAGTGACAATTTGTGTCAAATTTAAAGAAATTCTCTCAAAGCATACCTGAGACATAAAATTCACAATAAGAATTTGGTGAATATAAGGTGACCGTGACTTTTGATCTTTGGCCACCAAAATCGAAACAGTTCATCACAGAGTACAAGCGGACAGTTGAGGGAAATTTTCTCAATGCATTCCATAAATATATATCATTTCACAAGGATTGGATGAAGGTGAGGTCACTTTGACCTTGACCTTTGACCTATTGCCAACCACACTAATTAGTTCATCATCGACTCCAACTGGACAGTTCTACCACGGATCACGTTCACAAGAATGGGCTACACAAACTAAATTAACAGGAAGCTAGTGTGACTTCAACCTTTGACCACCAACATCTAATCAGTTTATTAATTAGTCCAAGTTGACTTTTTTTGTCAAACAAAGCAATTCCCTCCAAGCGATCCTTGGATATCGCGTTCACAACAATTGGGTAGCTGTATGGACAGAAAACCTGAAAACATACAACTCTGGCCCTGGATATCGCTGACACAGAGGCATAAAAAACAGAGACCCAAGCACAGCCAGACCCAACCTAAATAAACCTGAATATAATTAGACCCAATCCAAAGTAAGGTCGACCGTGAACAGTGAGTGAACACAAACACCGGCAGTACTGGTAACGCTGATGTGTCAGTTGTTTTTACCTCCTTGTACTCATTTTCCTTGAACTTTTTCCATATGTCTACAAAAAACACCTCCATAATTCTTTTTCTGCACTCACTCTTCACTTCACTCTTGTCTCATTTTCACACGTGGTGATAACAAACCACGTTGCATTAACAATAGAGAACACGCAGTTTCGGGTCCTGGACATATTGACAGACCCGAGAGAGTAAAAGTAGAAATGACATGACCTGATGAATTTGTACCTGACCTGACTCCGATACTCAGAACCATACCAGTGACCAGTGACAGTAAATTTGTAATGTAATGATTAACCTAAGAAAAAACTTAACTTGCAGCACAAAGCTGTGCAGGAATTTTTAAGAGATTTAAGAGATTTTTTGAGTGTGTAAAGACTAATTTTGGTTATTGAGTGACTGCTATGTAAATAAAAAAGGGATGGTGCATGCAACATACATTTGGTGTGTGGGACATGCATGTTAGTAGCTGTGTGTACTTCTTACTTTGGAGGTGCGAAAAAAAAACTGTGTTGAGGGTAAAATTTTGTCTCAAATGCTCCACTGGAACTCTTCCACCTGTTTCAACCCTCTCTATTTCCTCAGTTTGGAGTGGTAAGATTTATGAAAGTGGCCATAATTTGTGGCTTTTACACATCATAATAGTCCCAACAGGGCCAAAAAAAAACCTAACAGCAATTATGGGTGTGGAGAGTCATCTTTTTTCCTCTTTCTTCTGTTTTTTAACAACAGATCAAACACAGTTTAATGTTACATTACTTCTGCAGCCTCTACTGTATTATTTTAAGCTTTACAAAAGCTGTTAATGACAAAACCTATGGTGAAAAATGTCAGTTTGGAGAGAGAGGGGGAGGGTAGTGACTTCACTGAGGGAAGTTTTGTACTGGGACTCTTTTTCTCATGCATACACAATCATGTGGAGGAGGGGTGAGCAAGTGATGGGAAGAAATGGGACGTATCAACAGATTTGTGCTGAAACAGGAGGGAATGAGCTAGCTCTGTATGTGGACTGCTTGTCTGATCCAGTGTGTGTGATTGTAGTAGTTCACTCAAACGTGGTCAACTGTTGATTGATGTTATATTGGGTTCAAATGGACCTTTCAGTACTCAGAATTGGTGTACGCATTTGCAGAGACGACATCATCTTTATCTTGACTTGATTTTAAGCTGTATTTCCTTTTTAGTTTCTACTTCCTACTAAATTTGTTCACAAGTTGCGTTCTGCTATGAAGCTCTGTTCTCAGAGGCAGGTAGTATGACATTGTGTTATAGGTTTATTGTATGTTTATCTAGGGAAACTACTGTTAGTACTAACTGTTCATTCATATTCCAACTCTTGTGCAAAATGATGCAAATTAAGATATAGATAAGCCTGGGAGGGAACGCTGCCTACAAAGTTATTTAGACAGAGATAACGGGGACAGAAAACCAGTCACTGGGCTCATGGATTTCCACATTTTAACAGCATCTTTATAGTAAATGCACACATAATATCTTTTCTGCTGCCATTAAAAACCGTATTTAAGTAGACCTGCATAAGAGGTCTGTTAACTTGATAAAAAATAATTTTGGTGCTTGTAAACTTTGACACAGTCTACCAAGCATTGGTTCATAGCTATAAAGTTTCTGGACTACAGTAACAACAGTTTTATCTTTAATTGCTCTAGTAATAGTCAACACAAATGGTCTTCATCCAAGCAAAACGCAGCCCTGTTTTGCAGTTGTTTTTGTAGACAGTGCCAGTGGCCTGCACACAGACTAAACTTTCAACAAAGAGAAGAGACCCCTGTTCGACAGAGGGCAAAAAGTTTAAATAAATAGATTAGCAGAGGTAGGCCAAGGTCGAGTATGTGTGGCTTTGTATGCTGCGTGCTTGGTGCTAGGGTTTGTTACTCTCCCCATCTGTGAAAACTAGAGAGCCAAATATCAACATCAGCCAAGCTAAAGAGTAATGTGGCAATGGAGTACAAATAAAAATGCCAGAATGTAACAGCAGCTATGCCAGTCAAAGCCGAGAAGTACAGACATCTAGACTTGTGCTGTTTCTCAACAACTTGGATCGCACACTTGCTTGGAGATCAAAGAAATGCTAGTATTATTATATTTCGGTGGCTGCCCTGACTGTCTGCACTTTGTTGACTTTCCACACTTTGCTCGCCAGGTTTTTTTTTTTTTTGCATTACTTAAACCATAAATGTGTTGTTAACAGGACAACACTTTTCATTAAATCATATTTCCCATCCTAAAATAAAACAATTTTACATTTTTCCAGTTGATCTTCTATTTTCTCTTTTTGGTTATGGCTCAACATCGAGGTACATATTTTCTCTGTCTCACAAAATTAAATGTACTAATATCTCTATATTGATACATAAAGCAGCTATAGTTCGTTTTAAATCCACAGTCTAGCTGTTTTTCTCTCTCTGTCTGCTTCAGGGATCCTATCAGCACATCTGGCCACTCTTGCACTGTGGCCAAAGGGCTTCTGAGAACACGTGTGTGTGTGTGTGTGTGTGTGTGTGTGTGTGTGTGTGTGTGTTTACTTTTGTTCACATGTCCAGTTCACTAGATGGGATTGTGCAGATGATGTGTCAACACGCCAGTGCTCTGTCATGGTAGCTGTAGGTCAAAGCTGTGACTCCACAACATTTGATCCATGTAGAGAATAGGAAGAGCCACTTCAGTAATTAGCATTGCCTCTTTATCCCAGACAAACCTCACAAAGCTGATTTAGTCCTTGGAGACTGGATTAAAATGGATCTATACAGAATTCTAAATGTGCTCATGCCAGTGTGCAGTTTTTTTCTATTTTGTCCTCTTTGCACCACTTGCATTTTGGATGCTATTTGGTGGATTAATCACTTGCGTTCCAGCCATACAACAAATACCACATTGGGCAGAAAGCATCCTTTTCCTCATACCAGCAGATCTATTTTGGCTATGTAAAGACACGGCCTCATTGCCTTGCCTTAGTTTGCTTTTGTGACTCTATTTGAAGAAATTCAGAGGGACCAGAGCTTTTATTACCTTTGTGCCTGGTACAAGAGAGCAGCCTTAGGCTGAGGCAATGAAGGAGTTGGCTTAGTGAAAGGGTTTGCTATGAACCGGGTCTTTTCAACAGCCTACTGTTCCGTAAGGGAGACAGAAGCTAATGTCACTAAGGAGCCATCTCTTTTTTTGTTTGTTTTGTTAGCATCTCCACCCTTCTGTGCTTTCCCTTTTCCTGAGCCCAGTGGTAAAAATGTCTATTCCTGTCATACAGCTGCCAACAAAACACTTTAGCCCATCAATCTGATCATCTTGGTTGATGTTCAAGAATGCTGCTTTAGGTAGCTGCTTAAACCGATCTTATTCTTTTCACATTACTTCTCAGCCATGACTCAGTTGTCAAGGGCAAAGGGGAGAAAACCACCGCAGACAGTGGGGAGTCAGTCTGACAGTAAGAAAGACAGACATGCATAGAGCAGGAAGGAAGGAGGGAGGACTGGGCAGGTTGAGTCCACCTCCATCCTGTGGTCTGGCTGTTGTCCCGTTGTTGCAATCTGAGCCAACAGAAATCGGGATTCTTTTTTGGGGAAGACAGGAACCCCGTGCAAGCATAGATGGCACAAGCAAATGTCATGTAGAGTTTGAGACAAAAAGACATATCAGCAATTTGTGTTTGTGTCTTTTTGCATCTCTGAGCCATGTGAAATAAATCCCTCTCTCTACTAGGAAAGCTTTCTGCACCATAAAACATTTTGGGTAGTGTGTGTGTGGGCTTCTCAATAAAACCTGTGTGTGGCCTTTTCCCTGTGTGTCTTCAGACAATGTCGACCATAGTTAAAGTGTGATGAAGGTGCCTGGTGCCTGCCAGCAGCAGGGCAGAGCAGCAAGAGCCATGTCCGACGGAGAGTTGCTTCACTTTTGTGTCTCTAAATGCAAAACTGCTGCGAACCAGCTTGAGTGATGCTGTGAATCATGTCAGATAGCACAATAAGGGACTAACATGTGCATGAGTACGCACAAACACAAATCCACACCCATAGTAAATGTGCAGCTACTGAAAGCATGTGCACACACACATATCTGCTGTGTGCTTGAGTTTTGTTTGTGAACAGAGAGGAGGTCCTTTGTTTTAATTAAAATTGCAAGGGCTGTTGTGTTTAGCAAAATTATATTGGTGTTTGTGTTTCCTAAGTCCCTGCTTTCATTTTGGTTTACGACCCTGCTTTGAACTGCGCCTCCGCTCCCCCACTATGACGTTTCCAGACATTGTGGGACAGGAGTGTCTGAGTCGGGGCACTCCTCCAGTTATCTGTTTATCACTTTTGGTATGCATTTTCATAGATTTTATATTTTTACAACTCTTAGTCAGTACTGTTAGTTTTTTTTGGTTTGGTTTTTATCCTTCTTACAAAACTGTTTAATTGTTTTCTACAGTGTTTGTGATGCCAATTTTCTGAAGAATGTCATTGAGTTGTAGTTTGCATGAACAAAGCTGCCTACAATTCAGGAACGTCATCACACCTCAACAGAATTTCTATTCTGAGTACTCTGACTGTTTAAGGCACAGTGGCTGAGTTGAAATTGACTTCATCCTGCATCTAAATAAGCCCAAAAGAGGCAGGCCCTGGAAATTGTATGCTGTGTGTAATGAATATAGCTGGTCCTTCTGGGACAAACAACCGACTTCCTAAGCCACCACCACGGCCACTCCTCAGCAGCATGAACCTTCAAAGAGGGAGAAAACAAGCTTATAGTGCCATAAATGGTATATGATCATGTGACACTAGTGACTTTCAAACTATGTTGGTTTTTGTATTGTATGTTTTCAGAAAAGTAATAGGCAGAGTTTTGTTATGGACCATTTCTCTGTCTTAACTTGACAGAATCTTGTTTTTTTACATTTCATATCTGTGGTAAATTCATATTTGACAGCAACCTCTAACTCAAAATCTACACTTACAACAGCACATTTCAAATGTAGCTCATTCACTTTTAGTACACTTTTGGTCATTTTCTTATTTGCAATTTTCAAAATAAACTTTCATGGTATAGTTTATTCCAAATCTTAATATGAAGCCAGCTACTTCTTACTCATAATATTAGACCCTTATAAGTGATTTTATTACCTTTGGAATAAGCAAGACTCACTGTTTTCACTTGCTTTCAACCTTTCTGCTAAGTTAGCAGGCTGTACTATAAACATGTTGTAGTACACCAGGAAAAAGTCAACATAGTGCCACTACCACACAAAATACTGTCACAGACCATGGTTCTAATGCACTAGAAAGTAATACAGCCTTGAGATACTATGGTGCTTATTTGCCCAACATATAAATATTCCCTTTATGATCTCTTGGGGTTAAACACATTTCTGACAAATATTTAATATTATGCTGAGGTTTAAATGTCAACAAAGACATTTGATCAGTAATGCATAAGTCACAAGATATTTTTGGTATATAACAACAAAAGTCTTGATTTTCTTCTTTCAGCCAGGGCAGAGACAAACACTGTACTGAAAATGATAAAATAAGAGTATGCAGTGGAAAATTCCCAGGCCAAGTTTAGAACGGAGCCATGGGCAAAGTGAGGGAAAAGGGTGAAGGTTTGGGGTTAGAGAGAGCGGGGAATAAGGACGTTGGGTGGGTGTTAGTGGGTTTTTAAGGGAGGAGTTACTGGTTTGTGCAGAGACGGCTCACTGCGATACAGCTCCCTGCAGTTCCTCCTTAATTACAGTTCTGCCATAGAACAAGGCCAGGCATGCTCTGCCCGTGTATCTGTGTAGCACTGGAAAACATTAATTCACACATGCAAATGTTATGAACACAACTGGAAGTTAGAGCAATGGATTTCTTCTGAGTCTTTTGAGGAAATCCTAGTTTACCTTTCTTCATCAAAGCGTGTAGGTTGACTTAAAAAGTAGGACTGAAACTGAAGTACACGTCATATGAAAATGCTGGTTTTAGTTTCAATACTGGTTGATTTTATTTTTTTCATTGGGTAACGTTTGTTTTAGTTTATTTTGATATTTTCGACAAGCTTAATATTTTTTGCAGACTGTGACGCTGATTTTCCGTGTAAGATACTCTTACGCTACTTATTTGAATCTTAAAAGCAACAGGACTGCATCTTCTTCGTAGTCTGACCTCAGAGGCGAAAAGCAGGTTTCTGGCAGAAGCAAGCTGAACCATGAGAAGTGCTTGCAAGCTACCGCAACATCAGTCCAGTGTTGCCTCTGCAAGGGGTTATTTTGGGAGTCCATAATTACAAAGGAGGGACTGACTTTGCTTCTCAACAACTTACCCGCAGCAACACTCACCACTGGCAAGGTTGGCTTTAGAGGCACTTGGCTCACTTTGCAGTAGGTTTTCTGTTTCCTGGCTACAAAACAATCTCATGCTGATGGTTTATGGTAAGCCTAAAATTCAATTAGTAAATGAGTAGACGTGCAGCTTTAAAATGAAGAACCTGTTGTCCAAATTGCTAGTGGTGCACGTGGCAGGCACATATGCTGTAAATTCTTTAAATTGCGAACATTCATATTAAGTTTTGCCTGAAACCAATCAGATGTACTCAACTTTGTCACGTGAAGTCATTTATTTTCCCCTTTTGATCACCATAGTTCACTGTGCCTAAGGCAAAAAACATCTTGAGCTAAATCCATTTAACATGAAAGCCGAGCAAACTGTGTACAAGTGTATTACATGAAGCCTTCTGGCATTTGACCTGTACATATGGATTGTGTGTGTTTCTTGGCTTTTGGTTAGTGGAACCTCAGAATGCCTATTTTAATGATACCCAGTTGCAGACTACGTGTGCATGACACATACCCATATTCACGAACATGATTACAGTCAGTGCTGCATGTTCATGAAACAAACAGCCATTTTTAACATTTAAAATATTGTGTTTAAGCGCCACAACCATTTAACAGATGCAGTGTTTTAACTTGCATTAGTATGATTCAGTTTGCAGAGAGAGAGTTGACTTTTTTTTTAGGCTTGTTTATTCTTCTTGTAACCGCGCTCATGAAATCTAATGTCATTTTGTGGTTGTTTTTCAGTGTTATTTATCATTTTTTTCTGATGACAGCTGGAATTGAAAATTATTGTCTTTAACCTCCAAATGATGGTGGTGATGTGTATTATGACTCATTGGATTTTGTGTGGAGTGCAATAGAATTGTGTGTTTACTTGTACAGTTTAGCAAGCTATAGAAAGAGTTCAGAGCATATATAGGTCATGAGGCTAAAACAATGAGACAAGCTGTCATACCCCTCACTAGTCTGGCAATAGTGCAGCCATAATATGAACTGGAGTGCTTTGATTGGCTAGAATAAACCCAGAGGTTATTATGATTGGCTGTCTCAAGTCACCAGAGCTCACAGACAGTCGGCACTGCAAACTTCATTTAAGGTCAGATGTAATCACAAAAAGAATCTAAAGCACACGTCTTATCTATTGTTTGTCCACCATGTTTCCGTAGTTCTCATTCGGTTTTTGGGTATTTAGATTTAATGTTTTGCTTTACTATAAAGCCCAGTCTCTCCTAGTGATCAGCTGAATGGTTCAAACCTTTCAATACATTTGATCAATACAGCTATGATTAAGGGCCAACTCATTGTGTTAGTTGGTTATGACTCTGTGTCATTAATTTAATATTATCTTTAAAAAAAACAAGCAAGGAAGAATCAAATGAGTAATTCAGATTTTATGTATAAAAACACCCCATAAGGGTAGAGAAATCCAATTTTCACCCAGAGCCTTACTAGTTGGTAAAATACACTGACTTATGAGCTTCTTAACTGACTCACCAATGTCTAGCAGGAATAGACCGTCACACTGTGAGAAGACACTGCCCTCCCCCCTTCTCCAAACATGTGGGCCACGAGTTGGTGGTTGAATCAGGCCAAGTCAGCAGTTCAGGATGGGAAAGGAAGGAAAAGAATGGAGGGGGGGGGGGGGAATAAGCCCTGACTCTTGTTCTCCTAATTGTGGCCCAGAGAGTCGCTAGAACAATGGACAGTGACAGCTCATGTGGAAATACTCTCAATTTTGACATGGTGTGTGTGAGTTAGAGAGAGAGAAATGAGAGCGTAGGGCTTTGGCTATGGAGACTAGATGAAGCAAACTGCACATAGAATGAAGGGCACCAAGTAGCAGCAGCAGCAGCAGGAAGAACCAAGCATATGTGTCATCACACACTGTGCAGGAAGTCCTCTGTTATGCTGTGTGGTTGTGAAAGACACGGTGTTTTCAGGTGCAGAAGAGGATGGGACTAAAACCTGTCCAAGCTTGCAAAGGATTTACCCAATCGCACCTGTGGAATTGTGGGGGGTTTTTCACTGACCCTTGTTCATGAGTGAGTTGAGGTCAATAGAGGTGCTTGCACTAAGGGTAGGAGCCAACACATATCGGTGCAAATCTCATAGTGAATCCTCTTCAAAGAATTATAAATGATGTCCAACTGGATCAACAGTGAAAGTGGAGGAGACGTCTATATTCATACAACTAAGACAAAACAGCACTTGACTGCCACAGCCTCCCAACAGACAAGATGTGTGTTACTGTGTACTTGTCTGCTTAGATAAGGATAAGAATGATCTCATACTGCCAGATAACATTTTCTCTGGCCATTTATAAGTCAAATTATTTTTCTTGCCCACAGCATGAATTAGATGAATGTCTCCAGAGACAACTATGTAACAAAGGCTCATTTTTCCTGTGGGTTGATGTAAGACCTTCTCAGCAAGACATTTTCCACAAAGACAATCACGCTTTTTCCCCAGTCTCTTTTTGTTCCCTCTTAAGCCAGGAGTTTACTTTAAAATCAGAATTGGCCCACAGTCAGTATGATGGGTTGTTACTTGTTTCACTTGTTTACAGAAGGAAATTTGTCTGTTTCTGTCTGCTTGCTTGATTGTCTTATTTCCGTACCTGCCCGTGAACATCACATCCTTCAGCATTTTTTGGCCCGTGTGTGTCAGTGTGTGTGTGTGTGTGTGTGTGTGTCTCCGTGTGTGAGTGAAACAGAGAGACCACACTAGTCTGTTTGTTGTCTGTCACCTGCAGTTGATAAAAGATTAGATTACAAGAGACTCTGGTTCCCATCAGCACAAACAGGCTTAGGAGGACAAAGATTGAAGAAGGGTACAAACACGGACAGCAGTAAAGGAACTGAGTACCATGGTAGGACACATTCGGACTGAAGCCAAATCAGGTTGTGTATCTTTACTGGCAAATGCCCTAGGCCTGTGTGTATAATATTAAGTGGACCTAAATGGGTCCAAGGAGACCCATTAGCTCTGATCAAGTGATACATCATAGCTACATCGGAGGAAGATATTGTTAGAAATCAGTAGACTACGTAAATGATTTGTACTTAATTGAAAATATCTCCTCTGTCAACTCTATGATGCATGTTATTGAATATTTTTTGGGGATGACTGTACAGCTGCTTGTTATTGGATGGTATTTCATCCATCCATCCATTATCTACCGCTTAATCCATTTCGGGTCGCGGGGGGTGCTGGAGCCTATCCCAGCTGTCTTCGGGCGAGAGGCGGGGTACAGCCCGGACAGATCGCCAGTCCATCGCAGGGATGGTATTTCATGTTTGGGTCAAAATTATGCTCAGGTATCTTCAGATTTGCACTTTTGTTACCATCACCACATTTTGCATTAAGTCACTAAAATCTGTTAATCTATGTTTAAGTAACACAAATAATTTCAAATTATTGTTGGGGTTTGTTTGTTTCCTGAACTATTTCAAATAGCCTCTATTGCAAATTAACCATGATTCCTTCCTTTCTTATTCCTGAAGTGATCCCACAAAAATAATATTCACACTGGAGTCGTAAATATTTTTCTCTTCATTAAGCAAAGTGAAACAAATCCAATTGAGAGCAAATCCTTTCACTCTGGGTCTCATTAAACATTATTTGTTGGTCAAAAGAGCCTGAGAGTTGCTAAGCTTGTGTTTTGGTTTGTGAGTGTGGGAGAGGAATTGAGATTTAATGCTGCAGTTGGTATTGTTTTGCACTCTCTTTTGAATGTCTCTCTTGAAGTGCAGTAGTGGTTGTGTATAAGAGAACAAAGCTGACTTAAATCATAGTTTTATTGACATTTAGAGTTATTCTTTTTTTTTGTGTCATCCTTAAGTCTGTCCCCCTCACTCACACACCCACCTAATCACTCACGTGGTTAGAAACAGAAGGCCAGGCAGGTGGTAAGGACTCCAGTCCAAGTCTGCTGCTGTGACTTGTCACCACTACACAGGCAGAATGTATTTCTGCTCGTTACATCTTTGCCAACATGCCAGCAAAATATATTATTTCTCATATGGTTTTAAGAGTTGGGAGTGTTCATTGTTGTCTTTGAAATGAAAAATCTGCCCAAACTTTATAGCTTGGTATCTCTTTTTTTAGATGAAGAGTCCAGAATTTCCATTAACTTTGTAGTCCACAGTGATATTTATTTATAATCTGGAATGGGTAGTAAGCAGTGAAGACAGCATGGGTACCTGTGGACCAGATGTCAGTGGAGACTTTGCGTAGTTTAAATCAATGACATGTGTTCTCTTAGTTGGAAACATGCATATGATCAGCAGACCGGCAGCTGGATTAAAACCAGTAGTTAGTTATATTCAAGAGAAAGAAGGTGGTGGAGGCAGGAAGGTTGGTGAACCCCCACCAGCAATTCTTTTCACTTGAAAGTTGAGATCACTTGATGGCGTGTAGCTTGTTCCACGTGAGGAATGCAAGACCCGTCTACTCCATTGCTGTCCTCTTCTCCGTCTTTGATGTTTCAACCTCCCCTTCTCTGGTACATGTCAGCCTCCCACACACATATAAACACAGGTTAATCTCCTTATGTCCACACTTGCACTCACTGTTCTTTTTAATACCCGTCTCTTGGTCTTAACTTCTGTTTCTGTGATTTAGTCTAACATCTGTATGTGTGTGAATATAGTTGCTGAGAGTGTGTGTGTGTGTCTGTGTGTGTGTCTGTGTGTGTGTGTGTGTTTTATGAAGGGGTGGGTGTTACGTGCAGTGAGTCTTGAACCTGTGACTTTCTCACCACCCTGCCATAGAGACCAAGCCAGAACACTGCAGACAAGGCAGCTCCATTTAACTTGTCCCAGATGTGCAGTCTAGTCCCTGTGTGCAGGGAGTGAGGGAATGCAGAGGATGTGTGCAAAGTGCTGCCTAGCAGTTTTAGAACTTTGTTTTATGTGGGGGGAGAACAATTTTTTACCTCATTGTTTTACAGGTTTGTACCTGCCCTTTCTTTCGTTTGTTGTAATCCAGTGTCTCTTTTCTTCTTCACAAAAAATGAACACCCTGTATGTAGTGGTGATTATAAATAATCAGGTTTATACCTACTACCGAGTTATAACAGAATGTAAATTACCCATGTAAACATGTAAAAGACTAACTTTCAAAATGTGTTTACCTGAAAGTATTGCCAGCAAAATGCATATAAAGTACCAAACGTAAATGTACTCATTATTAAAATGTCCTCCAGTTTGAAATTATTATTGATGCATGAACATAATTTTAATTCACCTAGTAAATAGGTAGATATTACTATATTTTATAAACTGATCATACAGCATATTGTGTATGTAAAGTCTTAATGTAATTGTGGCTGTCAGATTAAGGAAGGGAAAATGTATTGAAGTGTAAGTACTAAATGTAAGTGAGGTACAAATATTTTTGAATTATGTAGTGCTTGACTAAATGTTAAGGAATGTAGTTACTTTTCATCACTGACTGTATGTTTTTAGTTTTTTTTTCTGTGCATCTAGCATGACACAGCATGCTATAGTTCCTATCCAGGCATTCTCTGCAGCTGTTGATTATAACCACATACGTTCAGCAAGCTTTTCCAAATTTCCATCCAGGCCCTGCCTCAACCACCTCTGCAAGAATGTGAAATATGTTTGCATGTTTGAAAAAATGTTCTTCTTTATTCTGTCTGGATTCTCTTTCCATGTTAGTGTTAGCTGAACGTCTTGGCAGCAGTAACCCTCAAAGCACACAGATAGGCTTCCCAGACTTTACCAATAAGAGATAAGAAAAGACATCCAGGAATAGTGATTCTTTTAGTTTAGCTCCCTAAATGTATGTATGTCCCATTGAAAGCAGCTCTGCAATCAATTCGTGTTGGCAAAGCTTAAAATTCAACCTGGTAACTGAATGTAACTAAATTCAAATAGAAATGCTGTTTGTCTTTTTTTACTATTTCCCATATACAAGGGGGGAAAAAAATTAGAAATTTGCTATTCAGCTCATTTTTCTGTATTTGGACGCATTTTACAAAACTACTGAGAGTCATGAAAACTAGCTATTGCTGACCCCATGCTATGAGGAGACAGGAATACAAAGCCCTCTGCATTTCATTAGATCATGTCTTTTCTAATGCAAACAATGCAAGAAATGCAAACATGGCTGAAGGTATCATGTTTCAGTGGTCACATACTCCTAGTTCTGCTTTGTCATGTGCTGTTTCACCCTATCCTAATTTATGCCATATTCCTGGTGGTTTTTTAGTGAGGATCTTCCAGCTGTGTGTTTGCATGTGTCTGTCTGTGGGGCACAAGAATGAAACCCACTGCCACAGCGTCCAGTGACCTAATGCAAAAGGTAGCAGGGTCTAGAACTATGCACTATTCTGTGTGCCTTGTCTCTCCCTCTCTCCAGTGAATATGGTCTCTCTGTCACTAAGCACTTTGTCATGCTTGGCTGAAGACCATCGTGGGGGCAGGGTTGTTGGGGTGCAGGAATTTCACTTTCATACATGGATTGTAGCTGGATCTGCTGTAGATACAGCAAGAGGCTCGAGGTGATAGACTGTAGTTTACTTTAGACAGAAGTGAATTTATCCAAAAACTTCTGGAGAAACAAAACAAAAAAGACCTGATTTCTTTATACATGAAACAAAACAAAAAAAATATTTTTTAGCTCAGTAGAACCACAAAGTTCAACACTTTGGAAAATATGCTCAGAGTTAGATGAGGAAATTGATGCCACTCTCATGCCTGTACAGTAGATATGAAACCGTCAGCTGCCTGTTAGCTTAGCATAGTTTGGAAATAGAGAGAAAGAGCTAACATGCCTGTGTCCATATAAGTGCCAACAATCTTCTCAGCTAACCTCAGCATGAAAGTGAAGTAGTGTGCTTCCCTGAATGTTGAACTATTCCTTTATATGAAAAAGTCACAATAACCAGATCTGGAGACATTTAGCTTTTACTGGACTGTGAGTATGAGCTAATGCAAGCCAAAGATGCTAAGTATAGCATTTAGCATATCAATAGAATTTCAAATACAAAACTCTAAGGTAAGGCACACTGATACTGAAACATCAGTTTTCATAATAAAGATTGTTCTGCTGCAAAACTCGCTTAGTCATCAGCTGAGCTGCTTGTGTCTGAGGTTATTTCATTGGGTAAGAATATCATTACCAGGGGGTCACCCCCCTCAGCGGCCATCCTAAAGCTGTTAGCAGGATGTCAATATTGTTACCTCTAACCCAAGCTCACATGCACAGAATAACAAGATTAGTACTGGTAGAGTTGGTTAAAAAATTAGAAATAGTCTACATCAGTTGCTAAACAATGCAACCTGAACATTATACCGTCTTTGAACCCCTCTATGTGGTTGTAATTTTTATATATATGGTATATATTGGCAATGTTCCTACAGCCAGGTATAGTTTAGGGCTGGAGCTTTTTATAAAGATTGATACACTACAGGGTATGTTCCCATGTTTACTGGCCACCAAGCACAAAGATTTCCATTCATACAGATTCCCATGTTAATGTGCAGTGCTATACAGGCACCTGGCAGTAGTGCAGACATAACACACTTAAGAAAAATCATCCCAGTCATTTCCATGTGTGGGTGTTGCATTTTCACTTGTGTAACATCAGGAACAAATATTTTTGTTTGTTAGTAACAGTCCAGATTTTTGTAAAAACCCTGAAAAAGTGGCGTACACACACATCGCACCATTCTCTTGATAAATATTCCAATACCTTAACTCACATTGTCTCATACATGAAATTAAACATAAAAAGCGCCAAAACATAAAAACGAGAAACATAAAAAAAGCACTGTGGCATGTGTTTTTGTTTTGGTTCAGTTTGTTGTTCATTCGTCTTTTCAGTCTGTGTTTATAGTTGTGTGGAGTCAGTAGTGAGTGTAAGAAGACCTGCCAGAAACAAGTGTGCAAGACACTAATGGCTGATCATAAAACTCTCTAGATTCCTGACTTTTTATGGAAGGTGATGAAAAAGCAGTAGGACTTTAAAAAGCCTTTTTTTCACAGCTTCAGTTAAGTAGAGGTGCCTTCAGTGGAACAAAAAACGTTTTTCCACTTTTAATTTGCTTTGTAAGCTTAAAAACTGTAAAGGAATTTAATCACAACTAAGAACTAGATAGAAACTAGTTAGTCAAGTTTATTTGTATAGCACATAGTATAGTCCATAGTATAAAAGCAACAAAATAAATTACTAAAATAAACAACATTTTTACAACATTGTTGTAAAAATACCACAATGTCCTGTTCAAACAATATTAAAAGCCAGTGAAATTAGATGGGTTTTCAGCTGCATTTTAAAGTGATTCACGGTCTGAGCAGCTCAGATTTTAAAAGGCAGGCTGTTCCAGAGTTTAGAGGCCACCAATGAGAAGGCTCCATTACCTCTAGTTTTTAGTCTGGATTTGGGGGTGTCCAAGAGCAGCTGACCAGTGGATTTATTTAAAAGCACTGTCAAAGGTTACCCCAAGGTTCCTAGCAAATGAGTGGCAATGTGAATCTAATACACCTATTGAACTTTCATAACCATTTAGGAAATTTGGTTGTCCAAATGGAATGATCTCAGTTTTAGTTTTGTTTAAATTAAGACAGTTTATCTCCATCATATTTGAATATCTCTGAGACAGGTCTGTGAGGCTTGAATAGCAGAGTGACTGTTGGCCAGAATAGATAAATAAATTTAGAGATTGTCAGCAAAACAATGAAAGACCATGTTATGTTTTCTAAGAATAGAACCCAGAGGAAGCATATATAAGGAGAAGAGAACTGGACCCAGGATGGAGCCTTGGGGAACCCCACAATTTAGAGGGGGCACCATAAAGGAGTAATCCCCTAGATGAACTGAAAAAGTCTTACCTGACAGATATGACTGAAACCACTAGAGGACTGTGCCTTTGATACCAATATATATTGAGTTAAAACGAGGAACCAGAACAGCAAAATTACCAGAATCAACAGTTAAAAGCAAATCTTTAAAAACTCCTAAAAGAGCCTTTTCTGTACTGACATGCTTTAAAACCTGACTGAACATTTTCATGAATATCATTGAATTCAAGATGTGTCTGTAACTGGCTAAACACAACTTTTTCTAACAATATACATATAGCTAGTTAGCTAGCTGGCTGATTGCCAGGTAGTTCTCAGTTTTCATTGAAGCTACATTGAAAATGTAGAAATCATCCTGAAGCGGTGCTTCCACCTCTTGACCACTTTCCCGTGATCTTGCACAAGATGTGGGTTAAAGCTATGTTAGGTGGTTTAGCTTATTATTCCTCAGTAAAACAGACTTGGATTTTTATTGAAGACTGAAATAGATGGCGATACTGATATTCCACTATTGATTTCTGACCTGTCTTTGTCCCCTAGAGCACTCACATTACCCTCAGTGACACTCTTACCACATACGTTAAGTGTTATTTAGGTGAATTTTATGTCTCTTTCAGCTGAACTGTTAGCTGGATTTTAGTAGAATTCCCTGATATTTAAGTTCAGTCGGCACATACAGCTGGTGTGTACAAGCCATGCACAATAAATGTTACCAGATTGGGCATCACCTAAATTGTCACTTTATATTCTATATCCTGATTAGGAAATTACATTTGATATTAAGACAACACTGTGGAAATAGTGAGTAACAGGTAATTGAAGGACCAAGTCATTCTAATAGGCTTTGTTTCTGAGGTACTGTTGAGCCTGCAGCTGCCTGGCAGTGACCCGACAGTCTTTGATCATCAGGTTCACATTGGCTTACCCATCATGCTTCAGTTTAGCAGGGATTAGGTTTGTCGGGAGTTGTTACGATAACCTTTGTGTGATTGACTGGAACATTCTCACTTAGCCTTGCTTTGTGCCAGAATCCCTGTGTGCATGTGTGTGGGTGTGTGTGAGACACCTGATTCATTCTAATTTAGCTTCTTTGAAGTAATCACTGACCTTTTTATAAGATTTGTTTGGTAGGAACGTGTTTTCCCCCATTTTCTTCTTACATAAGCACATGCAAGTTTACCTTAAAGAAATGGAAACACTTTCTTCCACTGGGGTTTCTCTCAGTGCTCATCAGTAGCAGAGAATATAACATGTAACACTGAAAAGAAAAAAAATATTTTCAGTTTGGATACACTGGTCTCGGATATACTACCCCAGACCTGCAGACAGTCTTCGACAGACAGGGTTCTGCTGCCACAGTCTGGTTCTGTGACTTGACTTCTTTGACCTCTCTAAATACTTTAATCTATGGTGCACCAGGGCTTTCACTTTCCACATGAATGTAGCTTCAGCTGTACTTGTTCTGGAAGGTCTAGTGCACTTTAGGGCTGATATTTTCATCAATTGATCTATTGTTGAGGATGTTGTTGATGTTGATTATTTATTAATCGCCCAGTGATAAAAGCTAACCATGATTTCCCAGAGCTTACTTGTTTTGTCCACTCACTAGTCCAAAAGCAAAATATATTCAGTTTCTTTCATTATAGTTAAACAAAAGCAACAAATTCTCACATTTGAGAAACTGGGAAAAGTGAATGTTTGAGAATTTTATCACTCTGCTTGTTTTGATTTGTTGTTCGAGTACCTTCCTGAATGCATATTTGGCTTTTGGTCACATTTTTCTACAAACTAGAGTATGCAGCATTTACTATCTTTAGTTTTTCACATCTATAATCTTGCTTTTAAAATAATAAATATAGGGGTATGTTTTATCATTATTTCCATTTATAAACATCACTAAGGGCAAAATTCACAGACAGACTTTCCGAAATGTAGTTTTCCTCATGTATAATGATCAGTGCAATCAGCACCAAGTGCCCCAAATCCATACTTAACCCCTGCGCAGCTTAACTAAGATCTTCAGCCATAGGATATATCCAACACACCCTGTGTTTTTGTATTTGTAGCTTTCTTTGAACAAATTACCCCAAGATGGCTTTCTTATGGGATTTTGCCGAGCAGCTGTGAGACATTACACACACAAAGTATAATTATTGGTGTACACATAGGATTTTTGACTGAGAGGTTATCTGTTCTGTTAAATACACTGGTTATGTGGTGTGGCATTGGTTTCACACTGAGGTGACGGTATAGACGGAGGAGGGTAGTACACCATAGACCTGTAATGAGACTCTGCCCCAATATGGTTCCCATCAGGGAGACTTGCACTTGTGGCAGAAATTCCAGCCCTGTAGCAAATGCCTTGTCTGGATCCAATCAAATGAGCTTCTGCCACAGTATGCATAGAAAACTAAGAAAAGCATATGTATACGTTTGAGGATACTTGGATGCTTTTGGAAAAAGAAAAGTTTTAGGGAATGACGATGAGGGACATTTCTACATCAAGTATAATGTACTTTTGGAACAGCAATTTGTTTGATTCTCTGAGTGTGTTTTTCATGATCTGCCAAGAGACTTCCATCTACTATTTTACTAAGACTCATTTATCTTCCTATTTTTGTCTTGTTTCGTCTTCTATATTTAGTGTCACTGCCGTCTCCACAAGCTGCTTCTTCTCACCTGACCATGAGGATTTGCACTAGGACACTAGGCGTTTCCCACAGACCATGCACACTCCATTTCTTTTTTAAAGCTGAAATAAAACATGATGTTGCTTAGTCAACATTCTGCCCAGAAGTTGATGGAGGTAGAAGACATATATTAATGCTGAGTCAGCACTTCATAGGGAGTCGTATGGCAGACGTCCACACTCCTCTGAGGCAGGAGGAAAGGCCGGCCAGCTGGCTCATCTCAGAGACTCCATATTTGTTTGAGTGTTCTCGTGCTTTCGCAGTGTACTTTGAAGATTGGGCCAAAAGATACCCATAGCTCACCCATAGATGCAAACTCCCTAACACATACACGCAATCATTTTATAAAGCAGGTGTCCCAAACAGACGGGAAAAGATGACTCATTGTTGTTGCCATGGAATTGCAGGAGGTGATGCTCCCGCCTGGGGATCCTCACTTCCTATCATATCAAGTTTTGCTGTGTCCAGATTTCCTGTCTGCCTGAGAAAGGAACTTTTTTTTTTGTTGTTTTTGTTTTTTTATCAAGGAGTATGCATTTCTTTCTCTTCTCTTTCTCAGAACCTTAATGAATTAATTCAGAAATTATTGTCTTAAGCGTGACTTAACACACATATATTGTTCAGTCAACTCTTGCTAAGTTTCAGTCCTCTTTCCTTTATGTTAGCTGAGGGAGTGTACGAGCATGCTTTGAAACAGCTGTGTTGTCCTAAAGGAGCCTAACTGGTTAGCTAGTCCTCCATGAAGTTTCACTGACAGCTTTAAATCTTTTGTTCAATACATCATGTTATATCTAAGATTATTACACTCGCCTTCTCTCCCAGTTCATTCATTTTTACAATGTACTGTATTCTGTTAACCCTTTCAGCCTCAAATGAACTTTTAGTATCAGAAAAAAAATCTGATATTTGGAGAGAATTACCATATGGGGTAGTACATTAAAATAAAATAAAACATATTTATGTTAAGTAATCAGGTAGTTAGTTTATAACTGTTGCAAATCAGCAACGTCTGCCTCAAGAGGGTTAATTTGAATCCTCTTCTGGTTAAGTTAGTGAAACATGTAAGGCCTTCTTCATGCTTCTTGCAGAAAGTGGTGTAAAACCACCTGCATGCCCGCAATTCCCCACAATTACATGACTGTTGCTGGTGCACATTCCTGGCGCATTCCAGGCTCCTTCTTAATGACTGGCTCATTGGTCAGCGGGAACTCCAACCCAAGCGCTTTCTTTTTCTGCCCGATTCCATAATGCACCTGTAATAGGGTAGTGAATGTGTTTATATACAGAAACTGTAAAACTTTGCATCAGAGCCATCTCCTTTGGCTTTGCCTGCTTCTGCTACAGCAGCCATCTTTTGGGCTGCTGTAAACTGGTCCATAGCACCCACTACAGATTCAGAGGATTAAAAAGTAGAAGAGGGCAAGGCTCCCAATTATGAACAGACTTGACCCACAGTAGAGGTCATATGTTGTCTTCTGCACAAAGCATGTTCATGGTTTAAGATCTTGATTGTATTATACTGTAACTACCAAAATACGATCAAAGTACAATCAGTATTTTTGCATCTTTCGAGTTCTGTGTCTGCACTGAGCATAGTGTATGTGTCTCTTTATTCAGGTGCAGAAATACACATTGAGCAACTCTACAGCTGCTGCCTGGTAGCAGAAGGGTGTGTCACCTCTGTCAGCATAAGCAGGAATGCTCTGCACTCAGCATTTTATCCAAACATACGCACACAGAAAGTTAGTAGCAGTGTGTGAATGTAGTTGAAATGCTCACGTCTTACATACGCTGTACTCATCATTATAAAAGTTTAAGACTGAACCAGCAACCACTAAGGCCTTTATTTTATTTATTTTCTTTAGTAATAAGGACTGTGTTAATGCAACTTCTCGGTGCGTAGTTTGAACAAATGTTAAGTTTCCAAGACAGGTGGTTAGTTTTAAAGGTTTAGACAAAAGCTGGAGTATTTCTGTACTTTTTGTAGTTGATAGACGGAAGCTTTTTCGGTTGTTAGTTTGTTTGAACTGTACAAATCTTTCTGCTCCCAAACTTTTGTTCCTTGAAGGTTTTTCTATTCAATAATTGTGTAACATTTGGAACATACATATGTCAGAACTGAAATCTCTGAACTGAATATTTAATACCTACTCTTTCTGTCTTCTTTTGTTTCTTTGCAGAAGAGGTTGACTATGCTAACTTTGGCACCAACACAATAACTCGTAAGAAGAAGGCAGTGGTTGCGCTGCGCAACAACGACATCAACCGCAAGAGGCCGCACATCCGCATCGGCATGCCCCAGGACTTCCGTCCTGTCTCCTCTATCATTGATGTTGACATCCTACCTGAATCTCACCGACGTGTCCGACTATATCGCCACGGCTCGGACAAACCCTTGGGTTTTTATATCCGAGATGGAACCAGTGTACGAGTGACACCACATGGGCTGGAGAAAGTCCCGGGCATCTTCATATCTCGAATGGTCCCTGGAGGCTTGGCTGAGAGCACCGGGCTACTGGCAGTTAATGATGAGGTGCTGGAGGTGAATGGCATAGAAGTGACTGGAAAGTCCTTGGATCAGGTAACAGATATGATGATCGCCAACAGCCACAATCTCATTGTGACTGTGAAGCCGGTGAACCAGCGCAACAATGTAGTCCGCAGTAGCAGAATCTCCGGCAGCTCCGGCCAGTCATCTGACAGCAGTGGGTCAACTGGTTACCCATGTTTGTCAGTGGCCTCGGCGGGGGTGATGTCCTCTGGAGCACATGGATACCAAGATGATCTGGAGAGTGATGAAGATGCAGATATTGTTATTGAGAGCAGCCTTAAGCGTCCTTCTCAGCGATCCAATGCTTCCCTGGCATCGAGTCTGTCTCGCATACACCAGCAGACAGCAACAACTGTTTCAGGCCCAGCAGTACCTCCCAGCCCTCCTACACGTCCTTTGTCAGTGGTCTCCACTGCCTCATTCCACTCCCAGCCGAGTCTCAACGGGGGGTCTCACCAACACAGCAACCTCAGCTATCAGCTCCACAAAGACCTGAACCTTCAGCACAGTGCACATCAACAGTCCCAGCACAGTCACCACCACATACAGCCTCCTCATCATAGCAGCAGCACAGCTCTCCGCCACAGCAACGGCAGCCTGCACAAAATCCTCAGTTCCTTGAAAACAGACCAGCGACACAGTCTTGCACTGCCCAGGGGAGGAGTGGAGGAGGATGGCACCGTCATTACCCTATAATAATCATAAACACACACTCAGAGACATAAACATCCCGAGTGCTCAGAGACTTAAACTGGAACGCGAGGCTGGATAAATATGAGCGCAAGTATGTTTTGTCAGATACTACTTTTGTAACTTCTGTTTATTTTACATGATAATTGATAATAGGAAGTTGCAAGCCAGGAAACAAGGAAAATGTTTTGTATATATTTCTTGTATTTTTAAAGTTGTCTTTGTCTTACATGAAAAGATTTGTATGTATGTAACGAGCATCAGAACAAATAACTGTTTTTAGGAAAGTCCACTGTATATTAGAGTTCTGAATGTGCCTGCAGCCTGAAATCGTTTGTTAGTGACCACTTTTCTTAAGATTCTTTCATTCTTATTACAGGGACCATCTTGGGGTTGTTTATGGATGTTTTTAAAGAGTAAATCTATATTTCTTATATTCTGGTAAATGCTGTGTAGAGTATGATTTTTTTTTTTTATCGTTCTTTTAAGCATTGATTATTGTGATCAAATCCTTGTATCTGCTCCAATAAATTATTCTGTCTTACAATTTTGTAAACTAGAAATGTGATGTTTATGTTTAGTTTAGCATTCATTTGATTGGATTGAGTCATTTTTAAGATATCACGTCCTCATTTGTATAGCTGTGAACTCTTAATTTTTCAACTACATGTATTACACTAATCTATGGAGACCAAAGTGCCATGGTTAGAGTTTATTTTACCATATATGGCCACAAAATATTTCATCTGTTATGTATCATAAAAAATATAAAACAAGATACTTGAGTCAAAAGGTGGGCAGGAATAATAGCAGGTTATTCTAACTATTTACAATACAAAATCTTTGAAATCTCCAATTTCAGAGTCACAATTGGTGCATACATTTGCTGTCATTTAATTTCTTTCAACAAACTTTTGTAGCAAAGAAAATACTTGCCTCACATGCATGAAAAGTGGATGTAATGTCATGATTATAATTTTTTCCAGCTCAGCTTCACTGTGTTTTAGAGGTAAAATGCTAGAACATGAAACATCAACTCTTGGTTTCAAGAAAATTTAGAACCTAATGTCAGAGCCCTTCTCAAGGCTCACTGCTGACAGTCAATGGATCAAATTATCACTCAAGATGCTGACATCCAATTTCTTACCGCTAACAGCATCTGCAGGCCAGGAATGCGTAGCCACAAAGCATGTTGTATGGGTGTACTGTCTCTGGAAATTACCGGTGGTTCCATTAACATTCTCCATCTTAACTAAAGCCACTCAGATATTTTCACTCACTACCGATGGAAAACTAAACTTTCATTGTCAGTTTAACCTCACACCAGTCATGTAAATCTGTAGCTGAATGCAGCAAACCACTGTGTGATGGAAGCAATATTCATGATGAGGGGAAGTGGGTAAGAGACAAAGGTCAAGTTTCAGCACAAAATAATTTGCTGTAGACATCACAAAGTGAAGAAGGTCTATCTGAAGGTTACATTTTCCCTTTTTCAGACACAAACAGTCTTTATCATCCTTCATTGCAGCCAATGGCATCTGACCTGGATATGTAGAAGGAATGCAGCTTTGTCCTGGGTCAGAATTCCTGCAGCAGCAAACCCCTTTCACCTCACTGCTAATGAATGGTTGTCTGCAGTGTTTACTAATCACGCCATACTGCTCAAACAGCTAATGGATCACTGACACCCAACTTGTGTGCTGTGGTTCTAACCTTTACCGCCAATCAGCAGATTGTGGATTTGCCCCAAAATCTTTGCTATCAGTGACATAACACAGACTTTAAGTCATGTGAATGAGGGAAAGAAAAAAAACGTATCAGTGGAAGGTATGCATAGATCCTTCTAGCTAGAATTAATTGTAACATTATTATGTGAAAGAACAATGTTCACACACAGGCAATATGGGCTTTAAATGTACTGATTGATACTGATAAAGTCTTGTTAGAGGATAATTCTCACTAAAAAACATCTAAATAAGGACATTCAAATTCTGATGTGCAAGTAAATAAATACTCAGCCATGCATTTAATACAACATACATATAAGATTTTTTTTTGATAATGTCCAAATGTAATTTATTTTAGGGGAATTTCATTCTTCAAACTGTTCTGCCAGCCTATCCTTTCTGTAAAAAAAATTGTTTGTTGAAATATGCTGTGTACCTTTAGATCAGTCATTTTCAGACCACTGAAATCCACTGCCACCTTCTGGACGAGTTTGCTATGCCATAGTAAGTCATGAAACCTGTAATACAGATAATGAACTTTGCATGTAGTAATTGATACGACAGTGTCACTAACGCATTTTAGCTTAAAGAGGATATACCATTTTAATGAGTAGTCTTCATTTTCCAAATGATCACATAACCATATTTTGTTCCGTTCCTGTTTCAAGAGCTGCTGATAATCTGAAAGATCAAATATAATTTCTTGGGGGACTGAGGGTTCCGAAATGTCTTTTGCTTTGAGTTCTCATGCTGGACACTTTAAGTAGAGCCTAAAGAGTTAGACTAAAGTGAGAGGGCGCAGAGTACAGTGTGCAACGCTTTATTGTGGGATACTCTGTTTTGACCCTTGTGAGTCACCATCCGCTGTGAAACACACGTGATCCAGTCAGTTGACAAGGCAAAACACGGCAGTAGAACAGAAAGACGGGCGAGATGGACCATCATCGGATTGACAGGGTGGGTATTCTGTCCCCTCTGGAGGAGTCCAGCGCTGAGATAAGCACAGACAGCGGTATCGTCTCACAGAGTGCGAGCAGCTTGTCCATGGTGAGCGAAATCCTGAGCAGCGGCACCGTGTCGCAGAGCCCCAGCTTTGGCGCAGCAGCTAACGTTATCCTTCAGAGCCCGAGCCTCAACGAAGTAGCAGAGTCCGGGACAACCGAGCAGCACGTCCCAGAGCAGGACGACGAAGTCCTGAGGCACACCGCCCTCAGCTACTCCTCTTACCTCAGAGCTACAGCTGGAGAGGAGGTTTGTACCGTTGTTGTTTTTTACTAACGCTAAAGAAAACGAGCTAGCTAACTGTAGCGAAGTCGCACTATGGAATAACTACACTGATACTACAAAAACTTAACGTCAGCCCTCTGTAGCAACGTTACCACTTTCTAAAGAGGCATTTTTATAAACAGTTTCTAAAATGTAATGAAGTGATTTATTAATGGCCGTTTACTAATGTTTTTAAATTATAAGCCCTTAATAACCCAAAGGTTTGGGGTTGACAGGTTGTGGAAATGGACACTGTCCTTATATTTTTGTCAGAGAAACCCTCCTGTTAACTTTTTTAAACTGCCTACCATGTGAAAATAAACTGCAGGACACCTGGAGCAACATTTATAAACAGCGTATTAACATCATTTTAATAACAGACTTTTTTGAGTACCATCATAACCATCATTTCAAGGAGCAAAGTGGTTGCTAAGATATGGTTCAGTTTCATTTGGATAGCACCTACTGTATGCTGATTTAAGTAAAATCATTGTTTTTTAAGCTGTTTGTGACTTACAACTTTAAAAACAATTTGTGGGATACTAAATAGCTGAAGTGCTCATTAGACTGTCTTTTAAATATTAAAGGTAAGTGTGGTTGTTAATGTCACACAACTAGGGGTGGAGGAAAAAATCGATACCTCATAGTATTGCGATATTTATGCGTGGTGATTGAATGAATTGAATGTGTCCAAACTTTTGGCCTGTACTGTATATAGGAACAGTTCAGAATTTATTCACAATACAGTGTTTAATAACACATTATTTTCCTTTGTCATGTACTTTCAAATTGAAGGCTCAAGCCCAAGTAGTAAAGTAATGAATTAAAAGTCACAACACTTAAAAACAATTTTCTTACATCTGAAATTTTCTTTTAAGATCAGTTCAGAATTATTATAACTCATGTGACTGGACACACCTTTGTTTTGTGGCTCCCAATTGTAAGCCAAAACGTATTTGTAGGATGACGAAATGATACAAACTGCCTGAGCCCACAGAGTTTGTATTGTCTGTGTTTTTCACATAGTGACTATGTTTTCTTGAGCTTTACTTATGATGGCCAGCTGACCAACACACTGTCACTCCTGACTTGACATTAACTGGATATGCATGATACCAGGCATTTTATATTGAAACTGAGAGAGCAGGCTAACTCTGTAGAGACACAAACATCCTTTTGTTTTGACCCTGTGGTCCCCCCCCAACACAACGGAAAAACGTGTGTGTGAGAATGAGTTTGAGTTGCACAAGGACTGGTACATACATTTATGATTACCTCAGTTTATCAGCAGCTTTAGTTTCTATGTGTGTAACATTTTATAACCTTTTCTTTTAATGATTTTCTTCTAGATCCAGTGTTTGGAGAAAAGCTTGGAAGAAATGCTGACAAGAGTAGATGAGTTTGTTGGAATGCTGGATATGGTAAGACAGAACACTGCGATACTGTCAAAGATTGTGAATGTACGGTATCTCAGGTTTTTGAAATGACATTCATTCTTCTCTCACACCCTCTTATATTTTGTCTCCAGATCCGTAATGATACCTCCCAGATTGTGAATGAAAACCTACCTCAAATCCAGCAGAAGTCTATTGAAATGAGACAAATATACAGCAGAATCGATAAGTTAGAGGTAAGTGATAATGTTAGCTTTAGCTGAAGAAGATATTTCTGCTTTATACAACATTTTTGGCTTGGTGCTTTTGTAGTGCATATGTGATCCAGTGAAGGGTATTCTGTAGCTAAAGCAGACTAGAAACTACATAAACAAGGACTGAGAAATGAAACCAACCCGAATAATCTCATTTAATGTTGTAACAATAGATTTTGTATGAATTGTTATTATATTATTGTTCTTTTCATTCATTCACATATCTTTTAATTTTGAGAATTATTGTATTACTCTTCTTATATTTTATTATTCTCTTTAACTGGCCCTGGTTTACTGTTATCTCTCTGCCTTACATTTTATAATACAACATAAAAGTTTAAACCATTAGTGCCAACACAATCCTTTTTTTGTGCAATGTTATTTTTGCTTGGATTTAAAGAAATCCTGGTGCAATTTTGCAAAGCATTTATCAGCTTTTAGTTACATTTTCCTGTTTTTGCAGGTCTTCGTAAAGATGGTGGGAGCTAATGTTAGTGCCATGGAAGAGCAAGTCACCCAGGCAGAAGGAGAATTAGGAACGCTACCAGGAGCTTTCAAGAAGATCCTCCGCACAATGAGTGCCCCAGGCTTTTTAAATGTGAGAGCTCCTTCATATTCTTGTTTGACTTTCTTAATGACTATGAATGAAATGAAAGGTAGTTCTATTTGACAATTAGGATTCATTTGTGTCTGTTCATTGACAGAAACCGGCCAGCCCAAGAAGACCAGCACCATATCAGCATCAAGAGATCCCTAGTGTGTTTCGGACAGATGATTATTTCACATCACATCCTGAAAAGTGATACACTGGAAGATTTCCCACGTAACTTGGTTCTAACCTCAGAGGCCTGTTTGGTGAAACTGTAAAGACAATTCTTACTGCCAACCATTGCAAGAGGATATGTTGGTGCAGTGGCCTCATCGAAGCAATAGTAGCCTTTCTGAACAAGTCACCAGACGTCAAGTGCGTGAACAAGTGAAGTGCGAGTGACACTCGTTGCATTTTTGAGTGTCATTTTCCTGGCAGCATTGAGCACAGAACTGTAGCAAATAGATTTTTAAAGTGCCTACATTGGTCTTTTTTTCTGTCAGTCGTGTTTTCACTAACTTTGAGGAAAATAATGTCAGATGTTATACTTGTGAGAAGCCAGAGGGACAAAGTCATCCCACTATAAAGATGGTACAATAGGAGGAGCTGTAAAGATGTTAACGTGTATTACCCGAAGAATTAATCCAGCTTTTTTATAAATTGCATTTCTATTACTGGTGTTTGTAAAGGTGTGCATGCTGTTATTAATTTATCTGTACATCTAATGTCATATCTCTCTCCCGAGCAATATCAATCTCATTCAGTTAGGCATTTAATGTCTTCCATTTCAAAATATTGACTTTATTGCTAGCCTGAATGTTAGTGACTATCAATTCTAGTTGCCTGAGTTGATATCAGGCTACATCTATGATGGCACACAATCAAACAAGCACATTATAGATGAGTTGAGTTAATTTCACAAGTCAGACTAAATGATGAACCAAACTTTTGGTCAGAGATAAAGCTGTGATTTGAGTTTTGTAACAATAACTAGAAGAACCTTGGATCTTGTCTTTCAGAGACAGCTGTACTTTGTAATAATGCCCCTTACCCTTCCTACAAGGTTTAATCATTAAGGATCACAGCTATGGTTTGATGTATTATTTGCCAAAAGTAGTTAGAAATAAAGTTGTTTTATTTACATGTTAATTTTGGTTGATGTTTTTATTATAATCATTAAAGATTAATTTGAGACAAGGTCTACAGTGTCTCTCAGTCATGCCATAAGATATTTTAGTTTTTATTTCCTTTCCTTCCCATTGTAAAGTAGCCCTGAGTTGGATTGTTCAGACAGCCCTTCTTTTCATTCTACATACAGACCCACTGGAAGATGTATTACAAGAGCTCTTCATAATAAATCCATCACAAACCCCCACCGTGGATTGGTGGGCTGAATACCATTTGTATAGCGGTCTGTTCTAATGCTTGGGGTAATTTGCAGGCAGCACACGCTTGGTGGAGAAGAGCCTGACAGACTAAACTCGGGGCAAGACTTTCAAAAATTCTAGAGCTTTATTGGTCTGTTTACAAGTGACGTCACACGCTCGTCATAACTCGCAGGAAGCGGGAACACCATCTACCTGACTTTGACCGGATTTGTCTCCACGCTGTTTGAAAAAGTAAGCCAAAACTTACAACGTCAAAAAGGATTTTTAGTTAAATGCTTCCTACAGATTGTAGCTAACCAATTATAGTAGCATAGCATTGTTGAGGCCAGTATAACGAAGATAACATAGAGGTACAAACAAATTAAACGGTTCCGTAAAGTGCCAGTCTGTATGCTAACGTTAACGTTAGCCATAACTTAGGTTATTGGTCGACTCATGGCTGTGACTCCTGACAGTAATTTCTTTATGGACTATCATCACTGTAAAGTCCACTTTAACATTGAATAACTTAATGTGACTTGGACCAGACACAGAAAACAGTATTAACAGCTCTTTGTGATAGTTTCATTAAGCAAATTCAGTGATACATTTGTAATTTTGTTTAGTTCCTGGGGTAGAGTTTGTTGCAACCGATGGAGAACTTGGATATTAACGTAAATCATACACTACTTCTAGACAGTAGGTGTAACAACTTAATTTAAGCTATACACATCAGCAACAAAGGCAACTAATTTGATTATTAGGTGAAATGAAACTTTTTGCGATATACGCAATATTGTGTTTAATATAACGTAAAGTAAGACGGCCAGCTTAACAGTAAACCTCTCAGTATTTTCCATGTGACAAAACTGATTTGTCTTCCTAAAGATAGCTTTTATTCTGGTGCCAGCGGCTGCTCCTTACGTAGTTAAGTGAAACCTAAGTTGATGCAAACACTGAGGAGAGCAGGGCTTCACTTTTGAGCTGGACCAGGGTCCTAGACAGCTGCAGCCCTGCTTGTTTTCCAAATATCTCTGCAGTTACAGCTTTTGATTGTCTGAACTCACCTGATCCATGCAATCAATGGTAGGAAGAGCAGAGATATTCTCTCTAGGACCACGGTTACCTGAGCTGGTCCCGCCCTCTCAAGCAGTCCAAGCTTGAATAGAAAAAAACACTAGATTGATAAATAGAAAGACACTTTATTCATCCCCAAGGTGAAATTCACAATTATCTGATTTTCATACTTTCTGTTTGACATTAGATATGTATAAAACAAAAAATGGGTCAAGGTGTAAATTTTCCATTGATCTGACAAATTAAAAATACACTTTTAGAACATTGGATTAAATTTTCCTTTTGCAAATAGAAAATTGAAATTATAAGCATTACACAAACCAAAATAGGCCAAGACTGCACTCTGAACTTTATTATAAATGCAGTCGTACCTGTGTAATAAATAGAACACACTATCATATTTAACAGGTCTTTATTTGATAAGAGTATTTTTCCTCCTGAATATAAAGGATATGAATTACAAGAATGAGCAAGAAGTGGCCTACAGTGTTGTATTAGCAAATATGTTAATCACCATTAACTGAACAGGCTTTTATCTAACACAACTCTGCCAAATAATGTTGAAACTCTTCTCTTCTTCAGATCCAAAGCTTCGCATATGGCTTGCGAGAAAGAAATATGGCAAAAGATTGGAGAAGGCTTTGTCCAAGAATATTACAACCAGTTTGACAATACCAACAGAATGGGACTGGGTAACCTTTATGTAAGTTTGTTCACTGTACATTCACATCAATGACATTTTCTGAAAATCACTCTTGTGCGTTATTTGTGTTATTTAAATGTTGTTGGGTTTTTTTTATCTGTACATACATTATGTGATATAAACATACTTTTTTCCTAGTCTGGTGATGCTTGTTTGACGTGGGAAGGATCGCCTTTTCAAGGGAGAGAAGCCATTACAGGGAAACTAGCTGTAAGTATCTTAATATCAATATTAAATCATTATGGTTTCTAGTTGTGGCTGTACATTACAGTAATATTATTCTTTCCATTACACAGAACTTGCCTTTCAAGCGCATTAAGCACATTATCACAGAACAAGACTTCCAACCCACGATAGATAGTTGTATCCTCATCATGGTGTTCGGACAGTTACAGGTAAGCTAGTCAGTTTTAGCTGACAAATGTGGGTCTGCATATACATTTGATAATACCTAAATATACAGTCTGGTATTTATGAATGCTTTTGTAGTATATATTTGAAAAAGAAAAAAAACCTTAGCAGCAAATGAAATGTGTTAATATGTAAAGTACATTTCTGCCTTAAAAAACATTCATTTTGTTTTCTCACCATTGTGCTCACAATACTTCCACAACTTTTTTCCCACAGGTAGATGACGATCCACCAATGGCCTTCCATCAAGTCTTCATTCTGAAGTCCCAGAACTGTGCATGGGCCTGCACAAATGATGTGTTCCGGTTGGGCATACATAATATACCAGTGTAGCAATCTGGATTTGTTGGCTAACACATATTGACATCCATCTCTGAATGCATGCTGTTTTCACCATTGGAAAATACAAGAAATTCTCCTCATCCACGTTTACAGCACATGTATAACCAAGCAGCTTGTATTAGAGATGCTATGTAAACATACATTCCTTTTCAATAAAAGAATTAGTCAGAACAACTGTTCTCTTGAATTACTTGCGGTCTTATTTTCTTGTTTGTTTCCATGACAAAAACTGAACTATCATGACTAATATTACAAGATTTAAGTGAGGGAGTTAAGTTTTGTCATACTCATTTCGGGAATGCTGTAATCTACTGTGCGGTTTGTGGTTCTTCTGTGTCGCATGTGTTGCGCTCCACCCCTTTACGTGAGCCCGATTAAAAGGCTTCAGCAGTCAAAGCTACTGTCTTTCAATGTTGTAACACGACGTAAGAGCGAACTCAACGAAGCAAATTCAGACTATCGAATGACACCGACGGCGAAAACGTTGTCACCTCAGGAAATGGATGTAAATAATATTGATAGGGTGCCTGATAATGTTAAAGAATCGGTAAGTACCCACAGCATTTAAGCTAATGTGTTTAACATCAGGGGGGTGTATAGTAAGACTTGAATGTGTGCAGGTAAACTGTCAAATATATAGCTTGCTTGTAAACGTTACATACGAACCCACTGGGTTAAAATATTAATTTTAGTTTCGCTTGATAAACTCTAATTTTACAACTATGTAACACTAGTTGTTTATGGCTTACGTAACTAAAACAAGCTAGCCTTGACTGTTCATGTTAGCTAAGACAGACTCAGAATGGGGCATGTCCTAAATATAACTGCCAGCAAAATAGATCTAAAACATTGAAACTGTTGGTGGAAGGTGACAATTTCTTAGCATTTAAAGACTCACACAATGCTATATTGAACGTGTAAATACGATATGTCCTTTGTTGTGGTTGTTACGGATAATGCGCAAGCGCAGTGGTCTATTTTGTAAATTAAGGCACAGTCCGTAAGATAATTATCTGCCAAAGTCCAAAACTGGTTGAGATACTAGTGATGAGTTACTGATAATACAGAATTACAGATTAGTAAATAAAAACATACCTGATCAAATGTCAAACTAAATGTGAGCTGTAATAGAGTATATTTACTTTATGTGTCCTTTCTCGGCTCTGGCTCTTGGTAGAATGGTTTCAAATATAAAGATGGAGACTACCAAAATGGTTCAGATACAGAGGAAGAACCTTTGCTTCGAGAAAATCCCAGACGATTCGTCATTTTCCCCATTCAGTACCCCGACATCTGGAAGATGTACAAGCAGGCTCAAGCCTCTTTCTGGACGGTGGAGGAGGTGGGTATTGCAATTTAGCATTTCAGGTGAACTGAAACTTTACTAACCAAATCTTTGAAAAAATAAACATAGGTGTCAGTTGAGTCACACAAATTGAATGCTTATGAACTATGTTTTTAAAAGAATAGTTATTGTAAAACATAGTTTGACTTCCACAAGTAGTATACTCACACATCTAATGATGAATCCTAATCGATTGTCCAACACAGTTTGACATTCTTGAAAAAAAATGATCAATGTGGCATACTGCTGATGCTGTGTCTTTCAGGTTGATCTATCCAAAGACCTGGTGAACTGGGATTGTTTGAAGCCTGAGGAGAAACACTTCATCTCACACATCCTTGCTTTTTTTGCGGCAAGTGATGGTATTGTCAATGAGAACCTGGTGAGAGAGCCGTCAGAAAGATGCCATTAAGCTTTAACTGATGTTTTTAGCTTGTATGCCTCCAAAGAAGCATATAACAGAACATTTCTTTTATATACTCAGAGATTCAGAGCTAATCAAAATAGGCTGTCAGATTAGAAATTATTGAGCCATAGTTGATCATTCATTCATCATTCATTGATTCATTCATCATTCATCATTCATCAAGTCCATCATTTCTAGCAAATGCAAAACAAATTTAAATAATACTGTAAATGGCAGCCTGGCTAAAAGCTGGTTTACTTGGTGTGAACTCACTGACACAACTTATCACACATCACTGGGAATTACCCAATAAAGTCAAATTTAGTTTTTAACCTGGCACATTTTTACATACAATAATGTGCACATTGTGTGGTATTAATGCTTCATTTAACAGGTGCAGAGGTTCAGCCAGGAGGTGCAGATCCCCGAAGCACGATCTTTCTACAGCTTCCAGATCCTCATAGAGACAGTTCATTCAGAGATGTACAGCATGCTCATCAACACATATATTAGGGACCTGAAGGAGAGGTCAGTTTCTTACTGGTCTAAAACACTCTGTTGGTGAATTTTTAATGGAAGTAGGTTTCAGATTTCAAATTAACTGATGTGTTTTTCTGTGGCGTTTGAAAATAGGAATTCTGCCAACACTGAGTCTAAAACATTTTAATTATAAAAAATACAAAGTCTGATGTGGCAACATAATTGCGTACTAGTAGGTCAGTATGACTAATATTTTAATGATCAGAGTACCTTTGGTATGAGTGCATAACCATTACCAGACAAATATTTTTTTGGATATTTTATTTTCTTAAGATTTAGAACAAACTGTAAGGCCTACACCTGCTCATCACAGGAAAAGTAAACACCACTTTTTGGTGGTTTGCGTTTTATTTGCAGCTGCAGCATTTTTGATGTACCTACAGATTAGGAAAACAACAATTTCATGCAATAACAGAAAATTAACAATGCCTATAAACCTGGACTTTATATTTTATTCTTCTACAAAACACATCTCATTGATTTGATTTAGCCTGCGTCTTCAGAATTTCAGGAAGAAGTGAATACTTTTCATGGGGATTATCTTTGTTATGTTTGTTTGATGGTTTTTAACTAATTATATGTTTTTCAGGGACTATTTGTTTAATGCCATTCAGACACTACCTTGTGTGAAACGAAAAGCAGACTGGGCCCTCCAGTGGATAAATGACAGCAAATCCACATTTGGTAAGGAAGACATGTCATGTAAACATCATATCATACACTGAATATAATGAGAAACTCTGACCTACAAGAGCTTTCCATGTTAGGGGGTTTATAATAGTTTTGATGAATTTTTTCTCTCAGGGGAAAGACTTGTGGCTTTTGCAGCTGTGGAGGGTATCTTCTTCTCTGGCTCTTTCGCTGCCATCTACTGGCTCAAGAAGAGAGGCCTAATGCCTGGCCTTACCTATTCCAACGAACTGATTAGCAGGGATGAGGTTAGAGGAATTCACAAACAAAACGTTTTTAGAGTCTTTTCTGTTGAAAGAACTGCTTAACTATATAATCTGATATCTACATATTACAATATTGCTACTTTCCAATTTACATTTACAAGTTAAACATGACATTTTTGGTGTCACTTCAGGTCGCTTGAGCTATTGTCTGCATTAGCTGTAATATCACTGCTGACCTGTTCAACTATTCAGTGCATGAGTATGAGCTTCACCCATGGCTGACCTCTCTGGTTTTACATCAGTTGTAATGACATTTACATTGATGTGTGCCCTAGGGCCTGCACTGTAACTTTGCCTGCCTGCTGTACAGCTACTTGGTAAAGAAGCCATCAGAGGACAGAGTGAACGACATCGTCACCAAAGCTGTTAGCATTGAGCAGGTCAGCTAATGTTGGATGGGAATATATTTAACACACACATTGTATATAGTTCTAATATACAATATATGTCTGCTTGTTTTCTGTACTGACTTGTTTATATTGGTTCTCATCAATGTAGTCAAAGGAGCTTTGAAGTATATACTCTTTTTACTTTCCTTTCTGAGTTTGAAAAACTGTAAATGCATAAACATATCATCTTTGGTGTTGCAGGAGTTTTTGACTGAGGCTTTGCCAGTGGATCTCATTGGAATCAACGGTTCTCTGATGAAGCAGTATATTGAGTTTGTGGCTGACCGGCTTCTCACTGACCTTGGACTGGCTAAGGTGATTAAATCTATTTTATTAAATCATAAAATTGATTTGAATGAGAATTCACTTTTAATTTCTGTATACTTTGGTAATATATTTTTTATAGTTTAGTAGTGTACCTTTAAAGCAGTGGATACTATGAAGTTTTACTGTAAAATTTATATTTTTGTATAACATTACTGTATAGCTTGAAGCTTTACATATTAATCGACTAATGATTCATGTGTATTTTAATAAAATCAAGATGCGCTACTATTTTGGGCAACATTGTTTTACTATAAACTTCTCATAACTTCTTTTTTATCTTTACAAGGTTTATAAAGCAGAAAATCCTTTTGACTTCATGGAGTCTATTTCACTAGAGGGGAAAACCAACTTCTTCGAGAAACGGGTAGCAGAGTATCAGCGATTTGGAGTCATGTCAAGCATGACAGACTGTGAATTCACTCTTGATGCAGACTTCTGAAACAGAGATTATATTCTGTTGTATAAATATTTTTACAGTAGACCTATTTATTTATTTTGCTTGTGCAGATGCTGTCAAAAAAACAAACTGCCATCTGATAAAACTTACATTACCAGCACAGCACTGAAGAGTATTAAGTTAAATACATATAAACTAGGTAAGAAGGAGCAGTTTGTAAGTCATTGATACTTAAAGATGGAAAACATCTGTAATACATTTTATGGTGTCTGCAGTTGTAGGTGCTGGTTTCTATGCTCAACTGTTTTAAAATTTGTCATTTTTCATGTACAATGAAATGTAAACTGACAGTGAGGTTTTTTTGTGTGCAATAACTTTTAGTGAGGCAACGTTTGTTCAATAACAGGGCAAAGTTTTCAAATATGGGTGATGGTTTATGGTCATGATTTGTGTATGACAAACTTTCTGCCTGACTCTCAAACGGCTCCAATAAAAAAGGGTAAATGAACTTTGTGCTGTATATTGTACTCTGTACTGTAGTTTTACTGAGGTTTCTCCAACAGTCAGATTAGATTAGCCACTCCTTCGTGTGTTAGCATACGGATGCTGACAATGATAGCTAACAGTTAGCTAACGTTAGTGATTTAGGAAGATGGCTGGGGACTTGCAAGGTTTTGCGCTGGAAAAAGCCGAGCTGCTTTCCAGCCGTTTGAAGGAACTTCTGAATTCGGGACAAGGTTATGTTCGTGCTCAGTTCGGGGTGGATTTGGGTCTGAAACCCGAGCTGTACCCGACATGGGTCATCCTGAGTACGGCCGCGGTGGGTCTGCTGCTGATACTGTGTTTGTCCTGGGCCGCCGTCTGTGGCGGTGTGCTTGTCGGGAAAAAGCGGGGATCCCCGGTCACCCTTGGCAGCGGTGAGGCTGTCAAGGCCAGTTTTTCTAAAGCTGCTAAGCCAGAAGAACAAAAGAAAAGAAACAAAAAGAAAACTCCTGACAAGGTACGGCAGGCAGAGCCAACATGCTTTCGATTTACAATGGGTGAATCTGTGGGTGAATGTTTATTTGTGTTTCTGTAAACAACTGACGCTAAATAAAAGTGTTCAGTTGGCTAGCTGTTAGCGTACATTATACATTTATCCCCGTTGTAATTTTAGCAGTGACTGTCGCCGAGTTAAGATTAGCTAGCTAACCCGACTGCCGCTAACGCAGCATGAACTAGCGTTAATGTTAGCGCTGCAGCACACTTTGTTTACACAACATAAGTTAAGCTTTCTGTGTGTCCTATTTACAAATGACCAAAATAAACCCGTTAGCTAATGATACAGCGAATCACAGTGCCTTGTTGGCGAAAAGGGTTGCTATTTAGCAATGTGCGTAGCCTAGCAACAAGCCCCGCTAAATGATCTTTAATGCTTTAGTTAAAATATTATGTCAACATTTAAGATAATATTTGTGTTGTAAACTATTTAATCCACTAACTAACCTAATCGTATCAGTATCATAGTGTTTTAAAAGCCCCCAATCCTTGTATCAGCTTTTTTTGAAATGCATATGTGAAGTATACTGCAAATTCATATGTATTATGAAAAACCACATAATTAACACTGAAAGTCAACTAGATTATTCTGCCATATTTAAAAGACTATGTTTGCTATGTTATTGGATCATCTGCCACAAGCTGCTTATCTTGTTTCTTTATTTGTCACCCAGAAGACTCACTCAAATGGACAACCAGTGGCAATATCTCAAGAGGAAGTTAAAGTGACTGAGGCGGTTTCCAAGTTGTCCCCAAAGATCAAAACTGAGAAGGTACGTTTGAGTAGCTGCTGCCAAAATTAAGAGGACCCAAAATCATTGGTTATTGGTAAGCAGAGCAGCCACTATTTTGCTTAAGCCACTTCTCTTAAAGTTGTGTGAGACAGTTTTTGTTTTTTGTTTTTTTTGGTGAAATATTACTGAAACCCTGCTGTCACTCCTCATGCGATTTGCCAGTGAAGCACATCTTCCATCAAAGGACAACAAAGTTACATGACTGCAAGTATTATAACTGTTGTGTTATCCTCCGTGCTTTCCTTCATACAACTTTTATTTCTGTCTGTCACCAGGTGCATGAGGTACATCCCCCAGTGCAAGCGAAAAAGAACAAGAAAAAAAACAAGACTGATGTGAAACCAGTCCAGCATGTATATACAAATGATGGAAAGGAACCTGATGATGGTAAGATTCAACAGTTGTAGGGGAAATTTTATAACTTCTCATTTTCAAACTGATGTTTTAGTTCTTCCCATGCAGAACCTATCCCTCAAATTATTAATACTTACATCCTTTTATGTCTCATCAGTTTTGGTTAGCCTCACTTACACTTACCCTATCCATTTTCTTTTGTATTCACTCTCCTAATTAAGTAATCAACCAAATTGTATTTATTATTACCTGGCACACACCAGATCACCTAACCATTCATTGTTTTTTGTGTGTCCAAAAGGTGCATGGGAGACCAAAATCAGTAACAGAGAGAAGAGGCAGCAGCGTAGGAAGGACAAGGGCCCAGAGGACTCTGGTAGCCCTGGAGGTGTTGAGGCCCCAAAAGCCCGTGTGGCAGCACCTGTTGCCACAGCACCTACCAATACTAAGAGGAACAGAGGAAACAATGGTATGTATCTAGGAAGGATTGACTGTATTTAGATGTGAGAGTATAGTCGAGAGTCTAGAGAAGTCAAATATTTGTTACTTTCATTAAAATGTGATGGAATTGTAGTTTCCTTTAAACACTGTATGTAATTAACATGTATTGGATATATAATATAATAACACGATTTGTGTGTGTGTGTGTGTGTGTGTGTGCGCATATACATATATATATTAGTATATTGTTAAAAACAATTTACTCATTCTCACCAACTTGAACAAACAAGTTATCTTGAATTTAATATATGCATAGTTTTTTCAGATTTTTTTTTTCTTTTAGATTCCCAGCGCTCAAGAACCACTGGAAAGGCAGATGCAGCCAGTGGAGCTGGTAAAGACAAAGATGACACATTTTTTGTCTCTCACTTGAAAAAAAAACGTTTGTGAATTCCCCCTTTTTTGACTGCCTTCATTGTTTTGCTGAGTAAAAATTTGTTAATTTTATAAAGTGGTGCATTAATCAACGATTTGGTCTAAACACCATAACCTGCTTTCCATTGAAAAACTTTATTTACTTTAATTTACTTGGTCAAAAATCCAGGACAAACTTGACTAACAAGGGCTGCCTGTCTGCATCCTTAGTGTCCCCAAACTTGAGAGAGGAGCCCTCAGTTAACGGTGGAGGATGGGCTGGCATTTCCTTAAAGCTCCCTGGTCAGATGGGTGCTGTGGAGAGCGTCAAGTGGACTACAAGTTCCTCAGCTCCACATTACAGAGGTCCAGCTGAGCCCCAGCGTTGGGGAAAGGAGACACAAGGTACCATCTCAACTTGCACAGACCTTTTTAAACCACAAGTACAAGTGTTGAAATAAGATTTTTATTTGTTTTGGGTATACTATACACATTAGATTTGAAATTAAACAGTGACTATAATTAAAGTGTTGACTTTGAGCTGTACAGCTGTTTGGGAATCATCACATCCACACTAAGTGAACTTTGTATTACTCATAATACCCCTTTTCCACTAAGTCAGTTCTAGTGCTGGTCCAGAGTCAGAGCCTAATTTCAAACATGTTCTTTGCGTCTTGACTACCAAAGAACCAGGTCTCAGCCTGATTCAAGAGTGGTACCAACTGTTTGCTGGCCTAGAACCAAGAACCACTGGCGTCAAGGGCTGGGGGATTATTGCGACCTAGGATCAACCACAATGTTGTGGCTTTCAATAATTAAAAAAGAAAACCACTGAACAGTCCCAGTTTTGACCGCTAAATTTTAAAACGGGTAAAAAGGTACAGCAATACTGAGATCATTATCATTTAAAATAGCCAGTCCAACTGAGCCATGAGTTAATATTTAGTAATTTGCTTTCACTGTCAAGGGAAAATCTAAATTCTCAACTAACACAGCCCAAATAAAAAGACTTAAAAAATGTATCCTCTGAGGGTTTATTTTCTGTTGGAGACTCCTTTGTTCTTTTAGTGTATGTCCAGCTCTCGTATGTAATGTGACAGCTCTCGCATTAAACCATTTAGGCACAATTAAATAATAACAAAGGAAAGTGGCTTTTATTATACTAAATCAAGGCTACATATTTACTCTGATTTAGGCTTGTAGGAAATCCTTCAAATCTCTATCAACATTGTGTGTAGGCATCAGTAGAAGACCAGAACAAGTGGCACAAACATATTAATCCTTATATCAGCTACAATACTTAAAAATAAAAAAATATATAAAATTGTTGTTGATACTATATCTGTGCTCCTTGTTTGTTTGCTGCACATTGTTTGTGTGTTCTCATCAACAGCTTGGAGTGGCATTGATGGTCGGACAAAGACTGACCTCAACCCTGTGTCATTGTCCATTCTGGGACTAAATAACAAAGGTTTGCATTGTGATTAACTCTCAGATTTATGACACCACTTTAACAGTGTTTTACTTAAGTAATTTGGGTTTTTTACAGTTTTTATTTGCCTTTTATGTTTCAGAACCAATATCAAATTCAGTCGAGCTACAGTGGAGAAACCCACCTGACGCTAATGATGAGTGGTCCGGATTCAGTAAGTGTTTCAGATGCCCATCCCACATACCACCCTGTGCTAAACAACTTCAAATACTACTGTATCTAAATTGTGTCTGGTGGCATGAATTTTGTAGATGGAATGGCAGCAGACCCCAGCTCTGACTGGAATGCCCCAACAGAGCACTGGGGAAACTATGAAGAGCCTCCTGTGTTGGCGTCACCAGCCCCTCTGCCGAAGCCGAAGGAACAGCCTGTGCCTAACAAGGTTTTGTTCTCTCTTCAGAGCTTCCATGTGACTGTTTTTACTGTATACGCCAAGGCCTGAAAATCGTATAACATGTGAAGTAATCTTTACAAATTCAGTATTTTGCATTATTCATCCCAAAAGCACTTAATTGATTGATCTTGATCAAATCAACTGAATAATCTGCAGTGTTTCCTCTAGGTTTTTAGCGGGTCAAACTTTTTGCAGGATTAGCCCCTGTTCTCTTTCCCTAACGGTGACACGCGTCAAACCCTCAATTACTTTCTGGAGTGAAACATCCTTGGTTATGATTCTGGTTTTGTATTTTTGCAGCGGTTACTGTATATTTTTTAAATATGCAGTCCTTTATATATGAAGTTAGCGCACAGAAGTTCTCACTGTGAAAATGTTCATATGGAAGCTTTTACGAGCTATCTCCAAACGCACAAGAAATAATTTTTACATACAGCTGGAAGATTTCAGACTGTAGAAATATATTATTTAATGCTAGAAACATGACAACAACATAACAAGGAAAATGCACTTAAGTCAGATAGATGGTGATGCGTGATACAGAGATCAGAGGAGACTGAACGTGACCTTATAGAGGCAGAATTGACGCCGTCATGTAAATACGATAAATAACATGAGGCTGTTGAGTTAGTTTACCCTAAAATCACTTGTGATCTGGTGCTGTACAGAAAATCAAATTAACTGTTTTTGTTATGGTAGGTATCAGAGGACGAGAAGAACATAGAGGATCCCTCTGGGGGAGCAGCCAAATCTAAGAAGAAGAGAAAAAAGAAGAAGAAAACAGAAGAGGAGGCTGCATCTGAGGCTCAGGTAAGAAAACATGTCAGATTACCGTATATTTTTAAATATATATATTCACATTAAACGAATGCCACCATTTTCCCTGTATTATTGCTGTTACATTTGTTTGGTAATAGATGGCGAACCCAGCACTCCTGGTCAATGCAGTTCCCAAACCCCAAGAGCTTCCTGTGCTGCCTCCCAAAAAGCTGAATCCCAGCTTATCCTCATCTCAGAGTAGGTGTTTAAGCAGTTCTTATTCTCAATCTGTGATTACTCCAGTGAGGAGAAATGTCACACAAATAAAGTAGATCTATATAGTGTATCAGCAGTATAACAATAACTACTCCTCATGTTTATTCAATCATTCTACTTTTCCATAAATTTATTTAAAACACAGGCCGTGAGATGGTTTAAAATACTAATAATAATATGTATTTTTTATATTTTTATTTACTTTGTAATCTTCATGCAGAGTCTGAGCAGATTGTGGAGCCTCCAAAGGCCACAGAGAAGAAAAAGGCCAGAAGGGAAACATGAAATCACATCACCGCTCCAAACAAGCATATGCAAATGATTGTCAAATGTGTCACATGCAATAATTGCCAGGTACAGAATTTCTTTCTGAGGTACATTACCAGTTAATCAGTTACCAAAACAAAAAGAAAACGAGCAGGGGACATCATCTGCTGGCCTCAATATAGTGATGAAATGTAGTCCTATGGACTGAAATCTTAAATAATTTGCACTATTTGCTACACTGCAACCAGAGTGAAGTCTCAGGACAGGCAGACTTGCAGTGGAGGTACATGTTAATGTAATTTTTTTAATAGTGTTTTTTTTCCTCCAAGAATGGATATAATTGTTATCCCAAACATATTTACAGTTATTTTTTTTATTTTGTCATACAAAGATTCAGTTACAAGAGAAACAAACATTTTAACACCCCGAGATGTTGCACTTTGTTTTGTTTGCCTTGCTGCTGTCATTATATCGATTACTGAAAAGTGTGAGAACCAGCTGCATGACATTGGTGGTCACAGATCAGTTTGTAGGAGTGCTGTACATATTTAATTTTTTAATACAACACACTCATGTTATATGTATGTTGGAAAAGTTATGTGATCACTGTGATCATCACTGTGATGACCCTTCTAGACACCTTTTGTGCAACCATGCATTTTAGTGAAGCCAAGTCAAATTATCTTAGTACAGTAACACATTTCTTGCCGAACTGTGACACACAAACCACCGGTAAAGTGTAACGACTCTACAGAAGTATCACTACACAACAAGTATGAACAAGAGAAATTATCACAGTGACCTGTAACCATTTCAACATACAAATTACACGTTAGCATTGTGGAAGAACAGACCTAATATTCTCCAAAACTCAAAAATCTTCAACTACAACTACTCCAACCAAGAGCCGCTGCTACTGCCTGTAGCTGGTGTAGTTTATAAAGATGCAATTACAGATGCAGTTTTACAGCAGAAAAACGTATCATGGCCATACAAACTTTTCCTTCTCTCTTCTCCTGTAACATAGTCCATCGGTACATCTTTGTTCTTACTGCTTAACGGTTGTGCTAAAATATGGTTATATACGCAACATTACAGTTGAAGGGAGGAAGATAAAAAGACACACAAAATGTTTTGAAACTATACTATATACTATACTAAATCTGGTAATTGTCTTAACCCCAGCACTAAATTTGGACATTTTAAACTGATTTGGTTGACACTGGTAGTTCTATTTAGAGATCAGAGTAACTGATACCAGCCACCAGGAGGCACTGTAATGTGAAGTTAGGAGATGGATTATCCCATAAAGCAGCATCATTATCAAGTATTGTCTTTCTGCCTTTTTAATTCTGTCTCTGTCTTTATCTGGCTATACTCTGTGCTGGCTTTACTAGACACTTAATGATCCTTTCTGCACTGTATATGTTTTTTTAACAACACTTTGTTCCAGTTTTTGTGCTAGAAAAAGCCATGCCATATGTACAGATCGTAAGGGCTTTTTCCAGGTCTCTGATTGCACTGTGCAAAAGGCTGTATTGAGTTCCTTTTGATGTTGACATCTTCTTGCCGAATGTGAAATGTAACTATTTTTTTTGTTTGCACCTGACTTCCTGGATTTATGACTGGGGGCAGGGTTTTTAATGTAAATTGAGATTGAAGACATACATTAAGAATGAAACGGAGCAGCTTTAATTCCACATCAGAGTTGTTTTTTAGCAAGATACAAACACAGTTACACATATATAAAAGGAATTTAATTCTATTGCCTTAATTTGTAGATGTGTAGAAAGTGGATTGGCATCCTTTTTTATAGTTCCCATCCAGTTGAAAATTTTGATGTCGAGTTAATTTCATCTTGCATGACTTTGATAATAGTTCTTGTGTACATTAAATTAAATTAATGATCATCTGCTTTACATGTTAATACTTGGTCCTGGAGTACCACTGAGTGTATGTACTATTGCAGCTTTTTTAAGGAGACAAAATGCAGCTTTTCTGTGGTGTCCGATCTAGTGGACGTTAACACAAGTCTGTTGATTGGCAAAGAGCCTTAGTGCATTGAGGTGTTGATCAGCTGGTGCGTAATTGTTGGTAGACCTCAAAGAACAAAATCAATGTCGCTGTGGCTTCAGGTGGCCTTTTTTCTTAATTTTTACTGATGATTAGGATGATTCAATCAATGTATTTATATACTTGTCTCTTTAAAATTATTTTTGTGAATGATTTTGTTTATTGAGGAGATACAAATGATATTTCTATGTTTGTTTGGTAAAGATATTAAATAAATGAGAAGTGCTCGATATCACCTTGTTACAGAATTTGTGTTGTTTTAATAGTAGTAACCCCATGCTCTGTTATTGTGCTTGGAAGAGAACTTTAGAGTGATATTAAAAATATAAAGAGCTAAAAGTAATAATTTGAAAGATCATATTAACTCTCAAAGGCTTTATCAGAAAGATAACGTTAATGAAATTGGTCTGAAGAAGCACTGATAGTTTTCCCTATTCAACTCATGTTTTTGTTCCAAATGATAAAGTGTGAATGAGAAGAATATTCTTTCAGCAGAACTCACACAGACAATACTGATAATGAATGATGATTTCTCATGTTCGTCTGGCATGTTGTTTTTATGCTTTCTGTCCAACTTAACCCAAATCTGTTCATACAACAAGAATTCACTTAATTTAGTTTGGTACAAATCTGTGTCAGCAGCCAGGCCTGTGACAGGCTCCTGAGGTCAAACTGCCGTCATAGTCAATGTGGCGAGGCAGTCGCGTGGCACGCTTACAGAGCCTGACCTCCTTCGCCTCATCTCTCTCTCTCTCTCTCTCTCTCTCCATCCCTTCTCTCTCAGTTCATTTAGGATTTATCTAGTTTTTAATCTCTCACAATCCCTGGCTCACTGTCCATTCAACTTCAATTCACGTTTTTATCATCACGATTTTTTTTGTTGTTTGATTTAGATTTTTGTTCTCCACTGCAAGTGGATTGTTGTACTTTATTTTAATTGTGTATATGAAAGGCAGAAATAACAATAGAGGTTACTCTGTAATGGAAGGCTCAAAGCCCTGTTATGAAAATCACTTGCTAATGCCGTTATAAAAATGATTGATCTCAAGTCCCTGTGTCTGACAAATATATATATAGTCTCATCCTGAAATAAGTCAGTAGAATCTGGCAACATTATGCAGTCAAACTAATATATCTGTGCTCTCCTGAGTGGGATTTTATTTTTCCCCAGTAAGTCTGTGAAAAAGGATTATAGGGATTTGTATTTCCGGTCATTATGTCAGAGCCCTTTCTACACTTCAAAAAATACTGTTTAATAATTCAAACGGTAACAGTGACTGGAAAATCTTTAAGGTTGTAAAAATGTATCATAAGTTTGAGATGTTCTCTTCAAATTGTGTTCCAGCATTTAAAGTGGGGGCAGTCTGGTCAGTTTTAAGTCATGGCAGGAGAGGAAAATCCCTTAATGTAACGATGATGCAGTCCACCCACCAGGGCTTAGAGATGCAATCACTGGCCCATCTGTCCGGTTTGGTGCAGCTTGTTTGCACACACAGAGACGAGAACTGGTTTCTTTTTCAAACCCTGGAATAAAACAAAACTCACGGATCTTTAGCCATTTGTTTAGTTTGTTTTTATTTAGTTAAATTATCTCACTAAGTTACCATGTGAATCGTCTTCTGTTAAGAAAGAGTCGAGATATATTATCTTGATACTACTTGGCCAGCCTGTCTAATTTTAACTATTTGCTTAATGAGAAGGGTTGAAACAGCTGCATTGGAGTACGACCAGATTAACTTTATATGGGGCCTTGGAGCTTCATTTAACTCATTCTCCCTTATGCAGGAATAATAACTGTGTGTGTGTACATTTGTTAAAAAAGAAATTAATGTACATACTGCAAGCACAATATTTTGTTGCTGAAACCTTCTTCGTATGTTTCTGTCCTAGGCATCAAGTTCCCCAGGGCCCTTGAAAGTCCCAGGTTTAATTTACATAAACTTGAATTTTAGTTTTTTAAATTTGAACCACATAAAGGCAAGGTTCATGTTATTTATTTTCAATAACTATTTATTAGTTTGACAATTCAAATAATCAGGCTTTATTGTCATTGATCACATTTACATGTTAGAACGAAATTTGATCTCAGCATGTGTAGGTATTGTTATTATAAGAGATGTAGGGAAAAGTAGAACACGTTGTATATGGAGAAGGTGGATCTTCTAAATGTTGGCACCTTTTCTTTTTTTAAAAAGAGTTGAATAATTAATCATCTGTGAGTAAGTGCGTGAATGAAATATCTAGTGAGTACAAAGCGTTTCGTCCCCACCAGCAGCATCGTTCCCACCTCCACCGCTCAAACCCTCCGCTGGTCACGTGACTTCGGGATGAACCAGATTAACGGCTGTGTGTGTTTGCACGGACTTCACTTGCGGAAACGGGCGAACATAGTCGGAGACATACGCTGGATGTGGCGGTCCTAGCACCTATTAACACCAACTGCACGGTCGTTTTCGGACGCTGTAGCCTCTAATAATTCATTTTCGGCAGCATTCATGAACTAGTTTGAATTTCAGAGCAGGATAAAAGATGATTTCGCCGTGGGACCGGTGGTACTCGACGAGCTGCTGCCTCTGCTGCCATGTCCGGACGGGCACCATTATTCTGGGAATATGGTATATGGTAAGTCATATTTATCAGGAACAGATATCCTTATCTAACATGCCTATATATATGGAATATCACGACGATACGTGTGATTAAATATGAAGTGCCACTGAGTTTTGAGCTGCGTTACATTAGCAAGCAGCTGTTATTCGGCTCATTTTTGATTTGCCATTTTGGAGATGTCCTTGGTTATAACGTTGGATAAAAGTATTAATGAATTACAACGGCAATGCTTCTTTATTTTTCGCCCACTTTGCTATTTAAGCCTTCCTTTTTTTGGCTATTCTGATATATTTTAATCACAATTTGAAAGTAGTTTAGCGGCTATTTAACAGTTAAATTTCCCTTGAGCTTCACTTTTTGTTGTGCTGAGATGATAAACCTACCAACACATCACATTTGATTTATCCTAGATTTCTTCACATATCATATATTACTTCACATATGGACTTAGTTCTGCCACTACAGACGGGATAGAAAGTTTTAAACATAGCTCTGTAAGCCTGGTAATTTCTTGACCTTTAGCGTTAGTCCCCGTCTCTTTTACTCACCCCATCGTTGCTATTAATCAACCATGTAGTCAAATTAAGCACAAAGAAAACAACAAATACGTCAGACGAAAACAGTGATAAATACATGTATATACGTATATCTTGTGGTCATTTGTGTAATCATACTGGTTGGATAAATGTGGCATTGTCTCTAAGTCAACATCAGATTTGACCCCATTACTTAACTAATCAGTTGGAAACTAAATGAATCCACAATTTAAAATTACATTCTCAATGTAAGTTTATTTTAATCGGTGGCTTGGATTAAACTAGCTGTTTCAACCTTGTCAATTTGGGCTCTCTGTGCTTGAGTAGATTTTTCCATTATTCCCTGACCCAAATCACCACATCATGATGCTTCATTACAGTTTTCTCCAGTAAATCCGCTCACTATTTGGTCTGTCAAAAAACCTTTCTTCACCCCACCTTAACTTACGTTTTAATTTTAATGACATTTATATAAAAGCACGAAAAAGTCCAGAATTTTATTATTATTATTCGAATATACTATTTACCGAGCTTAATCCAACAATGTCAAAATGCTTGACTCCAGTGTGACAGCTAACATTAATACTGATTTTCATGTCCACACAGCTCATCAATGCAGTAGTCCTACTCATCTTGTTGTCAGCTCTCAATGACCCAGTTCAGTACCGCTACCACCTTACCAGCTCTGAGCTGGGCACCGACATAGATGTCATGGACGATGCAAGTGAGTTAAGCTAATCCCTCTGACTGTTGTGTGTAGTATACAAATAGTGGAATTATAGGATACGTTAAATCTCCATAAGAAAGACATTTTCTATTTTTGCACAAAAACTGAAAAGCATTAATCAATTACTCAACATAAAATCAATATGCAGCTATTGTGATGTTAAATCGAGTAGTTTTTCAAGAAAAAATGCCAAATATTTGTTTGTTACAGCTTCTCCTATGCGAGGATGTACTGTTTATTTCTCTGTTCACAGTCAACCCTGGCATTATGTAGTGTATATTGCTAGGGCTGTTTTATATGTCAGGTAACAATATTATTTCGATGCATCTTCCAGCTCTGCCAGTTAAAATCAGCAGCATGTCCACACACTGTAGCCTTGTGTGTTTCTGCAGCTCTAACATCACCTCTCCTTTCACCTCTGTCCTCATAATGCTGCTCTCAGCACAGATGTAGCAGAGTTGGCTCGACAGCATAGAGAACAAATCAGAGTGCATGTGTGTTTCCAGTGCTGCCCCTCCAGCAGCTATAATCATCATAGTCGATTCTGCAAGGTCACAGCCTCTGTCACTGGGTACTCTGATTCACAACAACTGCGCTGATCCTCCATTGGATTAAAACGTCCATCTTAATGCACTTGCACTCAGGCAACGTTATTATATATAGAGAAATCTAAAACTTTAAACTCTTTAAACTTGTAAGTGTATATAATGTGTGTCAGGTGATGTCTTTATTGATTATATATCATATGTGGTGACAAGGAATTAAGATGAAAGGGTATCATTATTTCCTGGGGCAGCACTGTGATATACTGTGATATATATAAGTGTAAGGGAAAACAAACTAGCATGATGGAATAATTACCTATTACATATTATTTCAGTTTATATTTTGTAATGAGGTTACATTTTATAACTTCATGAGGTGATAGTCAGTTTATTGAGCACTACACTGACAGTGACAAGTGTCGCGTCAGCCGTTTTCACAGCTGTACTGCAAGTGTGAGAAGGGTGTCACATTTTGTCAAATTTAGCATCACTTGCATAACAATTATCCATGTGCTTTCTCCAAGACAGATTAGGTGCTTAAAAATAGTGATGTTACTTAAGGTGCTTTGGTCTGTAAAAAAAGAAAAAAGAAATCCACATTCCTATGATGACTTTTAGGATTACATCAATAGATTCAAGTGTTCCAGCTGCTGTTCTCTGCTGGAAAACTAGATTATCTGTGCTCACACTGTTCTGTTTTATTTCTGCAGATATCTGCATAGCCATTGCAATATCCCTCCTCATGATTCTTATATGTGGCATGGCAACATATGGTGCTTACAAGGTACAGAAACATACAAATGAGATTCAAGCGTAAATGTAAACTTGAGAAACATTCTGGGTTTCTTCATCTTGTCCATTGTTCAATTTTTTCTGTACAGCAACATGCCGCATGGATCATTCCATTCTTCTGCTACCAAATCTTCGACTTTGCCCTTAACACACTGGTAGCCATTAGTGTGGTGGTTTATCCCAACACGGTGCAGGACTACCTTCAGCAGCTGGTGAGGACCATTTCTATTTTACACAAACACAGACCTTAATAATTTTTTCTTAAACTGCAGGTTTCTTTTGTTTGTGATAACTGCTTACTAGGTCAGATGCAAGGGTTAATGTTTCATCTGCTGAGCAACATTGCTAAAAAATGAGACATTCACTGAAAAAAGGCCACCCAGACATGAACACATTTATGCAGATTAGATGTCCATTTGAGACGCCTTGGTTGTTTAGGACTGAAAGGTTAAGTTTTGCCGAATGTAAAAAGGTTACTCTTACTTTGTGCCTTGCATTTCTCCTCATTGATTTTGCTTCACTCTTGACATTTATGTCTTTTTAAGTTAGCTCCCTCTCTTCACCTTTCTCCCTTTCTTCAGCCAGGGACATTCCCTTACAAAGAGGACATCATGTCCACCAACAACATGTGCCTAGTGTTTGCAGTCCTCCTCTTCATTGGCTGCATTCTCTCCTTCAAGGTAAGACTACATGGTCTCTGAATCACTCCAAATCCACTGAATGTCTATAAATCTACAGATGCACAGGAAAAGAGATGCACATTGTTCCTCGTAGAACAATCTTTTATAGAGTGATTCATCATATTGCATAGTGCCTATGGTAATTAAGTCTCATACAGCACATGTCTTGTTGCGTTCATTACACAGGTCATATGAACCATATGACTTGTGTAATGAATGTGAACTTTCCGATTATCAGTTTTCAGATATCAGTGGGTCAGGGAGAACAGGAAACCAACTCTTGTCAGGCTAGTCCCCCTTAATGCATGGATGATTCTCCAAGCATAGCTATGCTCTGGGGGCCTGGGATGAGAAGGGACACAAAGTTGCAGTCATCTGTACAATCAAATCAAGTTGTCTCTCCTCTCAGCTCAGATTGGAAATGTTCTCGGCAGAAATCCAGAGCCAGAGCTGCGGTATTATGATAGGAAGCAGCCAGTGGAAGACATGCTGCTGGACTCAGAGAGAAGAGTTATAAATGTCATGACTCAGAGAGCTTTTTAGCACATGTGGTAGTTGAATTGCTTATTGCTCCAAAATTCATTATTACGTTGTAGATCAAGTGGTTGTTCAAAGCATGTAATCTTGATTTTTGCGAGAAATCAATAGAACCCATTTTCTATTGATGCGTTGCACACACAGTACTGCATATATTTTTTATATATTTTATTTTATACTATTGATAGTTCAACCAGTCCCCTGGAAAAGGGCCAGATTTGAAACCTCAAAGACACATCCAGCTCTCAGTTCAAAGGCAACACCTGCTGAAGTTCATGCTAAAGCCAACATCCTCCACTTGACTGCACTTGTCATAAATGACACATACACACAGGCAGGAAGAACAAGAGCTGAAGAGAGAAGAGGAGGTAGGAGAAGAGAGTGATGGGGCAGAGAGGGAAATAAAGATAGATATAAGCTCTGATGAATAAAAAGAGACATGACTTATTCTAGACAGTAAATTTGCACCTTATAAAACAAAATGGTTTAGTTAAAATTGGGGAAAGAATAAAAGTTTATCTAGTTTATAAATTGAATGCATTGTTTAAATGAATGCAGAGGCAATGTTCAGCCCAACATAATAAAATGTACTACCTTAAGGAATAAAGACATAAACAAAATTATTAAATTTATGATCGCAATAACAATATGAAATGATTGTGCATTACTGTGCATCACATTGTGATTACCTAGCTGTACTCTTGGCTTTCCGTTTTTTTTGGATGCACTTACTGTTGGCAGAGATACCAACTCAGGAGGCTACTTACACACACACACACACACACACACAATAAACCTCGTGTTCATTTGCCAAGTGAGACAAACCTAAGCATCAGTGTAGGCAGAGTTGTACTGAAGCAAGAGATGACTGATAAGTTTCTTTTGAAAAAAATGTCAGAGCCAGAAGCAAAGGGCAACATTTTCCAAGAAAATGTCCAGACATAAAACTGTCCACATCCAACCATGTGTCCTTACCTGTGATGATTCTCACAGAGAATGAATGCCCAACTTAGATGAAATGATGAGATTATAGCAAGCAGCATCAGCAATAATGTAATGAAAAGAATGAAAAGTGGAGGCAGTGTTTGTTTAAGGTCGTTGTTTGTTCTCTGTTTTCACCTCCTGGGGGCAGGCCTACCTGATTGGCTGTGTGTGGAACTGCTACAGATACGTGAGCGGCAGGGGCACCACGGAGGTCCTGGTTTACGTCACCACCAACGATACCACGGTGAGTCCTCACACCCGCCTGCCAGCTTAAAGACGTACTAAAAAGCCCCCATGCTCAGATCCTATAAATGAGTATGAGGAGTCAAAGGTTGGGCTCAACATCTGCAAGCGTTTGCTGAGCTGTACTAAAATATAGACTATTTTTTGTTTATGTTATTGCAGTTCAATGAGTTGATACCACTAAATTTACAAGGTAAGGATTGTAGGCATCATTTTTATGTTCATATAGCTTGATTTGCATTTAGAGCAGCAATTTATAGTCTGCCAAAGAAAAGTGTTTTGTTTTTTTTTATAAAAAGCCCTCATTAGCCTCAGCCTCAGACTTGAGAACTTGTACTTGTAAAGATGTTAGGATGTAAGATGTGATTATAAAATGGGTTTTAGAACATAGAGTAGTTTACAGTGCTAGAACAGTGTATACAATACATTGTACTCATTTCAGTGAAAGGGTTCAGGATATGATGATGTTGGGCCGAGTAACAATCTAGTGTTGTCACAGGTACAGTTAATGTCAGTGAAGTGATGTTGCTGCTGTGAGTAGAAGTACAGTAGATGCTTCAGGTTCCCCTGAAGTGTGATTGGGTGGCTGGTTAGTCATGTGTTGTCCATCCCACATGTCCCCCTCAGTGTTGACTCAGGCTTTGATAGGCTTTAGCGTAGTCACGGTTTCCACTTGTCTGTTGGTCTGTAATCCTCCACACTGATCCATAAGACAATAATCTGTCTCACATCCACTGTCGTCTCAATACGTAGCACTTCATCTGTCAATTTGTCCTTGTGTTCACTGCTGACGTTTTTCACCTTGTGAAACAGACTCTACAGGCAGGAACTAATCCATCAGGGTCTGGTATCATATTGTGTATCATGTGGCCTTGGATCAAGGCACCATGGATGTGCTTCAGTCTGATTTGTTCCGAGCAGCCAGGGCATAGAGGAGAAAAAATATGTTTTTTTTAGGGAAGAATAATACCTCCAAGAACATTTCTGTTTTATGCTCCATTTTATTTATTTATGTATTTTTTTATATTTACTGTTGTCAGTTTCACAGGTCTATTTTGTGTATTTTATTAATAAAATATGCCTGCTGTATGTGTCAAAATATTTAAAATATACTAGTAATTTTACATTGCCTAACAGTCACTGTGACTATTAAATTATATATTATACAAGAAAACAAGTATAATTAACTTCCTATCTGTAAATGTCTTCTGGCTAGAATCAGTAATTATTGCTTGGCAAATAGAAATGTAAAATATGTGTGTATCTATATATGGATATGCTTGTATTGTAATATGTATTCTTAAAAATGACATCACATTAATTAGGAAACCAAGAAAACATTTGAAATAAAAAACAAATCAAATTAGGTAAACAGCTGAAATATCTAGGTCAAAGTGTAGGCTGCAGGACAAGCAGTGGGAATTTTAATTAGAGTATCAGGAAACACACAGTATCTAAATATCTGTGGCACATGGTTAAACAGCTCTCATATTGGTCTGAATAGTGACAGTATGTTTTTGTCATAGCGTTTCCTCTCCCCACACACAGTGCTGAATGAAGAGAGCACTCCCATCTATTTTTACTATTAGAAAACCAGCGGTGTGTCCAAGTGGCTTTCTACAGCCTCGAACATCAAGTCCCGGGCTGCTTATCTGCCGTGCTTTTATTTAAATGCCATTAAAATGCACTCTCTCTTCTTCTCTCTCTTTCTCTCTCTCATTCTCTCTCTCTCTTTTCTCCCCCTCCTTTTCCTCCTCCTCTCCTCTTTATATATCTCTGTCTGTCCTCCTCTCTTCTTCTGGACATGTTGCATAATTGTCTGCTTGTCCGCTTCATTTCAAATCCTCCCCATGATGTGCTCTCTGGGCCTCCCTGACTGTTTCACAATTCCATCCCCTCGGAGCATATTCTCTCTCTCTCACTGAATTAGCAGCAGGGCTGGTTTTATAACACTGTTTACAGAGAAAGACCTCTAATGGAGAGAGGGCAGTGTGGCCTACAAAGCACAGAGGTGTGTGTGTGTGTGTGTGTGTGTTATCCTTCCTGCTAGTGATGCCTTCTATAGGGCTGGGGCATAAAGAGCATGAAAGATGAAAAGGAAACTGAAATTACTCATTTTTGAAATTATTAGTGTCCAAACTGTCCGCGGTATAGTTCCTTAAAAAAAATCCACTATAGAACAAAAACGTCCACGTCAAGTTTATCTGCTGTTTGTCTGGAGTTGGGTCACAGTGGCTGCAGGTTCTGCAAAGGTCAACTGGTCACATGTGACAACACAGACATGTTATGAAGTCAAAAAATGTACTAAGTAATGGAAGTTATAGATCTGGAATTTGAGTCAGATTAATTTGCTGACAGTTGATAAAACTACACATTGTAATAGTCTTGTTTTAATTCTGTTGTTTTACTTATTGTTATTTTGTTATTTTAGTATGGATGCTGGAGCTGACCTTTTTTTTTTTTTTTTTGGTTTTCTGCTCAGGTTCTGCTGCCACCATATGAGGAAGCTATCGCCATCCCATCTAAGGAGCCTGCTCCACCCAAGTACATGCAGTCATGAGATGTTCTCGCTGCTGGACCCCAATCCTCCCTGCCCACGTCTCTTTCCTACAGCAGGACCCCGCTGTCTGGATCGTGCTAAATGAGATAAAACAATGTCTTAGATTCTGATTTTAGACTGGACTCCCACCAACCTTAGATTACTCTGACTATAAGCCAGTATTGACATCATCAACTCCGCCTCCTCCCAGTTCCCACCCCCGGTTGTTGTGAGGTGTTGTCCTTCCTTCCTGTCCTACTCCAAGAATATTCCAGTACCTCTGACACTTCTACCTACCACCATCACCAACCCTCCCTCTTCAGCAGCTGGGGTCCCCTGGCAGTATCTAAACTCTTGCACACCCTGAACTCTCTGTCCCGACTTAATTTGCACTCTTCTTTGAGTGAAACACATACCCCTGGCCACCAACTTTCAATCCCCCTCAATGCTGTGAATTTCCCTCGTGATCTTCGTCTAGAAACAAACTACCTGAAAAGAGCTAGCGACAGAAAGTGAGAAGGAAAGTCGATTGGTTATGCAAAAGCACCTTTTTCATAAATTGACAAATTTCCTTCAATGAATGTAATGTTGGGGTGTTTTTTATGACTTTTTTTCTAAAACAGTAAAAACTGAAAGAAAAAGAAGTGAGTAGTGAAAGGTTTCCTATTGTGATAAAATATTATTTGTGTACTAAAGTTTGTCCTGCAGGAAGTTCTAGTGATAATGGTTTTTTGACCACTAACAGCTCTGTCTTCCTTCTGTCTGTGTGTCTGTTAACCCATTGACTTCCACAGAAAACCTTGTTCACCCTTTGATTTCCAACGCAATATGCCAGTTTGCCTTTCTGTCCATTTCCTGTTCCAAGAATTTAGACTGACATTAATCATCCTGTGAAATACTTTATCACAAACATTATTGATTCACACATTCAAAAAGGCAACACATATAAAATGTGTAAACATGTGAGACATCTGGTAAGTTTATGTCGAGTTGCAGCATCAACTGTGTCTTGTGTTTTTTACATGGATCATTGTGTAGAATATTTTTAGCTGAACTAACTTAGCTGGACTGAGGGCATTTCCTATAAAGACAGCATTTCATGCTGCTGTACCTGCAGACTGTGTGTCTATGTTCGTGTGCTTACATCTCTGTGCGTGACATTACAGTGTAAACATCTAAGTTATTTTATAGGTTGTGACATTTCTTTTGCACATGCAAAGTGATATGTTGAGATATTTCCTGTGCTGGTGACATTTTTGACGTTGACAATGGATGAAGAAAGCATTAATTTAGAGTAGCACAAACTCTACATATACTCAAACTCTACTTAAACAGTGCCCAAGCTTGTCTTTTACCTAGAATTAATCAGGCAGCATCGGTTGAGCATTATTATGGCATTGTGGAACAAAAAATATTACATATACCTAATCCTATTCTTTCCTAAAATTCTGAAGTAGTATTTGATATTAACAAAAAAAGCCTATGCAATAGTTAACAACTTCTTAGAAAAAAACTATGAAGTAGTATTCTATTTAATACTAATACTATAGTTGGTGAAGTAGTCATTTGTTAGCTCCTTCATCTTTGTCTCTGTGTGAATTATGATCCCTGCTTCTGCAAATCCAACAAAGCTGAAAATGAAATTGCACTTTAAAGTCAGTGTGAGCTCACTGAAAACTGTATTTTATTCATCTTTATCATGTTATGCTGTAGCTGAGTGGTTCTGATATGACCAGCCACCCGTGACTGCATGATTCAGGCTTCTGCATCACGACATACATAAATCAATATTTGTGTTGTGGGACTAAATGGCTGCAGTTCCAACAGATTTTCATGTTGTTGAATTTCAGCTGAGTTGTGCAGGTTAGAGGAGAAAGCTTGTATATGGACCAGCGGCTGGCCGATGCCTCATTTTATTGGAATCACTGAAGACTGTTCTCTTATCGTTTCCTGCTCGCACATCCTCTTGTTGGATCTGCAGGAGCTTATGTCTTTGATTCTGAATAATAAAAAGCAAAAGCAAATCTGTGTCTGCAGTTGGATTTTTTTTATTTTACTTTTAGAGTTGTGTTAAAAAAAACTCTGAAAAGCTATTTGAGTTTATGGAACATTTTACTTAGCTAATTATTTGAGGAAGAAAATTATAATAAACTTTAAAAATGAACAAAGCAAAACCTCAGTGAAACCAGGTCACTTACTAGTGTCACATAAACGTTATAACATCTCACACACATTTCTGCTGAGTTATCACAGTTAAAAACTATTTATCACAAATAAAGAATAAAGGTTGTCTGTGAAAAACCTTTACAAATTAAAAAAGAACATCAATGTCCACTTCCTAAAACATGATATTTTAGGCACAGGTTTGCATTTTCTTCTCTCATGTCTGTGTAAGTTCTTAAATGTAATATGTATTTTTCTTCAGTCGTATATGCATGAATGCACATTATGATATGTGTTACTAAAAACATGACTCCAGTTTGGATTCTGAAATTGAAGACAATTAAGCCATTGTTAATTTTGTTATTTATACATATGCTTTCCTACTGTGACATATCAAAATGTCATTAGTGGAAAAAATATTATGGTCCAATAAAAATGTGGACTTAACAATCTTCCTAAAACTATCTGGTTTTGGATGCAACTATCAGCAAACTTGACGTCTGTGTCTAATATAGGACCTGGCAACTTGGGAAACACTACTCAACACAAATTAAATGCATCATAGGCTGAAACTGAGCGCAGTAGCAAATCAAGAGCTGACTAGATTCATTTGATGCCAATAAATTCATCCTAAGTCAGTATATAACAGTACATTGGCACTTTCTTCACTTTAATTTATTTAAGTTTTATCACATTCACTTTGTGTTTACAACACAGCATACTATGCATATTAATTAATTCCAAACAGTGTCACGCTGATGTGCATGTGTAGATAGATTTTGTGTCCCTACCTCAACCTAGTGGCAGTGAACAAGTTGGCAGATCAGCAAGGATTTACCCGACTGCTTCAAAATGGAGGCTGGGATTACCTTGGATAGACAGTAAGCTACCAGACAGACACGCTTACCTACTTTCTGCCACTAGGATGCAGTGGGGGGGAAACAATTTAACAAGTGGGTCATACTCTGTCTCTTTTCTTGCTAAAATGTTTGTTGGATGCAGGGAGAGCATTTGTACAATGACATCAACATCACAAAGGGGAGATGTCTAAAAAAAGAGGACACAAAGGACAAAATCAGTCAGCAGAATCCATGAACAGGATAGTGTCTAGATTCATGTCTGAAAATGTTCCACTCCAAGTATTTTAGTTCAAAGCAGATAAAACAGTTCAAAATAACTATGTTCAATATCTAAAAGAATATGCATTTAACTTCTGTAGAGATATAAGTACATTTACACTACTATTACCAAGCAATATCTGTTTTTTATGACCCAGAGACAAACATAGAGTAATGGTCCACTGAGGTTTAGATTCCTATGGTGAGAAATATTTATCTGTCAGTTTATCATGAATTATATTCATAAAAAACAAACGCATGACATTCTGTGTGTGTCTAATTTAAACTGAAATGTAATGTTTATTGATGAAGCAGGCAGCTCGCACGTTGAATTTCAGCTCACAGTTCAGAATTATTCTGCAGCCTCTTTGAAAACTGCTTTCTGTTTGGAGCAGGTCATGTGTTGCATGTGAAACAGATCATCTATGATGATTTCATTGGGAATCAAGAAAACGGCTTAGCAAAGCAATGAGTGGAAAAACTGGGGCACTGGATGGATGGTGGAAAGACTAGTCATGGTTCTGGAGCTTTTGACCATATTAAACTTCAGAGCAAAGCAGGAATTCAAATCGAGGGAAAACAAACAAACCGAAGAGATCAACTCTTCAGCAACGCAGGCAGATTATTGAACATCTTTACTATCAGACCAACATGTTTCTGCTCGTTGCCATCATCAGAGTCTGTTAAAAATACATAGAAAAACACATTTCAATAGAGCAGGTGTTTAAAAATCATATCCAAACACATACATAGCAGACAATAAGTACAAAATACATGGGTAGGGTTGATCATGTTGTTTTTGAGCTGTAAGCTTCTTAAATTGGCCAGTTGTTAATCTGTATATGTTGAAATTTGATCATTTAGTGTGTGTTTTCCCTTACCATGCACATTCCAATAATTATTCAAACAGCTTTTCCTGATAATGGTCATGGGGGCACTGGAGCCAATCTCAGCGAGAGGTGTGTTACAACCTGAACAGGACGCCAGTCTCACATGAATTTGTACCACACATTTCTGCTTTACTCAAAAAATGAATATGCTCCTGAACCATTGTTAACTAATTATCAGTTAGCATTGTTGAAATAAAACACAGCTTATATAACTTGTACACTGTGATACTACTTTTCACTGTCATTGTACAGACGACATGCTGCTTAGGGCCCAAAAAGAACCAAGCCAGTTTCAATGTGATGTCCATCAGCAGATACAGCTGCAAGGCTTGTTCTACTTTATCTGCCTACGCCACCAAACTGCCCTTCAGCAAGGCTCTTGCCCAACAATAGAGCAGAGCAGATTTGTAGCAGTGACCTCTGTGGAAATGTAGAGCTGCATGAAAATAAACTACTGCCTTAAGAATAAATATTTCTATGTAGCTGCTCTGAATTATACACATGAAATAACAGTCACCTGGTTGTTAGACGTTCCACCAATGCTTTTACAGTTGTAACATTCTCATAACTGATCTACCTGTAAAGTTAATCTGTATTTATTAAAGCACATTAGAAGGGAAGAACGGACAGCGGACTCATTGGGTCTTTTTTCAGAATTCTAACCTAAACTAACTTTGCATTGCCGCATAACTGTGGAGATGTGTTCATATTTAAAAACATTTACATTAGTTTACAATTTCACTAGCTAAAACTTTGAGAAGCCATAAAGTGCTTTTATGACAACTTGCTACAAATTGTGAGACTAGATATTTGATTTCTGTCTTAAGCTCCACTATCTGTTAATTTTCATAGAGCATTTCATACACTTGTATGAACCTCAAAAGGTTTAAGATGAAACTTAGGTAATAAGCATATGTACAGAGGCTTCCAGTGGGACTACAATTTATTAAGCTAATTTAGTCCATGGCCAGATAAATTGACGCAAACCACCATTGTCCTTTGTTTCTTAGAAGCTGATCAGCATATGCAAAGCAAGACATTGGTATGTGTGACAGCAGCAGACTGCTAGGCTTTCCATGTTCCTATGAAGCCTTTAATACCTTTGTAGGTGGTGGGGGGGGATTTCAAGACTAGACATTTTGACAACATAAGCAGTTAAAGATAATACTGTGCTTTGTTACAGATTAATTTTGTTTTCATCTTGTTTACTAGCTTCATACTGTAACCAACTTGTCTGTAGAGACAAGAGAAAATTCCTCATTTAGACCTTGAAATTGCAACTAAAGGGCAACTTTATGAGAAATTCAAGGACACTGGTGCTCTCTGGTGGAAACTTGAAGGACTGACACCATGTCTGAACACGCAGGTTTTATGAACAAGAAACGAAATGACAGCAGAACGTCTTGTTAACACCGATTTTATTTATAACAAGGGGGCGGGGGAACAGCTCTACTGAGCCTGCTGCTGCTGCTGATCTGGCATGCTCCTGATGATGTCAGAATCGCCTGAAGAGGAAAACAACAGTCAGTGGATTAAACTAAAAACTGGCATACATAATAGAAAAACACAATTTCCCCAGCTTAAAACTCCTAAGTTACTGTAATAAATAAAATCAAACAACAAATCAACAAAGTCTGGCTAGTCTCGAGCCATTATAATTCACAACAACATTACATTTACACAGCAGAATACATCTTATCCTTTTAGACACAATTATCCTTTGGCCTCTATGTATGTCTATGTGTCCAATGCCAATTACAAATACATTCATGAATGAACTGGTTAACTGGACAGACATATTGCATATTATTCTATTGTGAATGAGTGGTTGTCTAGTACTTTGATGGTTTGTGCGCTTGCTTCTGTACGCTTCAGTGAAACAGACATACTGGGAGGAGTCGCCCGAGGGAAATGTTGATGCATCAATTTTACTACCAAAGAGTGACCGGCACAAGTTGTGTCAGAAACAGCCCATTAAAATATTGAAACGTGGACAAACTTCACCATGAAGTCCAAATTAGCTCTAGAGTCAAATAAACTCAGCGCTTTTATGAGAAAAATGCGAATTAGTGCAGATTGTGTCTGATATACATGTTAATACTCACCAGGGTCGATGATCGCCAGTGTGCACACCCTGTAGTATTTACCGCAGGCTGTGCCAAGCTCAATGTTGTTTCCACTGTAATGGTGGACACCAGTCTTGGCCAGCATGGCATAGTACTCAATCTCAGATTTCCTGGATAGGAAGAGGAACAAATAATTTAAGCTTGAGTTTGTAAAAAAATTTCACAATGAGTGTATAAGACATGCCCAAGTATAGACAAATCACACTACTTAGAAGCTCCAAGCATTATTTGTTTAACTGTACAGAAAGTAACCAGACAATCTTAACATATACACAGTTTATAAGCTGCTAGGTGCCTGAAATGTCTCAGGGTAAATTCAAGTTGTGTGACATACAGTGTGCCAAGGAAAAAAATGACATTTTGATGTTATACCCTGACATATGCTGCATATTAACAGCAGCCCAATAAACTGCATCAATTGGACCCAAAGAATTATGGAGACATGGACGAGATCTTAACTGTCCAAATATCATCTGTTGCTGAACAATTCACAGATAGTTCTGCATCTAAAATTAACATAATTTTAACAGTCAATCACTTCTAATTAAAACAATCAGATATAAAATGTTATTCACAAGTATCTAAAAAATGTAAATTAGTTATCCACATGACAGTTTGCAGTGGTTCAAGTCAACAATAACAGCACATTCTGCAATTATTTTCCAGATATATTTTTGTATGTAGCCCCTTGTTAGCAACACTGTCTAGTCTTACGTTCCACAAAAACGTTTTTACCACACTTAATTACAGCATACCGCGTGCAAATACGAACGACGTTAGCACATGTAGTAGCTGAACTTTCACACATTAAAATTCAAAATCAATGCTGTTTATTGTAGTCTTTCTTTGCTCATATACCTGAGGGCAGGGCAGTTGTTGGCTAGGATGACCAGCTTGGCTTTTCCCTGACGGATCATCTTCTGGGACTGTTTGTAACCCAGGACGTATTTCCCACTCTTCATCACCAGCTGGAGACGGGAGTTGATGGACTCCATGGACTTTTTCTGAAGAAACGCAGAGAAGTTAGTGACAGCACACAAGCTACACAGCTAGCTCAAGTTACAATTAGTTTCTTGCCCTTCGCTGAGAACGTGATAAACCGAAATTGAGATAGTGGCAATACATAAATGACACTAAAGACACATCCGTAAGACAATTTACGAAATGTACGATTTATGTACAGTTACGTAGCGACATTTTACTGTTCTGTTAGCGAACGTTAGCAATGCTACCGCTGCGATATTTTGACTACAAACGCTAGCAAATGTCAGGTCAACCAATGGAAAAGCGAAACACAGATGCCAACTGACGTACGTGACTTCTAATGTTGACAGCCACAATTATTCAACACATTATTAGATAGGTTAAGAGCTAATAGAGTTTCTCTGGACAGCTACATGCTAACTAGCAGGCCCCGACAGAAACACGTCTCCACGTGAAGACTGGCCCTATAGCAGCGCGTGCACACCGGGCCGAGCCGACGGCACTCACCGTTTTCTTTGCTGCCACCATGTTTGCGGTTTAGTCCGGACCGGCCAACCTACAAAAGAAACGACGGGAGAAGAAGACTGTCGTCAAAATGTGAATGCTAACAAAGTGTGAAAATGTTTCGAATAAGGTGTGTTTTATTGGTAAAACTGGGAGCTCGTCTTACTGTGAGTTAACTCCAATATGGCCTCGGAGAGAAAGGAAGTCCCGTGGTGCACTGCGGTAATATCGGCCAGAGCGGCCAGAGAGGCTGCGCAAACAACTACTGCGCAGAATAACCACTGCAGATGATTTGTAGATCTTTTACAAATGGTAGTCTTTAACAAATAAACAGAGATAGTGGCCTAACACACAAACTCAGTAGGCCACACAAGTAAAGGGCAAGTACGTAACTAAAGAAGCATTCAACTATTAGTACTGAATGATGTACTACCTAAAGTACATGCCCTAAATTTCAGCCTACAATAATAACCCACAAACAGACGGTGCTACATTGGCTCAAATAAGTGTTTTAAAATCTGCCCAACTTTAATCACATGCTGTTTTTATTCCACGGTAACAGTGACGTGTCCTTATTTACAGTAAATTATTATATAGTGTCTTCTATAGTTTAAATTAAATGCAGTTCGCATTACATTGTTTTCTTAGTGGAGTAGGCTACACTAATCACAACTAATCTTGTAGTCTACTTTACGTCAGTTTTAGAGCATGTACATAAAGCTAAATGCTGGGCTGCTTCAACTTGTAGCCTACAGTTATAAGTAAGTACTTTTTTCTTTTTCTTAGGCATTGAGCTACTGTCTACAGTAGTAATATTTGAAACACTGATTAAAGTGATGCTGTAGATAAAGTTTCTACAGAAATCTAAAATGTTCAGGCCTTGTTAAGTTCAATTCAACTATCCAACATTCATTTTATTTTATTCACAAATGGACCCTTAGTAGCAATAAAAAAAACTAATGTTGGGGACTGCATACCGGTGAAACTAAACATTTAAAAAGGGGAAAATATTTATTATAATAATCATAATTTAATGTTTAACACCATTTACAGTAATCACAATCACATCATTATAATTATCATCATTTAGTTTATTGTCATTTGATATATTGTGCTTGCTGTTGACACTGGGCACTGTCTCAGTGCAGTAGATTAAATCAGGCTGTTTGCTCAAGGGTACATTGGCAGTTTCCTTTTTAATGTAATGCTGCTGGTTCATTTTCCCCGCCCCAGTAGGTGACACACTAACTAAATTATGTATTTCTGTCCTTGCGCCGGCCTCTTGGAAACAGCCTAAATTACAGCAGGATACACGACAAAAGTCCACAGTTCACCCGAGTGTCCAGTGTTGAGAAACCCGCAGTCACAACACGAGGAGTTATTCACGGGGATACGTAAGGAAGCGGGAACCTGACGTCTTTCGTTTCCCTTCAGTGACTTTCGCTGTGCATAGTTGTGAGTCCTCTCCATTTACAGGACGATATCTATGCGCGACGTCATCAGTGCAGCTTCAGCGCTTCCTCACCTCTTAACTGTGAACTTCCAACAATCCAGTCCTGCATGTGCACAGGACAAGATGGGATGCTCCACTAGTTCTCAAACTTCAGCGGTAGATTCGACTCGACCCGGTCCTAAAGAGAGCAACGGAGCCAGCACTACAGGTGATTCAGAGAACTTCATACTTGTGTGCAATATTATAGACATTTTATAAACAGTAGGCAATTAGATGAAGAACACACTGAAAATAATGCCAAAATAATAATGCTATGTTTTAACAGCTATAATTTACTGTTCACAAATTAATTTTGATGTATTGTAGTTTCATAAATCCCTTTTACAGTAATGTAGGTTTTTAATAGTGTGAAATTATTTACATAATTTACATTAATAAAATCCATGCTTTACTTAAAGTCATTTTTATGTGACTGGCTACTGAAAGTAGCCTGTAATATGTTGTTGGAAATGGTGTAACCATGGACGTGAACTGTACTGTCCATATAGAGTTGCATCATCCATTTAATTGTAGTGAACACTGCTGTGATGGATGTCTACATGCAAATTACCGTCAGTCTATTCCTCTGGGTACAGTATCTGATGTCTTTATTTTTAGTGTGCCAGAACTCCACAGTGACAGGATGGGAAAGTTTACTGTCATTATTTAACAGTGGTTTGTGGCTCTGTGGTCCCGGAGAGAGACAATGACATGAAAGCCGATTTGGTGACAGTCTACGGTTTCAATAGGAAATGGAGATGCCACTTTGGACACTCCTTTGTTGTGAAGGATCAGACGTGGCTCAACCGTGGTGCAAATATTTCAAGCTAAAACACTCTGTTTTCATTTAGGTAACAGTGTTAGGGAAGAATGAATTTAATAGCTCGTAACAAATGTAATGGAATTTTTGACTATAAATGTCTGCACTAGAGATGTTCAGGCTTATTACTGACACAAAAGCATTGAAACACGTGCTCAATCACATAAGAAAGCAGTTGCATTGAACCTGATCTGTGAAAACTGCAGAAAGCAAACGGAGAGTTTGCTCCAAGTATCATATTATTGTTTCTGGGGGAGGATGGCAATACTTGAGACTTTACTTGCAAGTCTCTTTGTGGATTTATCAGTTGAATGACAGCGAACAACGTGTTATCATTGTCTCAGAGGTCACATGGAAATTTGTCAGGATGTTTTCTTATTTTTGCATGACTTATTTCCTTCACCTGATGCTAGAAGAAGGATGACATTTTTTTACCTCAGGTTTATTTATTTAACCCTTTAATTCTTGTGTTTCAAGAAGCACTTCGCCTGAAGCATCTTTGAAAACAGAAAGTTGATGGTTAAGATTTTGATGATCCATTCAAACACTGCAATGCAAATCCTTCAGAATAAATTCCACACGGAAGCGATACACACTATCAAGTACACAGCAACCTGCTCATAAAGCTGTGAAGTGTGTGGATATGTGTTAATGTTTGTTCACCACAATCCACATAATCATTAACTCTTTGAGGTTTTAATGTGTCAGTGGAGGTCTCTATGCTATTTTGTACTTTCTGCCTAATGAACTGTGGCCAGTTTTAAAAGCACAGGTTCTGTTCTTGTCCCAAATATTTTAAGGATGAACAGTTGATCAAGTATAATTCTGTTTCCATGTAATTGCACACATGGTTATTATTCTTCCCTTTCTGTGAAAAGCTGCTTCAAAAGGTCCCTGTGCTGTCAGATCCTTACTTTCACATTCTTAAATTATAAAGCAAAATTGAATTCATCACAAGCATTTTTATTAGAGACAGTCGAAAGATGACACGCAACAAGGGAGATGTCTATGCTACTGTGAAAACCCTGTGAGACTCACACATAACATACAAATCCATGATCAAAATGAATTGGCCAGTGACTCATGAGACATGAAGACACTTGAATGTTAATCTACAGTCTTCTTGGATGTTTTGGATCACGTGCTGTGTTAACACTTCCTGACAGGGGCAGCCAACGAGAATGGCACAGTTGCTGAAGACACTGAAACTATTCCAGATCAGACGCTTCCTGAGGATGGTGATGCTAACCCTGCAGATGAACCTGCTGTAGCTGCTACGTCAGCAGGCACCAACGCTGCAGCTCCACCAGCTGGGGAGGAACATGAACCTGCTGCAGCCAGTCCACCTGCAGGTGCAGAAGCTCCGGCGAAAGACACTACCCCTGAGACAGCAGCGAACCCCTCGGAGCCTGCAGCTGCAGCTCCAGAGCAAGGTGTGTTGGAGTGGAAAAAAATAATATGAAAGTTCAATGACTTCTGTTTTATCTCTTAACACTGACAGATCAGGGAAGTGTCAGAGTAATACCATTGATAAGGACGAGCTGCATAGCTGTGTGTTCATGTCTGCGTGTGCCTCATCAATCTTTTTATGTTTTTTCTAATGGGAAATAAAGGTCAGCGAGTGTGTTTTCTTATGAAAGGATCCAGACTACTTGTGTTTAAGATATTTTTCTCCTGACATGTTTATCGACATGTTTAAATCATTAAAAGTTTTTACCGCAAATGTACAAAGCAAAAATTACAGTATTGATGTCTCCCAGTGAGGGAAGGGCAACATATTAAGGACAAAATGTAGAATTCTTTCCTCTGACCAGCAATAACCTCCTTTCCATCTCCTTTTAGAACTGACCAAGTCCTAGGGCAATGATGGTAACCAGGCGGTATCCAACAACACTCAGACATAACTTTAGCCTTTAACACACCAAGTTGGCCACAGGAATGGTTTCATAAGTCACACATCTAATAATTTAGTTAGCATTAAAGAATCTGTCACAAGATAATCACACCAATTTTTTGTTTACCTAATTACATTATAATGAATTGATTAATTATTTTCATTTATTTCTGAATTATATTTAATTTTTAAATATTTAAATTGTTTGAGGTTTGAATGATTGAAGATGTAGTTTCAGGTTTTTCAGCAGTTGTCATTTATACCAGTCAAATTATCATTTTATCATCAGATTTATTTCTATATTCATTCATAAAAATGGTTGGAGCAACAGGATTAAATATTATAATAATAACTTTGCTGTTATTTGACTGATAGTCAGGATATTTGTATTTGTTACTTGAATGAAACCTTTAAGCACACATCACTTGAGAAAACCTTTAATATACTAACTCTATGCTAATTACAAATTAGTCACTTCAATAAACACTCTGCTCTAAATTCCAACAAAGAAAACAAAATGACTGCACATTTGCACATCAGTAAACTCTTTACACACTTGAAAAAAATGATTATCTGCACATGAAAGTGCTCCACACAGACTTCACTTATTACTTCGTGATGCAAATGACAAGCTGCCAAAAGTTCTGTGAGGTCAGCTCTTCATTTACCTTTCTGTCTGATGCAAACTGTCTGCCACTACAATACAGACCATTAAAGAATGATGGATAAGGTAGCAAAGCCAGTTTGTGTGCACCACGTAATGGGAGAATTACTTTGCAGATAGACTTAAATTAAGCTTTACCAGTGCTGTGCTACTTCTGTTACCGCTGGTTTCACATTGGTTGTTAAATTTGATTAGTTAATTAGTTATAGTTTACTAACAACCCACAGCATTATTTCTCAGCTCCTGTAAAAAGTACAACACAGTATTTACAGATTTGTCGATTTTTCAGTATTCATCAAACATCTGTGATGTAGTAAATAGATTGGATTCATTTTAAACCTTTACCTTGACTTGATGTCCAAAACTTACTCACCCTCAGCTATACGTGCACATAGAGTGTGTGTGTGTTGCCAACACTCAGGTTCAGTCCAAGCCTGAAACACTAGGTCTTGAAGTGTCATTTCAACCAAACTGCAAAAGATATGTGTTTTATCATGGTATCATCAATGCAGCTGTTAATGCCTTGTGCTTGACATGTCCAAATGTCCAAAATGTCATCGCAATCCATCCAGTGGTTCCTGACATTCCAGTCTGTGCCAAAAAACAAAAAGACACTTTTTCATATGTTTAAATAACTGACTTTGTTTCAGAAGCTGAGGCCACAGCCACTGATACAGAGCCCAAAACAGACGAGCCGCCAGGTGAGCAGCGCTGTCATTTTCACATTACATCACATGATGAACATGAAAATATGTAATGTATTCTAACATCATTTTTTTGTGTTTTTAGCTCCTAGCGAGTGAAGTGCAACATATCCACACAGATGAGGTTGTGTCGAAGTGTCTTACCTTGTTTGTATGCATGAGTGAAAGTATAGTATGTCTGTTTGTTTGTGTGTGCGAGAGACACCTTGTTGCCAAGATGTAGACCCTGCAATAACCACTTTCAGTCCGGGTTCCTCAGACATCACTTTATGCCTGAAAACTGTACATAGAGGTGTTGTCTATATTGTTAGTTCATTTCAAAAAAGCTTAATTTTTATTTAAATTCATTTGAAATTAAATGAAAATGAAAGTATCTATTTATCAACTGAATAGAAATTTGTTGTAAAAAAACAAACAAAGCCAAAATAGATTTGATGAAATTATATTCTATTTAGCTAGCTGGCTTTGATTTTGCAACCATGTTTATAATGACTATGAAGAGCTGATGTACTAAGGGCTTTGCTAAGATTATAATGAGCACAACTAAGATAAATGTTAATGTTTTTTAAATCTGTTATAAGCTACTGTCAAATAAAAAAGGCCACAAAAGACATAATATGAATGTGTTTTCTTTAATATTTTAAAGGAGGGTGAATACATAAGCTTAACATTTTAGAAAGAAATAGCCATTTACTGAGCTGTGGTTATTGGCTTTATTAGTGAGATGTGCTGATGTCAAATGTGTTTTTTTTGGTACAAAACAAAAGATGAGTTATCAAACCCGCATCAAGAGATGGTTGATGCGATGCTGTATCTATCCATTTTGGACCATAGAATACCAGTGACAATCAAGCATATTTCATATATATATATATATATATATCATTAACATCTGTTTTATGTCCAGTAATCTGGTTCAGTATGTTAGGAGAGACACTGCCTTTAAATCAAATGCTGCTGAATTTGAAAAGTGCTGCTGTTGTTTTGGGATCTAGTCTAGTCAACAGCGCAGTCAGCCATAGTGGCCAGACAGAAAAATAATACTGCTTCCAAAGGACAACTATAATGTGAGCTGGTGGTTAGACTACAATTTGTTTGTGATGTGGCTCACTAGTCAGGAGTCGGAGAGAAGACCGAGAACAGCTACAGCCTCAATCTCCACCAAGCCACCCTGAAGAGGAAAGAACGAAGACAGAAATACATGAAAAAATACTACTCAGTATAGAGCAATGCCTTCAGCTTATCTGCATTCTTACATATAGCAACTCTACAACTTTTTAATTTCATGAGTAACAGAAAAAGATGTATAATATAGATGATGAACTGAGCATGCACCTGGCTACACCGTGTATATTGACCTACAGTGGCAAGAACAAGTACAGTAAGTGTAACTGTTTGTTTCCTGGTTTTCTGCATAAATAAAATAAGAACAACAACAGTGTTTAATAAATTGCTGAACCACCTTTGGCAACAAAAATCTCAAGCAGGCACTTCCTGTAGCTGCACGATGTCCAGGAGTCATTTTGAACTATTCATCCTCACAGAACTGCTTCAGCTCAGACATATTCTTACATTGGCTGGTGTGAAATGTCCTCTTGAGGTCACAATACAGCATCTCTGTTGGATTGAGGTCTGGGTCCTGACTGGGACACATCAAACTGTTGATTGTATGTCTCTGCAGTCATTCTGTACTAGATTTACTTTCATGTTTAGGATCATTGACCTGCTGCATCACCCAGCTTTTTCTTAGCTTCAGCCACCCTGACATTATCCTGAGGGATACCCTGACCTACTTGGGAAGATGTTCTGTAAGGAAAAATGGTCCAAAATTCCTCCTGGACTTTGCACATGTCTAATAAACAGCTACAGGAAGCAGTTTGCTTCAGGTTATTGCTGCCAAAGGTGAATTAACCAGTTATTTAGAACATCAGCTTCACTTAAATTTTTTACACCGTCATTTTGTATGTTTAATAAATGTGTTCAACAAAGACAAGACAGAGCTTCATCAGTTTCGAAAAATTGTGATCAGATCACATTTCTTGACCAATTCAAACAAACAAGAAAATTGTACTCACCCTGGGGAGAGCAGCGACTTGGTAGGCGGCTCTGGCAGGAAAATTACTGCTGAAAACTGGAGATAAAACATTTACATTACATTGACATTAGTTAGTTTATGACAGTCTATATGACTTCTCCAGATACATATTCTTAAAGAGTTTATAAACTGTAAATAATTCATCAATGTCTTACATCTGTACATCTTAAATCTGCTTGGCTTTGGTGTATATATATATATATCATTTTTGCCTGAAATACTACAGCACTATTCCAGATGTTACGTGGTCTAACTGTCCATTATTTATATCTTCTTAATTAATTTTTTGCACGAGTTAAAAAGAAAATCATGATGTGTTTACTGGACAAAAAGTTTTATAAAATCTCTAAATGGGTTTTAGATGCAAATGTCAGTAAATAAATTACATCAGATTACACACAGAACTTTGATTATAAGTTTAGATTATTAGTTAATTTAATAGTAAGTGAGTGAGAGTCTAACTAGCAGCCTGAGAAGTAAAATTCACAGGACTTTGGATTACACGCGTCTTCCCTTTCACCTCATCAAGTTTAGGGAAAGTTTCCCGTCTGTGGTTTAGGGTTGATTAGAGTGTGGAGGTGGGAGGCAGCTCAGACCTTTACCAAAGTTAAGAGTTTGTGTAGCAAAGCTTTCTAAGAAGAGTTGGGTTACATGTCTGTGCCTGCACAGCAGTATCCATTTGCAGCTCACTGGACGCTGCAGCTTCCATTACACGTGTATGTTGTGATCCAGGAGGAAAGGCTTAAACAAGAGCAGGCTGCGTTCATACAAAAGAAGAAGAAGAGCTGGACGAGCGTCTGCCATTTGACTGCTAAAGCAGTCAGCAGAGGCAACGCATCTACTCAAGGCCACACAGGAATTGGCATTTGAATGACAACATACTGTTATAGTGTTTTCTTATATTGTGTACTGGATATTTATTTGGCACACACACATCAGTCATCTCAGCAGAGACTGAAGGTGTTTGTGCAAGCAGAACAGCCTGGACATTCACAGTGACTCTTAAATAAAGTGATTAGCACAACATATTTAAACGTGACGTGACTGTCCATTAATATAGTGCTTCTGAAAGTCACAATGAAAAGCTTCCCACATGTCAATCAATTTTTCCTTTTCTGCCAAACACACAACACGGACTATGTCAGTTATCTTTTCTCAGAATAACAAATCCCAGTATAAGCATATTTCAGACACTGCGTACTGTATATATACTGTCTAAACTCAAACATTACAATGACCCCTAAACGTTATTACATAACCTACAATGTAATCAACAGTGATTCAGCAATTATTCATACATTTAGTTTATTTCACCATAATTTAATTACATTTAATCCTCAGCTCAGATCCCCTGCACATGCATCGTTCTGCTACATCTACTTTCTAAGCATTAACTTTCATTTGACATGTTTACTTACATGTCTTGTAGACCTCATTGACGCTGTTGAAGTCATTGATATCTTTGAGCAGCACAGTTGTCTTCACCACTGAAAAGAAACAAGTTTGTTTGATCAGAGCGTTTGTTGAAAGCAGCAGCTACGGTGCTGTGTGGTGACACAGTAGAGAGTCTCACCGTTGCTGTAGTCACAGCCGGCAGCTTTGAGGATCTCCCCCATGTTGACGAGAGCCTGGAGGATGAAATATTTAATCGCAGCTTTTACATTTTCTGTTTTTATTGTCGGTGCTCAGACATTTGGATTTAATAAGCAATCAGATGAAGCTGCGGAAACATCACATACTTGAACGAATCAGTGTCATTGTAGTGTAGTTTCTGTTCAATGTGTTATCTGGGCAGCTGAGACATCCTATTTATAGTATATCACATTAAAATAAGAATATATTCACAGTGTGGTTCTAAAGCGTCTAACACACTGCTGTGCTTCCTGATTATCTTAAATGTAAATTATTTATGCTAGTCTGGAACAAATGTCACACTAATCACTGAGATGAATCTAACTAATGCACAGTTTTAACCCTTTCAGCGCATAGCAATAACAAGCAGGTGTGACAGTAACTATTCTGACACCTGGTGCTCAAACATGGTAAATCATCACCATACCTGCCGCTGGGAGTCTCACCTGTTTGGCTTGGGCCTTTACTCCTCCATCTACCAGCTGACCAGAGGCTACGTCCAGCCCCAGCTGACCAGAGATGTACATGGTTCTGTCCACAACCACCGCCTGACTGATGATTTATAATAATATGTCATAAGTTGCAGCAGTTTGCATACAGAAAAAAATACCATATGATTCTTGGACAACGTTGATATTTTAATGCAGTTAAAGTAGCAATACCAAGGTGTAAAATTGCCCTGTTACAAGAAAAGGCCCTGCATTCAAAATGTTACTTTAGTAAAAGTGAAAGCAAATAATGCATTAAAGAACTATTGAGAAGTCTCAGCTACCTCCACCCACTGACAGCCTATTGGTCAGAGCAGGAACACCCCACATTTCAAACAACTGTACACACTAAAGTAAAGAACAAGAAAAATAAAAGGTTTATTAAATAATTTCTGATTGCTCCACTGCGTTTTTTAACCAATTTATTATAAAACAAAACAGAAGTTTTTTTAATTTCTTTAGAACAGAGTAATTTGAGGTCGAAGTGCACATAATTACTCACCTGTATATTCCCTGTCTGACAGGAGCTTTAGGTGTGTAAGGAATATGTCGTTTAATAGTTGCCATGTCTGTTTTAGAGATGTCTTTAGTTTGCAGCGATTCTTCTGCTAGTTAGACTTTGGCACTTTTCTTTTCATGGGGTCAAATGAAGCAGGTGAGTTCAGTAAACACGAAGCCCTGCCCCTGATCAAATACTGATCTGTCCGTGTGACTCTCTCAAACATTTCAAACGCCAACTTCTGCATCAAGAACACAGACAAGGATGCGTGTTTCTGTTGCTCAAGTTGTCCTACCTGTATGGACCGATGGCAGCCGGGGCTGATGTGGTGTTGATGATCTTTCTGTAGAGTGCAGACATGATTTCTTGCTTTTTTTTCCCCCAAACAGTGTGGAGTGGCCGTGACAGGAGGAAATGAATGACTGTGCAACAACTGCTGGAAGACCAACATTTGCTACCGTAATATCTGTTAAGAAGAGCACGTACCATTTTTCATGGCGCTCTAGGAAATAACATGCACATGAAAATTAACAGGGCTTAATTTAGAAGACTTACGGTACGACAGGTGTCCTGTCACATGCTCACATGTCCAAGTCTCCATTTGTCAAGTGGGACAACAGAAGGAGCCCCACTGCTGTAATGGTTAACTATAAGTAACTTTTATTATTTGTTGAAGGTTTTCAAACTTTGTAAAGTATTACAAACAACAAAAAATAAATTAAGTGGTTCAAACATATGCTTAAATTCCACTCTACACCCAGAAGTCAATATATAGCAGAAGTAATAATAAAATAAATGATGACGAAATCATGTAGTTGTAACAAAAAGTGATTTCAGATAACTTTACATTTTACGGCTGATTTGAACATCATATTTCAAATGGGGCTTTTTATTGTACAAAGCAAATTGTTTTTATTAAATTGAAAATAAGCTATTTTTCATATTAGCGGTGCTCTTACCTGTGCAGTTAATATAAGAGCGAAAAATAACTTTAAACATGCATAGTCTAAGACACACATATATTTGACAAAGGAAAAAAAAAATATTAACAGCCAAATCAGCTACCATCTTTAAACCAGTGCCACAAAAATAAATCAACAGTTAATAAATAAAAAGTGAATGCTTGTATGTAAGTTGAATGCTTGTTGCACTGACGACTTATGAAAACAATACATAGCTAGAATGATTTGCGGCAAAAAAACAAGTTCAACTGCATGCAGAAAAACAACACACAAAAATGCTCATTCAGAATCTGAGATAGTTCTGATTGAGATTTGAATACATGTTTAAAATGTCAGCTCATTTTGTCCACACTGTCCATCAGATAAGACATACAGTACAATAGTGTAACAGGTCTATTTACAAGACTGTATTATTAAAATGTCACATAATATGCAGCAAGTGTGAATTAAACACAGCATATTATCATTCATATGTAACAGCAACCTGCAGACATAGTGCACATGTATTTAAAGACAGTCAGAATTCATTCAAAGGGTCATTATAAGCATGTGAAAGCACAAAATGTCCTACATCAGGAGGACAATGTAAATAGCAGATAAAACAAAGCTGTTTCCTTCATTAGCTTAATAATAAGGGGTTTAAATTCAACATTCAAAAATTGCAACTGATTTTTGTGGCTGAAATTGATGTTGCTATTTGAGAAAAGATAACAATGAGATAACAGCCAACATTATTTTTTGAGAAGTTAAACTCTGCACGATGTTTAAATCAGTCTGTGATTTCTGTTGGAAAATAAAGTTTAAGATTTCTGAACTATAATTTCTTGTTATTTACACTGACATTGTTAAGCAGCTAAAATAAACACCTTCACTATTACAAAGGAGTGATTTTCACACCACACATTCAGCCTTTATGTGTAAATACAACTTTCAGCTGTTAAAAACTGAGCTTGTGTCCCAGCACATGAAGCACACGGTATAAACTAAGACTACAGCTTCACTCCTTCATTAACATTATCACCCCTCAATGTCAGGATGCAGAAAGCGACAACATTCTCACACATAGCCGCTGATGCGTACACATATATGTAAGCTGCAGGAAATATTGCTTAATGCATTAGGAAAATTGTCTGATGTTCTGACAGCAGACATGTGGCTGATGCAGCGGCTCCGTTTCACTTAAGTGTACAAAATGTAGTCATTTAACATGGCTCCACATGGTTTAAATGTTTCAGTTGTGCTGAAATCTGTTACAGAAATATAAACATTTGAACACTGAAATAAATCTACAGGGTTTTCAAAGGTCCCCAAGCGTTACAGTATTTTGGAATGCATGTATGGGAATGGATTTCAGCGGTAATCTATTTGTTGAGAGAAGCCTCGGATTTTATATTAATGATGAGTAGCGGGTGAGTATGTTCTCAGAGAGATGTAGAATTGAGATGTGTTACAAGACACTAGGATGCATGGCATCTGTCAATATAGACAGTGGAGTGGTTGTACAAAGAATCTCAGATCATCACTAAGGAAATAAATGATAATGAAGACTAAAAATAAGTTTCAAAGTTTCTGGTCCACAAACAACTGAAAACATACACAATCACTTCTGTCCATCCTCAAACATTTGCAGTTTTTCACAAGTCTAAGTCACCTGTGAGGAGATGGATTCAACTATTGGATGACTTTTTTTTTTATTACATTGCTTATTTTTATAATTAGGCTTCAAATATTTTAAGGCATTTGCAACTTAATCAACATCATCTTGATTGTCTTTGGTCATGAACAAACCTCTGCAGTTCTTTGTTGCAGGTATTTCCAAACTAGGCTCTATATCATATTTACACTGAAAATAAAAAGTCTGATGAAAAAAGACCACGTCATTGAACACACTGCTTATAACCCCTGCTGCTGAGCTAGATTAAAGGTTTGCCTGGGTGTTTCCAGAAGGTTTTCTGCATGACATCAAAAATGATTTCACCTGGAAGATTCGTTTCAGATGTATTATCGCCATGGCTCGGTTCTCTCTTTGGCCGCAGTCCTGAGCAGCATTCATAAGAAAAGCAGCTTTACAGTGACTGCTTCAGATTCAAAATGAAGGATCAGTACCTCGACATGATGTTAAAAAAGAAAAAAGAAAAAAGGTGAATAAGTGTGGATTCCAGAGATGGACATTGATGTCATCCAGAAAAAGAGGCAACTTAATTCAGAGGATAGTTAGTAGTGAGTCAAAACAGTAGTCAGGTTCCCATAGTTTTGTGATAATGGCTTTGGGAAACCCAGAGCATAAGAGGAAGGTGAAGAAAGGATAACTCAGAAGTTCTGTTGTCGTCTCTTCTTAGCATCCATTGCATCCAGGATGGGCTGCCTTTTAGCAGTGTAGCGCTGACGGAGCTCCTCTATCTCCCGCTCCATCATGGGATCCAAGGCACTGAGGCGCATCTGAAGCTCCTCGAAGTCCAAGTTCTTCAACTGACGTATTAAGAAATAGATGAGTCATTTTTATTATCTTTTCGTAATTAATACTATAAGGACAACTTCATCAAACTGCAACAATGTCCATTAATAACTACATAACAAAAGATATTACTCACAAAGTCAAAGTCTCCATCCTGAGGAACCTTCCAGTTGTCTGGGAAGGCGTTCTTGGACTGAATGTGGTAGCCTAGCTGCTCCTGAGGCTGGTTGTGATTGTAGTTCTCCTGCTGCTGGGCTGCCTTGTTTGAGTCCTGCTTGTCAAAGTAATCCATGAAGGACGGGCGTATTGGCTGCTGGGGGGCAGGGTGTCCTGTGGAGGCAGAAGATACAATTAATGACTTTTAACTAGTATTTCACATTTTGATATTACTCACCAAATAACAAAGATTGAACACAAAGATTATAGACAGACATGCACTGAAACCCCCAAATTTCCACATTGGCCAAAGGAGCTATAAATGAGAGCAATGTCCGAGTCACTCGACCTGTACATTAAGTATTGAGCCCATGTAGGATTACAGCAGCTAACTGTCCAGAGAGCTTATAGTGAGCAAGGACAGTCTCCTGTTGTGTGTTATATGTGTGAAAGAGCAACTCTGAAAAATGTCCAGATCCGCTTCTCTAGACACTGTCTAGAGTTTTTTTATGGTGCTATCAAACAATTACGCCTCAACTTCGCATAGATTCTTTATGTGCTCACTTCTCATAGATCCATGGTCTTCCTCTTCTTCTTCATCATCACTGTTGATGACCATAGTGCCCAGGTCTGACTCCAGCATTGTGCTACCATGTTCAATCATAGTCTGCGCTCCATCACTCATGGTACTGGTGGCCCGCATGGTCCCTGCACCCTCAGAACCTGACTTCACCATAGTGTGAGAGTCCACCTCCGTCTCCTCTTCCTGGAAGACACAAGACTATTAGACATGTAGACTTAACGTAAAGCTGGTTGCTACAACAACTTGTCAGCACACGTACAGAGTTGTCATCCTCCTCCTCCATCTCTCTTTGCTGCTCCTGCTGCTTCTTAGCTTTCATCTCCATGGCTTCAGTGATCAGATCCCTCAGGATTGTGACTGGCTTGGCCTGGTTGATAAATGGGTGCTGGGTGATCACATAAAAGAGAGTGGTGCAAACATTATTTTACCACTTTGTAATAAGAAAAAGATTAGATTTTTTCATCATATAAAACAGCAGGTGCTTGAGGGTGTACACCTAAGTGTTCTGCATTTTTATGTTTATTTCTCTCTATGTGTTTGTGCATGTCTCGCTTGCTTCTCCAACCTGTAGCAGCTGTGTGGCAGTTGCTCGCTGCTCTGGGTTTTTGACCAGACACTTCTTGACAAAGTCTGTAAACTCATCTGACCACAGCTCGGGCTTTCTGAAGGTTGGAGGAGGGTTGGTGGGGATCATGAAAATAGCCTAGAAGAACATAGAGACTGGTTAACAAAGACGGGAAAAACTACTTCATACTAGATATTTATTTTTTGGTACCTCGCTAAGAAATGCAATATTAGAAAAGTGCACAAATTCAAAAACCCTGTCCATGTTTACACTCACTCTCATGGGATGGATGTCGGCATAGGGAGGCTTTCCCTCTGCCATCTCTATGGATGTGATGCCCAGGGACCAGATGTCAGCCACACAGTTGTAGCCTATCTCTTGGATCACCTCTGGGGCCATCCAGAAAGGTGTACCAATCACAGTGTTTCTTTTTGCCATTGTGTCCTTTAGAGAGAAACAATAATTAATTGTTGATGGTTATTAACTAACATTCACATTGCCGTGTCTAGTATAAACCCTCAAACGTTGATTATGATGTTACCGTTAGCTGTCCAGCTACTCCGAAGTCTGCCAGTTTGGCATGTCCCTCAGTGTTGAGAAGAATGTTTCCCGCCTTGATGTCCCGATGGATCTTCCTCATGAAGTGAAGGTATTCAAGACCCTTAAGTGTGGACTTCAGGATGGTTGCAATCTCATCCTCTGTTAACTGAGGGGGGAAAAGAAAAAGAGGTAAGTTCTAAAAGTTTCTTTGTTTTTCCAGTTAAGTCACGGACAAAGTCAATCAGGACATTCATTTTCCACAGTACAGCTTCTGTGGTTCCACTTTGTGAATGAATTTTTTTATGTGAGTGTGTGTATAATTATTTATATTATACATTGCAAACAAACACTACTATTTTACTACTTCACTACACATGTATCCCTCTTTAGGTACCCACCGTCTTGTTGCGCAGTCTGATGATGTCAGAGACGGAGCCGGCTCCACAGTACTCCATGACAATCCACAGGTCTGTGTTCTTGAAGTAGCTGCCATAGTACTTCACTACATACGGGCTAGGAGGAAACGCAGAACATAGTGGTTATCAAAAGAGAACAAAAAGCTCCACTTACAACTAAAATAGCAGAAGTGAGAAAGCATCACACAGATCAACAAACTAAGATTCTGCAAGAACAATTGAACTTTGTAGTGAACTGTGGGTTCTGCAGTGATCTTTAATCACCTGTCACACTGCTGCATGATGGAAATCTCCTTGATGATCTCCTGCAGATCAGACTCCACAGGAACCTGCTTTATGGCCACTACCTGGCCTGACTCCTTATGAATGGCTTTGAACACACTGCCATAGGAACTAAACACACAAAAGTTATCATTTTATAGTAGACATTAATAACAAATCAATGTAATACAAAACAAAAGAGGGGCATTTCAAATGTTTCGACTGCAAATTTTTTAGGCAGCAGCAGTGTTACAAAAAAATCTTACCCTTCACCAAGTTTCTCTAAAACATCAAACACTTCTTCTGGTTGTTTGGTCAGACTGTCTTCACTCAACTTTTTCAGTTTGCTGTAAAAAACAGAAGAAATCTGTAAACTCATTATAAAGTACAACATTGTATGTGTGCATTTTAAACAAACACACAATGATTTGATTTGACATGGTGTCAATGATTTTAGTGCACTGTCATTCTGTCTTTTGACGTACTACCTCACTGTTATATGTGCAGACATTTTAGTTTTGCATATCAGTGTCTGTCTATACTATGAATTAGGCAGGGCAGCAACATCTCAGAGGTTAAAAAAAAATTAAGTAGGTATTTTAGTCAAGATGGGTAGCTATCAAATGTCTTATTCTTTAAAGTGCTAAGAGGACTAGAAAAAAATCTTCAAATACTGAAGTAGGTCTGTTACTGGTAAAAGTGTTGAGAAGTGAAACCAACCCAAAGAAGCTCACTTTACACTAACAGAAAGAATGACAGGAAAGAAGCTGAAGTCATCAAAAATTTACCATTTCGCCTGACAAAATAACAAAAACCAAACTCAAAATTGTCGTAGTCCTACATAAAAAAACTTTTCTCAAGGAAAATGTCAAGATTGACTTTAATGAATTCAAGGCGGCAGGACAACATATGATCGCTGTGGCACATTAAATAAACTAAAACGGTTAACAGGGAAACTTGTTTGTTCCACACGGAGGTGTGAGGCTGATTTCAGGACAATTCATTATCTTATATTTCATGGCCACATAATAACGTCGATTCAAGTGGGTATGTTTTATAGTCACTTTTTAACCAACGTAGTTAATATTAATTGATACATATTAGGGGTCTATCACAAGACTTGTGAATTTGGTAAAGGGGGTGTCCCTTACTCAAATTAACTCCCAAATCCCAAAGAAAATCCGTAAAGCTCGCTAGCTAACATCGGCAACTAGCTAAGCCACAGCTACCGCCTATGTTAGCTAGCCTCATAGCTAGCTAGTAAACGCTAACACTAAAAGCACGTTTTGAACTAATCGAATAGACACAAACCTTTTGGGCGCAGTTGGCTCCATTGTATACAGCTTCAAAAAGGCAAGGGGCTAATAATAAGTCTTGGGAGTATACCGGTAAGTAGTCAAGATGTGAACATTGTCGACAGAGTCGTTGTTGTCAAAAACTAGTGGAGGGCCAGCTGTGTGTGCGTCAGATGATCGACAACCTGGAGATACAACATCACCACAGCGCCCCCTGTTAGGTCGGAGTGAAAACACAAAATCACAAATTCTGTCTTTACAGCCCTATGAAAATATGATTAACCTGTAGAAAATAAACCATAATCATCACTGCATGCAGCGGAAGTTGCTATATAATCACATTATTAACGCTGTTTGGCATTAAAAAAACAAATTTGCAAAAGACGGGATAGAAAGTTCTGACCAATCACAGACCACTTTACTGCTAGGTTATCTGGGCCCTTTTACGCATGTGCGAAAAGGAAGCGTCGTGTGAGACGAAAAGAGAGGTAAACAGCTAACTGTAAAACGGTAAGATGTCTTATTTTTTATCGTAGTTCTGTGTGTATTCTATATTTACTGTGTCCATATTGTATTGTTAGACTCCTTAAACGCTAGTATAGCTAACCAGCACCTCTAATTGTAACGGTTTAGCCTAATCATGTCGGTTTCATCATGCTGTTTGTATGTTAGCATGCTGTAACGATCATAGATGTGATGAAGTCTACAGTGCTCTCTTTTTCTCTTAAAAGATTGAAATGGATACACAGAAAGATCTGCAACCACCCAAGCAACAGCCTATGATCTACATATGTGGAGGTACATAGCTCATTTTACTAGTGGTAATAGTACAACTACTCATCATTAATAATGCTAACGATACTATCAGATCTGCTCTAAAACAACGTTTCTGTCTAACAATTACAATCAATCCAAGTACTACTCAAACTTCTTCTGTTTTAGGGTTTCTGTTGCCCTACACTAGAAAAGAACTACTACTGTTTTAGGAGAACTGATCCACCATTAGTACTGTTACCATTATTAATTGATGAATCGTTTCATCTATAACTTGTTTGAAATTGTTAAACTTCTTGTTGCATTTTCCTCATTATCGAAACGTCCTCAAATGCTTTGTATTGTATGACAAACAGTCATTACTCACTTGAGTAATAAAGAAGAAAATTGATAAAATTGTAGTAGAAGTAGGGATCAATGAAAGACACTTAAATAACTTTAATCAAACAAAACTAGTTGCAGATTCATTTTCTGTTGACCGCCTAATCACTTTAGTCTTTTTATTCTGTAATGTTCTTCCTATTTTTATTGCAGAATGTCACACTGAAAATGAAATTAAGGCCCGAGATCCAATCAGATGCAGAGAATGTGGCTACAGGATCATGTACAAGAAGAGAACAAAGAGATGTATCCTTTACTTGATTGGGCATGTGTGAGGGAGTGAAATCAATGTAAGCAACCGTTTTACAGCATATAAAAATATTAAGGGCTACAGATTGTTTCCAAACATTTCTACAGAAGTATTTATCTTTCTACAGAAGATTGAAATACTAAAAATCTGAGTTGGGAATGATAACACACCTGTGAGCCGATGGGAATTTTGATGGTAGATGGATTTCAGATTATAGATAAGACAGATTAATATCACTTATATATATTGTATTTATTTATTGTATTTTCTTAAATTCTTTATTGGTAATGGGCTGATTTGATCTTGTATGGAACCAAACATGGAATTTTGTTTCACTGACAGACCTTGTTAGATTATTTTAAAATGGAACAAATATACAAGGATTTGAATATCTGTACATATTTGAATGTTTTATTGTATAAACTATAATACCCGTACATTTCCTTGACTGGTTGATTTCAGTGGTTGTTTTTGATGCCAGATGAAGAAGAAAAAAGAGCAGCTGTTTTGATATTGTGTTTAGTAATTGTTAGAAATTACCATGTATATACATTTACCTGCAAGTATGGCTCCTTATTTCTGAACTATGGTTTAAACTTACCATTTTCATGTCTACAAAAACACTGCTGTTTGTGTAGACCTGAGGGTGAACAATAAAAAGTTTTGGTATATTAAAACATTTTCACTTACTTTGACTGGTTTCACTGTTTCATTTTACTTTTGTTTACTTTTCTTATTATCTTGATTATAATTCTTGATAATCTATCAAAATGCAGCAAAACGAATTGGAAAGTTTTTTTAAGGCTAGTTTCTCTTTTTTCTATTGTTGCCAGATAAGTGAGAAAGGAAAGCACCCACATAAAGACAAAATATTTTTATATCTTCACCAAAAAGATGGTTTTGATTATCAAAGCACTAGAAAGATCAATCCACACTGTTGGCAACTTTCACTTTATTTTTGTAGTGTTTTATCAGCCAGAAGTGGAAAGAAGTAGGCTATAGGTTAAGCAACTTGGCTTGGTAGTCAGAGAAATTTTATCTTTTGTTTTCATATTGTAAGAGCAGTCAGGACATTCTAACTATTAAGTTAAATTAGGGCTGAAACCAAACCGTAATCTTGCCTAGGGCACCAAAATTGTTAGAGCCGGCTCTGCACCTTATGTTATGGAGCATGTACTGTACATAGTACTTCAAACTTGAAAAAAGAATATGAAATTGTACTTCCACTTGTAGTGGAGTAGTTTAGGCATGTATGTGCACTCCTACTTGAATATTGAGTTTGTGTAGGCTACTTCTGCCCTTGCAGACAGTTTAATGAGGTATTGGTAAATCTTAATTCAGACATTGGTTTACATTTTCATTTTAATGAAATAATTTTTACAACATACAAACCAAACTAGGGGAAATCTTATAAGGCTGCTAATGAAGCACACTTTATTTATGGCCTGGCGTACGTCATTTTTCCATACCGGGAGTTTCCCTGAAGACTAGACGAGAAGTTGGCTCTTTTATCAGCATAAACTCCAATCCGAGGCTCTCCCCGTCAGAGCTGTCCTCCTGCAGCATTGCATCGCCGTGGCTCCTCCCTCCAGTGATGTCACTACTGACGTCTCACGTACGGGGCGGGGCCAACAGAAATCCCCGGCCAGGCGCAGATGTCGCTGCAGCTCGGAGAATAAAGCAAGAAGGGAGGAAGAGTTTGAACACACTGCAGAGGGAGTGCAGTTATGGGGAACGCACAGGAGAAACCTTCGGGCTACGGAGGAGGGGGGACTAGGTCGGATTCAGCCACAACAGGGAGCGGCATCAGGAGCCAGGGTGGAGGCAGCGCGGAAAAAAAACAGACTCCGAGAGCTCCAGAGACGGGTTTGGTTAATGGCATCCAGAGGGAAAACAGCCCCGCAAGTGTGAAAAAGCAGCAGGACAGCCCTGCAGTGGATACAAGTTACCTCGATGCTCCTGCTGGGGCCCTTCCTCCTCACCTGGCCCGACTCAAGAATGAGGGAAACCACCTCTTCAGACATGGCCAGTTTGCAGACGCTTTGGAGAAGTACACCCAGGCCATCGAGGGATGTACTGAAGCAGGTGGGGGTGCAAATTGATAAAAACGGCTTAAATAATTAGTAAGTAAAAATAGTAGTTTGTTTGTTTGTTTTTAAGTCCAGTGACTAAACTAAAAAACGAAATATTTTAGCTATACTAAAGAGTCATAAGATCCACTAACAGATAGGTGGAACAGAAACAGGTAACCTTATGTAGCATATGTGTGTCGGCCCTTCTAAAGGGTGTCGGATAAAAGTTGACTCATAGTTGGTCACTGGGTTAATCCAGAGTATCTCATGTCAGTTACGAGTTCCTTGTGTCCCTGACGGCAATGCTGCATAAATTGTCTCTTTTAACCAAATAAACATACGAAGTGCTCATGTTTTCTAAGATGCAGCACAAGCTGTTCACTTTCTGATCTGTCGCTTGTGTGTCCGGCGTTTACAAACAGTAGCTGAGACACGAGGTGACGTAAATGGGAGTTGAGTGTTGGCACAAAACAACACTACTGGCCGCAGATATAAGTCGTGTGCTGATGTCAGGCTTAGCTAAGACTGAATGTCAGGCTGCAACACTCAGCTCAGCACTCAGCCAACTCTTTGCTGGCAAGAGTTGAGTGTTTCTGCAGGACAGGAGACAGACTTAAAACAATTAGACTAGACTTGACTTAATATCAAAACACACTTAACAGAATTATGTGTTGTGACTGACTGACCACAATGTAATGATGTCTTTATTAATAGTGTAAACACACAGATATAGAGGATTATTAGAGATGTTGACATCTGCGGTTTGGTACTGAAGCAGTGAATAATGACTGATTCTCTAGTTATCAAACTGCAGGGATGGTCAGCAGGAGAAAGGACAGAGTAGAAAATGACTCTACTAGTTGGACTGCTAACACATTCATCATCGAATGTATTTTATACTGATATCAACAATGACTGCAGTGTTCTTTCAGTGTCTGGTCCTTCGTGATGAGTGCTTATGGTTGTATCCCTGCAGGCACTGATAGTCCAGAAGACCTGTGTATTCTCTACTCCAACAGAGCCGCCTGTTACCTGAAAGATGGAAACAGCACAGACTGCATACAGGACTGCACCATGTACGTGACCAATGTCCGTTCTGCTCATGCGTTTTTCACAGACCAGAGCTCAACACGTGACTAATAACTCAGACAATTTGCTCTGCTTTACCACAGTTTTTGTAGAGTTATACACAGAGTCAATCTGTGGCACCACAGTTTTGCATGTATGAGATTTGTTTTTTAATTGTGGTTGTGGGTTTGGGAAGCTGCAGGAATATCTCTCTCTAAAGCAAATACTAACTCACATATGAATGGAAAGCTTCATTTGAATCGTAGACGTTTTGATCCTCTGTCTCTACATCTCTCTGATCCTCTTAGGGCTTTGGAGCTGCAGCCTTACTCCTTGAAGCCTCTTTTGCGCAGAGCTATGGCCTATGAGTCACTGGAGCGCTACAGAAAGGCCTATGTGGATTATAAGACTGTTCTGCAGCTAGACACTGGGGTTCAGGCAGCCCATGACAGTGTCCACAGGTGAGCTCAAAGAGTTTGGTTGGGATATTGGGAAGTGGTAGGAAACATTTGGTCTGTACCTTTAAACCCGTTTCGCCATTACCACGACCATGTGGTGTGCTCGTGTGTTCTTCCAGGATCACCAAGTTGTTGATCGAGCAGGACGGACCTGAGTGGAGAGAGAAGCTACCAGAGATTCCTGCCGTCCCCCTGTCTGTCCAGCAGCAGCACAGAGAGAAACCAATCAGCATCGAGCTGGCACAGGCCCGAGCCGCCAGGGCTGCTCAAGAGGAAGGTGAGTGACATCTCTTCTTATACACTCACTGTGGAGTAATTTTTATAACCTCCTAGTTTCCTCTTGAATTATTCACGGCGCACGTACAACCTCATACGACGCAATAACCAGTAATAGCAGTGGCCATGTTTAACTGGAATTAAAAAGTGGTATCCAAGAATAAAATGTGTGTTACAAACTGTTGTCTGATTAATGGGTTGTAAAAAAAGATTTTAATGAAAGCTTTGAATTATAGAAGGCAACAGCAGCAGCAGAAGTTGGTCAGGCTCTGAGTGAAGGCACTCCTGCTGGAGATAGTGTGTGTATGTGTGTGTCTGGCTGGATCATCAATAATGCAGAGGAGAAGGCAATCCTTACACAGAATGTAGTGCTGCTGTAATGGAAAAATCCAGGTCAGATTTCCTGTAGGATACACAAACTGTTAGACTGCATATATATCATTTAAATACATGTAAATATATGCAGTACACTATCTAATAAACAGCTTTGTTCATATTTACCACATAAAAACTCCAAACACAGTATTTAAATCTTAGATAGATAAAGAAGAGGATGTAGTAAGTACAGAAACACACGTACGTTAACATTTAATTACTATAGCACATAGGCAGAACTGTGCTGATTTTAGAGTGACATACTGCTGTTGCTGGGGAAACAGATGGGAGGTGTGTTCATGTCAGTGTTTAACATGATTCTGCATCTCTTGGTAAAACCCATAGGTGCCAGTTTATGTATTTAATGGATGATATACCAACATCTGTAATTCTGTAAACAGACTGTGAAAAGCTGAGAAATTGAGATCATGTGAGTATAAACACATATTTTCCTCAGCTGGACCCACAGGTGTAAGGTAGTATTTAAAGTATAACTTTACTTAATGACCTCTCCACCGAACCATAGAACCAGCTGTTTAAATGAGGCAGGGTTTTGACTAAGGGATGCTGAGTTTGATTTTGTGATTAAAAAAAAGAAAGCACTGTGTAAAGCATTTAGGTTGAGCTGTCATTAAAATAAAAAAATATATTATTCTCCGGATGCTTGTAACTCCTCTTGCCTCCAACATCCAAAGCCAAGGTCCTTATTCTGCCACCAAATATCTGCTTTCACACTGCTGCCTAGTTATTAGCGCACATTTGTTGCACATTAACAGACAAACTATGGAAAAGCAGTGTGTTAATAGATTGTTATTTTGTTTTCATACTCTCTTTAACATTTGCAGTGGAGGTTGAATTGGAATCCGTTTTCTTGAACAATTTAGTCTCTAAATCTATTTCTAAGTTTGACTTTCAAACCTTGCTCACTACGTAGATTTAAAATTGGGTCGTTCATAAGACCAGACAGCGATTATCTGTCTGTGTCCCTGTGAGAACCCATGACTGTTTAGAAGTGCTGCTGTGTGTGTGTATGTTTTCTGTACTCATTGGAAGTAGTTGCTTCCTCAGCACGGCAGAGCTCTCTGTAAGCAGGAGATGACACTTCCTCTCTGCCCCCGTCCACGCTGCTGCTGACGGGATGATGGTTTTATTGATCACTCCTAAAAAGGCTGCGTGCTGCACTGATGGGGAATGTTCCACATCCATAACCTCCACTGAACGCCAGTAACATTGTATAACTGTATTTTATTTCATCAGTTTCAGTATTAAGTTTTCGAATTGTCCTGTTAACAGCCAGAAGAAAAGAGGCCAGCTTTACTTTACTGAAACAGGAAGGCAATGAACTTGTCAAGAAAGGACACTACCAGGAGGCTCTGGAGAAGTACACTGAATGTCTCACCATGAAACCTGATGAATGTGCTCTGTACACAAACAGGTATACAGTATGTGAAACGACGTATCGTAAGGCCTTACTTGCACATGAATTAAATCGTAACGTAACTTCTTATTTCTTACCTTTTTTTTTTTACTCTCTTCCAGAGCCATTTGCCTCCTGAAACAGGGTCGATTTGTAGAGGCTAAACAGGACTGTGACACGGCTCTGCAGCTGGAGCCAGGCAACAAGAAAGCCTTCTACAGACGAGCCCTGGCTCATAAAGGTTTACAGGTGTCAGTCCTCATCAGACACACACACACTGACGTTGATTCTTTTGGAGATGTTAGATTAGGGTCCGACTGTGCATCTAATTCTGACATTAATTTCCCGCATTTCCTAATTTCGTCCTGTTTGTGCGTTTATACTGTGTCTGTGTATGTCCTCATCTTAGGACTACCTGTCTGCCAGCAGTGACCTCCAGGAAGTCCTTCAGCGGGACCCAAACATCCGGGAGGCTGAGCAAGAGCTTGAGGTGGTGACAGGCTTGCTGAGACAAAGCCTGATGAACAACACTGCACACACACCTAGGGTAAGAGGCATACACACACACATCTTCAAGAAGTAATTTTTGTCACATTCACCACACACTTGTGCACCTATGACTTGCATGACTTTACTGTTGGCTGATTTTTAATTTACTTTAACTTTAATTAATTATAGTCAGATATAGTCATTAGAATTCACTCCAGATAATGTCTTATTTTGAAAATCGTACACACAAACTTATACTCACACAGAAATTGAAAAAATAAAACCACAAGAAGCTAAATTTGCCTGATTTTCTCCAGGTTTGATGGCTCTTTATGGGTCGATTCAGAGGCAAAAGGAATGAAACATGTATGGACACATACTGTATTGTAGCAGTTCTGAAGGCAAAGGACTTAAAGGTAGGCAGACCTTTACAAATGAAGGTGACTTTAGTTAACTTCCTGGGATGAGCTCCACTGACAACCAGCTTTTCAGCTCTGCACCTTCTGCAAATGTGTGCAAACCACAACATAACACCTGAGTAAACAACCTTACATAATGGGCATCTTTGTTTAAAAAGGCTAATGCCAAGGTACGTGTTATTGGCTTGCACTATGAATCATTCGCATTATGGTGTAATATAATGTATATACAGATCCGTTTATTTGCTGAAATGAAATGGAGAAAGACAACGTATAACGCGTGCCTTACTGAGATTTGTACCACAGTTAGGATGAAATGCGCCAACATTATTTTGATTTCTTGTTAAAATGTTATTTCTGGCTCCAAAATGATTCGCTGAGCTCAAGACAAAGGGACAGAAAACAGTCGAACTCAGATGCACTGTATGTTAGAGCTGCATCTTCAGTTTGTGTTAAACTGGTGTAAAGCGAAAGTTCCATCTATTTCTATACAAGGTTTTAGTCACTGTTTACATATTGCTACTTGTTACTTATTATAACACATCATACTTTTGGTAACTGCTTTACAACAAAAGCCTTTAAATTTCTACAGCTGATGACCCTGTGAAGTGATGCATTACCGTCAAACTTTAATTTAAGAGTTAAAATAATGAATCTTTTTAAAAAGTCATGCAGTCATTTAAATCGTAAGGTTGTGTCACTGGTTTTTGATAAATATCAAGCTCCTGAAGTCGATTTACAGCTGATCATGTAAGGTCAGATTTACTGTAGGTCTCAGGTTTAATCTTGAATGTAACTAAATGATTGTGTATCTGTATGTGTTTATAGGTTTACGTTATTTATGTTTGACATGTATCCTGCTGTATCAGTTAATGTAAATCTCTGCACCCTTCCAGCTGTAACACGGAACTAGAAAAGAATTTCCATCATCACCTTTTGATTTGCTCCGTCCTTAGAGCCCTTCACAGCTTTCAATCAAACACAATCCAAACGTATCTAATTTTCAGACATATCGAAAAAAGAAAACTGGTCTGCATGCTGTTTACATACTACTGTACAAGAACAAACAATTGATTTGGCTCCAAACAGTCCAATCTGATGAACTCACTCAGCCGGGTGCCAACTGCAGGTCAGAGATTCTGTCTTAACCGAAATGATTTAGGATGTCGTGGTCTAGAACCAATCTGAATAAATTGACTTTCATCCCACATCTTCTTACATACTGAATATCATGAGTTGAGGTGAGATCTTTGGCAAACAAGTCGGGCAGAATAAAATGATTGTTATAGTAATAGACTAAACTGACAACCAGAGCATCACGCGGCAAACAATCCTTTGAAGGAGAAGTGAACACATCACAGCTCCTCCACAGGTGTGGTTCACGTACACTGGTATTTTCACCTACTGATTAGAGCTCTTTTTAGCAAAGCTTCTACAGTGTTAACAGAGGTCCGATCAACTAGTAATAACTATAAACGCTTGTGTGGCTGTGCAGGGACTTTTTGTATTTTGAGAGAAGATTCATTTTAAACACATTTAAAAATGTAAATCTTTGTATAGCACAACGTGCCACAAATATTTCACCTGTACTTCATACAATCAATGTGTTAATTCAGTTTGTTCAACCTGTAACTTTGGTTTATCACCTTCGGATTGTTCTTATTTTCCTAAACAAAAGTATAAAGTCTCATTTGAATGAAACACTTGCTGAGGCTTAAGCTTTACGAATTACCTGCTGCTTAATGGAATGTAAGAGCATGTACTGTATGTAAATAGTTTGAATGCAAATGTAAATAACAGACTGTAATTTGAGTGCTTTAATGTGTTTTTTTTCTTCAATGGTTAGACAGGTTATGATATGAGTTATGCTTCTCATAATTCACACTAACTGTATACAGAAGCATGAAGTGTGAATGTCTGCACCGCAAAAACAAAGACTTCCGAGTCAAAAATATACAGACGACTAAGCTTCATTGACAGTTTTATTATTTATTGATATGCATTTACGTGCACATTTTAAAGCAAATAATTAAGACATATATACTTTTTCAAATAGCATATGCTTCTCTTGACAAAAAAGAAAACGGGTCTTGCGCTAGTCTTCAAATAATAACATAAAACACTTTTATTCTCCAGCAGTAGGAACAGGGTGGTAATATCATGCACCAAAACTCTTCTACTCATCACCACACGCTGCTCTGATCATGGTTCATGCTGAGCTTAGCTGATTAACTGGTGGTCAGGAGGAAAATTAACTACACCTACCGATCAAAAGAAGTAGTCTATGGCTGCATTCAAATATTAATAGTGGTGATCACTTTGGAGAGAAAAGATTTTATTGCCAACAGGATCTGACCAACACAAGTGAACAGAGACATTTTAATTTCTAAAGATGACTTAAATCCAAAATTAGGTTTTAATCCTACACAGCGTTGCCATGGTTTTTATGGTCTATGGAAGCCATCTGTTTACTTCATGTACTGAACTCCAGTCTTGTATTAAAACAGATTTAAACATGTAACCCATTAATAAAATGTACAGTCCTATCAAGTGTTGGAAGTGCAGTCTAAGCTGCAGTCTTTGGTAAGCTAAACCAGTTCTGAAAAGGTGCATTTAAGGAGCATTTATTGTGCATTTTATGAGGCATACAATAATTCTGTTTATGTGTATCATTTGAAGACTTATAGAATGAGAAAAGCAAAATAAAATAAAAACACTCCCCGCCCCCCCCCAAAGGCACTGTGGGTCCTACATATATAAAATTATTTGCATCAAGCATTTTCATGGAATTGAGAATCTTAAAATATATTGTAGTTAAAATACACCCAGAGCTCAGACTCAAAATAATATTTTTATTTCGATAAAACTGGGAGATTCAAAACTGTAATATTATCATACATTCACCAATGAATATTAAAAAAAAAAAAAATCACTGAAAGATGTATGTGCTCGTTTACACAAGCAGAGGTTTCCATTGCACAACAAATTTATTACTGTTATAAAGTGTGTTCACTTGACTACACACACCTGCTTTTCCTGTACAGTTACTGAAAAGCTCAATTTTCCTACTGCAAACACACTTTCTGGACGTCTTTCCAGTTTTAATGAATAATTACTAAAACAAGCCCTATAATTAATAGGAAATGCTACATTTTCGATTTGAAAAATTGGGCTTTTTTGTATTTCTCAGTTATGTTTGCATGGAATAACTTAAAATTCCCTTTCTTGAATACACCTATAATTCAATGATATACTAGAAATGTACTGAATACTTGGTTACGTGCAAAAAAACACAAACTTAAAACAAAACACTATTTACCTGTGAAGATGAGGGCTTGTGTCCAAAAGTCTGGACCCGACACAGGGCTTCAACATTAAAACTAACTTTCCCAAAATGGAAAATAAAAAATACACACATCGCGCAAAGACAGGAGTCACATTTAAAACAAAAGCAAATAATCATTTATCTTATAGGTGATTATGAAAATAGAATTTGCTACTCTGGACTGGTCCCTCTTAGTTTTATATGCTTAACAGGAGGTTCAACAGTCCTTTAGCTCTGCTGATTTATATGCCATTATAATAAATCACAGAATGAACTGGTGGCACGGCGGTGGACCACAGTGATGACATCTTCATCCCTGATTCATGCAAACCCCAAAGAAAAACAGATTTACTACTGAAATACATTTTTCTTGCTCCTATCCAGCTTGATCAGTTCTGCTTTTTATAAACATCAGAAAAGGGGCTTGTTTGAGTTTAGATTCAGAACATTAATCAAGGGTACAGACTTTGCAGATCATCATGAAAGCTGGATAAATTAACAGCCTCCTGTTGTTAAACACTGATCGCCTGTGTTACACCTGTCCAACACATTCAACTCTACCTTCTATAGGCCTCTCTGCTTCAGAAACAGCTTCTGTTCTGATGAACAGAAAAAACAATCTGACTTGACTGTGCTCCATTTTACCTTATTCGCAAATCTCTCTCCAACTTAGTAACTGTGCAGACTGACGCTCACATAACATTCCTGCATCCACAGCAGATGAGAATATAATTAAACCCACAGCCTTAGGCCTGATCACAGGGGCTGCTTCATTCAGATGAATCATTAGCCAAACTAACTCATTAATCATTCAGATTAGCCCCAGTGATAAGGACAACGTAGCTAGCAGTGGTAACACAGCCAACATCAGGACTGAAGAGTTGTTTTAGATATCAGTTTGTAAACAGTTCTTCCTCATCGGGCTCACAGGCTGTTCGGAAGCATTGCTGGCGTTCGTCTTCGTGCTCTCATCCTTCTCCGGTTCTTTGCCTGCGATATCAGCAACACCCTCTTCATTGATGTACAGAAACGTCCCACTACTTCCTTTTGGCGAAGCAGGTGGGGATGAAGACAGTAGGTGGTGGGTGAAGGTTGCGTGGTTGCTCTGAGACGGATAATGCTCCAGACGGTCATTCTCCACCTCAGGCATGGGAGTGACGGTGTTTTTACTGAAGGCGGTGGCTGGATTATGAGAGTCGGGGTCTATCGGGGCGGAGCAGGATGGGTGAGCTGGTCTTGAGGTTTCAGGATCTGAGTAGCTGAGCTCTGATGAGAAGTGGCTACAGTGTGAGTCGGCCACAGAGGGCAGACTGCCGCTCAGGGATGGAGAATCAAACTCAGAAGAGTTAGTGCTGTGCTGCTCCAGGAGCTGAGCATCTATATCTCCTTGTGTTTCATTGATTGTTGTTTCTCCTTTGCCGCTGCCAGCGTGTTTCCAGAGCTTTTCTTTGCTCTTTTTGCCTCCTGAGGTGGATGGTTCCTTTGACCAGGAAGACGACGGGCAGCAGTGGTTGTCATGCTGGGCACAGCAGGAGGTGGAGTGGCATGAGTCACCAGTAGCTCCTTTGAGGCCAGCAGTACTGCTGCTATAACTGGCTTCATCCAGGCTGCTGCTGGCACTGCCGTGTCTCACCTTCTCCTGTTTGGACTCCACATCTGCCTGAACTTCCAAACTATTGTCTCTGTAAAATAAAATAATTAAAACTTTACTGATAGTATAGAACAACAAATCACTGCAGCGATAAAAATGTATGTTTTGTCACCTATTATTACTACTACTACTTTTGACTATAAGACAAACTCAAGTGACCAGAATGGTACATGTAAACAATCACAAAATATGACAAAACAATTACATTATTAAAACACAATAAACAGAAAACACTGTTTGTGTGAATTAAGAGAAATAAGACAGACTAAAGTCAAGAAAACATCAATACCAAGCATTTCAAAATAAACTGACTTTATAGAAAATAGATTTTAAATATTCGATAGGGTTTGGTGGTCTAACTGCCAGAGGGAGACTCTTCCATAATCTAGGTGACAGGACAGAAAGAATCTTTGTCACCATGGATCCTAAATTTCAACTGGGACACAACCAGAAGTCCATTTTTTGATGACGTAGGACACTTAAAGGACCTGTATGATGCCAAGCTCTGCCTGCTGAGAACTGCATGCACCTTCATTTCCCTCATGTTAACCTTAACCTTAAGGGATTAGCTGCTTGCTGATAAATGGTGAAGCCAATAATTAGAATAATTATATATATATATATATATATAAATCCCAAATCAGCACATAAAGTGCTTCTTCAACAAGCAGGACAAGGATGCTCTGACCGCTGACCTTTCCAGAGGCATGTAGGCATTGAGGATGGATCCCGCCATAGCTTTTGTGCTTGCATTGTCACTGATTGTCCCGAGACTGACAGTCGCCGACTCTCCACTCAGACTGCAGCGTTCCTTCTGTACGTCAGCCTGAACTTCCATTCTGGGAAAAAACAATTGACACAAAATATAAAGTAATGCACGTTCCCTTTATAAAAATAATGAAACACTATTAATAAACTGAGATAAGGTTTGTGCAAAAATCTTTTCCCCTAAGACAACGCATCAACTGCAATATTCTTTGAACAATGATCTCAAAATAAAAACTTGCTCATCTCTCTTGCTCAAATGAGTTAAACTAAACTAAACTACGCCTTCTTTACTGGTAATGTAATGCTGTCCATTTTTTCTAGCTATGATTAAAACCCTACTAATGATTTACAAACAAGCATGGTCCTTTACCTGTTGTAGCAGCTGCCAGACAAGCTGCCAGTGATGCTGGTTCCAGCGAGCGCTGTGGTGCTGGCATCGTCACTCATGTTGTCCCTCTGAGTGGAGCTCATGCCGCAGCGCTCCATGTGGCTCCCACTGACACTGAGACTAAGGCCTGTCAGACCTCCAACACTTGCTCCATCGCCAAGACTTGCATTGTTGAGCCTCGTCTCTACCACAGAGGTCGTATCTACGAAGGGAGGGGGAACAGGAAAGAAAGAATTTGAATAATTTGAAAAGGGTTGTGTCTCATACAAAGATATGAATGATGAACCCAGGGTGACCTAAAGTACATTAAATAATTATTTTAAATTAAATAATGAGTTTATTCATTTGACATTAGTAAGTTGGATCAATGACTTGACTGACTTTTTACAGACTTTACAGTTTATCCTCAAACAACATGTTAATGAAGTTTTTAGGTGTGAAGAAGCATGATTATGTCTCACACAAGGAAAACGTTAAAGTCATGCTGTCATCTGGAATCATAATTAGAATTCACAGTGTTGTGAGAAATCTACTCAACACCTCTCGGGGGGGAAAGCAAGACAAGCTTCATCTCACACAGATGTAATTTTGTCAGTGACAAACACGCCCTGTCAGGAAAACCCACTGACTGTAAGCCAGTCATCTCACACCATTACACAGCTCAAACACTTGTCTACGTCTGACGTCATCAGCTGTGGGTAATGTGTATGTGCACACAAAAGCACTGACAAATGTAGGCGTACTTCTCCATACACGCTACTGTGTGAGAACAAAACACAAACATACAAAAACCCTTGTTCCATGACTGATAGGAACTGCTGGTATTTTCCAAATACTCGCTTTGTGTGATAGATCTTAAAATGAAAATGGTGTGTGTAATAATAACACATATACACACACACCAGTCTAGTGGTTGTACACAGGAAACATACCTACGCTATATTAGGATAGGTCTGAGTAGTACTAAATGTACTTGTGAATAAACATTTAATAATTCCTGTGTTTTTATCTGATTAGTTCCACTATGTATCAATCTTCTTTTTCCTGTAGTTTTGCCACTTAGCGAGTATTTTGTGTACTTAGTACTACAATAGGGAAAAAACAACCTTCTTTAATTTCCTAGTGAACTGAACCATCAACCCGTCGGTCAGAGATACTTACCTGTGGCTGCAGCTCCGCTACCAATATTTTCAGTTTCGTCATCAAACTCGATTCGCACGCCCTTCCCACTGCCAGCAGACACTCCACAGCCACCGCTACGGCACAGCGAGATTGGGACGACTCCGTAGACATAAGCCAGCATGATGGGAACACCGATGCCTACACAACACAAAAAGCACGTTCAGTTAAATTTTTATTTTTTATGACTGAAAACATCACAAATTTTTTTTTATCAGAAAGACCACACAGAGAGAAAAGAATGACCAATTTCATACCCACGATTCTGTGTCATACTACTGGTATTATGTATGACACACACCAATGAAACCATTTAACTCTTTTAAATATTTAAAATGCAGACGAGAGACAAATGGTAAAACCGACAAAGCCATGAGGTAAAAGAGAGAAGAACACTTTTTCTTACCAACAGTGACAGCTGCAACCACAGGCGACACAATCACAGAGAGCGTCACACCACCAGCTATCACCAAATTCCTCTTGTGTTTAGAGATGTCCTTGCCCTCATATCGGTTATGGATCTGAGAGAAAAAATGTTTATTATCGTAAAGATGGAGGAGGAGAAATCAGGAAGGGGCAAATACTTTTTCACAGCACTGTACTTTCCTACTGTTAATGCTTGTTTTTTAAGCTGCTGAGTCTTCATCTACTTAAGTGCAAAAACCCCAAACACAGATGTGCCATTTCACCTTAAAATCAAAGATATACTAGACTCTGTGCCAACAGATCAGGTCCATAAAATTACAAATGCACTGCAGCTGGTTGTCTTCTGTTCATAGTCTCCTGCTATCTGTGTTTCCATTTATCTTAAGCAGCTGGTTTTAACTGCTATAATGTTAGCGCTCACCTTCCTGCCCACATAGACTGGGATGCCAATAATCATTGCAGGGATGGCAATGCCGGCAATAAGGGCAATGCCCACAGGTGCTCCCACCAACGTGCCAAGCTGCCACAGAATTTTCTTCTTTCTGCTCCAGGGCTTCTTTCCCCAGAAAGTGCAGCCTGACGGACTGAGAGGATGGGAGAGCGAGAGAGGATTGACCAAATTGCAATTATTACAAATACATTTATTTACAATTAATTTTTTTTTCAGATTTGGAAAAAGACAGTGAGAGGATTATATTTGACTATAAGTTTGTCTCACCTTAAATAGTGCAAATCAGAGATCTCCTTCATGCACAGCCAACAAAACTCACAGCCGCAGACAGCACAGGTCATGTGATTACAGCTTCCGTCATTCATCTTAATGATGTAAGCAGCACAGCGTGGACATGGCTTTATGTCATCTCCTGGTGGACAGTAGAGAAGTGTGTTGTACTTTGTAAAATGTTACAGTGTGAATTGACAGGTGTGCGCACATATGCGTAAATACCCACGAAATGGTCAGGTTAGTTTGGCTAGTTATTTATTTTGTATGTTACCTGCAGCTCCACTTTCTTGGCTGTAGCTGAGGGAGGAGGACCTGAAACTCCTCAGGCGGAGGTTCTGGGCCCTTTGTTGCCGTGCTGTGTCACATGTCTGGTTGGGATGCCACAGTTGTTTGCAGTGGTAGCAAAACTCTGTCCCACAGCCTTCACGCCCACAGGTGATCTTTGGGCAGCTGGCACAGCCGAATGCAATGACCGCATAACTTAGAGAGGGAAAATACATCCAAAGTTAATAGTTACTAGTGAGTGATCATTGATGTAGTAATTCAGCACAACACTAGAGGTCAGCAGAGTTAAAATATAAAGTATTGGAGAATAAAACCAAGAAACAGTTTTTAACTGTTTAAATACAAACTGGTGCTATTTTAATCTTTGGAAATTCCCAACAATAAAATATGTTTGTGAGGTAACAAATGAAATTTCCTGACTCTCTGTGATAACTCCACCAATGACCTCTGTGACAATAAATCAAGAATCACATAATTAGAAATGCATGGCTGCATTACAATGGTCTATTTGACAAATATTACCAGGACGTACTTGGCAAAACTAGCAGTATTATCTGTGAAAATAATAAAATGAATAGCAGTTCACTCTTGGTGGTTGACTCTCAAACAGACATTAATAATTAATTTTCTAAAAAAACAAACAAAAAAAAAACCCCACACACGCCAGAAACTGTAGAAAGTGCAGAACACATGTAAAATCACTTTGGCACAAGCATAAAGGCCAAGTGTTAGAGTGTTGGGCTTGCATGAAACTCTCTGTTAATCCACTCAAATACTATAGAAAATGCAACACAAAATCTACATTTCCAACGTAATTCTGCAGAGCAAGACAGAGCTGCTTATTCAGCTTAGCTCAAACCCCATGAAAATGATTTAAGCTAATAAATGAGAAGTTATGCCATCAGCTGACATACAGTTCTGGATTATAAACACACAACTATTAACTAGGTAATTTGTTAGTTTTAGTCAGCTAACATCAGCTGATGCCACACAAGCAACAGTGAAGTCATGAAGAAGCTGGTAGTTATGTAAAATAAATTTTTTATGTAAAACACAAACTAGCATTACTTTGAATGCTAGTTACCTATCAAACATAATGAAATTACAAAAACAAAAATAGAATTTTAATAAAGCAAAAAGTTTAAAAATTTAAATCTAGAAAAGTTATTCTCTCACTAAGTAAAGCAGGCTGATTAGGTTGTATCTAAAGCCAAATGCTGCATAATAGTGGTTAAAATTATACCTTCAATCATGTCTAATGAATTATGAATAAAACAAAAACAAACTGGTTAAGCGATGTTCTAAAAATCTGGATTTTATACTGTCTACCCTCATAGCTGACGTATTTGACAGTCCAGCAGTCGGGGTTATGTGAGAACACATAAAAGTCATTCAGTCTAGACAGTATCCACTAACACCTTAGTGAGACAAACTGCTCAAATGGTGTAAAAGTTATAAAACTTGATGGGAGAATGTGCGTAGGAACCTTCTGGTAATATTAATGTCTTTTGTTTTTTATACATGTATTTTAATTAAACTGTTCTTGTTTCTACAACGACTACAAATAAAAATAATAAATTAATTAATATCTACATTATTTAACATACTTTAATTTGCACAAAGCACAAAAGCAACACTCATCTCATAAGGTTTAGATATACAAGTCCATAACACAACTACATTTAACAATGTGTCAAACTAAACTGTTGAGCTGACCAACAGAGCCCAAGTGCAACGACACAACAATACAGAGTGGGAGCATTATCCAGCGGAGAGGGTGGCAGTCAGTCAGAGCTGAGCTATTTGGAGGATGACGACAAGAAGAGCTGAAACAAACTCATGAAAGAGCCATTATTCTAACAGACGGGGTCAGCAGTGTTGACGAAACAAAGCCGAGAGAGAAAGTGAAGAGTAAAACGGCAATCACTCACAACTGAACTAAGGACGATAGCTGAACGCAGGAAATTCAGACGACTGCACCAAAACTCTACGAATTCATAAATCACGTTACTTAAAAACAGTACTGTCAGCATCTGCAGCACAAGCAGACTGCTCCAAGATTAAATAAGCAGTGCAAGTACGCTGTGTGCATACATGACTTGTACATAACTGACTTAAACATATACAAAAATGTTAATATATAAATGATGACTTTAAGTGCCTCATGGAACCAATAATTAAGGCTATTAATTATTTTAATTTATATGTAGTTTTAATATTATTATTGTTTTGTGTCTAAGCCACATTTTTTAGTTGCTCCTATATTTAGGGATGTATATATTTAAGTCTTTCTAAAGCGGAAAGCCATCACGTGGCTGGTAAAATGATTAGTAGAATATCACGACAACAGGCATCATCAAATCTTTTTTTAGCCCACTTATTTGGCTGACAGAATAAACAGGTCTATTACTGCTACAAGTTATTTATAGCTTGAGCATCAATGCAGATGCTCGGGTAAACTTCAAAAAGGACAGATCACAGCTGTCAAGTTTCCTTGAGGCAGCTGCTTATTGTGTTATTCTGGGACTTGCGTATTGGCACCTCGAGTAACTGAAACGGAGATTTTGAAGTATTAAATGCTGTAAAATATTAAGAGATAATGACGATTATTATCCAACATTTACTGCGTGCTGGATAAATTTTGACTTGTTGATGACTGTACATGTTAAGTGGACAATGCTTCATTTTATCCACCAAGTAGCCTTTATGAGTTCTTACCCACAGTCTGGTGCAGGGCACCAGCGGCAGTCAGGTTCGGCCACTAGCCACCTCCTCAGCATGAACTCCTCATACTTCTCCATGAGAGCTCGGTCTCCCAGGATCATCTGGATGTCGTGGGGATTGAAACGCTCAGAGCACTCAGGGCAGCTGATGTTGACACGAGACTCGGAGATCTCAATGCGCAGATATTGTCGCAGACAATCTGCACAGGAACGGTGGGGACAGGTCATGATGTCTGGGAAACTCTCCCGTGCATATCGCAGTAAGCACAGAGGGCACTCCAGCAGCTCTGATGAAGACCCTGTCACAGATGAAGTCGATGCAGCTCCCAGTGCAGACGGGGCAGGCGTTTTATCATGGAGAGTCTCTGACTGCACGTTTTCGGTGCTGACGATGCCATCCACTCCAGCTCCAGACTGCACAGGCTTTGACTTACGCTTGAGGTCACAGTCAGGCCAACGCCTTCGACCGAATAAAGAGTGGAGTGACAGGCGGCGCCTCTTTGGGTTCTTTCTAACTGAAGGGACGCTAACAGAGGAGGCAACAGATTGAAGATCTCGCTCTGAGCCTGTGCTGCCATGATGCTGCTGGTGCATGCTGCTCATCACGCCAGAAGGAGTGTCGCTGGTGCTACAACCAGAAATCACCACATGAGGAGAGGAGATGAGGAACAGTGAAGTAGGCTGAAGATGGAGAAAGGGACTGGGGTTTAAGAGGAGGGGGCTGTACGCTGTACCACTGTTAGCTAAGACATAGTAGTTTCATCACAGTGCTACAGGAGGTCTTGTAGACAGTGGTCAGTGGTCAGTGGTGTGGTTTGTATCACAGTGATGCAGGAATGCTGCTGAGGCTGAGATGTAGACACCCAGATGTACGACACCAACCTGAGAAAGATAGAAAAGAAAGGAAAAACAGAAAATGTTTAGAAGAAACTTGCACAATTTATAACAACCAATAACGTGGATAGCAAAGTGTAGGTAAAACAAGACAAAAATATTTTGTTTTTCCCCCAGCATAGCTCTCAGATGTGGCCACAGCTGTGTCAATGTGCCTGCAAAGCAGCCACACCTTGCCACAAATACTTTCACATGCTCTTATTTTGAACAATGTGTCATCTGTGAGAAAAGTGTTAAAGATTTTTGTGATTCTTTCCTGCTGACATAGATACACTGACATAAAAACACAAACATTATTAAACATAATATTTTATGCTGAAATTAACCCGCACAGTTTGTGGCTGTGGTGCTGTTTGGACTTCCACTGAGACAGATGCCAATTCAACCAATGAACTTATGTTTGGATGGTAGAAGGGATCGTAAAAAATAAAACAAGTGCTCCTAATGTATGTGTATAATAAATTCAATCAAATTGTTAACACAATTAATAGCTAACAAATTCATTATTAGCCAACAAGGGAACTGCGCTGTGAAAAGCAAAGGTTCACAATTCTATGGTAGAAAAGATGCTAATCATCTTTTTGATTCTACCACCCAGACTCCAGGTGCTTAAAAAAATCTAAGATGCTAGATTCATGAAAGCTTTAACTGCTCAAGTCTAAGTTGGGAAAAGATTTGAATCCAAAGCCACTGCATTTTACAGGATAATGTATGTAGATTTTTCCAAGATGACATGCTCCGTTTCCTACTGACTCATCTCATCTCTTATTTGGAAAAGGAACACAGAACTGAAGAAAAAGACATCCTTCATTTTAACCATGTTGGTTTAATGTTCCCACTCTTCAGTTAAACTAGGTTTTACATTTTAAACCACAGGAATTTGAACAACCTTCTGCAACTGTCTGAGATGTTACCTTCATAAGCCATGTCCCAAAAACTATAGTCGCATCTTTCAAACTCTTAACTTGCAATACCGAATAAACAATATGAAAGACAAATAAGGGTTTCTCTCTGTTCCTATGTGCTCTAAAACTGTATGTGTGAGTGTGTGTGTGTGTGTGTGTGTGTGTGTGTGTGTGCGTCTCTTTAGGGACCAATTCCAGTTTGAGCCAAAGGGTGACTAATTAACAAGCCCACAGTAAATCCCAACTAAGGCAACACAAAGCACAAATTCTCAGTCTCGTAACCTACAAAACCTTGGCCTGTCTGGCTGAATTTTCTCCTCTCATGATGTCATACAGGCTGCTGTTAACTTTTACTATGGCTACTTAAAAATGAGATTTTGGTGCACCGCCAGAAGTCAGATTTAGTCTGCTAACCTAGATTGCACACATTTCAATTTTTTTGCTCTATATCAATCAAACATTGTAAACTAGTCAATTCATCACTAACAAGCACTGAAATTAATCTTGGATCATTTGATCACGTTCATGACTCTTAAAACAAGGTGTGGATACATCCAAAACACACAAACACCACATTTGGAAGGTGATCTGGGTTGTGTATCCAACCTCCAACCTGTGCAGTGTAGCGTGAAGGTTAACTCACACTCAGAGATCTTAAACGCAGTTGATTTGACAATGTTAAACATCTACAACAATATTTTTAAGCTTAGGCAAGAAAATCACTTCAAAACTTGCCAACTGTACATGTAGAGGTTTAAGTATGTATTTACTGTATATACAAATTATTCTTGTATATAAAAGAAGGTATAAGTAGCAGCTACTACAACACATTTCCAGATCATGGAAACAACCAGAGCATGCATGCAGTTTGTAGCGAAACATACACGCTGGCTCAAACCAAAAAAATTCATAACCAGAAAGTGTACATTACTGTTGGGGCAACACTGGTAATAAACTGAGAGACCTGCACCAATAATTGTTATGTTGTTGTCATACTGAATGGCTACAACAGACAAAGGCTTTGATGCAATACAAACTTGCGACAGCATTTTACAGGAACGATTTAAAGGCTTATTTACTTATTAACAGTGAGAGTTCAATGAGTGCTTGCTTTTGCTCTTCTCAATGTGCAGAGCTAAGTTTTTACCCGACATAGTAATGTATTTTTTCAATTAAATATTGCTAAAAAATCATGATGCATTACTGTGATAACTCGTCATCTGCTGAGTCTCACAGATCCTCACTGCTGAGTAAGATCAGTCCACAACACTGATAATATCCCATCCTTTAATTTTAACTGATGTTACTGTGTTAGATGATATTGAAGCTTTATTTTTGCTCTTTATCGACATATCTCTGAAGCACTATATCCATTAAGTGGTTGCTTGAATAGTAAGGAGCTATAGTCAGTGGACTACACCACATAAGTACATTTAATGTTAAAAGATATAGTTAGGTCATAAATCATAACGTCATCTCATCAAAATACTAGCTATGTTGGAAGGAAAAAAAAGGGGGGTTTTAAGTGGCAACTCTGAAAACATAATTTATAAAACCAAAACATGCTCATAACAGCTGCAATTTAAGCCACACAGGACACCAGTGGGTAAAAGATGCATGATATATATCACTTTTTGATGCCATTCCCTTGAGGTGTGTCATTGCTCTGTCCCTGTGACAATAAAGAGACAACAGGTGTGTTTCCATTGTGGGAACCTGCCAAAAAGTGCAAAGTTTCTACCTGTTCCTGTTCAGGGTGTGGTGCTTTCTGAAGTTTCAAAAACTTTCAGACTGAGCCTTGAAGCACTGAATGTAGCTGATTCTTCCACAGCATCCGGCATTTCAATAAACCTGCAAGCAAAAACATATTATTGTGTCTGTAATTTGAACCTGATTACTGTTGACCACAAACAGTCCAAAATATTTTCTATGGATTGACCACTGATGAAACCCAGGCTTGGTTGTCAATTTGTGGATTGTCACATCTCAGTCTCCTTAACGCTCTGGTTCTGCTGTGGAAATTCAAATTACAGTGCACTTCTAAAACTTTTACCTCTGGGGAAGTTCCAGGACATCAGTTCTACAGTTCTTAGGAAATTGAAGTACCTGGAACTCTTAGTGGAAATGCACCTAATGATACCAGTGACACAAAGACAAGCGTGCTTATTTTGGAAATTGTGAGCCTGTAAACAAGTACTGTGAAACTCATAGAAGCAAGAGATTGGCAAATTGACTCAACTTAAACAACTGATCTTTAATGGAAAATTCCCAGAGCTGTCATTGTGCATCATGGAATTTAACTGTGTCATTGACTCAACAAAAGCAGAAAATGCTGTTACACTGGTTAGACATAACTTAGCTCCACAGTGAGTTTTTTATGGTACTGGCTAATATGACGTCTTAATACTATAATTACACTCCATAACAAAGCTTAGTGATATACTGGGTCAACAAATTCCTCTGGCCAATCATATGGGCCAGAGGAAATTTTTACAAGACAGAGAAGTCATTTCAAGCAACCCACAAGTCAAAGTGAAATTATACTATACTATTATAAGGTGTAATTAAACTGGAAAAGTCTATGTCGACCCTGTACAGAGAGAGTGGGACTTTCCATGTGACTGCATCTGTGTGTATGCACGTGCATGTTTTCAAGTTCTCTGGCTATGGGACAATCACATGAAACTGTGGCTCACATACTGGGACGGTGTCCCAGTTCCTAAGAAAACCCCAGGGCAGGAAGTGTACTGCAGCAGAATTAGTGGTTTCAACCTTCTGTCAACTCCTAAAGAGTTGAAGGGTTTTCATCAGCTGATGCTTTACCATGACAACAACACGTGTGATAATGAACCAGTGGTTTTCTACTGAAGAAACAGGTCAATGCAGGCAATGAATGAGTTAGGGTTTTTTTATGACTCATATATTAACCGTATGTGATAATGGTTAGGGAAAAAATAGTAACAGAATTTTTCACTTGAGACAGCAGTGGTTAATGGTTTTAAGAAGTATAGCCCTTCAGACCAAAGACCAGTAACATACTGGCTCCTGTATTACAATAAACAAATAATTCAGATTTTGTGCCGAACAATGGAACATCTTATGTTACACATCTGTGTTACACTATTTATTAGTTATAAAGAGAATATCCTTTTCTCTATGCTCACAGTCTCTTTGTTCCACACCATTTCATATATTTCTACAGTAAACAGAAGAGTGGTGAGCCTCCCCCCCCCTAAAAAAAACAGACAACAGTAAATATGTTCCCACTGCAGACGCAATTCCATCTCTGGATCTATTCTGTAACAAATATTTATCCGTACTGTCTGTGGTTAAATGAGATTTGTCACTTTGCTGAGTAAGAACGGCTACATTGGTTTTACAGTCTGAGATATTGTACTACCAAATTACATAGTTTAAATAGGGTAAGTTATTTTTCCTATATGAGGCTGATAGAGGTGATTTCAGTGTAAAATCTAGTTTAAAGCTTTGTTGCTTTGTTCATGACTACTAAAGCTGATTTCACATTTGAACGCCACACAATGCCTGGAGAATGAATTGTGTACATTGTCTAAAGTTGCTCTTTCACAAATGTAGCATGTCAATGTCAGACATGTTCTCACCGGGAGAAATAGTCCTTTGGTTTTGGGCAAGTGTGGTTGCTGTATAGAGCGTGCAGCAGACAGGACATCACAAAGCACACAGCAGAAATCACAGCATTTTGTTTACAACACACTGAAGCCTCACCAGTCGCATGATTAGAAACAGTGCATGTAAACAGCCCTGATTTTATGGATGAGAGAAGCGTGGTACGACAACAAAAAGCATGGCAAATATATCCCATATTTTCTGGTGCTGGATTTAGTGGACTGACTTAAAGGCAGTGGTGCAACACACCCACTGCACAATCTCCAGACAATTACCTGCTGTATTTGCACATGGGCTCAATCGGACATTACTCAGACTTTGTACTAGGTAGTTGTTAAGGCAGTGTTTCCCACAGAATTTGATTACACTTGTTATGGTGATTAGCAACCTTCCCAGGAAAAACGAGTTCAAAAGTGAGTTTATTAAATATGCATGTCAAAGATGCTCAGTATAAATATAGTGCAGTGTAGACCTGCACACAGCAGAAGAAGACTGATTGTATGGTAATTGCGACATGATATTATTAACGGCCTGCTGACTTTTAGCACATCTTATTTTGCAACCGCCACTTTTTTTTTTCTTTTTTTTTAATACTGAAGGTCCCGATATTGAACTAGAAGTTGTTTTTGATTTATTGAGGGAGATTCTCAAAATGGTGCGACATCTGCTGACGATTTTACTTGAGTAGACGTCCAACTCCAAGTATTAAATGAACACCTTGTGAATTAAATGAATGGACAGCATGTTTGATTAAGGTTCAGAAATGCAGCTATAATATAATTCAGCTGGACGTTTTAAATTTTGTGTTGAATCTTGTCATAGCATTCAGACTAGAGCAGTGGAATGGCCATATTGGGGGAAATATCTCTGGCTGGGTGTCTTGTGCTGTAGATCAGCTACTTTGAGCAGATTTTAGTGGATTCTAGTTTTTATAGCAACTTTAAACTTTTTTGTCATCATTGTGCTGCACTGCACGTTGGATACAGGCCATAGACCTGCAACTGATCTTGAATGTGCACTGTAGCACAATAATCACATAATACTCACACTTTAATATAATCCTATCGCACACTCCTATTTTATTGTTGTTCTTCTTGTTTTTCCACTGTGTTTTATGCTCATGTTCATACTAAATATATAAATATTACTATTATTACTATTACTAGTAGTAGTGTAACCGTCACTCCAACTCTCGCATTCCCTGTACAATGAGTTGGATTTTTTTAAATCTACAGCTTCTATTTTTGGAGATGTATCTTAAAACAATTGTTCACACAATACGGGTTTGCAAAACTGGAAACAAGTGGTTCAAAGTATTTTGTGTTCAGAAGTGTGTGCTAATTTCCGCTGACATTCCAGCTAAAGGACAGACTTCCTGATTGTGACAATGCATTCAGTTATTACAGCAACAGACAGAGGAACAGCCCAAAGACTAGATGACAAACTCTGTTAAAAAACTGCAATTTTTATAGCTTTGTTTACCTACCACCAGCGGGAAACATTTAAGCTTTTTTCACACTAGCTTTGCTTTAGTGTAATAATAATAATAATAATAATCATAATGATAATGTGGTAAGTGGGGACTGGAGGTATCAGTGTGAATGCCCCTGGTACTCTTTTAAGCACTATTTACTAAACAGTCCAATTTACGTCCACAACAGTTTAAGTATTTTTATGTATAATCTGGTACACTACGATGAGACAGAACTTCAATTTGTATGTCAGTGTTTACGAAACTTAGGATGGAGCTGGAGATGCAATGTTTAAGCAGCTAAATTATTATTGTTAATTTGGAGACAGATTAAATTATAACAAAATCAAACTTTAAGTAACTGAATGAAAGGTTTTTCAATTCAAATGTAGCTTAAAATAAAATTTGAAACTTATTTGAATAAACAATTGTTTTCTTTTAGTCACTTTCAGCTCTTTTTTCCAGGTACAAATCTTACATTTCCAAGTATTCTTTTCAGTTTCAGACTTTTGGCACTCTTTTGGTTGACAGGTCTGGACCACACTGCCTTCAGGGAATATGAGAGCTTTATGACTTACAATTTCCTACACAACATATTTAACTGCTTACAGCAAATTACCACCAACAAAATTACTGTGGAGAATGTTAAATTTTTCAGGCCGTTTTAGATCTTACTTTACACACTACACACATACTAGAGGAAGATCAATCAATCGTGTGTCATGTTACAGTTTTACAGTCACATTTTCCACACACCTGCAAAAACATTAGCTGAACAATAATACACTGTGTTGGAGTGCTGTAAATTGACGTCCGATCCACCAGGAAGACCGGTAAGTGTACAGATAACAAAATGTTAGCTGATGACTGACTTCAGTTTTTATACTAAATGCTATAAATCTTGGTAACTTGCACACATATAAATAATGATCCTTCTAATTCCAATGTCTGCTTTCTTGCTCTAACTTAAGAAGTGTTTTACTGGCTAAATCCTTTCAGCTAACGTTTACCATTGGAAGGTTATTCAGCTGAAGACTTTTAGTGTCCTTGCCTATGTTACTGAAGTTATCAAGCCAGATAAACTTATAGTATTCAGGATAACAACTATAAGAGTCTGTTTCAAAGAACAAAACATTTCTTACATGTGTACCGGCACAGAGCTGCCTCTTGATACTTTCTGTAAAGTTATCACTCAATCAGCACAAACAGTGTTAATGCACCACTTGCATCTATATAATTGGACAATATAGAATGTTTAGTTACAGAAAAAAAGTGTAAGCTTTTTTAGCACATGATGTTATTACATGTAGGGTTAAATTTGGTGTTGCATTAGGCATAGTTTGTGGGTGAATAAAGCAACCCCAAATCAGTACAAAGAGTCTCCTCACTGTCTGTTTTACTGCAAAAGGCTTTTCACCCCAAACAGTGGGAGAGCAGGAAGCAGATGGGTGATGTGATGGGGGAGACAGCCCAGTTCTATTCTGTGCTACAATAACAGAAGAAAGAGGCACCAATAGCGTTTCACAATTCATCAGCTGTGATGAGGCTCAAAATTAAATCAAAACCCTCGATGCACTGGTTTTAATGTCTTTAAATTGATTAAGTATATGTCAAATTAGCTGATATATTTAGGGTGTTTATTGGCCTTATTTGTAAGCCCACATCATGCAGGAATGATAGAAAGTACAGCTGACTTTGAAACCCAGACATTCACATGTACAGATACAAAGTTAGCTTCTGTTAAATTGCAACACAAATTAAAATACATCCTGAAATAAACTAGGAACTAAACTAATCAAAAGGACACAATGTCCGTGCCACATCAAGCTGACGGTTGGCCATTGTGAGTGTCTCCTGTCCTAGTTTACGTAGTGTGTCCTGCACCATTGCCACTAGTCGAGTCCATGATGGTGGCTTTTTAGCCCATTCAGCATGTTGAGTCATTAGCAAAGCCCGTCAGTGAGAGAGACTCCGATTGGCTGCTGGTGAAACTAGCAAGCATCGACTTTGTTTATGGTTTGTATATCGAACGCTCCTTTTTGGATAACAAATAAAGACTACAGACACCTGCTGATATGCATAATTTACTCTCATGCTGATGCAGAATGTACATACTAGTTGGCCCTTGGCTGTTGTCTTTGTGTTGTGTTCAAGTCCCCCTTTGACCCAGTCAAAGTTTAAAATGGCACCTTGGTATGGCTCTGCCCTGAGATGTTTAATGTTTAAACAGGCAATCTGTAATGTTATCTGTGATGTATCTAGGTTTTCTGAATCTACATAGTTGTCTTTGGCTTTACCTCTAGAACAGCTTATTCCGTCAAGCAATAACACTGATCAACAACTGATTGTTGCTGCTATATGAATATCAACCAACACGCTGCACCTGATGACCACTAAAAACTGTATCTGCCACACACACACAAACAGTCTTGTCTTTCTGCCTATGTGCCACACTTTAGTATAATTTATTGTCTATAACTTACTGTTTTTCACAACCAATTCTGTAGCTGTAGTCTGTAACCTATTCTTTGTTGTTATTGTCAATGACTGTACGGTCCTAGAAGGACCAGAAGCAAATTCCTTGTATGTCTTAGCATACTTGGCAGATAACACAGACTGTTATAATACTTCTTCTGACTGGTCCAAAGTAACAAAACATACATTTTAAAGAGCAAATCCCGTCCCTTTTGGATTTATTTGTGTCACTGCCTGTTGTCAAATGTTTGCTAGTTCATTCATCAAGCCAAATGAAATTTCAAGATGTCAGTGACTGCAGATAAGAATTTATTGCGAAAAGGCAAATGTTTGGTACGATTCACAGCTCAGGAGCCTTGTGTGTTTAGGACAGACAGTTGTGTTGCTATATCAACATTATCAGTCAGGCTAATGATAGAGCTGAAATAAGCACTGGATTATACAAATACAGCTTAAAATATCTATTTTTAATTGGGCTATAATGCAAATTACTTCTCCATCCATAAAGATGACTATTAAACACAATGTCTGCTGTTATATGTACTAGACATAGGGAACTTAATTAGGCACAGCAAGGATCAGAGAGCCTAAATTCAGCAAGTCTGAGATCAGTCAGGTTAATTATTAAATGGTCATTAAAAAAAAAACTAAAAACACACACACTGTGACTCAATGACAAAAAGCTCTAGTGAGGATGGCCTGAATTAATCTAACATACACACTATAAAATGTTATTGAGTAAATAAGTATGGACTGTGCCCAGCAATTCATATATTATCTATTTAGTAAAGCATTGTTGACTATGCTATAAAGTGAAAAACCATGCTAGTGGACCTTTCCATTCACTGAACTGTGGCTATGGTTAATTAGGGACAAACTAAAATTGACCATTAACTTTATAAGATCCCCTACTTCAAAATGTGAATCAATAATAGATTTTCTAAAACAGGTACCTACACACTAACTACACTAGCTTGGGATTAACTCTGAGAAGAAATAAAATATTACACATTTTAAGAACAGTCTCATTCTGCTCAGAACTACATTTTAGTGTATTACAAGCCATGTACTGCTTATAAATGCTAAATCAGGGGAAGTTAAGTAATGTGTTACTGATACAGGTAGAGTAAATAAAACTTATACTTTCCTGGACCTGATCCAGTGATTTTAAAAAGTGAATAGATAGAGTCAAATAAATTGTTGAACGCGTCCAAAACAGAGTATAGACGAACTGAGAAAATAAGGATAGTCTTCTATCCAAAACCCCACCAAAACACCCAAATCTAACAGTTCCCAAACAGTGGTCATATTAAGACAAACTTACATAAGGACGAAAGAAACACCAGACATCGCCTGATGGTCGGCACAGCAAAGACCAAACTGTGTTTACACTCTCCTCCTGGCTAACAAGTGTTAGCCTACTAGCTAAGGAAATCAGCTTTGGCTAACAGGAAGCTAGTTCCTAACTTTAATCGCCCAAAGACTTGGAGCCTATCTGAGCGTTGGTGTTTAATTTACTTCCTTATTTACTTACTTACGTGCTTACTGAAGGGTTAAACTGGCAACATTGCTTATCTAAGTCTACTATAACGATCCTAAAACTTTACTTAGTGTCTGGATGGAGGATTTCTTCTAACCTAGAGTTTAACTCGCTGAATTTACAAGCTAGCGAGGCTAAAAAAAAAAACTGCTAGCTCCTCGTCAGCCCCGTACAGGAGGAAGTTGTGATCAGATACTAACTAAACGTTAGCTAGTTCTGTTCGAAAAGATCATTTTCTGTAAACACTTACGCTTAAATTTCCCTAAAGGTTCTGTTCACATCACAAAGGAAGTGCAGCCCGTTGTCTCCATGTCTCAGTAACCCGTAGTTGAAATGGTCTTGGAAAAAACTTCGCAGTACAGCAAAGACGCATTCCCCGACTCTGTGTGTGTGGTCCGCGAGCGTTAAATAGAAAACAGAAACAGCGCCCACACTTCCGGTAGGATGTGCTTTTCACAATAAAAGACAGCCATGAATAGTTTTAAAGAAAAAAAAAACCCAAAATGAATTTGTGTTGTCTATCTCAAACCTATTTTCTGATATTTTTGTTGTATATCTCTGATCTCCCTCCAAAACAGAAGCACAACTTAAATCACAAACCAATGCAAACTTTACATATCTTCCCTTTCTGGTAAAATAAGGTTTGTCTGCCATACATACTAAAACTTCTTCATCTTTTGGCTATTATCTTTAGGGGTCACCATAGTGACTCTATCTCACCCTGCTCTGTCACACCAACCGTCTGCTTGTCCTTCTTCAGTACATCCATTAACCTCTTTTCCCCCTGCCTGGCAGCTCCTTACTCAACATCTTTTGTCCAGTATATTCACTATCCCCCCCTGCACATGTCCAAACCATCTCAACCTTGCCTCAACATTAGCTGTCCCTCTGATGTACTAATTTCAAACTCTGTCCATCCTGGTCACTCCTAATAAAAATATTAATATCCTCAGCTCTGACACCTCCAACTCTGCCTCCTGTCTTTTTGTTAACCCAGCCACAGGCCACAAGCTAGTGTACTCCTAGTGCTGGTCTCAAGCCGGGATAAATGGGGAGGGTTGCATCAGGAAGGGCATCCAACATGACATCTTTGCCAAATCAAATATGCATATTATAAAGAGTACCATACATCCTAAAACTAAGAGAAAGAACAGTGAGTGCTTTTATTTGTGAAACAACTCGCTCAGCTGGAACATATCTCCCTAGCAGCTGCTAACTTGACACTTTACCCAGCAGTGAAAATACTGTCACCTTGTGGCACCTTGAAGAGTTGTTTCCCCACAAACCCACCACTAAGGCAAAAACACAGCTTCTTTTTTTATAATTTTGGAGGACTTATGTAACATTTACATCTTTGTGTCCTGGTTACCTGGGTCAAAAAGAGAAGAACAATAGAAGACCAGGTGATCCACTACCTATGGAGTTAATGCGGATCTGTTGAAAGGTGAGAGAGAAATGTGTAAGAGCTCTGTGACATCAGAAATGCTGCCTTTACTTTGACGCTAATCGCTCACGTAATAATGGTGTGATATTTTAAACAATAGATAGCATAAGTGATTCAAACAGATACCAAAAAAAAACATAACCAGAAAAGATTAACGCCAACACAAATATATACTAAATTTACAGAACAAAAATAAGTAATGGAAATAATAAAAATGAATAAAAACAAGGTAATTTCCAGTCAAGTCAATACAGTATATAATGTAGAGGGGTTATCTGGTTATAAATATGATTATTACAGTAGTCCTCCCCCTCCCCTTTACCTAAAGGAGAAGAGTTGTACAGTTTGATGGCCACAGGCAGAAATGTTCTCCTGTCTCTCTAGCACTTGGCCTTGATCAGTCTCTGCCTCTGGCACAGGATAGTTTGAAGTGGGAGGGAGGGATTGTACAGAATTGAGAGGAGTTTTGGACATCATACTCTCAGAAAATCCCACTAATAAGTGTTAAACGGATACGTATTTGTGGTATAACAAAAAGTATCTACAGAATTAAAGGTGGAAAATAACTAGGTACATTACTTAAGTATTTCATCATAACTTCTGCTATACTCTGAATAAGATGAATAATACGAATTACAGTATAATCATAAGACTTCCCTGGGGAAATTTACACAGAGTTACAGGTCTTTCAAATTAGCATTATCCAAAACATATATTCATCAAAACAGTGTTGTCTGTTTGTTAGTTCATCAATATTGTTAGTTCATCAATATTGATCACATCAGCAGTTATTATATATACAGTCATAATAAATGATAGAATATTTATTGATTTGAGATGAACTTGCAAAATGAAAATTTATATTTTTATTACTTTAAACAGTTTTTGAGCTAGTACCTTTGTACTGCATTTTGAATGCAGCAATGGGCTTTATTAATTACAGAGTATTTTTATAATTATTAAGTATTATTATGTGTTCATGATACGTTTACTTAAGTAGAAGAACTAAGTACCTCATCCACCAGTTGACTTATTGAGTGAAACTATGAACATTTATTGTCTCGTTAGTGCTTTAGATTGAGTGTTGTCGGAGTTGCACATCTCGCTCGCTCGCTGAAACTCTTTGCTGCATTCGGTCTGACAGCTATCAGAGGACCTCTGGTAGCGCATGCGTACATCTTACATCTTCGGATATCAACTGAAGTAGGGAGAGCGGACAAACATTTAGCTAGAGGTCGCTAGCGTAGGGAAGTAATGTTACTTCGACCAAAAGCTTTTTTGGTGTTAAAGAAAGAAATTATGTAAATAGTCAAAGACCTAACTACAGTCATCTAGTTTGGAACACACTGGCACTGCCACGGTGAAAATGGACCAGAAGTTTGAAGACAAAGACTCAGAGGGCCAGTGGCAAAAATTGTACCTAGTAAGTATGTTAGCATAGCTAACATGTAGCTAACAAGATAGTAGATAGATCAAGCGCGCAGCGCATTTAATTTAGCAAGCTAACAGCTCGGATAGCTCATAAAGTATCCCATGTCTAGGCTGTTATTCATCATGAGCTAATATACTTAATATTATTAATGTCACGTGAGGCTCTAAATGTTTTGTTTGTAAACAGACATTGCAACACTTTTATATGATAATGTCATAGTTTGTCGTAAGTTTACTCAGTGTCATAATCTTGTGCATGTGATTGTAGCTCTCGGTGATTACAGATATTGTTTTACTTTTAGCTAAATTCCATAGTTCGATATTATTATGAGATCGTTTATTACGTTCAGAGCTGAAGTTAATGTGTTAGTACGCTGTGGTTATTGGTCTGACACATTTCAAACAGGATTTGACTGGTTTCTTGCTTCTACAAGGGAGTGATGGGATTGAACTAATACAGTAACACTGTGGCACACTTTGAGGGAATACTTAAGAGATTTCTTCTTTCTAAAAATTGTTTATGTATTTAGGAAATCAGGAATCAGTCCCAAGAGTGCTCCTACAAAGTTGCAAAGTATCCGGATAATCGCAACCGAAACAGATACAGAGATGTCAGTCCCTGTAAGTCAACATTTGTGGCAAATCCACACTGTTTACACTTCAACACTTCTCTAAACTAGCAACTATGTAACCAAAAAACTGTCAATTTACAATCCATCCTCAGTTGATCTTCTCTCTTTTGCTGCCTACAGTTGATCACAGCCGTGTGAAGTTGAAGAACACAGAAAATGACTACATCAATGCAAGTCTGGTAGTAATGGAAGAAGCCCAAAGAAGTTACATATTGACTCAGGCAAGTCCTAAACCCTTTATTTTCTATAAAATGGGTAGTAAAGAAAGGGAAAAAAAGTACAACATAAGCCTTAATGTGGCATCCTCAGATTGCTTGTTTTTTTCCATCAGACAATTCAAATTGAAAGAATATTCAATTTACTCAATTTATTGTCACATTAATCAATGAAAAGCAGAAATTTTTCAAAGTTTGGAACCAGGTGTTCAAAAATATACTTACATAACTTTAATGTTTATTAAAACAAAAACAATTGCAGAAATATTTTTTTTTGGTCAAATGACTTATCATAAGACCAATAATTTAGACATTCTACTCTCTCTACTACAATCACTAGTTCACTACTAAACTACAAACCATCTTATTGTAAATGTAATTTCAGTGTCCTTAATTGAATATGATTATCATTGTTTTCTTAAAAGGTTTTAATTACGTATATATATGTTGTGCCACTGTACTTGATGGGCAAAGAGATACATGTATTTATTTTAGCAGTGTTTTATCTAGGAGTTATTGTGGGTTTGAGAGAAATTGTGTGTTTATGAGGCAGGGTAGCTACAAAACTAAGTTACAAACAAAGAGTAGTAGTGATAGTTTCTTTTCTGAAAACTAAGATTAGTCAACACTAATCTGTGCTTTATGCTTTTTCCTCTCACCGCCCTTGCTCACATCCCATAGAGATGAGTTATAACATGTGTCTTAAGCCGCTAAGCTGGCCTCTAATTCCAAAGAAATTAATGTCCAGGGGGCAAAATCTGTCAGAATGAACCTTGTTGACACCTTATCCATTCAGCTATTTACCTCATGACCAAAAAGAGAATGCAGGTCATAGGCTCATCCTAGTCAGCTGCCTGATGACGATGATGTTGGCATGTGAGATCATAAATGTTTTGGATTTACCTTCCATTAAATTAAATACAACTGCTTTCTGCATATCAGTTTGCATGCATAACAACACCAGTCATGTTGGCAGTTGGAGTAAAAGCGTTTTCTTGTTAGTGGGTTTGACGGATGCATTTTTGCTGCCTTTTCTACTGAAATCAGACTTGGCAGTTCAATTTGTGTAATTACGCAGACATAGAGACCAGTCAATATAAAGATCACTGAGGTTGTCTAATGTTTATTTAAAAACGTTTGTGTTACATTAGAAGCATTGACATGCTGGTATTAACAGTGGTGTGTGTGTGTGTGTGTGTGTGTGTGTGTGTGTGTGTGTGTGTGTGTATATATATATAAAAGTTTTATAAAACTGTGTTTCTCCATAGAATTAATCTGTGACATATAATGAAACTTCTCTAAGGCTGTTAATTATTATGTGTGTATCAGTCAAGTCAATTTATAAAGCTACAGTCATTAACATTAGTTCCTGAACACAACCCACACAGTGGTGTCTTCAGCCCACACAACTTTGAATGTTCTTGGGTCTTCAGCAAATGAAAGGACAAAGAACCACTACACTTTTTCATGTGATTTTTTTTTCTTTCTCGCTGAACCACTGAAAACTGAGACAGATTGTTGTTCATAAAGTGATGTTGCTCACCACGCACTGAGTACTGTCTACAGACAGTACAGTACAGACGTTTAATGTCAACAGAAAGTTTGACATCATGACAAAAGTGATATATCAAGTTTCTCAGTGATTGTGGTTTGAAGCAGTTAATAATTAGATAACAAGTGCACATTTGTGGGACATTTTCTAACAAAAATACTTTGTTGAATGCTTAATTAATTTCCCAATTAGTTTTTCCTTTGAGATGAGACAGCACTATATCTGTGGGCATTTTAATGCACTGCAACACAGATCAGAGACAGTTAGAAATCATCAGGCTTCTTGTCACAGAATGAAAAATGGAGAAGGTGATAAAAAAAACCCACATAATACTTTATTGTAAAATGCATTCTATCTTGATTTAATGGAACAGTTTATACTTTTGTTTGTTTGTTGTGTAATTACTTGCATCCTATCATTGTGTTCACATAACAAAACAAGTTGTTGACAGTATTTCAGCATTGCTTGTGGTTTTGTATATGATATCTGTTTTGTATTATATGTCAGGGTGATATTTGACATTTATTTGCAGTTTTCTCAACGTAACCACATCATAACAATTGCCGATGTTAACTTTTAAATGCATTCTTATAATTTTGCATATCTCTGTTGCATAATTGTTACGTTACTACAGACCAAACTATTACTCAGATTTAATATTTTTGTTTTTACCTGGACATTTTTCTGTCTGCTATGTAACTGATCAGAGTAAGTATTATGTATGTTTGTTGTTCACAGGGCCCCCTTAGAAATACCTGTGGCCACTTTTGGCTCATGATCTGGGAACAGAAGACCAAAGCAATCATAATGCTCAACCGGGTCATAGAGAAAGGCTCAGTAAGTACCCAATAAATGCAGATGTCCTGTTTTCTCGCTGTACATCTATCATTTGTCTGGTTTTAAACCGTGTGCAGGAGGAACGACATGACACAAAAAGTATCGGAGAAATTGGAGTGTTTTGTTTAAACCACATCAAAGTAGAGCCTGTTATATGATTACAAATGATGCATTATGTGTGTAACCCCAGTTTCCTGAAGGAAATAAGCGCAGTATAGCAACAGAAAGCATGTTAAATATATTTCCTATAGTTCACGGTGTTGTGCTGCCTAAGGATGTTTGCATTCTCTATTGTAGCTCACCAGGTAAAGTTGGGAGAAGTTGAGGTTTCCAGTGTATGTGTGAAAGCAGGTTATTTCATTATATTCATTCACTGACTGTTTTCTTGAAAATAGAAAATAAAGGGCACCTAGTGCACATATGCTCTCACAAGGATCTTTTATGTAGGCTAGCTTTACAATCTAGACACTGGTTGTTTACTAAGAACCATATTAATGATGAGGTGGTTGTTGTATATATAGTCAGCAATGCTGACAGATTTCTTACTGTTTTCTTAAAATTTTTTTACCAATGCTAATAAGTCCACTACTGGGAAACTATTTTGGAAGTGAGTTTAGCTTCTCATTTTAACTTGACTGTCTTGATTTGATTTTTTTCCACTCATGATTAAAATGACTTTACAAAAAAAGGAGGGAAAAGAGGAAAACCTATAAACAAACTGAGGGGGGTTTAGTTTTTAGCTCTGTTTAATTTATTGTTCAGCTATTTTATCCTCCCATTAGTCATCAGCTGCTTTCCCTCAAGGTCAAACTGGCGTCTTCAGCTAGCATTTGCTTTTCATCAGGCAAATTTTTTTTTCAGATGTTTAATTTCTTTGGGATCTTTTACTTTATGTTTTTTTCCTTCCTTCTTCTGTGACAGGAAAAGTGTGCCCAGTACTGGCCCACGGCTGACGAGAGGGAGATGTCCTTCAGAGACACACGTTTTTTGGTCACACTATTGTCAGAAGACACCAAGTCTTACTACACCACCAGAGTGTTGGAGCTGCAGAATATTAGTGTAAGACAGAATTATTTAGGAAATGGAGAATTTCCAGTAAAAGGTAGCAAAAGAGAACTGAAATGGCTTAAGGGTCACACCGCGACACATCACATGGATCTAGTTTTTCTAGACCTGAAAACATTCTTGTTCATCTTTAAGACTCTTTGTGTTCTGTTTATACAGATTCAGATGGTTTAAGTATTAAAGTACTTTAAAGTATTTAAAATAAACATCATATGTCTAAACTATAGTGTTTATGCTGAAGGAAATTGCATTTTTGAAATCATGTCTTCACCCAGACAAAACAGACTTTGTTTTTTAAATGGAAAAAGAAGGAGCCCAAGAAAAACAAGAAGGGGAAAAAAACTTCTTGGTTTGCTATTTTTCTGTGCCAGGTTATCAGAAACTGAAACTGATGTCAATGTTTGCTTAGTTCAGCTGTTAAACATTTCACAAATAACATCAGCCAGTTCGGTTTATTGGTTTATTGCAAATAAATAAGAGTTTTGTAAAGTTTAATAGTTTCCTAGCATGTAATCTGGCCACTACTTTTCTGATTTCACAGACAGGGGAAAAGAGAGAGGTCTACCACTTTCATTACACAACATGGCCTGATTTTGGTGTCCCAGAGTCCCCAGCATCCTTCCTAAACTTCCTTTTCAAGGTGCGGGAGTCTGAAGCATTGGGGATGGATCATGGGCCAGCTGTAGTTCATTGCAGTGCTGGAATTGGACGCTCAGGAACATTTTCGTTAGTTGACACATGTCTGGTCCTGGTAAGTCCTGCTTCCTTGTTCCACATTAGGTCTGACAACTTCCTTTAAAGGAAATTTTACAGTGACTCAAATTAAGTTGGAGTATTTAGTTTTCTGAACTTGTTGTCTTTTGTATGACCATAAAATGTCCTTTAAAATATAATTGTGGCATTAATACTGTCGCCACAGTTTGCAAAAGGTAGAACACTACATTTACAGGGACATAGTTACCTTTTAAAATTTTGTCAAACCATGCTCACTCACTAAATCTTCTTTTCAGTAAAAGACATTTGGATTATTTGTTTTACATATTAAATCAGTGTTCTCATATTCTCACCAAGGAAAAAGAGTTGCTCTTTGTGGATTCAGATAAAGACACAAACTCACAATCAGTACATTATTTGATATATTTATATACATGTTATTTACTTAATTTTTTTCTGGGCTAAATCATTCAGTAGCCTAGTTGTCTTATTACTAAGTCTTATGATTAAATATGTGAAAGATAAAAAATTTTCTGCCACTGTTTTCAGAAAATTCATATCTGTTTCAAAATGTAGCTAAGTGATAACCTTTATGTGGTTTTGTACGACCCACAGCTCAAATGCAATGAGTTGTTATCTTGGGTTGCCCGTATGCATACTCAGAAATGCACTAAAACAAAATGATGATCAGGTAGATAAGCCACCTCTAAAGAACAAAAGGGTACAACTGTCCTTTCCAGTTATAATATTTCATCCCAACACTGTTGCACTACAGTGAATCAACCAAACTAGAAATGTGTAAAACTGTCAATATGGGTTATGTTTGAATTTTTTCAAGAGCTTGAGAGAAAGCGTAGTCCACCCTGTTTAGCTGAACTGAAATGCTGTCTTCTGCAGATGGACAAAAGGAAAGACCCCTCATCAGTGGACATCAAAAGCATATTGTTGGACATGAGGAAGTACCGCATGGGCCTGATCCAGACACATGATCAACTGCGTTTCTCTTACATGGCTGTCTTTGAAGGAGCCAAGTACATCATGGGAGATTCGTCTGTTCAGGTGCCTGCAGCACACACTGTAACCAGTCCTGTCACAGCCTCAATTATATACAGACATAGCTAAACGTTTCAGTCATTTTCTGCTTAAAAAGAAACTTAGAAACCTACCTCTCATTATATATTCAACAGAGCAGAAATGTGACTTTTGATTTTCAAAGTAACATCATTTGAAATAATACAACAAATAAGATAGACATTGGTAAAAATATCATGACCCTTAACCCAGTATATTTTAGTGCACTGATTTGAGGCAATACAGGAATCACTTTCTCTCACTGTTCTTTAGCAAACTGCTCCAGTTTTCTTCTGAGTCTTCTGTTTACGTGGACTTTAAACATTTCAATAGTATCAGCAACCTTTGTCACAAGAAGCTTGGAGACATTGACTGTGCTTGGAAACAGTTTTCTTCCTTTTGTCCTCAGACAACCCGTCTCTTCTTTCTATGTTGGGTGAAGTGCACACAATGATACCAAATACCAGAATATACTTTTTCCCATTTACATATTTGATGATTATAATATATATATATATTTTAAGATTTAAGAAACGTGATGAAGACAAAGGTCTGCTTGAAATCTTTGTTGTAGTGTAGTATTTTACTTAGTGTAGTAATTTTCATTCATATGCTGCAAGGTGCTTATCTTTTAACAAATTCACTTCATAGTCTCACTGTTACTTTTTATGATTATTTTTGAATCTGAATTGAATAAAAAAAATATATCACCGTATTTTTCAGGCAGCATCACAAGCCACAGTTTTATCACAGTTTTATCACAGTTTTTCTTCATGTTGTTTTTTTTAAGACTACTAGTGACTGGACTGTACAATCAAACTCCTTTTCCTTTTTTTATTTATCTAATATTCTTTTTTGTATTGACTTTTATAACAGAATTACCAATTATTGTTCAACATTTGACCAAATTGTATAGTGGTCTTATTTATTTATGGCATCAGTATAAAAATCTTGTTTCTTCTCTTTTCCCACTCCATTCTGCTTGCATAGAACCAGTGGCGGGAGTTGTCCAGGGAAGACCAAGAGCCAACGTCGGAGTCTCCCCCCTCAACTCAGCCTCAGGCCAGGTGCCCAGAGCGATTCAATGGCAGCCAACGAGTTCAGTTGGAAGAGGGAGGAGACTACAGACAAGATGGCAAATTACCCGCACAGTCACCCTGCAGGGAGCAGGAGCTGGACAGCAGCACAACACAGTCAGTACATTCTGGCCCTGATTTACTAAGGTCCCAAATGGAGAGTACTAAATTGCACGTTTTGTTTGGCTCATTTTACTCTTTTTACTGTTTTTGCAGTAAACGACGCAGAGACAGTATTTCCAAGTCAGGCACAGCCAAAACACCCCAAAGCAAGCCCAGGACAAATGACTCTGAGAAAAAGAGGAAAAGGTAATTAAGTCTTTTGGCTGAAACCACTTGAAACACATGTTATACATCATACACAGAGCAGTGTCACAGGGCTTATTTTGTATTCAGTACTTGCAGGGACTTATCCTGACAAGTGTCTTTCAGTTTCTTTTAGACCAAAAGGAAAAGCAGAATTTTTACTCAGCAACTCTTATTATGCAACATATCAGAGGAGAAAGATGTTAATCACTTTACATGCTCATTTCACAGAGAGGGAATCCAGATTTTCCCAGTGCATGGCTCAACCTCCTAATAATAGAAGTTAGACTACTTACACTGCACTGGGGCTTCAGTTTCATTTTCACTGTATTTCTCTTACTTTCTCTCAACATTCTCAGTTTCTTAGCGTAAAAGAGATTAGTTAACTAACATCTACTTTACGTTCTCATAAAAGCGCGACAGTTAGACCTGATCAAGCACTTATTTCTGATGACAGTGCACCTCCTAAACCAACACACACAAGTCATTTCTGAGAAGCCTTCCTTTGTTGTGTGACATGTCAGTGTAGTTCCAGTAATATGGTCAATAATACACCATCTCTGACAAGGTCTTACTACTGTTGTGGTTCTTCCTGGACAGTTTGGGTTGCATTTGCTGCACATGACAAGAGCTTGCTTGTCCAGTGGGGGGCAGTGTATCTTTACCCCCTCTGAGACAGCAACAGCAACCACGAAGAGCACATTTAGAGGAGGATGTTTACCCCCAGCTTTTAAAAAGAACGCCCACTCTTGTACATTGAGGTGTGTGTGTGTTCCTGTGTGAACTCTGTGTGTTCTTGATTCTCTTGGGGTTTTGTTTTCTTTGTGATTCGCTTGGCTCCTGTGGTTTGGAGTTGTGTTAATTTTGGCTGCACTTTAGCATGGTGTGTGTGTGTGTGTGTGTGTGTGTGTGTGTGTGTGTGTGTGTGTGTGTGTGTGTGTGTGTGTGTGTGTGT